>CM067372.1:42632106-43832106 GCA_034401795.1 Chaetoderma sp. LZ-2023a
GTTACTAGTGGTGGCAGGGAAGGGTAAAATGGCGGGAGGGGGGGAGGGGGGGTTGTTATACTTAATTTTGTAAACCTGGCCCGCTCCTCGATTCTCTTTCGTTTTTTCGCGGAATGGAGGAGAACGGACGAAAGGTTACTCGTGATGACAGGGAAGGGTTGAGTGACTAATGGTGAACATATAGGGAATATTGCTGAACAAATGCGGATAAAGATTAATATGTTCATATGTCGATGTTAAACTAAATTATTTTTAATTGCTTTTTATGGTCGTAGGAGGAGGAGGTGGGTTAGATGTGTGTGTGGGGGGGGGGGCGCTCTCGCGAATTGAATTGCCACATTGTTTCCGGATGCCGCCATCCATACTTATAAACAACGAGAAGCCACCCAGCATGACGCTGATGGCCAAGTAGATGACTTGCCACTGAGTGGGAATGTCGGTGGGCGCGTAACTGACACGATGTGGCGAATAGATATATAATATACAGATATTATTATAATGAGCAGTGTATATCTGAACATTTAATGTCCGACATCAATCCCACCCCAACCCCCGCCTGATGACCTCAATAATAACTATTGTATAATGGTAATAATGATAATGATGATAATAATAATAATAATAATAATAATAATAATAATAATAATAATGATAATAATAATAATAATAATAATAATAATAATAATAATATCAGCTTTCATTTGAACTCGCCAGCATTAGGGCCTACAGATATTAGACAAATTCCCCACTCAGTCTGCAAGAGTGACGTACTGGACAAGCTTATTGATGCACACAACATTTTGAGCATGTTGCCCTTTATTGTAACGTTAGCCTCTCTATACGATTGTGGTATACATCCGTTTGGTGTATAATTCCTTCTCCCACGAGTCTGTCGTTTCGTCTCCCCTTCCTCCCCCCCCCCCAAACACCGACGCCCGCAGTGTGTTGGAATTCACTTAGCACACCACATTCCATGTTTCTAAGCCTGATATCAACAAACCGCTTTCTTAGTATGCGTTGTATTTCCACACATTCAGAAACGAAGCGTGTCTGTTAAAACACACCTCTTTTACACCATTTGTCTTTATGGTTTCCCATGCTGCAATTCTGTCTCTGCGCTGTAGTTTATTGACAGTTGGAAGAGGTGGCGTGCATTTCACCAAAGGTATTTTTGATGAAAATACATTCACAACCAGTTTTGATAGCACCAAGGGCAGAACCATCTGTGCAACACTAGTCTATTTTAGTTGGGAATATTCCTCGTCTATATAAGTCAGTGTCCCCGAGATGAGGAGCTTACAGGAAATGCGTCCGTGATCATATAGCCACCTTATTAGTTGTCGTTTTCGTGTCCGTAGAATAGATAATCATCAATTCAATTCGGGTTTTTTTCAGACCAGGCATTGGAACAAACTATAAACGCTGAATGTAAAAGTAACGGGTGGGGTGGAGGGTGGTGCGGGGGAGGGCGTGTGCATTATTGGTTTCCTACTCCGGGTACACTTACTCCGAGCGCAATGAGTCCATGATAATTAGAGATGAACTAAATGTCACAAAGGTCATTGATACTATCAAGACGCACTCTAACGGGTGAGCGGACGCTATACCTGGGACACAGCGATAGGCGGCCTTGGCGAAAATGTAAAAAAATTGACAAACTGACATACCGACAGATAAACTTATACTGGTTGCCGGTCGTAGCTAAAATTTGATTTGACTTGGATAATATACCATATGACAAAATCAACATTGTGACTAGCTTTGTTTTATCTAAAGCGGTTGAAGATAGACTCCTCTCGAAAAGAGGCATCAATTGATTGAAGAGTCACACATGGTTTTGGGGGTTTAAGTCCCCGAGTGAGACTCCTACATTTTGCTTGTATCCGAATGACAATTATTGATTACAGTTACATTTACATATGCAGTTACATTTTCCATGGATTCATAATTTCTTTCGACGCACTAACACGCCCAGTCATATTCGTTTCAAAATACTCAACATAGTGTTTATTAAATAGTAAATCCATCAACTGCATACAATTCATACACTTAACGAACGATTCCAGCTTCATGATGGAGTATTCTCTGTCAATTATGATTGTGACGTCAGCTGTCATGTGACGTAATTGAGTATAACGCCATATAGTGCCTACTCGAATGACATACAGGATCCATCCATTGACATTGTGATGAATAATACTACTGCCACATGCCGAACAGTATACATTAGAGGAATGGTAGTCTTATCATAGTCTTCTGACTTAGTTTTGTTTTGTTTTAATTTTTAGGTTTATTCTGGGCAAGTCATCGAAGCGCTTGGTGCTGAATAAGTAGGCGCTTGTGTAGTCTACAGAGACCAAGCTCGTGAATTCGTCGAGAGCAGAACACAATTTGGATGCTGAATTTAATTCCACTTAGAATTGATTCGAGCAATGCATCGTATCCAGGGTCGCTTTCTTGCTTTAAAGGTTTTCTCCGTGTTTCTGTCATTCTCAAACTACGCCATGGGTTAGGGTTTACATAGGACATGGAATCGATTCCCTGGTCCCACTGTTCATCTCCCCAATTAAATTAACAACAGCAACATAATTAAGATACAACTGCATGTTCTCGGATAATTTCCATGTACTAATATCCAAATCACTGTCCAGCTATGAGTCGGGAAGGTTGATTTCTCGACGACCACGCTAAGCAGTAGAACAGTTGCTCTTCAAAAATGTGGATGTCGCTTTCTGCATCCTCGTCCTTTTCTAGGCAGTCCTTTGTCCCCACCATGGCTTGGTACTTTCCCAATTCATGCATCTTCTTCAGTGGCTTTAATTTTCCAATGCCAAATGGAAAAGCGTTTGCACCACGCTCTGTAATGCTGTGATGTTACCTCTCCGGGATGTGGAATTCGTTTGAATCCTGGAATAGGGACCACCAATTGACCTTTCCAATTTTACCATCCATCATGTGACGTCATAATCAACTACGTGACGTGTAGGATGACGTCATGAATGAGTCGAAATAGTTCGTCTCTAACGCTTAATAGTCCGACGCGTTGTACGAATTGTATGTTTTACCATTCAATATTATAAGCATAGGCAGCAACAGCGCCCAGTCAAATTGGTTTCAAAACATTTAACAGCTTGCCTGTGTAGTTTTCTGAAAATTAATAGTCAGGGAGTTCAGAGATCGATCGATTCCAACACAGTTGAGATATGGGTGGGGCTGAGATAGAGATGGGCGGGGCATAGCTAAAACTGGAAAGGTCCATTAGAAATTATACCTCTCACGGTCTATCTTCACAAACCAGTCAGGTGATTGGTTACTGACAGAATAACCATAGGTCAGGCGAACCAAGATGTCTGTATCTGTCACATAGGCGAGTACGTGAGGAGTTGACTTTGATGTCCGGAGCACAAGCCTGTATCACACCTTAATGGTGGTTGCTGGAATCAAGCTTCTCGACCTTGAGCCACGATATTAAACATGTATTCTCTTCCTTTGCCACAGTCAGTAGACTATATTTGCTTGTTTTGATCCCAATAGCCATTGCGCCGACAAGCTAATTTTCCTCCATGTAACAGTTCTTCACAGGCAGATTCTGACGCCTAGCAGATAGTTCTTCAATACTGTTACTAATCATTGTCTCGAATCGCTTCCCTGTGCCATAGGGGCTAGTGGGATAGTAATCAGGGAAGATGAATGTGCATCTTCTTGAAAAGATGCTTTCTCTAATTGTCCACCACTAAATCTGAGACATGTTTGTTGTCTTTGAGAATGCATATATGCCTTTCGTGTATGTTTTAGTCTTTCCCATCCCCGTTTTAATCTTGAGCTTGTCAATCATTTTGACCAATGGACCTTTCCATTTTTAGCTATGCCCCGCCCATCACTAGCTAAGCTCCACCCACACCTCGCCGTGTTTGGATTGATCGATCGCCGAATAACCTAGCGATCAATTTCCTGAAAACTTTACAGGGAAGCTGTTGAATATTTTGTAACTAATTTGACTGGGTGCTGTTGCTGCCTATGGCAGCAACAGCGCCTAGTCAAATTAGTTTCAAAATATTCAACAGAATATTTATTAAATAGTAAAAGCAAACAATTTGTACAACAAGGCATAGACCGTCTTCAAATATGCGTTCGTGACGTACTTATCGACATCATTCATGACGTCATCCATTATGATGTCATTCTACATACCAGGTAGATGGTTATGACGTCATATGATGGGTATATACTCTGGAAAGGTGAATTCTTCCCATGTATAGCAAATCCGTTTCACGACTTTTTATACCCCGCCAAAAGCTTTTGCGTGGTATTATGTAATGGCGCCGTCCGTCCGGGCGGGTGGGCATGCGGCAGAGTTGTTTCCGGATGATAACTCCGTTACCGTGTGTCAGATCACATTGAAACTTCATAGAGTGGTTGGACTAGGTCTTGGGAAGTAAACTATCCAAATTGACGATGATCCGAAATCCAAGATGGCCGCCAGCCACTGGTGGCCATCTTGAAAATTGGTTTCTGGATGATAACTCCGTTACTGTTTGTCGGATCGCATTGAAACTTCATAGGGTGGTTGGACTAGGTCGTTGGAAGAAACCTATCGAAATCGACGATGATCCGAAATCAAAGATGGCTCCCAGCCACCAGCGGCCATCTTGAAAATTGGTTTTCGGATGATAACTCCGTTACCATTTATCGGATTGCTTTGATACTTCATGGAGTGGTTGGACTAGGTCTGGGGAAGAAACCTATCGAAATTGACACTGATCCGAAATCCAAAATGGCCACCAGCCACCGGTGGGCATCTTGAAAATTGGTTTCCGGATGGTAACACTGTTACTGTTTATCGGATTGCTTTGAAACTTCATAGAGTGGTTGGACTAGGTCTGGGGAAGAAAGCAATCGAAATCGATGATGATCCGAAATCCATGATGGCCATCAGGTAAGGTATAATGGTAACGGTACCATTTATCGGATCACTGAAACTTCATAAGAGTGGTTGGATTAGGCATGGGGAGGAAACCTATCGAAATCGACAATGATCTGAAATCCAAGATGGCCGCCAGCCACCGGCGGCCATCTTGAAAATTGGTTTCTGGGTGATAGCTCCATTACCATTTATCGGATCGCTTTGAAACTTTATAGAGTGGTTGGACGAGGTCTGTTGAGGAAACCTATTGAAATCGCCAGTGATCTGAAATCCAAGATGGCCGCCAGCCACTGATGGCCATCTTGAAAATTGGTTTCCAGATGATAACTCTGTTATCGTTTATCGGATCGCTATGAAACTTCATAGGGTGGTTCGACTACCTCTGGGGAAGAAACCTATTGAAACTGACTATGATCCGACCTCCAAGATGGCCGCCAGCCACGGGTTGCCATCTGGAAAGTTGGTTTCTGGATGACATCTCCGTTACCATTTATCGGATCGCTTCATAGGGTCGTTGGAAAATGTCTGTTTTACGATAATTCGAAATCCAATATGGCCACCAGTCAGCGGCGGCCATCTTGAAAATTGGTTTCCGGATGATACCTCCTTGACCGTTTAACGGATCGCTTTGACACCTCATAAGGATGACTGGTCTGGGTCTGAGGGAAAATACTTTTTTTTTTATAGCTCTCATTCATTGGTTTGCCATGACGGCGGGGTATTATGTGCCGTTTGCGTAGCTCTTGTTATTTTCTGCTATCTAACTTACACCAATGACACCAATCGTCTCACAACATCGCGAAGGATCGCCATAGCTCTTTTTATATGATAACTGTGACCATTTAGGAAAGAGTCTTAAGTATTTGTCATGCTGAAATACTAGATTAAGAATCATTTTTAGCACTATGGTGCGTTGGTCAGCTTATTTAGTATTTCGTTCAGCAACGCTCTGGACTTTGCCTTGTCTTGACGAATGTCTCTCTCGTTGGTACTGCATCCGATTTGGGGCGCTCTCTGACCATTACCTATTTCTTGTTTGTGGTCAGTGCTCAAATTCACATGGGATGACGTCGACTGCCAATGATTTACCAAACACATTTTGGGGCAGCTTCTTTGTTATTCATCTTAAGCAATCTGAAGGATTACATGTTGGAATTTAAATTATCTGGCATAGTTGATATGCCCAAAGCCAAAGCATTTTGGAATTAAGTCCATATAACGCTGCTGCTAAGTGTTTCGATGCATTTCTCCCTAATTGCACTAATTAGAGCCAGAGCCAGCAATGCTGAAACCTTCATGAGATATTCAACTATCATATCTCCACATGTCGGTTCTGATGATGTCAACGAAGACCCGATTCCTTCGCACCAAGACAGACTTAATAGCGATTCGAGATTTTCTAGACAATCATGTCTGAGGCTAGACATTACTTCTTGCATGCACAGGTCCAGATTGTTACTGATATTGTATGTCTTCATCCAGTGCTTAAGTCGAGGCTCGAACACTCGTTTGTGTAGATGGATGCTTCAATAGTATGGACGGCACTCCATTGCTAACGTTCGGCTATAGCTCCAGCATTCACCAATACATCACTGAAATCTAATTTTTATCAGAATCTTTAGATGCGATAAAATTGTGAGGAAGACTTTCATGAGGGACATGCTATTGCCATACTCTTCCAGATTGATCTACGAAATGATGAACAGTGTGTAGTTGATTGCATCACCTGCATGGATAAATATAAAACTGTTGCACGAGTACATTGTAAATATGCTGTATCATGTCTATGTAAATGGCGATGGACGAATGGGACCACAGCAAGATATTCTAGCTTGCATTGTGATGCTGTTATAGAACCAGCGGAATATAATCTAGCTTCCATTGTGTTGTTTATGAATCAGTGACTGAGTGTTGTCCAATAAGCCAAAACGCCAGTGCATCTTTCTATTTCTGAAAAGTTATGCAATCGTGAGCAATTTTACAAAACCAGACAATGTCTCGTATTATCGATTGCATCATCTAGCATCTAGCTACTTGTTGTTGCGTGGATATCCTATTCTCTTGCGGATGTCGAAGGATCTCTATCTCGATTTCTCCTGGTCAATGTCATTGTACTCTTAGTTTCGAAGTTTGGGTTGTTCGTGGCATCAGTTGGCTATCTAGTCTGGAATATAGTTGCAGATGTGTGGTGAGTGGTATGTTCCCTGGTTAGTGGATTTTGTTTCCTGGCCGAGCAATCACTATGTGAATATAGTTCAGGTATGGATGGATCCTGGAGACAGGCAGACAGCATTCTTTTACTTGCAGAAAATTGTTTATATGGCAGACATCAGTGTATAGTGGTTGCCTCTTTACTACCCGTGAGTCTGTATGGTCAGACTCCTGGCAGCTCTTAATAGCGATTGCTCACCAGTAACATTTTAAAGCTCATGGGATTTATCTGGCACTATAGATGCGGCGCCGCGGTGGATTGTAGGTGTCAAGCAGACACGTACCTCGTGTATTTCAATGGATCATTTACCTTGTGTAGTCCATCTGAGAAATGCTGTGAAAACACGTTGGTCAAGTCATTGTCTCAGGGTCTGTGATCTTGAAACTGTTAAATACATGACCGGATTTACTAAGCTATGGTGCACTTGTCTCCAAATTATTACGGATTAAGCATACACGTGTCTGTGGTGATTGTCTGGTGGCTACATTGGTCTATCCTACTGGGATGGGGAAGGGGTTCTGACCTGTATTACTCAGGATGACTAGAGTGAGTTTACTTTCGTTTTTCTTGATTTCTAAACGTATTGCGGAACTATTTATGACAAACATACTCTTATGTTGGCTGGACAGTCTTCGCAAAGCTAATTGAAATCCGGTATTTATTAGGAAGCTGCGAAGTGTTTGGGTGTGTTTACATACCATGCATTGTTACATTTTCGAAGTCCTAAATACCATTGATAATTTATTGCATGTTAGAGCAGATGAATTCTACCATCTGCTTTTGTGTTCATAATGTGAGTCTTTCATAGTGATGAATCTAAAAAGATACAAAGGTAGAAATTATAAGACCTTCTTCATAAAATGACTTAAATCACAAAAATGGGACCAGAGAAACATATTATCATTGAGTAAGGTTTCATCAAAACTATGACATATTTTATCACCAAACGGTATAACAAAAAACCCAGAAAGCACAGCCAGATGAAATTGAGGTAGAGTTTACTTTAGAAAGCAAGCCCGTCCATGATTTCCAAGAAATAGGAGTTCTCCAGGACAATTAAGAGGCTCAAGTATAAATCTAATCACGGTAATTTCGGTGACCATCTTGGATTTTGGCGGCCATCATGGATTTGAGGCCAAATCAGGATTAGAGCATCAAGCAATGTGGAATGGCATGGTTTCATGATGACGGGGATGCTGAGAAAACCTTGACAATAAAAAAGATTTTAGTTATTTCTCACTCACTCATATACAAAGTGATATTTATGTTGATAAATACAAATTGATATTTATTATGTACAAGAATGCATTATTGATAATTTACATATTATTTATTCACTATGGTAATACTTGTAGTCGCTGATATGGACAGAACCATATTTTAATTAATTTAAGCCTATTTATTTGTTTATTTATATATCATTTAAATTTAGCGGTACATAGATTCGCACTAAATTCCTAAAATAATTAATTTTGATGTCTTGCATTTTAGGTTAATGCTGATTGCTTCTATCTAGTCCATACATATGTATTACGGATTCATGAATGCATATTTCTATGGTTGTTGGGTAATAATTATGTTCCTGTTTCTACATTCCACCCACGTCGCACAATGTGACTAATCTTACGAGTTTTATTCTTGGATCACTCTCTGTTGTAGGCAGTATTATGGAATTTGCCTATTATATATTGCATTTATCGAAATCTTTGGGAAAAAAAGAATAATAATTAAAGTGTTTGTTATTGTGTCTTGCTTGGTATATTTGATAACATCCATGACATGAGGTGAATTACGGTAATATTGAGGTTCACAGCGGTGCATCAAAAAAGCATCCGCTTTTGTTTCTACGAGAATTCTTAATACTTACCAGATGTACTATTATGATAATATCTATTATCTAGTCTAGCTCAAAATAAACAATTAAAACTCCGCACTCTCCTGGTCCTGCCCCTACTGTGTCCGGGAATACCATAGCCGCAGGTACCGAGTCAATTCCCAATCACAGTCAGATTCGTCTTATGTTCGCCTTGGCAAACTGCGAAAGCAGCTCAGCCTCACCTCAGCGGGGCGGCTGAGGCAGGGCCATAGTACATCTGGTAAGTATTAAGAATTCTCGTAGAAACAAAAGCGGATGCTTTTTTGATTCTACTTCGAATAATACTTACCAGATGTACTATTATGATAAACTCCGGATTTCGACAGCCAGAAAATGCCGGTGGTAGGAGGTGAGGCTCGAACCAGCACTCAACTACCATCCAACAGAGAAGGTTGTGAAGAGACTAAAACCCTGGCATACGCTTGGGTTCTGCTATCTGACTCATAGAGTGCTAAACTTCCATGGTCTAGACCGCGCTCCCCCCCCCCCCCCTCTTTTGTCCGCACAAAATTCAGAGGGCTGTCACTGGGGATGCAACACCCACCAGACCCGTGTCAGCCCCAAGCCTCAGCTAGGGCAGTCCAGTAGAGTGCAAAGAAGCTACTACAACTTCTAATTTTGAAAAAATATCAGTATATCGACTAGATTTTCAAATTGGAATGAGTCTAATGTCTGGTTGATAGGATAAGAATACTCTTGTACCAGACTATTTACCTAAGCAGTCTGGTATTTCGACTGTAAGTAAACATACTTATAGTCACTTAATTAATGTAAAGACTCACCATTTTGAGTGCTTGATCTTTTCTTGATCATCACAGGAGTTCGGCCCAATCCACGGTCGTACTCAGTCATGTGCATAGCGTTTGTTCAGTGTAGGCGGAAGACTTTAGTGATGTGTGCGAAGTAGTGGTCGGACGTGGCTTAGTTTAGGTTCGACAGATTGGCGACGGCTACCGGATTAAGTGAGCTGGAGATGTCTCGAAGGTAGAAATCAGTGAATGACGACTCGGCATGCCATTGTGCTACAGACATCACCTCCTCTAATGAGACACCCTTATAAAGGGCCGATGCTGCTGCTAGTGCTCGGACCTGATGGGCATTCGCATGATCAATTTGCTTTCCTGTAGCTATTTTGTGTGACATCTTAATAGCGTCAACTATCCAACGACAATAATAGTATCTTTCGAGGCACGTAAATGGGGAGCTTTGAGACATAACCACAGAGATTTCGGGTCGTCTCTCCACTCATTAGTACGTTTCTTATATATTTTAAGACATCTGACAGGACAGCAAACAGAAGAGTTTGGGTCATGTCTAGTTAAACTTGGCAAATTGATCGGCTGTCCTGGATATTTAAGTGACTGATTCTTTGCCAGGAAACAAAGACGCGGAAGTAGTCTTAAACCTTCACCCGTGACGACAAAACGGTCTTGTTCGGCAGAAAGCGCATGAATTTCGCTTCCCCTTCTCGCCGACGCTGCTGCAATCAAGAAAACTGATTTAATAGTTAACAGTTTAATATCAATAGATCTAATCGGTTCAAAAGGAGCCTGTCCTAAAACCTGTAGAACAAGATATAGATTCCATGATGGGATAGGAATTGGCTGTCTAGGTCGCAGATTGCTCATTCCTTTGATAACTTCATTCAAGGTGTCATTCTCCACTCCTTCAATAGTGAGACTGGGAATGACTGAAGCTAATGCACTTATATGCTGCTAGGGTAGAAGGTACAAGTTTGTCAACTTCGTATAAATGACAGATAAAATCTGCTACGTGTTGAACAGATGCAGAAAAGGGGTCAATATCTCCTCTCTCACACCACTGTGCAAATTTGTTGATTCTATAATTATATGTCTTTGTGGTTGAAACTCTTCTGGCTGAAGCAACAAACTTCGCTGCTTGCTCAGAAAAGCCACCCTCAATTGCACGCTGCTTGACAACATCCATGCAGTCAATCTGAACATTTCTGGTCTGTCGTGGAGGTACAGACCCTTGTTCTGAGAGATTAGATCTCTTGCGTCTGGCAAAGAGACTGGATTGCAGACCAGAAGGTCCAGCAGATCCGTAAACCATGATCGGCCTGGCCAATACGGGGCGATCAGTAGTACTTGGCACATCCCCTCTCTTATCTTTGCCAGAACTTTCGGGATGAGAATTGTTGGAGGGTACGCATACGCCTACATTCCCTCCCAACTTATCGCCAGTGCGTCTACTGCTAAGGCTAGCGGGTCCGGGATCGGTGACACGTAAGTGACCATCTTTGCGTTTTGATTCATAGCAAACAGGTCGACATTTGGCTTGCCCCAGTGTTTGAATAGAACCTCCGCTACCGATTGGTTGAGCTGCCATTCCGTCGGACGACAAGCCGTCCTTCGACTGAGAGCATCCGCTAGGATGTTCAATCTTCCTGGAATGTGTGCTGCCCGAAGAATAATATTCCTCTCTTGGCACCACAGCAGAAGGTTCCAGACCATCATACACAACTCTGGTGATCTCGTCCCACCCTGGCGGTTCAAATAAGACACCACTGTTGAGTTGTCTGTCCTTATTAGGACAACTTTGTCTTGAATTAGACTCTCGAACTTTCGTAGTGCAAATACCACTGCTAATAGTTCGAGCACATTGATATGTTTCTGCGCATTGGTCCGATCCCATTCCCCCAACCCGTCAACGATGCATCCGTGAAGATGGACATCTGAGGTTGAGGAGGTTGTAGAGAAACACCTCGCAGGAGATTCTGTTCGGATAACCACCACTGAAGGTGGAATATCAATGGGTCTTTGACTGGTATCCTCAGAGATAACGGATCCGTTTTCTGAGACCATAATGACATTAGATACATCTGAATTGGCCTGCGCCTGAGTGCCGCATATGGAACCACCTTCTCCAGAGATACTAGTAACCCCAGTATCCTGAGAAACTGGCGCGCCGTCAGATAGGCTCCTAGAGAAACCGACTCCAAAACTGCAATTAGGCTTTTGACTCTGCTCTCCGCCGGAAAAGCTACGCCGTCCCGGAGATTGAAAAAGATTCCCAGATAAACAAACTCCTGGGATGGAGTCAGTTCTGATTTCTCTAGATTCACAATCCACCCTAGATCCTTTAATAAGGCTAGGACTACCTGCAGATTGCTGCGCAGAGTGACTGGATTCCCCGCCTTTAGCAGCCAGTCGTCTATGTACGTGTGAACAGCTATGTTTCTCCTGCGAAGTAAAGAAGTCATGGCGAGAACCACCTTGGTGAAGACCCTCGGAGCTGTGGTCAGGCCGAACGGGAGCATTGAATTCCCAAACATTGTCTTGGAATGCAAAGCGAAGGTACTTCTGAAAAGGAATTGACATTGGAATATGAAAATATGCATCCTTCAGATCTATCGACACTTCCCACATGCCTTTCCTCAGCCCTGTCATTACTGCTGCTACCGTCTCCATCTGAAATTTGGGAGAAAGAATAAACTTGTTCAACGGTTTGAGATTGAGAATTGGTCTCCATCCTCTGGTACGCTTCGTAGCGAGGAACATGATCGAATAGAAGCCCAGTGAAGACTGATCTTTGACTAGATGAATGGCCTTCTTCTGATGAAGAGATTCTATTTCTGACCGAATGGCGTCTAGACGATCTGATTCCCTTGGAACAGGAGTCCATATTGGAGTCGAGGTTAACGGAACTAACGATTGATGGATGAGCCAGTCCGGATCGTAGCCGTTTCTTATCCACTGACAAACTAAACAGTCGCGCACGACCTGTTCCCATTGGTTTAGGAATAATTGAAGTCTGCCTCCGACGGACGGAATCTGCACACAGCTGTCGGTCAAGATTGGCCGATAAGACGCTAAGTCGCTTGGGTGAAGATTCTCGACTCCATTCGCCTCCAAAGCCACCGGTACTGGTCCCGCCGGAAACCCATCAGGAGCGAGCCCCATGGCCGCCCCTCGGTTTCTTGTAGTATGACGGTCCGGAACCGCCGCCACGGCTATCCTTACGGTAGCCGCCGCGGCCCGAACCGCCACCCTTCCTGTCTTCCTCATACGGCCTCTTATTAGAGGACTTGTATGAGGATGAACGGCCAGGTCCTTGTGATCCGGATGGCCTATGGGCATCACAGCCAGAAGGACGGAAGGGAGATCTAGGACGTTGCTGCTCCTGGCGATGTTGCTTGTAGGACTGCTGTGGCTGTGTCCTCTTAGTCGATTTCCACGACTTGCCGACTACCTCCTGCTCTGCAACCATTGAAGCGACTTTGGAGAGAGCTTGTCGTGCCGAGCCGCCGAACAAGCCTGGACCTATGAAAGGCGCAGAAGACAATGCAACCCTCATCTCTAGTCCTGGTTCTACGCAATCGAGAACCATTCTCCGTCGCTCTGCCAATGTCCTAGTGATCACCCTTGCCAGGCAATCCCGAGACAGGCGCATGGTGTCCCGAACAACGCCGGGAGCAGCCTCTGGCACCTGCCCACCCTCCGCCGTGCAGTCCAGCATACCCTGCAGGATGGTACACCCGTGCGACAGCGCAGCCATGACTGCCCTCGCCACATCCTCAATGAGCGTGAGCTCATTGAACGGGTCTTTGTTGGTCTGGGAAACCAAAGGACGCGAGCGTCCCTTAGCTTTCCCAGCCAACGGCCTATTCAGAGCCTCTCGTTCCGCAACGGAAAGCCGTGGAACCCAGGCGTACTGATGATAGGCCAGCTCCGAAAAACGGACCCTACTCCTTATCCCCTTCGGGGCCTTTGGCAACGCATAGTCTGGCTGAACCAGATGGTATGCCGCAACTTCCAGCATGTCGGAAGTCTGCGTGTCCAACGGGAGAGTCGGCATGGCAGAAGAGCCACTTGACAGAGCGCTAGCCGCTCGCTCTGACATCCGTTCCATCGCCGGATCGCGCTGAGATCCCAGATCAGATGCCAACCCGAGACGATAGGAGCCGCACCTAATGCCGCCGGGATACCAGCAGGAACCGCAAAACATGGCTCCGCCAACCCCTCCGGTTGCACAAATAGCGGATGGAAAATGCCCGATGGAACGTCGACATCACCATCCGCCTGGCAAACCCGTACTAATCCCGAGAGCAACCCCTGGGACGTACCGGGCATTGACGTCTTCGAAAGATCCGGCATGCCGGAATCTTCCATTAACAACAAATCTTCCTCCTCTATCGTTGGCTCTTGAGCCAAGGACAGAGTAGGGGCAGGTGCATGACCCTCAGCAGAACTAGCCGGACCACCTAATGGTTGTCCTGCACCAGCTTGCGTCACCGGGACCGTGGACTGCAATGATTCAAACATTGCCTTGAACTGGGCTGCCCATACGCCCAGAGCTGAATCCATCCTCTCATTCAGCCGACCTTCCAGTCCCATCAACGACGCCTGCTGCAACTTCGCTGCCTTATCCTTCGCGATCCTCTCCAGTCTCGCACGCCGATCCCTGTCGAACTCTGCCACCATTGCCGACGACCACTTCACACACACATCACAAGGGCTCCCGACCTTACACTGGGCGCACGCCACGCAGTGATGTCCCAAATACTTCTGGTTCATGAACCGGTTGCACTTCTGGCACAACGTATCCGGATTCTTCGGTTTATGCGAACACAGAGAAAAATTAAAACGCTGCACATGACAACTGATGACGAGCAATACGCACAATCGACTTGATAGTTAAGATTTCTTAAACACATTAACTTTCTCTTAAATTAATGATAATCAAGTTCTTAGGCAGGAAATATTTGAAACTTTTTTGAGTGAAAATTTTTAAAAACACACAACTTAGCCTTTAACTAACGTTAAATAACCAAGGCTACATCGCCGATCGCTACAAACACCCTCGACAATGAAGCGAAAGCTAATATCGGCGATAAACAGAGTGCATAGACACACCAAGCCAAGAATGACATAATTCATGGGCGCCGCCATCTTGGCCAAGGGCGCATCCATCTTTAGAGGAACCGAGTCGCAAGAGAAAATTAACCGAGTACCCGAATTAAACTAAAAGATAAACGGGTACAGAAGCGACTCCAACAATGGCTAACATTTTAAAACAATGTGCCAATTTAAGGAAATTTCAAACAGTCATTATGGCACGAATGTATAAATTCTAGATTGATACAACCTGCCCCTGTG
Organism: Chaetoderma sp. LZ-2023a; assembly: GCA_034401795.1. Taxonomy (NCBI): domain Eukaryota; kingdom Metazoa; phylum Mollusca; class Caudofoveata; order Chaetodermatida; family Chaetodermatidae; genus Chaetoderma; species Chaetoderma sp. LZ-2023a. The sequence continues at coordinate 42,647,238 of CM067372.1, forward strand.
ATGATTTTCCTAATTCCTCCATGAAGCCAACGATGATTTCCTAGAAACAACGCTAAATCTGCTTAAATTAGACTAATTTGAGCGCGACAAAAACATGCGACTTGTAAAAGCGCAAAATAGACGAATCTGACTGTGATTGGGAATTGACTCGGTACCTGCGGCTATGGTATTCCCGGACACAGTAGGGGCAGGACCAGGAGAGTGCGGAGTTTTAATTGTTTATTTTGAGCTAGACTAGATAATAGATATTATCATAATAGTACATCTGGTAAGTATTATTCGAAGTAGAATAAACGCTCACCCGACCCCAACCAGGATGCATCAAAGAGAAATGTATAATAAAAACAGATCTGACAACTTATAGGAGCTTTCAGATGACGCATGATTTTATAGTCTATACACTAATCTATGACGGCCATGTTTCATTTTAGATCGCTGTCGATATAGGCAAGAGGGTAGTCATCTACAACCTACCCAAGCTCATCAGTGACTGACACTCAAATATCATACAAAAAGGCCCTCGGGGAACAGATAGCTAACATTGACCTCAGCTCCGATCCAAGCAAAGCCATAACCAAAATACTGAAATCTATGGAATCATCAGCTACCCGCACCATAGGTGTTCTTAAAAACCATCGAACTAGGTATACTGACGACCCTCTAGTAGTAAAACTGTCAGCAGAGCAGAAAGCATTACGGCTGCGCATCTATCAAAGTGGCCAAAGTGAAGACCGCACCAAACTACGCCGGGAACGCAATAACATTCTACGCTCCATTAGTGAATGCTTAAAAGATCTTGCTATTCACCAAGCAGACTCCCTAACCGATGAAATCACTGTCACAGACAACTGTCATAAAATGACTACACACCACCACTCACTGTACACAACTCAAGTACACTTTATCGGGACTGACCAGGCAAAGCCGAGGCGATTCAAGAATGGTTCAAGGAAGAGTTTACTGACCATGATGATGAGCCCTTGCACCCGTTCTCAGGAGACCCCAGGACATTACTAACACCAATTGAATCAGCAGAAGTTGAGAAGGCACTTAAAGCCCTGAAAAATGGACTTGCATCTGGACCTGCTGACATGAGCAATGAACTATTCAAATATGTAAGTGACATCTCAAAACTGATCACGCACCTAATCAATTCAGCTCTTATGCACCACCTTCCCATCGACGCTGTAGGCCAAGGCACCCTTATCGCACTACCCAAGCCCAAAAAGCCACCTGGGCCCCCAGCCAATCTGTGGCCCATTGTGCTCCTCAACAGCATACGGAAAATCCTATCCAATGTTACTCTATGTCGCATCCGAGACAAGATCGATTACTAGACCGGATCATGTCAAAGTGGCTTCAAACGTGGATGCAGCTGCGCAGACATTGTATGGGCTCAACACATGCCTGTGTCAGTAGTCATGTCCAAACACTGGGACTTCTACAAAATGGGCATTTATGCACCACCTCCCCATCAACTGGCCCATATACATTCATAATTAGGAAAGAAAAAAGCTATATCGGAGAATTTGGCGTCACACCATATTTCTGCCGGACTATAAATATGTCTAGACAGTTTGAGAATTTCAGATGAAATACTGAGCACCACATGTTCTACGATCCTTGTCATTCACAAAAACTCAAGACATTCAGCGCCGAGGATCCAAACTGCACATAATTTATAGGGACACTTAAAAGAAATCGGCTCCTGACATAACACCATTTATACCGCGCATACTATGACTCAACAAATCACAACAATAATCATAGCCGAATACGCTGGTATTCTCTGTGAAACGGTAGTGAAATCTGCCATCAAATTTCTTTTTACGCTTTTAATATTTTTGAATTTTCTAATTCCCATCATTTTGGCCATTGAGTGCCTGTATTTATAAGAATTGAAGATCGAATGCTAGTATTGACCCACTAGAAGCAGTTCATATACTGTTCCATATATAAAATTTACAAATTTATCAGGTAATGCACCTTTAATCCAAGGTCTTTTCAAGAATTTTTAATGTCAACAAAAGGAATTTTTATGGAATTTTAAAGCATTTACGACCTATTTTAGTTCACCTTCTAGCCGTTTACTCCTCCCTTAAAGTTCTCATCTATTCATAAAAGATACATATCCTAGCTAAATTTAGGACTATTTGTTACTTTATGGACACTAACCAGCTAGGATATAGCCACCATTTTAGATAGCTTTTTGCAGCCGCCATTATTTTAGGTTCTATTGCCTTCACCTGTGAGCAATTGTTAGTATAAAGCCATTCTCGTAACACTAATCCTTGTCTGATAACAATTTGGCTGAAAATCGTTGACGCAACAACTTTCAATAAAAATTGTTCTCAAAATAATCAACAGGGCAGTCAATGTTGCAACAGTTGCTGATAATATTTCAAGAAACTTTAGTGGGCATCATTTCTGACTAAGGCAGCAACAGCGGAATGGACACCCAGTCACAGATATGCTCAAACAATCTGTTCATTTCATAGTCAATCAGGATGTAAGCGTATTATTCTATTCATGGTAGGCCGATGTCGGAGGCACATGTTGGTGGATTGCAGGATCTTTGTGAATATATTTCACACTGGAATAAACATATGATATAGGACTAACTAATTGTGTATGCACTTGTCAGCTAACAAAACAGAAAGCCTGCTGATTATTCTGAGAATTTGACAACACAGTTCGCGACTTTTCTGCTCGCTTTTCTGCTAGCAGAAAAGTCGGCCCAGTGCATTTCCTATATATACATTTCCACGGGCGCTTGTCCGTGCCGCTGACACGCGCGCTTGTTATGTATGTTGATCTTGTACGCATGCTTGTAGCCTGATAAGCAGGTTATCTAGTAATTGTGGTGTTTAAATGTGTGAAGATTTACATGCAATAATGATGCCATACAAGAGTCAGCTTCTGTATTATTTGCGCAAGAGACAAAGAACTCGCATTCGTATGATGCAGTTAATGCGGTTGACAAACTAAAAAAGAGTGCACAGATATTGGGTGCAGATATTGTTCTACCAGATCAATTAACTGCTCCTGTTTTTGAAAGCTCAGCTTCAGGACCTGGCCTCTGTACTTTTGCGACATGACGCATGTAGTGTGTAGGAAAGCAAAAATTGATAAAAAAAATATGCAGAACTAGCGCCTGAAATTCGCTTGTCTACGCTAGGAAAACAGCCCGGATTCGCTGCTAAACTCGCCCACATGGAAATAGACAAACCCGCGCGCAGAAAAGCTTGCGAGCAGAATAGCTCACATGGAAAGCGGGCCTTAGCTAGGATATGTATATTTTATGAATAGATGAGAACTTTAATGCCTGTTTCGCGTGATCTGCAATAGCCACGAAAGTAGGACAGACAAATTCGCCGGTTTAGCGTGATCTGTCATAGCCATGGACGTAGGACAACGACAAATTCAAGGTGTTTTCAAGAAAATCATTAAATTCAAGGACTTTCTTGTGGGAACCCTGAGTAAAGCTGTTGAATATCTTGAGAGTAATTCGATTGGAAACTACTGCTGGCCATAGGTAACAACAGCTCCCAGTCATATTAGTATATCAGCAGAATATTCCTAATATTCCTTAAACAATTTGTCATTTGGCCTGTAAGGCTCAAAGGATGGCAAATACACAAAACTACATACACGTTTTTATAACATAGCTTTTTATTGTATTTCACATCAGAAATATTCTTAACAAATGTATTATATACAGCATTATTTATTTCTCGTATATAAAATCTTATATACACAGTAAACTGTACATATTCTGCGTCGTCGATGAACACAAGATAAGCTCACATATACAAAGTAATTAATTCATACCATTATTAGCTGGCCTACAATTGGAATGGCTTCCATGTTATTGTGTATTTAGTTGAGATTTTCTCTCACACACGAGTGGTAGGGTAGCGGTGTAGTCGATATGACTTCTGCTACAATCACATAACAGTAGTCAAAAATTTGTTGATGAAAATTCACATTAAATCTTTAACATTCAAGCCAGCCAAAGACGGTTTATTCAAGACGGCCAAAGACGGCTTCTGCTGTGGTCTTGAAATAAGTTCATTTGCAGACCGAGACCATTTTTGCAAATTTACCAATGGCCTGACTGGCTCGATAACAGAGCCAGTCATTCTAGTGGTATATTTTAGAAAATAATTATCTCTTGGTCTGCAAATTGATATGTTCTTTGAGACAATTGAAATTTGATTGAACAAATTTGGTGGTCAAAAGGGTAAAAATCTTATGTAGGATTCAGCATCGCTGAATCCTTGTGTAGCACAGATCATGTTTGTGTGCAAACTGCTTTCTATATTGAAAACATTAATGTAAGCTGTTACAGCCTATGCTAGCAACACGTTTGAGCAACAATATTTTCAATATATCCACCAGTAGCCATTCCACAATCCCCTACAAACTGTTGAGATTTGCCAGCAGTGTTCAGCAAAAAGAATTCACCTGTCTGCACAATCTTGGCAATGTACGGGAAAGTTTCTTTCTGATATAAAACAAATGCTCTTATATTAACAGAACTATTTATTGTAATATTATAATTAAGCTGTTGAGCACATGATAGTTGATCTCTATTCTAGTAATAACATGTATTACAGAGACACACTGAGCAATGTACAGTCATACTTAGTGCTACTTAAGAGGTCAAAAGATGAAGGGGATCTTTAACCTTTCATGACGAAGCCAGCCACACCAGGCCTCAGTAGTGGTCTTGGTGAATGTCCATTTGCAGGCCAAGAGAATACTATTTTTGAAAATTTACCACTGGAATGACTGGCTCAATAACCGAACCAGTCATTCCAGTGGTAGATTTTCAAAAATAGCCTGCAAATGGACATTCAATAAGGCAATGTTAAAATTTTTTGAACAAATTTCGCCACTAAAGGGTTAAATCCTCCATTGTATTAAAATTCATTCTCAAATACTGATATAATCTACGAGTTTTAAATAATACTTGGCATACGACGTGTTGGTTCTGCACACCTTAGATTGAGCATAGCTGTACGTTTAATTGCTTGTGTCTGATTAATCTGACCCTTTAACACTCAAGCTGGCCAAATATGGCCTCTGATGGCTTTGAGAAATGTAAGCCATTCCAGTTCTATATTTCCAAAAATTGCCTTCTCATGCCCTGTAAATGAACATTCATTAAGCACAATTATGCATCGAAATAGCGCACTAAAACAGCATGTAGAAACAATACTAGTTACCTATGGTGTACATAAACTCTTGCTAGAAGTTTGTCACAAGAATTTGTTGAGGAAAATTCACATTAACTCTAACACTCGAGCTCACTAAAATGGATCCTGCAAAGCTCTTGAGAAATGGGCATATGAAGACCAAGAGAAGATAACCTTTGAAATTTAAACCGTTGAAATGATTGGCTCGATAACCGAGCTCGATAACCGATAGTCATTCCTGTGGTAAAATTAAAAATATAATCTTTCTCTTGTACAGCAAATGGACATTCACTAAGCAAAAATTTATCTTTTTTATAAACGCTGACCATTAAGGATTAAACGTAGAATTGCTGATATTATTCATATCTCAAATGATTTTTACATAAGCTTAGATAGAGATAACACTACAATTGTGGTTGTGATTTTTAGATAAGCTTAGATAGAGATAACACTACAATTGTGGTTGTGATTTTTACATAAGCTTAGATAGAGATAACACTACAATTGTGGTTGTGATTTTTACATAAGCTTAGATAGAGATAACACTACAATTGTGGTTGTGATTTTTACATAAGCTTAGATAGAGATAACACTACAATTGTGGTTGTGATTTTTAAATAAGCTTAGATAGAGATAACACTACAATTGTGGTTGTGATTTTTACATAAGCTTAGATAGAGATAACACTACAATTGTGGTTGTGATTTTTACATAAGTTTAGATAGAGATAACACTACAATTGTGGTTGTGATTTTTACATAAGCTTAGATAGAGATAACACTACAATTGTGGTTGTGATTTTTACATAAGCTTAGATAGAGATAACACTACAATTGTGGTTGTGATTTTTACATAAGCTTAGATAGAGATAACACTACAATTGTGGTTGTGATTTTTACATAAGCTTAGATAGAGATAACACTACAATTGTGGTTGTGATTTTTACATAAGCTTAGATAGAGATAACACTACAATTGTGGTTGTGATTTTTACATAAGCTTAGATAGAGATAACACTACAACTGTGGTTGTGATTTTTACATAAGCTTAGATAGAGATAACACTACAATTGTGGTTGTGATTTTTACATAAGCTTAGATAGAGATAACACTACAATTGTGGTTGTGATTTTTACATAAGCTTAGATAGAGATAACACTACAATTGTGGTTGTGATTTTTACATAAGCTTAGATAGAGATAACACTACAATTGTGGTTGTGATTTTTACATAAGCTTAGATAGAGATAACACTACAATTGTGGTTGTGATTTTTACATAAGCTTAGATAGAGATAACACTACAATTGTGGTTGTGATTTTTACATAAGCTTAGCTAGAGATAACACTACAATTGTGGTTGTCATTTTTACATAAGCTTAGATAGAGATAACACTACAATTGTGATTGTGATTTTTACATAAGCTTAGATAGAGATAACACTACAATTGTGATTGTGATTTTTACATAAGCTTAGATAGAGATAACACTACAATTGTGATTGTGATTTTTACATAAGCTTAGATAGAGATAACACTACAATTGTGATTGTGATTTTTACATAAGCTTAGATAGAGATAACACTACAATTGTGGTTGTGATTTTTACATAAGCTTAGATAGAGATAACACTACAAGTGTGATTGTGATTTTTACATAAGCTTAGATAGAGATAACACTACAATTGTGGTTGTGTTTTTTACATAAGCTTAGATAGAGATAACACTACAATTGTGGTTGTGATTTTTACATAAGCTTAGATAGAGATAACACTACAATTGTGGTTGTGATTTTTACATAAGCTTAGATAGAGATAACACTACAATTGTGATTGTGATTTTTACATAAGCTTAGATAGAGATAACACTACAATTGTGGTTGTGATTTTTACATAAGCTTAGATAGAGATAACACTACAATTGTGATTGTGATTTTTACATAAGCTTAGATAGAGATAACACTACAATTGTGATTGTGATTTTTACATAAGCTTAGATAGAGATAACACTACAATTGTGGTTGTGATTTTTACATAAGCTTAGATAGAGATAACACTACAATTGTGGTTGTGATTTTTACATAAGCTTAGATAGAGATATTGACTTTGCTCATCATTTAATTGCTTCCTTATTGAATGTTTATTTGCAGGCCAAGAGAAGAATATTTTTGAGAATTTACCACCAGAATGGCTGGCTCGGTTACCGAGCCAGTCATTTCAGTTATAAAATTTCAAATATACTCTTCTCTTGGCCTGCAAATAGATTTTGTGGTTGTGATTTTTACATAAGCTTAGATAGAGATAACACTACAATTGTGATTGTGATTTTTACATAAGCTTAGATAGAGATAACACTACAATTGTGATTGTGATTTTTACATAAGCTTAGATAGAGATAACACTACAATTGTGGTTGTGATTTTTACATAAGCTTAGATAGAGATAACACTACAATTGTGGTTGTGATTTTTACATAAGCTTAGATAGAGATATTGACTTTGCTCATCATTTAATTGCTTCCTTATTGAATGTTTATTTGCAGGCCAAGAGAAGAATATTTTTGAGAATTTACCACCAGAATGGCTGGCTCGGTTACCGAGCCAGTCATTTCAGTTATAAAATTTCAAATATACTCTTCTCTTGGCCTGCAAATGTACATTAGTTTCTGTTTGACAGAAAACACAAATATTAACTCTCACACTCAAGCTGGCCAAATACAGATTCTGTAGTGATCTTGAAAAATGTCCATTGGCAGACCGAGGACTATTTTTGAAAATTTACCACTGGATGGCTCGATAATCGAGCCAGTCATTCTAGTGAGAAAGTTAAAAAAAATAATCTCTTGGTCCGCAGACATTTTCTCTGAGAATTTAAGGGTTATGAGTTAACTTATTGTAAATTAGAGACCAGCCCAGTTAAACTAACTTATCAATAAATATTAATTTGAGATGAAATTAGGTAAATTCTACATTAAAATACATTATGTAATACCTTATAAGGTGTGTGCATGCGCTTACATGTATGTGTGGTATGCACGTAATACTTAAATGTGCTTTAGTGTCTCCATTTAAATTTAGTTAATGAAGATAAGAGTTGTTGTTAATTATGTTTGGCTGGCGTTTGTCAGGCTCGTAATTCTAGGTCCACATCAGACATTATAATTATTTTGTAAAATAAAACATATAATGAACAAATAAAGGTACTTATTTACCCATTTCATAATCAGCATAGAAATACAATTTTAGTAATATATCGTAAAATGTCATAATTAGAAAACTAAAAACTTAATTGATGTGGTAAAATATTGTACTATATGGGAACATTTAGGTGTTAAAATCGAGATAAGAATACTAGTGAAAACCAAGTATTTGATTAATTTCTAAGTGATTTACAAACTTAATCATATTCTTTATAATGTCCACTAATGACCTGACGTTACTGTTCAACCGTATGAACAATATGTGAGAAGTTAACCCATTAATGGGTGAGCCAGGAAAAACGGCATCTGTAGTGGTCTTGAGAAGTCTAGCTGTACACTAAGACTATTTTGAAGATTTACCACTAGAATTACTGGCTCAGTAACCGAGCCAGTCAATCCAGTGGTAAATTTCTTTAAAATAAGCTCTTGGTATACAAATGCCAGTGTATGTGGTAAAATGGAAATCTTGACCAAATTTGGCCATTAACCCTCGAATTTATTCAAGAAAATTTCAATTTTGTCATAGAAAATGTCCATTTTGCAGGCCAAGAGAACTTTTTTTTAAATTTACCACTGGAATGAAAGAGGCAGTCATTGAAAGCGGTAAATTTTCAACATGTGGTTGTCTTTTGGTCTGCAAATAGACATTTCTCAAGAGCACTGCCGAAACCGTTTCTGTCTGATATGAGTGCTAAAGGGTTAAAAGGTGAAATGTATACATACCTTGAGCATCTAGCGCTGGAATGTTCTCATCACCTGAACTGTTTCTATCACAATACAAGGTTAGCCATATTCAATCAGAAATGTCACATCACATCACACTATTTCATCTACTCCTCCGAGAAACTGTCATCAAACTAGCTAAATATAGAGCCAGCTGAACTAACGTTTTCAAATCAGTTTCTGTTTTATATCATTAGCAGCAGAGCTTAAACCTCTTCAAAGGAATGATTATTGTTTGAAAAGTACAGCAAATTAAAGCCTCTGCTGATTTAGATAACAGTATTTTGGTTCAAAATTTTCAAAATAAATATCAATTAAAATGATTAATTTTTTAATGGTCAAGATTGGTCAGAAAATCTACATTTCATTTAATTAATACTCATTTGCAGGGTAGAAGACTATTTTTGAAAATTACAACTGGAATGACTGGCTCGTGAGGCAGTCATTCCAGTAGTAATTGTTGAAAAAATATTTATCTCTTGCCCTGCAAATGAACATCTGTGAAGGGCATGGAAGCGGTCAGTTTTGACCAGCTTGACCATTAAAGAGTTAAGGAAGCTGAATAACACAAGCTGATAATGTCAGTAACCAAAGCTTCATTTGTCCACTATAGTTTCACTTTTCTTCCCCACTAACACAATACAACAAATTCTTTACACAATAAGAAATATTCTGAAAAATAATTTTTAATTAATATGACCGGAAGCAGTTGCGTATCATTTCCCATCAAATTATTTCCAAAATATTCTGTGGATTTTTATTACTGCTGCCTAGTAATGTAGATTGTGTGATTTCCGGGTTGAAACAGGTTAAATTGCGCTCACGGTTTTTATATTGGCCATTTTTGAACATGAACAATTATTTACAATTTACTAAATATTCTGTTGACTATTTTGAAACTAACTTGACGTCAAGCTGTTGCGGCTTCCAGTAAAAATAATTTCAATATATTCAACATCTTACCTGCAATGTCCTGTATAATTGTTTTGAAATTGAGATTCTGTGGATTCAGCCTTGTAAAGGTTAACTCATTAATGGTCAGGAAAATCTAAATTTTTACATATTAAATGTCTATGCGCAGCTAAGATGACAATTTTTGACAATTCACCACTGGAATGACTGGCTAGGAATTCGACCTAACCATTCCAGTGGTAAACTTTCAGAAATAGTCCTCTTGTTATGCAATTGGGCATTTCTCAAAACCGCTGTAGAAGTCGAATTTGGCAGGCATGACCAGAAATGCTTTAAGAACTGGACATTGTGTTTGACGTTACTATATATGAGCGGAATATTACAGACAAACGGAGAGAAGCAACGCCAAAATAGAACAATGATAGATGAAATAATGGGTGAATTCTGCACCATTTTGAAATTATAAATATTCTACAAAATTTAAACAATTAATATCCATGATTAGCAATGGTAGGTTTTACAATAGAATGGTAAGAATTTAATGACAACAGAGGGCTTAATTAATAATATTCGATGATACTGAAATGAGTCTATTTCATGGAAGTTTACATAAGATATGATCAGTTGGGTACAGTACACGTCAGAAATAACATAAACAGTTTCCAAAACAAAATAAATCGCACTGTTGAATATCTTGAACAATTGGATTGGAAGACATTGCTGCCTTAGGCAGCAATGTCTTCCAATCCAATTATGTTCAAAATATTCAACAAAATTCTTCTTACTAACATTTTTCTGGGGTTTTTTGGACTTGTGTTAACTTATTTATGAGTTCTACTGTATATTGGTACCTGCACACATGACGCTTGCAACTCACATATATATATATATTTATTTATTTACACACAACACATTGCATAGCTCAACAAATATATACTCAATTTACGGCTAAACGTATTTGGTTGCAATTTTACAACTATTTCGTTTGATTATGAAAAGTACAAACTTAACCCTGTTTTATGAGGGACATGATAATTTGCATTATCAATTTATATCATTTTATACTGTTCACATATTGTTCTATTTAACCCTTTCGTGCCTACACCGGCCAGTTCACTCGGGACTTCAGCGGCTGAGGTCAGCCTACACGCTAACAGGTCACTAGGAAAATTTTGACAAACAGTTGTCTCCCTTTAGTTGTTAGACATACACAATAACGGGCTTAATTTCTGCCATGTATCACGTCATCAGTATATGCATAGGTGCTATTTTAAGAAAGTGCAACCACACACCCCCCCCCCCCCCCCACCCACCCACACACACAGGGTCCAATTGTGCAGAATTCCAGTGATGGCGATGGTATAATGCATAGCGTTATCAGAAATCCTACTATTAATGCAAGGGCGGTCTATGGCCAGTGTAGTCCTGAGTGAACAGGTTGTTTTTAAGTATAAATAGGCATTTGAAACTAACTATTTATTCTGCTGAAATGTCACATTTACGTAAAATTCTGGGGGAAAAACATAGTCACCAGAGACCATTTACATGAAAAAATGTAGTCACGAAAGGGTTAACAGAGTTTTAAAATAAGAGCAAAGAATAATCACATTTTAAAATGCATTTTTAAAATCTCATATTCATGAACGATATTAGTACTTCATGTGCACACCTGTAAGCATGCCATCTACAAAGTCTTCACCTCTAAATAGTCTAGACAAGACTTCATATGAGATATGAAAGCCGACTACAATTTTGAAAACGGTCTTTCTGTCTGCATTTGTTTCCACGAAAGTATCAAATATATACCCACAGTGAACAATAATATAATCAAACTATTTATTTTCACTAAATCGAAATTGAATATAAAAAGTTGGACATCATCGGAGGAGGTTCTTGAAATCTGTAGGTTTTCAGATTCAACAATGCAGTGCATAGCATCATATAGTTCGTCATGGATAGAAGCCAATAGGATGTACTGCTTGTGTTCACATTTAAGTAAAAATATAACTTCTTGACCATTAAACCTTCACACCTTAAATTTTCCAGAGAAAATATCAATTATCTCAAAGAAAATGTCAATTTGCAGACGAGAATATTTTTGCAAATTTACCACTGGAATGACTGGCTCGGTTATCGAACCAGTCATTCCAGTTGTAAATTTTCCAAAAAAGTTCTCTTCGTCTGCAAATGGACATTTCTAAAGTCCACTGCCGAAGCCATTTCTGCCGGATTATGAGTGTTAAATGGTTAAAGGCCTAACAAGACACTTACAAACCTGGCCTTGTGTGAGACACAACTATTACAAGTGAACCAACCAGTAAGAATATTATCATGTGTTATAAAATACGAAACACAATGCTATGTAAGATGTTTGTGAATGAATTGACGAGCAAGACAAATTAGCAAGTACCCTGTTATATATCAGTCATTGTCATGAGGAATTGATCTTCTCAATTAAACACACGAGTCAGTGTCATGAGGAATTGAGCTCAATTAAATACATGACGTAGTTACAACAAAGATTTGACAGACTGACCGACCCACTTACACTTATTGCGAGTCGCAAATAAAATCAGGTCTTCAATGATGTACACAAGTTAGGAGAAATGAAAGAATGGACGAATGGATAAGCGGATTGACATGAAAAATATCAGGCTTTTTCCAAGCCTTATAATCATCATATTTATAGTGTTTCAGTGATATGCTCCCCCTAGAACATAAGCTATAGAAGGACAACAGATGAGTTTGAGCACCAGTACTCTTTTTAACCATTTAAAGGGTCAAATTTGCTAAGGAAAATTCATAATTTTCATACTAAATATCTAGGTGCAAGCCAAGACAATTTTTTTAAATTTTTGACTGGAATGAATGGCTTGATTATCAAGCCAGTAATTCTAGTAGAAAATTCTCAAAAAGTCTTCTCTTGGCCTACAAATGGATGTTAGTCAAGACCACTGCAGAGGCTTCCTTTGCCCGGCTCGACCATTAAATGGTAAATTAGTCTATGGATTGGGTAATGCCCGTAGAAACCTGTCATTTCATCGCTGTTTGGAGGCTTCATGCTCCAGAAATTACTGAACTTGAATAATTTAGCTTAATTAATTCAAGCTGCTACCGTTAATCTTTGTCTGTGACTGAAAATAGTTAATGTCTGCTGGGATTCCTGGTTTGTCAGACTTGACAAACACATTTCACACTTCTTTGGAAATACAGATAATGACAGATTCATCTGTTGACCTTGAAATGAGGCGCATTCCGAACTATGGTGAACAATTTTTGGAAATAGGTGCTTGTAAAACTCTAGGTATTTTGGATATATAATTTACAGTAAATATCATATAGTCACTATGGCTACGTATAAGTTGTTGTTGTGTCAGTCAAACTGTTTTCACAATAATCATCATAATGTTAACTATACTATGTCATAGTGTGATAACTATACTATGTCATAGTGTGATAACTATACTATGTCATAGTGTGTTAACTATATTGTGTCAGTGTGTCAACTATAGTGTCAGTGTGTTAACTATACTGTGTCAGTGTGTTAACTATGCTGTCAGTGTGTTAACTATACTGTGCCATAGTGTGTTACCTATACTATGTCAGTGTGTTAACTATAATATGTCATAGTGTGTTAACTATACTATGCCAATGCGTTAACTATACTATGTCATAGTGTGTTAACTATACTATATCATAGTGTGTTAACTATACTATGTCATAGTATGTTAACTATACTATGCCAGTCCATTAACCATATGCTATAGTTTGTTAACTATACAATGGCATAGTGTGTTAACTATATTACAGCATAGTGTGTTACCTATACTATGGCACAGTGTGTTAACTATACTGTGCCATAGTGTGATAACTATACTATGGCAGTGTGCTAACTATACTATGTCATAGTGTGTTAACTATACTATGTCATAGTGCGTTAACTATACTATGTCATAGTGTGCTAACTATACTATGTCAGTGTGTTAACTATACTATGCCAGAGCGTTAACTATACTATGTCATAGTGTGTTAACTATACTATGTCATAGTGTGTTAACTATACTATGTCATAGTGGTATTAGCAGAACACATAGTGCAGTTCTCTAAATGTACATAGCAAGCCAGGAGGAAATCACACAGACATCTCAATTTTGGTTTAATTATACTTAATCATACTCATTTTCTGATTGTATTTAATATAGATATATTGGACAATATATTTTTTACATTACTTTAAATTACTGCGTCAAAATTTAAATAATGGCTTTGTTTTTGGTCCTCTTAGTTCTTAGAAAATATATCCTGTATTTTAGTTGACCAATTATTTTCTAACAAACCAATTGAATACGTTCACAGAAGAACTAAGATGACCAAAAAGAAGCATATTTCTATGTCTCTAGCCAGCTACTTAACCGGGAATTGAAATGAGCATCTATAGAGGACTTGTTAGAAAAGATAGTGATCAACTAATTGTGAGAATACATATACTAGCCCTCACTTGACAAATATTTCAATTAACTTCGGCCAATAGAATCTTACGCCTGTATCATTGAGTTACCATTTGTATGATAACTGGTATAATTTTAAATTTGAAAAGGGTTGCTGAAAGCTGCTGCTTCCTAATGTAACAACAACTTTCAGCGACACTGTTTTCAGAATTGAACAAGTTGCTGCCTATTGTTCAGCATATCAAGCAACATATGGGTACAGTAGTACACCGAGTACAGCCTGTAGTACACCGAGTACAGCCTGTAGTACACCGAGTACAGCCTGTAGTACACCGAGTACAGCCTGTAGTACACCGAGTACAGCCTGTAGTACACCGAGTACAGCCTGTAGTACACTGAGTACAGCCTATAAGTTAATATGTTTACAAAACAAAAACAGGAACGTTAGTTACTAAGATTTTGAACGCTGTCAGCAATGGTCATTGAATATGTGGGACTTAAACAATGGTCAAGTTTGTTCAAGAAAATCTAAATGTTTGCTCAATGAATGGCCATTTGCAGGCCAAGAGATGAGTTTTTGAAAATTTACCACTGGAATGACTGGCTCGGTTATCAAGCCAGGCACTCGTGGTAAATTTTCAAAAATAGTCTTCTCTTGGCCTACAAATGGACATTCCTCAAGACCACTGCAGAGGCCGGTTTTGGGCCGGCTTGACCATTAAAGGTTTCCAATCAAATTAAGTTTAAAATATTCAACTTTGTTTTATTTTACTTTGGAAACATGTTAACTTTATTATGCATGCACGGAATACAAATTGTTACTATTCTACCGGGTTGATGAATCATGAAATAGAACTATCACTGGCAAAGCTCTACGAGACTCGGGTGGAGGGATATGATCTGTCACTCCAGCTCCGAACACCATAATCAAAATATGTCACTCGTTAGCCGACGTCACAAGCAAATGATGTAGGTTTGACATGAAAGATCTGACAATAACCATCTGAATTGTATGTATTTAGTGAACTTCCAATTGAATAAAATTACTTTTAACTATTTTGAAACTGATTTCACTAGGAGCTGTTGCTGCCATAAATTAAATTCAAAATATTCAACCGCTGACATGTACAGTTACCTTGAAATTACGATTTTGGGAATCCAGGTTTGAGTGTTAAAATCGATCCAGAAACGCATAACTAGAAATGGATCCTTCTATAATCATCTCCATAAATAGCAAAAACAAGGACAATCTGAGACTGCTGAAGTATGCCACTCATTCTGCTAAGCATAAACTTGTACACAAATTTGGCAAAGATACCTTCGATAGAACGTGAGTTATCATTCGGAAACGCAATACGTCATTAATTGGGTCACTGTGACCTTGACCTTTAAACCCAAAATCGATAGGGCTCTATGGAACAACAAGGACATCCTCACAAACATGATTGATAAAGATCATTCACTAGACCTCTGAAAGTTATCATCCGGAAATGTGTAATTAATTGGGTCACTGTGACCTCAACCGTTGACCTCAAAATCGATAGGTTCTTAGGAAAAGCAAGGACAAACCCCCACCCCAGATTAGCAAAGATCCCTTCAATAGAACGTGAGTTATCAGACGAAAACGCGATATTATGTCATTAATTAGGTGACCATGACCTAGACCATTTACCCAAAAATTTATAAGCTTCTTCGGACACCCAAAATCAACCTCCAAACAAAGTTTGGTGAAGGTTGCTCCAGTGGAGCTAGAGTTATCTCACCAGACACAATGTATATTAACATATTACAAAACAAATCATTTAGAGCTTACTATATTTCAACTATAATCAATTGTCCAATAATGAGCATTGTTTCAAACTCTCAATATATTCAGGAATATTTTAGTCTCTATACAGTACAGTTAAGAAATAAGTTAAAATGTTTCCAAAACCAAACAAAACACCATTTTGTTTAATGTTTTGCAATTTCTTTAATTGAAAGCCATTGTTGAATAAGGAAGTCCAAAATATTAAAAAAAGATCTTTCTTAGAATGTGATCCGTACTAACTAACCGGTTTCTGGCATTGGTTTGGAAACGTGTTAACCCTTTATCCCTCGAAGTCGTTAAATGAAATTAAATTTTCTCAAAAAATGCCCATTTACAGGCCAAAAGAAAACTATTTTTGAAAATTTACCACTGGAATGACTGGCTCGATTATCGAGTCAGTCATTCCAGTGGTAAATTTACAAAAATAGCCTTTCCTTTGCTCTGAAAATCGACATTTCTCAAGACCACAGCAGAAGCAATTTTTTCCTGATATCAGGGTTACAGGGTTAACTTATTTCTTAGGTGTACTGAATGTCTTCACCTGAGAGAACTGGCATACTCATGAATGCCTGAGAGAACTCACATACTCATGAACATTTACCGGTACAAAATATGGAAGTGCTTATTGTCTCATCACATAGTGTTTGAACAGTATATATATATATATATATATATACCGGGTGGCGGGTGTCAGTACTGAGTCCCAGATTCCAATAATAATGAACGTCATTTCTCACAAACACGTGCCTCGGAGAAGAGTGCGGCTTGACAGCTGACAACACGGCGGAGAAACACTGCTCACTTACTTGTCACAGTCTATACAGTTCAGCTCAGAAATAATGTCGCATGTTTCCAAAGTCAAATAACTTGTGCTCTTAAAGGGATGCTAATCTCATCTCAAATGTTGTATTGCACTGACAGATTATGGTTTATAGATTTCTGGTCATTCATATCATGTCAAATTCTCCTATCTGTATCGCAATTATCTGCTTTGTGATCGCCACCATTTTGTGTCGTCAAGCGATAGTGTATGATGTCATGTAAGTGTATTACATTCTTTATTATGTAATACTCATCCCGTTGAATATTTTGAATGTAATTTGACTGGAGGTTGTTGCTGCCTATGCCAGCAACAACTTCCAGTCAAATTACTTTCAAAATATTCGACAGCTTACCTGTATGATTGTTTTTATACATCGCTAAACTATAGCTTGCACCTCTATGCCTGAGCGTATATACTGGGGTAAACACACTAGGCTTTTTCCGATTGGTTGAAAAGAACATCATGACAACCATCATAGGCTGTAGAAATGTATCAACATTTAGCTACTAAAGAATGAATAGCTTTCGTTGTCGTCATGATAAAAAGCAAAAATCTCAGACGTGGATTATAGGTGGCAAATTCTACCACATGAATGGTTAGTACAAGATAACGTGAGATTTCCTTTAAGTATTTTGAACATAATTGGACTGGAAGACATTGCTGGTAGGCAGCAATATCTTGCCCTGCAATACAATTATGTTTCAAATGTTCACATAACATTTCTTACTAATAAACATGGTTTTGTTTTTATTTTGGAAACAAATAACTTCTTTTTGAGCTGAATTGTATAAAATATTCATTCAAAGCAGCCTATAATGGAAACCACCCATTTTAGTGATCTTACACAACTACCCTCTTTTAACCAGCAAATCATGCATCCACTAGACAGGTTTGATTGTACATATAAATGAAATCTCTATACATGTATGATACTTGTATTAGATATGCATAAAAATATTACTCGGCCAATAATCTTGCATATATATATATATACATATATATATATATATATCACCTCACAACCGCTGTAATGTGAGATCTCACAAACCTGTGCTCCGGTACCCACAAAAAAGCTAGATCGTTAACCATTGTATTGCTGAATTGGCAGCTTGTAGTACAGTACAGCTCATAAACAAGTTCGGTTTCCAAAACAAAAACATGTTAGCTAGTAGGTCTTCAAATCCAATTATGTTCAGAATATTCAACAGTACATTTTATTTTGTTTTGGAAACATTATACATTATTTCTGAGCTGTACTGTATTGGCAATCTTGAAAAACAGAGCTGCAGTATGCTGAGCTTGCTCTAAGAAAACCAGCCGCTTCCGACTTACTATCAGCTTTATCACTGTGTTATTCATTTAATGGAATGGTGTCCCTCATATGAGGCCACATTTTATTAGTCCATCCTTATTCATAAACTTACTGTTTGCGATGCTAATACTTCCACGACAACACGCACTGCCTTTACTTAATTGAATAAGATTTTTCCTATCCCCAGCTCCCCATTTATGCGGAAGTCAATACGCCATGTATACCTAGGTTATTCAAAAATATGGTCCACAGCAAAAATCCCTATAGTATTCTTCTTGATCGGCGCTATACTCACAATTTTTCTCTATGGCAACGGTTTACCATACAGCCTTACTTCCACATAAGCCTATACTGAGAAGCCAGCCGCCACTCAGCCTATATGTGGCAGAATTACGGTTTGGAACAATTAAAGGGACTGAAGACACCAGATGAATTTTGTGTAGTTGACGATCACTCATTAATGGGTCCTATGACCAGAGGGAGATGGGTAGAATAGCAAACCAGCGGCAGTCTTGATTTCTATCTAGTTATGCAAGTCGGGAAATGAAGAACCGTAACAAATTAATTAAGGAAAGACTAATTATTAACATTGCAAACAGTATAAGTTTTAAGGTAATGGATTCTATAACACCAGCTTGCAGGCCAAGAATATTTTTGAAACGTTACCACTGAAAAAGCCTACCTCAGTTAGTGAGCCAGTCATTTCAGTAGCAAGTTAAAAAAAAAATATTGTTCTGTTGATCTGTAAATGAACATTTCTCAAGACCATTACAAGAGTCCATTTTGGTCCAATTGACCATTAAAGGTAACTTTTGCTTGTAACCGTATAAGGGGTACCTATCCAGCAGCTTAGCCGTCTCTCTCCTCTGAGGTTCCTGGTACGCTAAGAATTACTCTGGTCCATTAATTGTGTGGGATCTTTGATTTGGTCGAGCACATATCGTACATATCCGGCAACGTCTACAGATGCTCGCTCATAACGCTTAATGAAAGGAAACTCCTATAAGAAAATAAAAATAGTCATTACAAACAAGCGATATCATGAGTATAAAACATTAGCCATCTTTATATAAGCGTGCATGCATGCACACACAGTTCTTATTTGTGCATATGACTAGGATATAAAAATCTAATTATTAACATACTATAGAACTGAACAGTTGACCATATGGAAAGAGGATCAACAAGTAGTCTTTGCATCTTACAATTAATCACATAAGCTTGCATTCTGCTATTCACCTGTCAATCATATACAGAGTTGTTATGTGGATGATAAATCATCATCATTATTATTATTATTAGCAACATTAATTCTGAATTTTGTCAATTGATGCCAAATAACAAACATCTCTTTCTCAAAAACCAGCTATCTATGGATACAGTAATGCATAGAGAAAGTGAATATCAAGACACGAGCAGATACAGAACTTTCTGAAAACACATCAGTATGATTCCAAAAGAATAATACAATTGCTAATTATGAACTAAGACCTGATAAACGAGCACTACACATCTAGACAAGCACGTGCGATGATGAACATCATGATGATGATGATGAGGATGATGACAATGATGCTGGTTGTGGTGATGGTGATGATAGTGATAGTGATGATGATGTCAGTTATGATGATGATGATCACAACGACGACGATGATGATTGATGACGACGACAACGATGGTGGTGCTGGCGGAGGTGATGATGATGAAGATATTGATGATGATGTTGAGTGGTGGTGGTGATGATACTGATGATGGTGGTGCTGGCAGAGGTGATGATGATAGTAGTGGTGATGAGTGATGACGATGGTGGTGGTGATGATGACGAAACTGATGAGGATCAACGATGATGATGATGGTAGTGGTGGTGGCGGTGATGATGGTGGTAACGATGATGATGATGATAGTAGTGGTGATGAGTGATCACAATGGTGGTGGTGATGGTGATGATGACGACAATGATGAGGATCAACGATGCTGATGATGGTAGTGGTGGTGGCGGTGATGATGGTGGTAACGATGATGATGGTGGTGGTGATGATGATGACGATGATGGTGGTGGTGGCGGAGGTGATGATGATGATGAAGATGGTGGTGATGATGATGATGATGATGATGATGATGATGATAATAATGATAATTGATGATGTTAACCCTATTCTCTCGCACACCTTATAACCATCTTAATCTATTATTACATTATTATCTTGACATGTTTTTCAATTTCTTGTGGACATGTAAATGATAGAGAATGTTATATATACACATTTCTCTCAAGGAAACTAACTAATATGCATGTGCATACTCACTAATAATTTGTTATATTTTGGTCTTTGCTTTTCATCTTTTGTCAAACTGAAAAACAACAATTATTGGGCATAGGCAGGTTAATGTGTATCCAGTGCTGCAATGTATACAATATAAATTCTGTATTATAATCAAGAGAGCTATGTTCCTGGAAACTAAATCTATCACCTGGCCCGCGGTCAGCAGAGGTTTATCAGGTATAGTACAATTTGAGGCTGACCACCCAGTAGACTAGCAACAGTTTGATATATCAAATTATTGGTGATCAGGCCAGACAAAAACTGCACATGCAGTGATCATAAGAAATGTCCATTTACATATGACTATTTTTGTAAATTTATCACTGGAATGACTGGCTTGGTTATCGAGCCAGTTATTCCCGTGGTAAATTTTCAAAAATAGTCTTCTGTTCATCTGCAGGTGAAGTGATGAACATTAATTTTCTGTGTTCTTCACCAAATATGACCTCTAAAGCGCTTAACAAAGTTGTCAGAAAAAATTGAAATGAAAAACACACAAGAATATAAGGCTAACATCCAGTACCATATGTGCGAAAAGTCATTGCCGTATCTACCAAGGGTTAATAAATAATCAATAGGGGCAGTAGAATCTAGTGATCACTAGTCTTGCTGGCTAGTGGCTCATTCAGGTTAATTCCATACTCTGATTCAGTCATTTCAGTGTTTTTACAGATATGCGAGGTGATGGGAAATCAAGTGTGCACAAAACATGACTACCATAATTTAGATAAGCAAATAAAAGTCGTAGACAGCAACATCTTCAACCAAAATTGTTGAAAAATGTTCACCAATTTCTTTGCTATTGGCACTGTAAAAGATAGAATATTGACATCAGTGTGCTACGGGTTAAGGACACAGAACAGAATACTCAAGATATTTACTTTAAGCCAATCCTGCTATAGCTTAATACCCTCATTAAATTAGGTATCTAACGCATACAGTCTTACATGTTTCATATGGCAACTGCTCAACCTACGATAAGGATTCGTTACTAAATTTGTCACTGTCCTGCTCAAAACTTACCATTTTTAGAAATATGTTATAGCCATCCATATTCAGAATCATAGCACAATTCCGATTTACCCCCTAACCCTTTCAGCGAAATAAACCATAAACTAGACATTCTGTATGACATCAGACATGTTCTACTGTACAAATTGAAGTACTGAGCAGCAACAGCCTCCACGTACATTATTTTCTATGTAATCTAGTTTTCTGGATGATCGCATTGAAATTGAGATACTGTTATTTCGATGTTGTAAGGGCTAATTCTGAATAGCAGGGTAATACAGAATCCAGTTCTAGCTATGTCCCGCCCATGTATAGCTAAGCTCTGCCCACCTTTTAGTTTTTACTCATGTTTGGATCAAATTTAAACTTAGACACCTCAATTCACAGAATCTAAGTTTCACAGTAACTATACACGTAAAGGTGTTGAATATTCTGAAATTAATTTTAGCGGTGGTTAATGCCAACAGCTCCCAGTCAAATTAGTTAGAAATATTCAACAGAATGTTTATAAAATTGGAAATCCATCAAAGCCATAAAATTCATACACGCTATTGACTGACTGGTTGATTGTCATGATGGAGCTATGTCCGTTAATAAGTGACGTAATTGATTAGGATGTCATAAACTTGAGTGACAGATCGGTTCCCTCCATTCAGTGCTATTCCTAGTATAATGAATCTTTAGCACTAGGTCATGCCACTTACCATGTATTTACAAATATAACAAACTCCACTGAGAAAGGAGTTTCATGCTGTGACAGTTGAGGGGCAGCGCCAGAGACAACCTGAGTTAGCTGGTCAAATACACTGTTCCATTTCGGATAGGGAAACCGTCCTGTAGCCAACTCCATCTGAAAATAATACTAAATTATAAATCATCCACTTGTCTCATAAAAATAGGCATACAGCAAGAGTTGTATTGACATGAATGAATGAATACAATACACGCATACAATGGTACATGTATATTCACTGAACCGATGAGATATTTATAATACACTGTCACATGTTCACCAAACCCCGCGCACTACAAACACTGACCTCTGGTGCCTAACACATGCACCAAGTCTATATTTACGCATTAATGGTCAGGATTAGTCAAGAAAATAGAAATCTTTAAAGCCTTACCAAAAGAATACTGGGCTGTTATAAAAAAAGTTATTCCATTGTGAAATTTTTGAAAACTAGTCTTCTCTTGGACTGCAAAAGAATATTCTTCAAGACCACTGTAATGGTCATTTTTGGCTGGTTTGACTATTAAATGGTTGACCAGTTAATGGTTAAATTTGTTCATGAAAATTACAATATCTGCCTATTGAATGTCCATTTACAGGACAGGAGAATGAAATTTTTGAAAATTGATCACTGAAATGGTTATCGATAACCGATTCATAAGTCTAGTAATTAGTTGAGCAAAAATCTGGATATTTAGGTATTTGTGATGAAAAGTACTAGCAGTTTTCCCGATGTTAATTAGCCCTTAGACTCACCAGAGTAATGCCTAAGCTCCAAACATCTGACCTAACATCATAGCCTTTACTCGATGCTCGTGGGTCGATTCTTTCAGGCTGTACAAACACATAACAACAACATTGACATGAAGCAGAAATATACATTATCATTTTTAGGAGAATATTTAAATTTTAAAGTATAAATTTCTTGATAATTGTTACCATTAAGGCGTAACCTTTAGCACTCATATGTCAAAATTTTAAATTTTAAATTTTCAAATTAAATTGCAAGATGAACTGGTGTTCATTTTGCAAGTGGAAGATGGTGGTGTCCTAGACAGAAACATCGTCCACCAAAATTGTTGGAAAATGTACACCAGGTTCTTTGCTACTGGCACAGTAAAAGATAGAATATTGATATCAGAGTGGTACGGGTTAATGAATGGCAGTTATAATATGAACTATATTTCAGCCAAGCAATGTTAAACAATTCAAAGACTTTGAAGACAATAACAGTGAAATGATTTTATAACTCACTAAACCTTATATGAAACAAACAAACCAGTACATATTTGCTAATTAGTCTAAACTTTTTAGCTAATGAATTCAATATAATTCACGATAAAAATTAATTATAACATCATGAACATAGTCAATGCTTCATGTATTATTTTCACCGAATTTATTATTTTCAATAACCCTAGTGCTTGAATGATTCTTTGCTTTAGGGAGAATGGTGTTCTCAGCGAAAATCATGCCTGTTTATATCACGCTTCTTTTGCAATTAACCGTTATTAATTCTGAAACTGCTTTTGCTGCAAGATCTTGTCGCCAGCCGACCTTACCAGACCTGAAAAGTTTGGAATTTGTTAAAGATAGGCTTAAGGCTTGCTTACCGCCATATAAGGCCTGCATCCTGCATCTCTACTCTTGGCTATAGAATCCACAAGTTGACCACTGATTCCAAAATCACATAGTTTGATATTTCCACCTCGGTCTAATAACACGTTGGACGGCTTCACGTCTGAATAGAAAATATCAATTGTGATAATGCTAACTACCATTATTTCCAAAAAATATTGCTTCCAATTACAGGCCAATTCATAATAAGGAACAATTAGATCCCTCGCTATGATGCAACCTGGAGGGTAACCACATGTACTATTTGTTTATTACTATTAACTCCACTTCGAACACTTCTGTGCAATTACTGTGAGAGTAATTAATATATTATGATATCAACTATAATGTTGAATATTGTTACGCCATGGTACTGAATGAATATATGCATTACACATTAGACAACTGTTCTGTACATCTATATAGAGGGTTCCATTTCTAGATAAGCTCCGCCCATTTCTAGCTAAGCTCCGCCCACTTCACATGCATGTTGGAATCGATTTTAACACATTGAACCCTGCATTTCCAGAATCTCAAACTTCAAGGCAACTATTCCGGCAAGCTGTTGAACATTTTGAAACTTGACTGGGAGCTCTCTGCTGTTGAAATGGCACAACCAGTTAAATTAGTTTCAAAACATTCAACAGAATGTTTATTTAATAGCAAATTCATCAAAGACAAACGATTAATAAATTTTCATGACACTTTTCGACTTCATGACACATGTACATCGTTTTAACTGTGCTGTCAGATACCAAATGACGTATGCTGACTATGACGTCAGATATTTGAGTAACAGGTCGGAGAACTCCATTGCCTGATCATAATTTATTCCGTTACATGTAGAAATCTTAAGACTATTTTTGTTGAGCTACTGCGCTATACTAATCTACAAATATTCTAGATACTTCTATAGAAGACGGTGGTCATCAGTGTTCAACACAACTACATTAATATAGTAAGGCAACAACAATACCCTGCAACAAAAGACCTAGATCTACTAACATGCAAATCCATTCCCATGGCAAGGAAATCAAATATCTATCTATACATTCACATTTAACAAATACAGTTTAACCCAGTGTCACTATATGACTTCAATGACTGGCTCCATTATCATGCAAATGGACATTTTCCAAGACCACTGGAGCTGTTTTTGGCTGGCTTGACTCTAGACCAAGAGCTGTCTTTGAAAATTTACCACTGGCATGACTAGCTCGATAACCAAGCCAGTCATTCCAGTGGTTATTTTTCAAAAATATTCTCTTGGTCTGCAAATGGTCATTTTCTATGAGAAAATTGAAATATTCTTGAACAAATCTGAGTGTTAAAGGGTTAAACTGTGAGTTACTGGTTGTACATTTGTAAAGCTAGAGCCATCACATTCAGAAAGAATGCTTAGCCTCAGCGCTACCACATTCAGAATACTTAGCCTCAGCGCTTCCACATTCAGAATACTTAGCCTCAGCGCTACCACATTCAGAATGCTTAGCCTCAGCGCTACAACATTCAGAATGCTTATCCTCAGCGCTATCACATTCAGAATGCTTAGCCTCAGCGCTGTCACATTCAGAATGCTTAGCCTCAGCGCTATCACATTCAGAATGCTTAGCCTCAGCGCTACCACATTCAGAACACTTAGCCTCAGCGCTATCACATTCAGAATGTTTAGCCTCAGCGCTATCACATTCAGAATGTTTAGCCTCAGGGTTATCACATCAGAATGCTTAGCCTCCAGCCCTATCACATTCAGAATGCTTAGCCTCAGCGATATCACATTCAGAATACTTAGCCTCAGGGCTATCACATCAGAATGCTTAGCCTCCAGCCCTATCACATTCAGAATGCTTAGCCTCAGCGATATCACATTCAGAATACTTAGACTCAGCGCTATCACATTCAGAATGTTTAACCTCAGCGTTACCACATTCAGAATACTTAGCCTCAGCGCTACCACATTCAGAATGCTTATCCTCAGCGCTACCACATTCAGAATGCTTATCCTCAGCGCTATCGCATTCAGAATGCTTAGCCTCAGCGCTACAACATTCAGAATGCTTATCCTCAGCGCTCTCACATTCAGAATGCTTAGCCTCAGCGCTATCACATTCAGAATGCTTAGCCTCAGCGCTACAACATTCATAATGTTTAGACACAGCGCTATCACATTCAGAATGTCTAGCCTCAGCACTATCACATTCAGAATGTTTAGCCTCAGCGCTATCACATTCAGAATGTTTAGCCTCAGCGCTATCACGTTCAAAATGCTTAGCCTCAGCGCTATCACATTCAGAATGCTTAGCCTCAGCGATATCACATTCAGAATACTTAGACTCAGCGCTATCACATTCAGAATGTTTAGCCCCAGCACTATCACATTCAGAATGCTTAGCCTCAGGGCTATCACATTCAGAACACTTAGCCTCAGCGCTATCACATTCAGAATGTTTAGCCTCAGCGCTATCACATTCAGAATGTTTAGCCTCAGCGCTATCACATTCAGAATGTTTAGCCTCGGCGTTATCACATTCAGAATGTTTAGCCTCAGCGCTATCACATTCAAAATGTTTAGCCTCAGCGCTATCACATTCAGAATGTTTAGCCTCAGTGCTATCACATTCACATTGTTTAGTCTCAGCGCTATCACATTCAGAATGTTTAGCCTCAGCTAGGGCTGGGCGGTGTGGCCTAAAAGAAAACCGGACGGTATCACTAATTAAACCGGTATTAAAGAAATACCGGTTTAAGGGGTTAGAATGATCAAAAATAATTTGAAATATGAAAATATGTCGTTTTCATTAGCTACAGTACATGTATTTTGCGATTTGACAACTGACGTAAATTGCCACGAAATTAGAACCGTAACTACGTACGACTGCTCACTTCGACGCTATCTATCTCAAAATAGCAGTTAAAATAAATAAAATAAATAGTCTGGTTCATATGATGTCGTGAAAATAACACTCGAACTACTAAAATGTTGATTTTCAACACTGTTATTAGGTAACTATTTTCGAAAGCGGAGTAAAATCTAATGCGTGTAAGTAGGAACCCGGATATGAGAGCGAGTTTAGGCTCCTAGTAGAGTACCGCACATACGGTTAGAGTTTGTATAACCACCTACAGTATGATCTAGTCTAGTAAGTCATGTGTTTGTATTCTAGTTCTCGGTATTTAGTAATACTCCTCAATAAACCGTCATTCAAGCGGGTGAATGGCATTCAGCACGTAACTAAAGAGTAGTCACTTCCCGGAAATCGTGCCTCAAGAACAAACTAGTTTAGGACAGTCACCAGATTTTGCGCAATGGTGATCTTACGGACAGTTTTTCGTTTTTTAAATTTTTGTAATGGTTTTTAAACCGTCGTTATAAAAAACCGTGAGACGGTGTGAAACCGGTATACCGCCCAGCCCTAGCCTCAGCGCTATCACATCAGAATGCTTAGCCTCAGCCGTATCATATTCAGAATGCTTAGCCTCAGCGCTATCATGTCCAGAATGCTTAGCCTCAGCGCTATCATATCCAGAATACTTAACCTCAGCGCTTTCATTTCCAGAATGTTTAGCCTCAGCGTTATCATATCCAGAATGCTTAGCCTCAGCGCTATCATATCCACAATGCTTAGCCTCAGTGATATCATATCCAGAATGCTTAGCCTCAGCGCTATCATATCCAGAATGCTTAGCCTCAGCACTATCATATCCAGAACGCTTAGCCTCAGCGTTATCATATCCAGAATGCTTAGCCTCAGCTCTATCATATCCAGATTGCTTAGCCTTAGCGCTATCATATCCAGAATGTTTAGCCTCAAGCTGACAGACTGAACAGATGGATTAATCATTTAATCCTACACAAACCAGATATGACACGCTACAATGTAGTAAGGAATATTCTGTTGAATATCTTGAAACTAATTTGACTGGTAGCATTTGATGCATA
Organism: Chaetoderma sp. LZ-2023a; assembly: GCA_034401795.1. Lineage (NCBI taxonomy): Eukaryota > Metazoa > Mollusca > Caudofoveata > Chaetodermatida > Chaetodermatidae > Chaetoderma > Chaetoderma sp. LZ-2023a. The sequence continues at coordinate 42,675,284 of CM067372.1, forward strand.
TCACAGGCTCCAGTCGAACTAGTTTCAAAATCTCCAACCGCTTCCCTGTAGTCATCTTGGAATTGAGAAATGGGCATTAGAATTTCAAGAGTTAACGCTTACCACTCTGATGTAAAAATATAAAATTTTCAATAAAGTAAAAGATGAACTGGTGTTTAATTTTCAACAAATTTGGTGGAAGATGGTGCTGTCGTAGACAACAACATCGTCCACCAAAATTGTTGAAAAATGTACACTAGTTTCTTTGCTATTGACACCGTAAAAGATAGAATATTGCCATCAGAGTGGTAAGGGTTAAAGGGGGAATAGTCAAATTCATTATTAATTTAATAGAAATATTAATATTACTTATAAAACATTACCATACACAGTCATAGACACGTACCTCGATGAATTATTTTCAATTTTTCTTTTAAATAATTTAAGGCATTCACAGTCTGAAATATGAAGCAGATACATGTATACAATAAAGATATAAATTCCTACGTAGTCATAATTATACAATTTCAGGACAGCAAACACACAGCTGCCTCGAACTGGGAGGATATCAGCTCCATTTATACTTGTATTAGATAAAATATCTGTCAGACAAATATAGATGCATTCGCTTATATGCAATAGCCGCAATAGACTAGAGCATGCAAGCTTTTAAATTAAATATTGATTTTTATTTTAACCCTTTAAAGGTCATGATTGGTCAAGAAAATTAACATTTTACATTATTGAATGTGCATTTGCAGGCCAAGAGACTTTTTGAAAATGTATCATTGGCATGCCTTATTCCGTCATTGAGCCAGCCATTCCAGTGATAAATTGTTAAAAATATGCTTCTCTTGAGTCTTGGCCCGCAAAAGTATATTCATTAAGACCATTGCAGCAGAAGCTTTTGGTCAACTTGACCATTAACTGTCAGACTGCTGAATATTTTGAAAACTATTTGACTGAAACTTGTTGGTGACTTATTGGATTATTTCCCGGGGCAGTATTTACATATATTTCCTACCCAGTATTTCCAGCAAAGGGGAAATTGCTGTCAATTCTGTGTTAAAGGGTTAAGATTGCCACGATGAATAACAACAAGAGGCCCAAGGGCCTGTGACGCTCACCTGCACCATTAGCATTTGAAACATTTGCATTTAAATATACACGTTTCTTTACATTAAAGAAGATGGCCAGCGGAAAAATTGACTAATCAAAATTCTGAATGGAAGTTATGGAGCCTATCACCATAGAATACATCTAACCAAATTTGGTTGAAATGTCAAGCAGTTATGGAGGAGTAGCATTTTGACCATTTCCGGTAGATTTTCACAAAATCTAAGATTTTCACCCCAAAAAGTGATCAATCAAAATTCTGAATGGAAGTTTGTGAGCCTAACACAATAGTGTCCTTTTAGCCAAATTTGGCTGAAATCGCTCAAAATGGTATGGCAAAGAAGCAATTTGACAATTTCCGGTACATTTTTCATAAAATCTAAGATTTTCACCCAAAATATTGATGAATCAAAATTCTGAATAGTACTTTTAGAGCTTACCATCATAGAATCCATCTAGGCAAATCTGGTTGAAATATGTCAAGCAGCTATGGAGGAGTAGAATTTTGACCACTTCCGGTAGATTTTTCATAAAATCTCAGATTTTCCATAAAATCTCAGATTTTCACCAAAAAAATTGATCAATCAAAATTCTGAATAGAATTCTAAAGCATACCACCATCGAATCCATCTAGCCAAATTTGGTTGAAATATGTCAAGCAGCTAAGGAGTAGCATTTTGACCATTTCTGGTAGATTTTTCATAAAATCTAAGCTTTTCCCCCAAAAAATGATCAATCAAAATTCTGAAAAAAAGTCTGGAGGGTACCACCATAGGATCCTTTCAGCCAAATTTGGTTGAAATCAGTCAAGCCGTTAAGAAGCGATTTGACTAATGGACGGATGGATGGACAGCCAGCCGCCATGATAATGGCATAAGCTCACTTGGCCTTTCAGGCCAGGTGAGCTAAAAAAAACCCACAGACCCCCCCCCTTGCGGGTTGGTCTGTTGTATTAACCACTATAAAACCACTTACCGTTCAATCACTACTTGCTAAATCAATTATCTGCATTTAGCTACCAGAATAAGATTTTTATGCTTGCATACACTCCTCCCCATGCCTATTCCTATAAATATGGACCCTCAACCAGGCTACTGGTTAGGTCCATCTCCAGTATATTAACTGATATAGACTGGCACCAGTCTGTACTCACTCCATAGTGACGCCTGTCACTAAGCGCGCTTGCGCATGCGCACAGGAGCCCAAATAGGAAACAGATTCACTTTTCTGAATTTAAGTGCCAAATATTATAGACAAATTCTCAAATCAATTCCACGCAGGGTGGCTGAGGCCGGGTCATAGTGATTGAACAGTAAGTATGTTTTTATAGTGGTTAATAAAACAACAGACCAACACGTAAGGGGGGTCTGTGGGGGGTTGTTATTACACCACAAAAACATCCATTACCGTTCAATCACTACTTGCTAAACCCGTAGATTTGGTCAGTGTCCCCACTTAAAACATTAGTTGAGAATCAACAAACAAGGATAAAAATCAAACCAATCTTATCCAAATGTTAATAACATAATATAATAGTGCATTTAAATCAATCACACCGTGATTATCAAATAAGGAAAACTTGAACTTAGAGATAAATAAAAAACAAAATAAACTCTCACCATTTCTTAGTCTTAACAAAAATGGCGAGATGTGCTTGGTAAATTATTTCAGCTATTTTGGTTAAGATCGTAATATTACGAAAGAAGGAGGCTGCTGCTGCACTCTGATCTTTCAGATAAAAGGTTGCAAAAGAGGATTCAGATTTTCATCCTGCAACCTGTATGACTTCATCTAAAAACGAACAGGCAAAAGGTGCAAAAGAGGAAGCTATTCCTCTAACATCGTGAGCTCTAATATGGGAGAGAATAATTTGTTCCGGAGAAGCAATCTCGTAACAAAGCTTAATCGTCTCCCAAATCCATCAGGATATCGTAAACTTTGAGACCGGCTTAGTTAACTCTTCTGCATAAGAAAAACATAAAAGGGATGGATCAAATTTGTGAAATCAGTTCGCTGTTTGTACATTCTTAATGCCCTAACAGGACATCAGAGTTTATCGGAAGGCGAAAAAGACGATAATGATTTTTAAATGATCGGACTAGCAGGAAACCGGTTAGACTGAGTTTTAGATAAAAAATCCCTTCTGGGATTAAAACTAAACCGTCTCCTGAAACTATAAATCTCTCCCTCTCAGCAGAAAAAGCATGAATTCTGAATGCCTTCTAGCAGAGGCCATTAATACTAATAGAGAAGAGGTTCAAAATGACGGCCTGCACTTGAAGAACCAAAGCCAAGTTCCATGAAGGTAACGGCTTAGCTATCGGAGGACGAATATTGCCTCGATCTCTAATAAATACTATTAAAGGTCTTAGTGTCCTTGACATCGACATACAGAAGGCAAGGAAGATGATGCCATGCCAGAGAAAATCTATATCCCCTAACCAAATTAGCTGATAAATGGAAGGAATCAAAGAGATATGTTAAAAAAAGTCTAATACTTGGGGAATAGAAACAGAATCGGGCACGAGACCTTGGTCTGAACACCATTCTCCAAAGATTTTAAGTCGACACTTGTAAACTCTGCGGTTCAACTCTCTTCTGGAAGAATTGATAATTACTGGAGATCTTGAAGAAACTTTATTCCCGTAGACTTTAGTTTCAATATTCTCCAAACACCCAGACTGAAGATTTCTGAGTTTGGATGAAGACAAAGACCTCTTACTTGAGACAGAAGATCCTGCGAGAATGGAAGAAGACGAGGGAAGTCTACCATGAAATCTAGGTCTACAAACCAAATTCTCTTTGGCCAAAAAGGAGCTATAAAAGAATCTCGCATATTTGTTCTTTGACATTCTTCAACACTAACCAGAGCTCTAGATAAGCTTTTCAATAATTGGGTGATTCACTTTTAGAAATTTTGTAAATTGGTTTTCTTTGGAATTTAATTGGGTTATTATACATTATTAGCAAGAGAACTGAAATTAATTGGGAGATTTTCTATTTCAGCACTCATGATGTTAAAAACTAATTGGGTTATTGGCAATTTTTATTGGGTGAAAACGCAAAAAACCTGCTTATCTAGAGCTCTGACACTAACGGAATCAAAATCGTTGTGGAGGGAACGCATAGACAACCATTCCTGTCCAGGACTGAGACAGGTCATCCACTGCCAGGGCTTGACTGTCCGGAAGAAGAGACATGTAAGAGGAGATCTGAGCATTCAGAGATGTCGCAAACAGATCTACCGCAAACAGATCTACCAGAGGACGATCCATAAGACTGTAAATCGCTTTGACAACCGACCTCTTTAACTGCCACTCTGTGTGGGCGAATTTGCTGGGACGTGACAGTTGGTCCGCAAGAAAATTCAGACTGCCTGGGACATGTGGAGACACTAAAAGAATCTGATTCTTGCGACACCATAAGAGAAGGTTCCACACTTATAGACAAAGGAGGGATGACCTTGTAGGCCCCTGCCTGTTGATATAAGAGACCACTGTCGAATTGTCCGACCGAATCGAGACTTTGAGACCTATCACAAGATCTGACCATGAAAGGAGAGCCTTCTTGACAACACACAATTCCAGAATGTTGATATGAGCTGCAGACTCCTCCAGGGACCAAAGACCGGAAACCGACAGGGAGTCCCAGACCGCTCCCCATCCCTCCTGAGAAACGCCTGTGAAGATAATCGCCTGAGGGGAGAACTTTACCAGTGGAACACCCATCAGAAGCAGAGAACGGTCTTTCCAAAAATCTAGAAGAGGAATCAAGTGTTCTCTGATGGGAATCTGATGGTAAATAGAGTGAACCGACTGCTTCCAAAGGGACATTAAATACATTTGGAAAGGTCTTCTCATCAGCGCCGCCCATTGAATAACATTCTCTACGCTGACCATCAAACCTATCACTCTTAGCATAAATCTTGCTCAGACCACGGAAGAAGACAGGATTTCCATTGCCACTGATAAAGCCTCTATTCTTGGATCTGAGGGGAAGACTAGACCCTGGGTCAGATCGAAAGAAACGTCTAGATGCGTGAAGATTTGAGAGGGACCTAGACTTGATTTCTTTAGATTTAAAATCCACCCTAGGTTGCATGCCAGACTGCAGACCTCTGGGAGAATTCCTGAGAGAATTGAAGAAGAATTACTTTACTAACCAATCGTCTATATAAACGTGGATGGATAGAACGACGGTGAAAATTTCTGCCATGGCTGAGAGTAGGCGAGAAAAAGAAAAGGAGCCGTGGTCAGGCCAAAAGGCATGGCGCGAAACTGCCAACCTCGATCTTAGTAAGCAAATCTCAGGAATTTTCTTAAGGAAGGGTAAATGAACACATGAAAAAAGGCGTCATTTTGGTCGATGGAAATGACCACATACCCTGATCTAGACTGGAAATTATCTGGGAGATGGTCTCCATCTTGACTTGGGAGTAAGAATCATGAGATTTAATCATGACATACACCCTTGATAAATTAAAAATAATGCAGATTTGAATGTTTCAGAGCGAATAGAGATCATTTTACTAAGATTTAATAACAGGGTAGGAAAACCTACCCTAGGATGAACGCTCTCATGTATGTATAAATTCCTTAGAATTAACATAATTCACAAATAAAACTAACATGATAATGACCGAATTGTCAATTGAAAAGACCAGAGGAGACAAGAAAGAAGAATTAGAAGAGGAAAGAGCCGACACAAAAGAAGGAAGGTCTATAGAAAACTCCTCCTTACAAGGAAGAGAAAGAGTCTAAGCAATCCACCAGTGAGCCAGGGACCAGTCATCCGAAGAGACCCTGCCTGGACAAAATCTCCTCAGCCCTGACCGACTAGGAAATAGAAGAATAGAAGAAGGATTAGGAGATGGAGAAGAAAAAATATGAGAAGAGTCACCAGAGGCCATAGAATCAACAGTTCAAATGTAAAGAAGAGAGCAAGGCCTCTTGGAATCCAGAAGAGAAGAAAACTGTAAAGAATCAGAAGAGGAAAAAGATTGATCAGAAGTAATGTGAACAGATACAACATCCTGACCAGAGGACATGGAAAGAATAGAGAAAAAAGCTGACATGAAAGAACGAACAGGGACAAATCCCTAAAAACATTAAAAAAACCAATGAGAAAACCAGACCGTAATCAACAATTAGAAACTCAAGCTCAAAAGAGAGAACGACAGAAACAATCGGATCAAGATGATCAAAAGAGGAAGAGTGGAATTAAGAAGAATGGAAGATGAAGAGGAAAGAACAGGACCAGACGATCCCAGGAGAGGATTGATCGAAGATGAAATATGGGAATACCCCATAGGAGGGAAAAAAGAAGGAAGACAGAAAGAGAGAGAGAGAGAGAGAGGAAGGAGAACATGACTAGAAGAAAACTTTAGAAGGAGAAGGGGCAGAGGATGAAGGAAGAGACATATACTTATCTTTACTCATTATTATTAGACTTAGAACCAATATTATCATCTTGTAAAGACGGAAGTCATTGAGTTTGATATGCTAATAAAACGGAATGATTGATAGAATGATAATGAATACCGGAAACAGCTGGATGTTAAATACACAAAACACTAATACTAGATTATGATTAAACACTACGGGATGAATCACGAAACAAAACGCTGAAAAACAGAGGCGATATAAAATCTAAGCAAAAAGACTCACCTAAATCATGACTGTGACAAGGCAGCAGAAAACTCGGCTTTTATTCCTTCTTCTTTCACCCTAATCTTATTTCTCTATACTCAGCGTTTTCTTGCTCTTGTAATCATTAATCTTAGAACCATTCTCTTCCCTATGAATCCACTACTGAATCTATTCCTTTCAGCGCCTGTCAGACTTAGACTAAGAATTACGCTAGAAACAGGAATTTTCCTCAAGAAATTAATTCCCATGGTTAAAACAAATATGTCAACCTGCCAACATAAGAGGAAAAAAGGGCACGAAATAAGGCTGAACGGTCCGGAGACAACTGGCCATCTAAAGTTGGATGAAATTAAAAATTAATTTTAATTGCGACATCTAGCGATAATGCGTAGACTACCATAGAGTTATCTATACCAGTCAATATACTACCGCTATGTAGAATACAGACTGACTTATCGACTGCAACAAAAAACCCATCCGGCAACCAGTCGGAAGTCTATAATTACGTTGAAATGTTTCACTGATAAAAGAATAAATGCCGAATATCTACAATTCCAAAAGCGACTTCAAGACTAGCAATGTCTCGGAATTAATATTTTCAGCGACTAAACATTCCGATTTTAAAAGCACTTACTGAAATAAGACTAACTCTTAGACAAAATGATGACTAGATCCTAGGAAAGACAAACCTGGAATCTCAGTAAGAGCTATCACCGGAAATCCAAAAAAGGAAGACAGAACCAGAAGTTAATTATAGAACACCACGAAAACCGGTAATGACCCTATCCCCGGATGTACGAATCCAGAAGTGTAAAAATAGGAAACGGAAATGCGCAAAACGGAAGAAGATAACCGGAAACCGAACCCAGATGTACACTAAAAAAAACCCAGAATAAGCATAGGAACCGGAAATACGCAAACCGTAGTGCACTTCAAACAGTAATGTCCTCTATACTCCACAGAGTGAACTCGTTCACAGATTGAGGACGTGCACTTGATTTATCGGTCGATAAAACAGACGTAAAAAATGAAAAAGGATTACGAAAGAAGCATACAGCTTAGAATTTCGATAACAGGAGTCTAGAAACATGCAAACGCCTTTCAAAAGAAAGGCCGGAAAAATTCAAATTCAAAATTGTTTCCTATCATAGGGAAATAAATGTAATTCCTTGTAAAGCACTATTTTTTCTCTTAACTGAAAGTGATTAAGGGCTCACTGGAGCAATACAGTGTTTTTATATGATGATGACGACTTAGGCATGTTAAAGTTGCTACCACGAAAACGAAACCAACGAAAACCGGTAACATTTATATACATAGTTTTAAAGTTCAATACGCAAATATAACCACGAAATACTTCCAAAAACATAATTTTGGGAGGATAGACTTCATAATAGGCATATCTTAGCGTGAGGAAGTCCTTCAAGTGTAAGCTGACACAGCGCAGCTATAAAAACTTTCTGATAATATTTGTGCAGTTGTTCTGCTTGCAGAATAATTGAAAAGTGAATCGTTTCCTATTTGGGCTCCAGTGCGCATGCGCAAGCACGCTTAGAGACAGGTGTCACTATGGAGTGAGTACAGACTGGTGCCAGTCTATATCAGTTAATATACTGGAGATGGACCTAACCAGTAGCCTGGTTGAGGGTCCATATTTATAGGAATAGGCATGGGGAGGAGTGTATGCAAGCATAAAAATCTTATTCTGGTAGATAATTGATTTAGCAAGTAATGATTGAATGGTAATGGATGTTTTTGTGGTGTAATAACAACTGTAAATTTAACTATATTCTGTGATAAGACACCGACTCCATTGAAGCATTTGTTCTAAATTTAGCTGCAGATTGAATTAAAGTTATAAGATGATTTTTTAAATTTGTGTCGAAAATTCTAGGTGCACTGCTTTTATTGACAATTTTTGTTCAAAATCAGTAACTGATGTCACATGCCATAAACACATATCTTTAAGCCTGAATCTGTCAATCAGTGTGAGATCATCACTAGAACTTATATTCAAGGTCGTTGACATCTTATTGCATGTCTATCAAAAAATCCTTTAATGGTCCAGCCAGCCAAAACCAGCCTCTGCAGTGGTATTGAGGAATGTCCAATTGCAGGCCAAGAGAAGACTATTTTTGAAAATTTATGACTAGAATGTTTTGCTTGATAACCAAGCCAGTCATTCCCATGTTAAATTTTAAACAAGAGTTTTAGTGAAACTCAACGTACGACCCCAGGCATACTTGTTTGAGGAATGCTAAATGTGAAGTTTGTTTTTGATAAATGACATTTCGTCTATCCCTAAAACATATGCTGAGCAAAAAATTCTGAGTGTAGGTTCAAAACTCTTCGAGATCTGGATCCGACAGGAAAATTGTGACAAATTTGACCTTTTCATGGGAGATTACTCTGGAGAATATGGGCGGATTTTGTAGAAACAAAATTATGACACTTCGTCTATCACTAACACATCTGCTGAATGAAAAATTATGAGTGTAGGTTAAAAACTCTTCGAGATCTGCTCCGGACAAGAAATCAGATGGACAGTCGCACGCACTGATGGACGGCAAGCGCCATCACATAATATGACCCCGCTTACGCGGCATATAAAAATAGTCCTCTCTTGACCTACAAACAGACATTCAGTAAGCAAATATTTAGATTTTCTTGACCAAATGTGACCATTAAAGGGTTAATCATTAATACTTACTGCTACGGTAACTTTTCCTATTATATCCTCTGGAATTGTGCTTAACATGACCCTGTATATAAATTTGTAAAATTTGTCTAAAGAGATATCCATTACTTCCATGCATATCCAACAGTCACCCTGCAATAAAAAAGAGTATCATTTATTTGTTGATTAATGCCTTCCAAACATGCACTCAGTCAAATGATGTGTGTAAATGATAATGACAAGTCCAGATACATAATATATTAAATTAGAGGCCAGGGACTGCATGTCAAAAACTCATGACATTTTTCTAAAACCTTAAATTTAATCAATCCTGAATGCAAAATAAAAATGTCCAAATGATGTAAAAGTATGGACAAAATTTGCAAATCATTTTCTTTATGACGGAGACTGGATGCAATGATGACATAGGAAAAATCTGTAAGGCTGCACTGAGATCGTATAAGCCCTTGATAAATTAACTGTCCATTGAAACGCTAACATTTATAATTTCTTGCAGCATGCTGGAGACCCTTTACGGCTCTATGTCGAGCCATCGTCCGCTTCCCTTAGGGCTCGACAAAGAGATGCATACATGGCTGCCATGTACAAATGATGAGGTCACATGATCTGATGGGATACATAATTTTATGGGAAGCCTGAGAAACTCACAAGACGTGATTGACAGTGGTCGTACTACATGTACATAAAAAACATCTGCCAGTAATTAGTTAAATGCTCGGAAACACGAAATCTGACTCCGACTAATTATTAGCCCTTATGAAGCCATCATGAACCACCCTGCACCGGTCTTGAGAAATGGCCCCTTAACCCGTACCACTCTGATGTCAAGATTCTATCTTTTACTGTGTCAATAGCAAAGAAACTGGTGTACATTTTTCAACAATTTTGGTGGACGATGTTGCTGTCTACGACGGCACCATCTCCCACCAAATGTAGAAAAATGAACACCAGTTCTTCTTTGAATTTAATTTGAAAATCTAAAACTTTAACATCAGTGTGGTAAGGGTTAAGCATGTTAAGAGAAGAGTATTTAAAGACTTTACCACTGAAATGATTGGCTTAATAACTGAGCTAGTCATTTGAAAACTTTTAAAATAGCCATCTCATGCCCAGCAAATGCACATTGACGAAACAAAAAGCAGTTTTAAATTTTGACCATTAATACAACAGTAAATCGATGTACATGTACACATGTGTAATGGTAGATGCTATTATCTTAATTGGTGAATATTTTGTCATAGACTGAATTGTATGTCAGATTTTCTAATATGGGTTTCCAAGAATTACTTTGATAGTACCATCACCTAATCCCTTATGCAACTGCAGAGAAATTGGTAAAAATGTACATACAGAATGACGCAAAAGTAATAGGCTAGTGCCTAGCACAGAGGCCATCCCAGTCATGAAATTTTGTAGAAACTATTGCGGTAAATCATTGAAGGAAATCCAAATTTCTGCATGGAGACACATACGCGTATGCACACACATACATACACCCCAACAATGAGGGGATGGGGTGGGGGAGATAATTATAGCTGAAAAAATTTCACAATCCTATAAGGTCATGAAGGTTGTTGAACTTTTTGAAACTAATTGACTTGGAAGCTGTTAAATGTGTGTCTCATGCCTGAATGTTTTCTAAGCCTATAGTTCTCGGGACATTATTTGGATCGCTAAGTTGAGTTATCCTCAGCTTCCTGTAGGGTGTAGCAAAAACTAGTTTCAACATATTCAACAGAATGGCTGTATTCGACTGGGACATTTCTGTAGAGTAAATTTACTCATGCAGTTGCCAAAATGGTCTCTACGCAAACGTATCAGTCGAATACAAAAATCCTAGCAGTATGGAAGGTTGAGAAACCGACTAAATCACCTCAATTTTAATATCTTGAAAATAAAATCCACCTTTCAGTGCTGTTTTCAGACAGTGATTGCTGAATAATAGTAGAATTCAGCTCCTAATTGCCGTATTTTCAAATTTTGCATCATGTGACACACTTCACAAAATATGCGACACACTTTGGCTCTGGCTTGTTTCATGCTCTATTTTTAACCAGGAAATATCAGTCGAATAAGAAGTTGAATAAAAAGTATACTCTACGGAGCCAATATACTCTAACTTGTCGCCCAGTCGAATACAGCCATTGTCTTATATATTATTTACAAGAGGCCCATTCCCTTTTAAAAAAACTGTACATTTTCAGATATCCAGGAATGCTGTAAAAGTATTAAGCTACCAAATTTCTATATTATAGTTTTCTGAAGCCTACCTCCATGCAGGATTCTTCTAGCCTAGTATGATTGAAATTGGTCCAGTGGTTAATGAGAAGTCTTTATAAACAATTTTCAGGAAATTCAAGTTGGGTGGCCACCCATTACTATCATTGATTTTGTGTAATTATTTAGGAAGATTTGTTTTCAAAGATTTGTGGACATCTTTGGAAATCTAAAATAACAACCATAAACATTAACCAATCAGACTTCTGCATAGATTTTCAATTTACAGTCTTGGGTATTTCCAGCTATACTTGGCTAAAATTGATTCATGTCTTTAAAGAAAATCTAATTATGGCCGCCACAAAAATTGATCAATCAAATTTCTGCATAGATTTTTGGAAGCGTAACACTCTAGGCACCTCTCAACCAGATTTGGCTCAAATCTGCTGAAGAGATGGCATAAATATTTTAAAGAAACAGTTGATATACAGACAACAGAATACCAATGGACGGACACGCGACACACGATCACTTGGCCCTCGGGGCTTCGGTCCAGGTGAGCTATTTATCATATCAGATCAGTAGGGTTGTTGTACAACTAAGAGTAGGTACCTCTTTAAACAGAGCACCATAAAACTGTACTATATATGGGCAATCGTTGCTTCTCATGACCACATCAAGATCCATCAATAATTGTCTCTGGTCCTTCTCATCCACTATAGAGCGTATTCTCTGCAAGACAAAGCACACAAACACTTTCTCACATCTAAACACAGTTTCTCCATTTCAAAACAATTATACAAGCTGTTGAATATTTTGAGAATAATCCGAGTGGAAGAGATTGCTGCATGCTGCCGTGACATCCAGGCTTATTAATTTTAGAATATTCAACAGAATATTTTGCATGTCATTAAGTCATTGCAATATGTCTCTAGCATTGAATGTGTTAATAGCATCAAGATGTGACTGGCTGCAACGGACACCAGGCTAACGTAGTTGTGCAGTGAGCCATTAACTATGTAATGGTCAGATATCATCAAGAAAATTTCAATTCCCCGACCCACCCCAAAAATGACCACCTGCAGACAAGACAATTTCTTTTAATTAACCATTGGAATGACTGCTTCGAGAATTGAGGCAGTAATTCCATGGGTAAATATTCATAAATAGTTTGATCTTGGTCTGCAAATGGACATTCCGTAAGACCAGCGCCGAGGCCAGTTTTGTCAAGGGTTTAAATAGATGATGGTCGTCTACATATATCAGGATACACACGAGCAAGTATTCATCTAATAGGGAATGAAGCAATGCTTGAATGGTCAAAATTGGTGAAGCGATGTGAGATTAATATATAGTGTGGACAAAGCATCTAAGGCACGTCTCTACGATTTATTGACTGATGATGACCACGATAAAGACACAATCATGTTAAAGGAAAACTCAACACAGCTTATACTATACATTCAGACTGTAGTAGTAGTAGTAGTAGTAGTAGTAGTAGTAGTAGTAGTAGTAGTAGTAGGTGGTGGTGGTGGTAGTAGTGGTAGTCTAAGACAGTCTTAGCAACTAATCAGAAAAACCCTAGGCCGCCTGGCTCAGCACACACTCAACGCTGAATCACAGGTGCAATTTGGTAGTTTAGCACTGTGGTGTAAAAGCAACTACACAGATAAGTTGTTGAGTAAATTTTGAAACTAATTTGACAAAAAGCAACAAGAGTTTTAGTGAAACTCAACATATGCCCGCAGGCGTACTTATTTGAGGAATGCTAAATGTGAACAGTTAGTCTTTGATAAGTCTCTGAAAAAGGGGGAGGGTGCCTTCTATTAGGTACACATTTGGAATTCACGGCAAAGACCTCACCAAAAATCTTGAGTCTTCACAGCTGCATTGATCATTACAATTACAAGACAATTTTGATGAATATCTTCAAGGGAGATAACTCTGGTGAATATGGGTGGATTTTGCCGAAATTATGACACGTTGTCTATCCCTAAAACATCTGCTGAAAAAAAATTGAGAGTAGGTTAAAAAATCTTCGAGATCTGGACCGGACAAGAAGATTTAGACAAATTTTAGCTTTTCATGGCAGATAACTCTGGCGAATATGGGCAGATTTTGACGAAACGAAATCATGACACTTCGTCCATCCCTAACACATCTGCTGGAAAAAAATTGTGTGTGTGCATGTTCAAAACTCTGAGATATGGCTCAGACAAGATTTGATGAATTTTAGCTTTTCAGGGGAGATAACTTTGTAAAATAGGGGCAGATTTTGCCGAAACGAAATCATGACACTTCGTCTGTCCCTAACATTGTAAGTGTAGGTTCAAAACTCTTCGAGATCTGGTCCAGACAAGAAAATGTTGACAAATTTTAGCTTTTCACGGGAGGCAACTCTGGTGAATATGGGCGGATTTTGTCGCAACGAAATCAAGACACTTCATTCATCCCTAACACATCTGCTGAAAAGAAATTGTTAGTGTAGGTTCAAAACTCTTCGCGATCTGGTCCGGACAAGAAATCAGATGCACAGACGCATGGACAGATGGCGAGTGCCATCACTTAATATGCTTTGCGCGGTCATATAGTCTCAAAACATTCAACAGGATATTATATCATAACAAGAGACCCAAGGGGCCTGTATCGCTCACCTGGACAATAGGCATTTCAACTAGAATGCTCTTTACCAACAAGATGGCCAGCAAACCATTTATCCGACAGTTTCGAAAATTGCAAATTTGAGATCAGAATACCCAAAAACACATAAAAACAATTTCGGCCTCAAAATCCATCCAATATGGCCACCAAACATGCTATAGTTTGATTGGGCCATGTTTTTTGACGGATCAACTTCTCTTAAACTTTAATGGGCCTTAGGCCCTAATCATATCTGCCAAATTTCGGCCCGATCCCTTCAGCGCTTCTGGAGAATAAGTCATTTTCACTACAACTAGGTCAACCAAGATGGCCGCCGAACCATTTGATCAATCAAGTTCCCTTGCCATAAATCATATTTCATGATGTTTGCATCAATCCCCCAAGCCGTTTCGGAGATTTTTAGACGTTTCCTAAAACCGGCCTAAATCCAAGATGGCCGCCGGATAAACTTAGATCTCTATGCCCTATGAATGCTTCCTCCAAAATATAATTGAAATTGGCCCAGTGGTTCTTGAGAAGAAGTTATTTAAAGAATTCCCCCATTGCTTTACTATGGGCCCATTGCTTTACTATGGGAGCCTATGGCGTGAAAACAAACCAAGATGGCAGCCAAACCGTTTATCCGATAGTCTCGAAAGTGGCATATTTGAATTCGCCACATTGATAAGCATATATAAAGCACTTTTCGCCATCAAATTACATCAAATACAAAAAAGCCAATATGACCAACAAACGCTAAATTTTGATTGGTTGATGGTAGCCATGTTTTTTAACGTACGAACTTCCCGTGAACAAACTTGAATGGACCTTGGTCCCTAAGCATATTTACCAAATTTCAGACCTATCCCTTCAGCGGTTCGGGAGCTCATTTTCGCGAAAACTATGTCATCCAAGATGGCCGCCAGGCAAATAGGCCAATCAGGTTGCCTTGGAACAAATTTGGGTTCTACCATTGCAATAGATGTGTTATGAGTTTTGAATCAATTCCTCCAGCGGTTTCGGATAAGATTTTTTAGTGTTTCTAAAAATTGGCTATTTTGGCCAGCGGACATCTTGGATTTTGGCCGATCGGCTTCATTTGAACAAACTTGCCCTAGGGATGCTTTCTGCCAAATATAATTGAAATCGGTCCAGTGGTTCTTGAGAAAATGTCGTTTTAAAGGAAAAGTTGACGGATGGACAACGGATGACAGACAACGGATGGACACACGATGGATGGACACACGACGGACGGTCACCACGACATAAGCTCACTTGGTCTTTCAGGCCAGGTGAGCTAACAAGGAATGTGTTGCATCAGCACTGCATAACATCATACATGCTTGCTTGAGGAGACAAAATGGCGGCGAGCATGTAGTTCAACATTAAACCCCAAATAACTGTGCTACAGAGAAAGGAATGCGTCGGGAAGTCAGTACATTCCATTTGAGATGATATTATTATCCCTTCAACAATCGGCCATACCTTAACTGCCATAACTGTCCCACTCTTTATATGGCGCATCTTATTCACAGTGCCATATGCTCCTCGTCCAATCTCACCCAAATCCTCCAAGTCATCGGCAGTGAAGTCATACGTCTAAAACAAAGCATAACAGTAACACACATGTTAAAAGATCTACATGTACATCATATCACTAAACTCCAGGTCTCCCCCCACCCCCTCGCTGGCAGAACAGCACAAAGGTCGTGGTCTTTTAGCTAGGACTCTTAACTAGGATAAGCTGGTCTGTTTATGTAGACAGAACCATGCATATTTATTAATTCTTTCAATTTTACAAAACAAATATAACAACTGAAACTGGATTACAAGTGCCATGTCTGATATATCATGTTGATAGGGCTGTGACAGTGTTAACCATGAAGCAAGTTAACCGGGATATCTGGTTCATTGTATAGATATTTAGCGTTCTTTAAAGAATGATTCGTAATACCAGGAAATTTGAACGTTTTAGCGGTAGACTTAAATATGCAGCTATATAGTATCTGAGGCAATTTTTAGAGGACATAGTGAAATCATTGCTTAAATTGTTTGAGAACATTAGATTTTGCGCTTTATTTAAAATATTTGTGATAATGAATTCTGACGTCGTAATCTGTTATTTCAATGTGTAATTTCAGTCATCTATGAGATTCTAGAACAATTAGTAATAGGTATATTCCCCTCTGGGACTAAGAAAATTTATCAAATTTCTTTTTCACGAGTGAGATGACATACTTACCTCCCTAACACTCTTGATATACTAGTATACCGGCTCTAAATTCAATAATATTCAGAATTATAAAAAGTTAGGTGTCCCTAATGGGCAGGGGGATGTACACAGTCATGCACATGACAGACCCCACATACAGCGCATGCCCAGACTGGTACTTCCGTTACTAAATATTGGCTGACATAGAAGCAACTATTCAAATAACCAAAGGATCAGGCCTCCATGGGGTGGAGGCTGGGATCCTGTTAGGGAGATAAGTATGTCATCTCACTCGTGAAAAAGAAATTTGGTAAATTTTCTTATTTCACATCATGAGAACATACTTACTCCCTAACACTCTTGATAAAATCCAGAATTTGAAAGTAAATTTGGCGGGAGGGAGGCAAGGTCCTGAAAACCATTACACCCTCGAAGAGACTAGCTCTTTGAATTTTCAAGAGATTTAAAACATCTGAAATTGTGTCTGAAAACACAACCAGAAATAAAATTGTGCATGCCTTGGCTCTTCTTCTTCTTTTCGATCGCTGGTATCACACTTGGAGAGCCGTTCTAGCCGTGGCTCTATCTACTTGATTTCCAGTCGCTGTCTTATGACTGAATTGAATGCATTCTACTATCCATCTGGAAATAGTGTCTCTTGATGCTCTACCATGGGGTTCAATATATGACAACCATAGGGAGCATGGGTCCGTCCACCAAACCAGTTCTTCTTTTGTACTTATTTAAACCACGGACAGGACACTATGCACCAGGATCATATCTGGTTAAGGCAGGTAAAATAATAGGTTGACCCGGCTATTTTAAAGATTGATTCTTAGCCAAGAAATTCAATCTCGGTAGAAGCTTATGGCCTTCACCTGTAACTATATAACGGTCAGGCTCAGCAGATAAGGCATGAATTTCACTTCTGCGTCTGGCTGATGCTGCCGCGACTAAAAATACAGCTTTAAGTGTCAATAATTTTACAGATATAGCACTAAGTGGTTCAAAAGGTTTATCATTCAAAACTTGAAGAACCAGAGAAAGACTCCATGACGGTATCAGTGGAGGATTCCTGGGTCTGAGATTGCCCATACCTTTGATAAGAGTATTTAGAACACATACTTCATCACTTCCCCTCTTTGCCAAGCAAGGGATAACAATCAGCTACTACCCAAATAGATGCATCCATTAGATTGATACATCTCCTTGAGCACCATCTGCAAATCTGTTGATTTTATAATTATGTGCTCTGGAGGTTGACCCCCTTCTGGCTCTGGCCATGAAATTGGCTGCTTGCTCAGAAAAGCCCTCCTTAATTGCGGATTTTTTTGACAACATCCATGCAGTCAATTGAAACATCGACGGATTGTTGTGAAGGGTCTTTCCCTGGAAGATAATATTGTCCATCAGAGACAGAGGAACCGGATTGCAGACCAGAAGGTCCAGCAGATCCGTAAACGATGATCGGCTTGGCCAATTCTGGGCGATCAGAAGCACTTGGCATTCCTCCTACTTGATTTTCTGAAGAATCATTGGAATCAGGATTGTTGGAGGGTATGCGTATGCATACATTCCCTTCCAACTGATATCTAGTGCATCCATTGCGATAGCGCTTGGATCTGGAATCGGAGAAACGTACGTCGTCATCTTCGCATTCTTCTTCATTGCGAATAAATATATGTTGGGTTTTCCCCAATGTTTGAACAGGTGATCCGCCACACATTGATTTGCTGCCATTCCGTAGGCAGACTGCTCATCCTTCGGCTCAATGAGTCTGCTAACAGATTCAAAAAAGCATCCGCTTTTGTTTCTACGAGAATTCTTAATACTTACCAGATGTACTATTATGATAATGTCTATTATCTAGTCTAGCTCAAAATAAACAATTAAAACTCCGCACTCTCCTGGTCCTGCCCATACTGTGTCCGGGAATACCATAGCCGCAGGTACCGAGTCTATTCCCAATCACAGTCAGATTCGTCTTATATTTGCCTTGGCAAACTGCGAAAGCAGCTCAGCCTCACCTCAGCGGGGCGGCTGAGGCAGGGCCATAGTACATCTGGTAAGTATTAAGAATTCTCGTAGAAACAAAAGCGGATGCTTTTTTGATTCTACTTCGAATAATACTTACCAGATGTACTATTATGATAAACTCCGGATTTCGACAGCCAGGAAATGCCGGTGGGAGGAGGTGAGGCTCGAACCAGCACTCATCAACCATCCAACAGAGAAGGTTGTGAAGAGACTAAAACCCTGGCATACGCTTGGGTTCTGCTATCTGACTCATAGAGTGCTAAACTTCCATGGTCTAGACCGCGCTCCCCCCCCTCTTTTGTCCGCACAAAACCAGAGGGATGTCCATGGGGATGCAACACCCACCAGACCCGTGTCAGCCCCAAGTCTCAGCTAGGGCAGTCCAGTAGAGTGCAAAGAAGCTACTACAACTTCAAATCTTTGAAAAAAACTATCAGTATATCGATTAGATTTTCAAATTGGAATGAGTCTCATGTCTGTATGAGAGGATAAATATACTCTTGTACCAGACTATTCACTTACTCAGTCTGGTATTTCGACTGGAAGTAAATATATTTATAGTCACTTAATAATGTAAACACTCACCATTTTTGAGTGGTCGATCTGTTATTGATCATCACAGGAGCTAGGCCCAATCCACGGTCGTACTCAGTCATGTGCATAGCGCTTGGTCAGTGTAGGCGGAAGTCCTTTGTGATGTGTGCGAAGTAGTGGTCGGACGTGGCTTAGTTTAGGTTCGACAGATTGGCGACGGCTACTGGATTAAGTGTGCTGGAGATGTCTCGAAGGTAGAAATCAGTGAATGACGACTCGGCATGCCATTGTGCTACAGACATCACCTGCTCTAAAGAGACACCCTTATAAAGGGCCGATGATGCTGCTAGTGCTCGGACCTCATGGGCATTCGCACGATCAATCTGCTTTCCTGTAGCGATCTTGTGCGACATCTGAATAGCGTCAACTATCCAACGAGAAATAGTATCTTTCGAAGCACGTAAATGGGGAGCTTTGAGACATAACCACAGAGATTTCGGGTCGTCTCTCCACTCAGAAGTACGTTTCTTATACATCTTTAGACATCTGACAGGACACCAAGCACAAGAATTTGGGTCATGTCTAGTTAAACTTGGCAAATTGATCGGCTGTCCTGGATATTTAAGTGACTGATTCTTTGCCAGGAAACAAAGACGTGGAAGTAATCTTAAACCTTCACCCGTGACGACAAAACGGTCTTGTTCGGCAGAAAGCGCATGGATCTCGCTTCTCCTTCTCGCCGACGCTGCTGCAACCAAGAAAACTGATTTAATAGTTAACAGTTTAATGTCAATAGTTCTAATCGGTTCAAAGGGAGCATGCCCTAAAACCTGTAGAACAAGAGATAGATTCCATGATGGGATAGGAATTGGCTGTCTAGGTCGCAGATTGCTCATTCCTTTAATAACTTCATTCAAGGTGTCATTCTCTACTCCCCCAACGGTGAGACTAGGAATGACAGAAGCTAATGCAGACTTATATGCTGCTAGGGTAGAAGGTACAAGTTTGTCAACTTCGTATAAATGACAGATAAAATCTGCTACGTGTTGAACAGATGCAGAAAAGGGATCAATATCTCTTCTCTCACACCACTGTGCAAATTTGTTGATTCTATAATTATATGTTTTTGTGGTAGAAACTCTTCTGGCCGAAGCAACAAACTTCGCTGCTTGCTCAGAAAAGCCACCCTCAATTGCACGCTGCTTGACAACATCCATGCAGTCAATTTGAACATTTCTGGTCTGTCGTGAAGGTACAGACCCTTGTTCTGAGAGATTACATCTCTTGTGTCTGGAAGAGGGATTGGACTGCAGACCAGAAGGTCCAGCAGATCCGTAAACCATGATCGGCCTGGCCAATAAGGAGCGATCAGTAGTACTTGGCACATCCCCTCTCTTATCTTTGCCAGAACTTTCGGGATGAGAATTGTTGGAGGATACGCATACGCGTACATTCCCTTCCAACTTATCGCCAGTGCGTCTACTGCTAGAGCCAACGGGTCCGGGATCGGTGACACGTACGTGACCATCTTTGCGTTTGTCTTCATCGCAAATAGGTCGACATTCGGCTTGCCCCATTGTTTGAATAGAACCTCTGCTACCACTTGGTTGAGCTGCCATTCCGTCGGACGACAAACCGTCCTTCGACTGAGAGCATCCGCTAAGATGTTCAATCTTCCTGGAATGTGTGCTGCCCGAAGAATAATATTCCTCTCTTGGCACCACAGCAGAAGGTTCCAAACCATCATACACAACTCCGGTGATCTTGTCCCGCCTTGGCGGTTTAAATAAGACACCACTGTTGAGTTGTCTGTCCTTACCAGGACAATTTTGTCTTGAACTCGACCCTCGAACTTCTGCAGTGCTAATACCACCGCTAATAGCTCGAGTACATTGATATGTTTCTGCGCATTGGTCCGATCCCATTCCCCGGACACTGACTGATTGTCCAATACCGCTCCCCAACCTGTCAACGAGGCATCCGTGAACATGGACATCTGAGGTTGAGGAGGTTGTAGAGGAACACCTCGCAGGAGATTCTGTTCCGACAACCACCACTGAAGGTGGAATATCAATGGTTCTTTTACTGGTATTCTCAGAGATAACGGATCTGTTCTCTGTGACCAGAACGACATCAAATACATCTGAATCGGCCTGCGCCTGAGCGCCGCATATGGCACCACCTTCTCCAGAGATACTAGCAAACCGAGTATTCTGAGAAATTGACGTGCCGTCAGATAGGCTCCTAGAGAAACTGACTCCAATACTGCAATCAGGCTTCTGACTCTGCTCTCCGCCGGAAAAGCTACGCCGTCCCTGAGATTGAAAAAAATTCCCAGATAAACAAACTCCTGGGATGGAGTCAGTTCTGATTTCTCTAGATTCACAATCCATCCTAGCTTCTTTAATAAGTCTAGGACTACCTTCAGATTGCTGCGCAGAGTGACTGGATTCCCCGCCTTTAGCAGCCAGTCATCTATGTAAGTGTGAACAGCTATGTTTCTCCTGCGAAGTAAAGAAGTCATGGCGAGAACCACCTTGGTGAAGACCCTCGGAGCCGTGGTCAGGCCGAATGGAAGAGCATTGAATTCCCAAACATTGTCTTGGAATGCAAATCGCAGGTACTTCTGAAAGGGAATTGACATTGGAATATGAAAATAAGCATCCTTCAGATCTATTGATACCGCCCACATGCCTTTCCTGAGCCCTGTCAGCTGCTACCGTCTCCATCTGAAACCTGGGAGAAAGAATAAATTTGTTCAACGGTTTGAGATTGAGAATTGGCCTCCACCCCCCGGTACGCTTCGGAACTAGGAACATAATCGAATAGAAGCCCAGTGATGACTGATCGGTTACCAGGTGAATCGCCTTCTTCAGACGAAGCGATTCTATCTCTGACTGAATGGCAACTAGACGGTCTAATTCCCTTGGAATAGGAGTCCATATTGGAGTCGAGGTTAACGGAACTAACGATTGATGGATGAGCCAGTCCGGATCGTAGCCGTTTCTTATCCACTGACAGACTAAATAGTCGCGCACGACCTGTTCCCATTGGCTTAGGAATAGCTGAAGTCTGCCTCCGACGGAAGGAATCTGCACACAGTTGTCGGTCGAGATTAGCCGACAAGACGCTACATCGCATGGGTGAAGATTCTCGACTCCATTTGTTTCCAAAGCCGCCGGTATTGATTCCGCCGGAAACCCATCAGGAACGAGCCCCACGGCCGCCCCGCGGCTTCTTGTGGTATGACGGTCCGGAACCGCCGCCGCGACTATCCTTACGGTAGCCGCCACGGCCCGAACCGCCACCCTTCCTGTCGTCCTCATACGGCCTCTTACTAGAGGGCTTGTATGTGGACGAACGGCCAGGCCCTTGTGCTCCGGATGGCCTATGGGCATCACGGGCAGAAGGACGGAAGGGCGATCTAGGACGCTGCCTCTGCTGGTCCTGTCTGTGTTGACGGTAGGACTGTTGCGGCTGAGTCCTCTTGGTCGACTTCCACGACTTGCCGACCACCTCTTGCTCCGCCACCATCGATGCAACTTTAGAAAGCGCTTGTCGTGCCGAGCCGCCGAACAAGCCTGGACCAATGAAAGGCGCAGAAGATAACGCTGCCCTCATTTCCGGTCCTGGTTCCACACAATCGAGAACCATTCTCCGCCGCTCTGCTAAAGTTCTTGTGATCACCCTGGCCAGGCAATCCTGAGACAGGCGCATGGTGTCCCGAACAACTCCGGGAGCAGCCTCTGGCACCTGTCCGCCTTCCGCCGTGCAGTCCAGCATACCCTGCAGGACGGTACACCCGTGCGACAGCGCAGCCATGGCTGCCCTAGCCGCATCCTCAATGAGCGTGAGCTCATTAAACGGGTCTTTGTTGGTCTGGGAAACCAAGGGACGTGACCGCCCCTTGGCCTTCCCAGCCAACGGCCTATTCAGCGCCTCACGTTCCGCAACGGAAAGCCGTGGAACCCTGGCGTATTGATGATAGGCCTGCTCCGGAAAACGGACCCTACTCCTTATCCCCTTCGGGGCCTTGGGCAATGCATAGTCTGGCTGAACCAGACGATATGCCGCAACTTCCAACATGTCAGAAGTCTGCGAGTCCAAGGGGAGTGTAGGCATGGCCGAAGAGCCACTGGACAGAGCGCTAGCCGCACGCTCTGACATCCGCTCCATCGCCGGATCGCGCTGAGATCCTAGATCTGATGCCAACCCGAGACGATTGGTCATCCATCCAAGGACCTGCACCCATTCAGCCTCGGCGCAGAAAGCGGAATCGTCCATTAAAGAACTTCCGTTTTCATCTTCCCTCTCTCCCTTAGATGAGAGGGCCACCGACGATCCATGCTGAGCGCTACGATAAACGTCTCTGCCAGGACAGAGCGCATCCGTAGCGCGACTACCAGCGGCACCGGTATCCAACGAACCGTCGGATACGGATTCTCCGCAGTCCATCGGCTCCAACACGGGATCCGGGACTACGACCGCCTCAATCACGGCTGGCACGGTAACTCCGATAGGAGCCGCACCCAACGCCGTCGGGATAGCCTTCGGAACCGCAAACCACGGCTCCGCCGGCATATCCGGTTGCACAAGTGACGGATGAAAAATGCCCGACGGAACGTCGACATCACCATCCGCCTGGCAAACCCGTACAAATCCCGAGGGAGACCCCTGGGACGTACTCGGCATTGCCGACATTGAAAGATCCGGCATGCCGGAATCTTCCATCAACAGGAATTCTTCTTCCTCTACCGACGGCTCTTGAGCCGAGGACAGAGAAAGGTCAGGTGCATGGCCCTCAGCAAAACTAGCCGGACCACCTAATGGTTGCCCTGCACCAGCTTGCCTCACCGGACCCGTGGACTGTAATGAATCAAACATGGCCTTGAACTGGGCCGCCCATACGCCCAGTGCTGAATCCATCCTCTCATTCAGCCGACCTTCCAGTCCAACCAACGACGCCTGCTGACGCTTCACTGCCTTATCCTTCTCTATGCGCTCCAGCCTCGCCCGTCGATCCCTGTCAAACTCAGCCACCATTGCCGACGACCACTTGGCGCACACATCACACGGACTGCCGACCTTACACCTCGCACACGCCACACAGTGATGTCCAAGATACTTGCGTTTCATGAACCTATTACACTTCTGGCACAACGTGTCCGGGTTCTTCGGTTTCTGCGAACACAGAGGAGAATTAAAACGCTGCACATGACAAGTGATGACGAGCAATACGCACAATAGACTTGATAGTTAAGATTTCTTAAACACATTAACTTTCTCTTAAATTAATGATAACAAGTCTTAGGCAGGAAATATTTGAAACTTTTTTGAGTGAAAATTTTACAAAACACAACTCAGCCTTTAACTAGCGTTAAATAACCAAGAAAACCTCGCCGATCACTACAAACACCCTCGACAATGAAGCGAGAGCTAAAATCGGCGATAACAGAGTGCCTGGATACCCCAACCCAATAACGACATATTACATGGGCGCCGCCATCTTGGCTAAGGACGCATCCATCTTAGAGGAACCGAGTCGCAAGAGAAATTAACCGAGTACCCGAATTAAAACTAAAAGTTAACGGGTACAGAAGCGACTCCAACAATGGCTATCATTTTAAAACAATGTGCCAATTTAAGGAAATTTCAAACAGTCATTATGGCACGAATGTATAAATTCTAGATTGATACAACCTGCCCCTGTGATGACTTTCCGAGTTCCTCCATAATTCCAGCGATGTAATCATCCAACACAACTGATTAACTGCTTAAATTGCAAAATTTGAGCACTCTAAAAAACACGACTTTGAAAAAGCGCAAAATAGACGAATCTGACTGTGATTGGGAATAGACTCGGTACCTGCGGCTATGGTATTCCCGGACACAGTATGGGCAGGACCAGGAGAGTGCGGAGTTTTAATTGTTTATTTTGAGCTAGACTAGATAATAGACATTATCATAATAGTACATCTGGTAAGTATTATTCGAAGTAGAATCAGCCTTCCCGGAATATGAACTGCTTTCAAGGTGATCATATGATCCATGCACCAGCAAAGCAGTTTC
Source organism: Chaetoderma sp. LZ-2023a (assembly GCA_034401795.1). Lineage (NCBI taxonomy): Eukaryota > Metazoa > Mollusca > Caudofoveata > Chaetodermatida > Chaetodermatidae > Chaetoderma > Chaetoderma sp. LZ-2023a. Next base: position 42,700,434 of record CM067372.1, read on the forward strand.
CATGTCATCATACAGACTGGGCGACTTCATTCCACCCTGGCGGTTTATGTAACTCACTACTGTTGAGTTGTCTGAACGTATCAACACAAACTTTCCCTCAACTTCTTTCAAGAAGTGTTCCAGGCCTAGAATTACAGCCCGTAATTCTAGCATGTTGATATGCTCCTTTGACTGATCCAGATTCCAAAGCCCTGATACTGTGACTTCTCCCAGGCAAGCTCCCCATCCCTCCATTGATGCATCCATAAACATCGTTACTTGAGGGGGGGGGGGGGGAAGGAGTCAACGCTAGGGGATTCACTCTGCATCCACCAATGAAAGTGATGAATGAGAGGATTCAACACTTGAATGCGCGAGTCCAGTGATCCTGAACTCTGCGTCAACTGAGTCATGAGGAACAGCCGAATCAGCCGCCTGCACAAGGCCGCCTGAGGAATGACTGGTTCTATTGAAACCATCAGACATAGCATTCTCAGATAGACTCGTGCTAGAATATAACGACTGTTGCAAACGAATTGAATGCATGAGAGGACATTCTCCACTCTCTCCTGGGATGGATAAACATATCCTATCTCCAGATCGAAGACCATACCCAGGTAAACAAACTTCTGGGATGGAGTCAGCTCTGATTTCTGAAAGTTGATTATCCAGCCTAAATCTGTGACTTTTCAAAATTATCTCCAGATTTGCTGTCAAGCTTTCTGGGTTGTGTGCTTTTAGTAGGGGTGGGTATTGCGGGAAATTTTGTATTGCAGTATATTGCAATATTTTTCGATGTATTGCGATACATATTGCAATATATTGGATGCGTGAGAAACTGCAAGCAAAGGCTTCATGAAGCTCTCTACATGCTGGAATTCTTCACTATATAGTTATTGTAAATGTACCATATATATAATGATTATTATCTATGCTAACTTTCAGTATGCCATCTCTGTCCTCAAAAACAGATAAACTGTTTTGAGTATTTTCAAATTAATTTGATTGGAAGCCGTTGCTGTCTTAGGCAGCCATGGCTTTCAGTCAAATTAACTTCAAATTATGCAACAAAATAAGTTTTATATGTAACGAATATACTTTTCAGGGATTTGTCGGTGGCAGTGGTAGATGTTGTCATATTGTAAATTCTTAAATTATTTACTTACTGATTAATATATTTTAAAGTCAATCTTGTTTTCAATCTGGGATTTTTTTTTAGAAACAATCTTACTGGTAATTGGTTATTTGCCATTTGGTATGGACCATTAATAAATTAATGGCATTTGAATGATTTTACTGTCTAAGACAGCAAATCGCCAATGTCTTCCAGTCAAACTATTTTCAAAATATTCAACATTCAATTCATCTACTCTAATTGACTAACTTTGTTAGTTCTTAAATTGTGTATGTATGACTGCCTTGAAATTGAAATACTATGATTTCACTGCTGAATGCTAATAAAAACAAAATAAATGATTAAATCATGACAGCATTTCTTGTTTTAGTCTTTTATTTACCCCCATGGGCCATGGCACACACTGCCAAACCTTGAACAAAAATCAAAGCTGTGTACATGCAGTAGTCAGACTACTGAATAATACTGATTATTGAGTATTGATTGATTAATGAATAGTAACTAGTAAGATACAGTACTAAGTAGTAGCAGGTTAACAATAAAAAGCATGGCCTGGCAGCTACAAGCTACATTCTCTAATCTCTACAATTTTAGAACTATGCTTGAAGGGTTAGTTTTGAGAATAATGTGACTATTGACTAGAAGCATTTCTGCTTAATGCCAGAAGCTAGTTCTGTCTAGAGTAGAAGTGGCTGCTATGCAAATAGTAAAATTATTTTCAAAATATTCAGTCTTCAGAATATTTCTAATTAACTTTCTGGAATGGTTGCCATGAGATCTAAGTGCTGGGATAAATTTTTTTTATTCATGGCAAATTAGTGAAATTACGAGAAAACAGAAATGTGGAATTAATACTAATATTGTTGAACTACTGAATAAAAGCCATTAGAAAATAGAAACCACAGTTACTTCATATTTTTCTTCAAGAATATGAGTTTGTCAACATGAGTACCCTTGAGAAGTGATCTCTGTGCAGTTACGATGTCACCCGCTGTGGAAAAGACTCGCTCCGATGGTACACTCGTAGCTGGTATAGAAAGAAAACACATAGCTAGTTTAGCTATAAGGGGACATTTATGTTGGTTTTCCTTCCACCAGGAAAGTGGATTATTACTTAATTCCAGTGTCTCTAATGCTCGGTATGTTGTAACCTGTTCTTGTGCAATTACAAGTGTTGGTTTTGGTGGTTCCTGTTTAGTTTTATAATAGTCGCCCCCTAATACATCACATAAGGATGACAGTCTACGTTTTTTACAGGGTGGAATGGTTGGCTGATCATGCACTACTGAAAACTGATTTTGATTGTTCTCACATATTCCATCCAAATGTGGCAGTGGTGGCATTGTAATGTCACCGTTAGCTGCTGACTGAGGTATTTGTGGTGTAGAGACGTGTTGAAACTCTGATAACTTGGCCGCTTCACTTGCCAATCTATTAAATGTATCAAACTTTAGCTCCTCATCAATGAAAGGCAAAGATTTGAATCGTGGATCCAATGACGCTGCTAATAACAATGTATCTTTCTCTTTGACATACCTATCACAAAGGTCATCATGAACAGCCTTTTTCATTTCAACTACTGCAGCCGAATCACCATCTTTTGGTTGCATTAAATGGTTTAACAGTCTTTCCTGTAAAGGCAGGATAATGGACACTGTGGGTGCTGATTCAGTACATAAGGCTGTAGTCATGATTTTCAATGGCTCTAAACAGTTCACTACTTCTTCGGCTAAGGAAACATCGTCATCTGATAAAGTAGCCAAATCAGCTTTATCCTTGCACTTTAAGTCTTTACATCGCAGTGTTGATATTACAGCACATTGCATTTCTAGAAATCTCGCTACCATATCATATGCACTGTTCCACCGTGTTGCGACATCAATGATCAATTTATGGGATGGCAATGACAACAGTGAAGCCTGAGTTTTTAGCAGAGCTGTTGCTGTTGTACTGCGATGAAAAAATGAAACAGTTTTTCGCACACGGGCAAGAAGATGAGAAACACGTTTCACTTTTAGCGCCTTCTGCGCAGCAAGATTCAGAGTATGAGCAAAACATTTAACATGAAAAGTGGGGACCGTTTCATTTATCAATTCAACACATTTAATCATGTTACTCGCATTGTCCGATACAATGGGTACAGGCAGATGTACTGGAATATTCCACTCCGTTATGGAATCTAAAATAACAGTGGCCAGGTTTACAGCTGTATGTGACTCTGGCAGTTGCCTAGTCTGCAACACATAGGAGCGCAGAGACCAATCCTCTTTCATATGGCATGAGGTAACTGTGACATATGATTCCACTGCTCTGCTTGTCCATCCATCGGTAGTGAGAGCGACCTTTTAAAATATAAAGACATCAAATTCATTTACTAACGGTCTTGGTATTGATTACAGCTACTTGCCTTGCCCGCTGCTCGAGTATTTTCAACCATCTTTTATTGCTTATAGAGTTACAGTCATCAGCTAGCAGCTACATGTATGACAATATTGAAACATTAGCATATTTCCGAAAATGTTGGTCCCGATCCCACCCTCCCAGGATGCTTCATAATAAGGAAATATTAGTTACCTCTCCGTCCGGGATGTATAACAATTGTTATACATCCCGGACGGAGAGGTAACTAATATTTCCTTATTATTAACATATTTGTGTGGTGAATATTTTGATACACATGTATGTTGAATATGTGTGTAACAATTCGCCTGTATGATACTTCTGACAAAGAGATCCATTCAAAATATTCTCAAGCATGACAAAATTCTCAGCACCAAGCCACCAATAGCCCCCCAAATATACGTGTCTTGAATTTACATGTATTTATTATTTAAGATTGTGGAAATTTCACTTGGTGGTGAAAGTGCTGAAGGCTCATGTCCAAGTTTTAAGGCATCATACTTGTCAGTGCGTGTGTGTGTGTGTGTGTGTGTGTGCGTGTGCGTGCATGATTTTCTGTTGGATATTCAGAAAGTAATATGATTAAATTGAAGCTGATGGGGTGATTGGCTTCCACGCATATTATTTTCTAAATATTCATCAAAATAATTCATATACATCGTACAGAATTTGTCCCATCTAGGATTAAAATTTTACGAACCTACCTGCATTACATCTGGACTTCTGAGTTCTTGTTTGACTTCGTCCACAATTTTATTGTACAGTTTAGGAATTTCCACTTCAGATAATTGTTTTCTGGAGGGTACACTATACCGTGGATCCAAAATATTTATTAATTTCCGGAACTCATCTCCATCTACAATACTGTATGGACGCAAATCTTTAATTATAAACCTTGAAATTTGGTTTGTAATACGATATGCTTTCGGGGATGAACAGTGGTATTTAGCAGCAAACATTCCAGTGAGTGTTGTTTGTTGTTGAGAAAAAGATGCTGATAATGAACCTACATCGGATGTAGGAGGATGATCACGTGATTTATCTTTATCATTGTTATTCCTTGCAATTTTAAAACAATTAACAGTGGGGTGATGACGCCTCATGTGGGCAGTTAAATTTGATGTCCCTCCAGCAAACTTTATTTCCACTTTACATCTCCTACACACTGCTACATTGTCAACAATCTTCTTTGTCACTTTAGATAGTTTCAGCCAGAAATTTTTCCATACATCCGCCTTTCCCTTCTTATTGTCAATTAATTCAAACTCTTCTGGCTCTGCCATTTATTTGCTCAAACACGTACACATGCCTTACAACAAAATATTGTGAAAAATCAACAGTTCAAACTTGTTGCTGTATTAAATTAAAATCGTGTTTCCGCCTATCAGCCTATCGCATCAGTACAAAAAAGTGAGTTTAGACTCGCAGTAGACGAGCTACTCAAAATGCCTAAACGGCTAGAATTCGCCAATATGAGGATACTACTCGAGTAGCTACAGTAGCTACTCTACAATGTGCATAAACTCGCTCAAAAACGCAGCCAGCTCGCTCGCTACATCGTCATATAAATAGAGGCAAGCATTCAATAACATTGCAACACGTGCTAAACCTTTTTCCGCGAAAACACTCAGTACCGTTTACTGGGTCACAAAATAAATGCAAACTTAGATGTAACTGACTGCCGTATTGAATATATAAAATATGCCGCTTCTTATTTTGGCCAAACCAGTTTAATAGCAACGCAATTCACTGGCTCATATCGGCTTAGAGGGGGATATGCCTAATTGCCTCGAATACCTGTTATTGCCTAGGAATCTCACGATACATGGTCAAATTACTCGCCGCAATATTATAATATATAGCACGATTTAGGCTATGAAATGATATAATATGACCACTAAACTTTGTTTAGAATATACGCCACCCATTCTACTGAACAATTATTCAGTATTTAGTAATTTTAAGCACTCGGAAGCGGTGCGGTAACTGTTCCCGGATTTTGAGTTGTGTATCAATAACAGCAAACTAGTTCCCAGTTAAGTTCACTGCACAGTGTTGGTGTGTATCAGTTATGGTAAACTAGTTCCCGGTTTCACTTCCGGGAACCGTCTCTGATGCATTAGAGAAGTGACATACAATATTGGCAAAAACCGGTTCAGTAAGACTGTATCGCGGTACGTGTATTGCCATGAACAGAACCACGATATACCGGTATACCGGTAATATTGCACACCCCTAGCTTTTAGCAACCAGTCGTCTATGTAAGTGTGGACTGCTATACTTCTCCTGCGGAGGTATGCTGTGATAGCAAGGACCATTCAAGTGAAGACCCTCAGCGCCGTTGAGATGCCGAATGGGAGAACTTTGAATTCCCATTGGCGTCCCTGAAAAGCAAATCTCAGGAACCGACAAAAACTCCTTGCAATGGGAATGTGGAAATAAGCGTCCTTTAGATCTACTGATGCTGTCCACATCCCCTTCTCTAACCCCAACAACACCGATTTTCTTGTTTCCATTTTGAAACTTGGTGTGTCTATAAATTTGTTTAGAGGTTTGAGGTTGAGAATTGGTCTCCACCCCCGCTGTTCTTTATCACAAGAAACACGGTTGAATAGAAGCACAGGCAATCTTGCGCCGGTTGAATTGCTTCTTTTAGAATTAGAGATTCTATCTCCTCTTCTATGCACAACCGCTTGTCTGGATCTCTTGGAATTTGAGTCCAGACTGGTACACAATGTACCAGAGACAGATGCAATGGCAGACCTATTATCCACTCTGGACTGTATCCGCCCGAAAGCCATTGCAAGACTAAGCGGTCCTGAATTAACCGCTCCCACTCCAGAATGTGGAAAGTCAAACGACCTCCCACTCGTGCACCTAGGGTTAACGGGGTGCACATAAATTTTAGGAGTGGGTGTGTCTCTGGTACGTGTTACCAAACCAGAGTCGTACCTGTGATAACCGAAAATTCTTTTATGCCATCAGGCCCGGTTACCACAAGCTGCTCCTCGCGCCCAGCGCCACACGCGCCTCTGTGCGTGGGCTGCTGCATGGCTGGCTGCGCTTGGAGCGCTGGCTGATGTACAGCAGCACGTTGCTGTTGGCGCGGTCTCTGAACCCAGTCGGCCTGCTGGCCTCTGACAATGCCAGCACTGCCACGAGCGTACTGCTGTCGAACTGAACATGCACGTGTTCTCTGTGCAACATCTCAAATTGTGCGCGCAGCGCCCTCTGATTATTCACGAAGTTCACTATCTCTTGGAGGTGCCGACAACCCTTACCTCCAAAAAGACCAGGGCCCGCCATCGGTGCTTGCAACAAGCGCGATTTGAGCTCCTGGGATGGGCACAAGTTGTCTAAGGCAAAAGCGTGCCTCATCCTCAGTGACTTGGTGACCGACCTAGTCAGACAATCCAATGCCAGGTTGATCCCATCCTGGATGGCTCGTTGTACTGTCACCGGACTAGGCTGTTGGTGCACCGAGGCTGCTACTACCCCTGATAGCAGCTGAGACACGTGAGACCGCATTAAGCGCTGCTCGCAAGCTCTCCTCAGTGTCACGCAAAGCGGCATTAGCCGAGTGCATAGCGCCCGAGCACAGCGCTCCCGTGTCAACACCAGAGTCTGATCACGTGTCTTCCCCCAGAGCGGCACAGACACGCCTCTCTCGGTCTGGGTGCTAGACCATACCGAGTGTAGACTGGCAGTAACTCGGCATAGCCTAGCAACCTCAAGGGGGGGGGGGGGGCTTCGTAAGGTGACCTTTCGTCTGATCGACTCCTCTGCCGCAGTGAACATATCTAAGATATGCTCAGCATACAGCAGAGACTGAGCCGAGGTGGCCAACGGCTTAGCCTGTAACCACACCCGCGGGTTACTGGCGGCCGATTCGCCCACGGAGAGCTCTGGTCTGACAGCGAGGAGCCAGGCGCATGCGTCAGACCAGTCATCTTCAATGGCATTCGCAGGTGGGGCCTGTGGAGGAGGCTATGGACGTACCCGGCTGCCCGGGGAATGCATACGGGCCCATGAGGGTTGGCTTGACATTCTCCACGGGCAGGCCGTGCACCGAGGCCGCGCTCGTGTGAGGGGCATAATGCACACTAGCGCAGTCCAGGTCGTCCGTATGAGATTCCGCGGCTAAGCGTGGAATCTTATACGGGCGGCCGTCCGCTCCAAATCGGCCCACAGGTTGAATCATGAAACCTGCTCCCGAGGGAACAGAACCATAGGTGCGAGCGGCTGTGCTCCCCATGAGAGGAGTGTAGACGCTCGCATCCATGTCTTCATGATCATCCTGTGGGCCGAGCAGGTAGTCTTCATCATCTACCTGGTCAGGAAAGTTAGACTGGGTTAGCAAGAAAAACTAACCCAGACTGACCAGGAGAATGCCCAAAGGCAGATGATGAGGGTGCTCCACGAGTGATCGTGGTCAGGTCCGCTGGTCGGGTCCCGCCTGATGCTGCTCGCGCCGCTGGATCACCAGGCGATGCGGACATCAAGCCTGGGTCCAAAACGGCTGCCCCTGGATCACTGAAAGCTTTGGCCGAACTATTAGGGCATGATCCAGGCCTTCTTCTTACCATCCTTCTTCACCCTCTTGCCATCCTCAACCATCATTCTAGCCCGAAAGCCAAAGAATTCAGCGGTTAGACACCCCCCCCCCACCCCCATTCTTGACAAATAGCACATTTGTTGGACAGGCTACAGTCTGTACAAGATGGGCAAGGGTGGGGGAAGAATCTAGCCGTCATATGCTTTTGACAATTTGGACATGATAATTTCTGAAAGGTAGGCATACGAAGAGAATGAGTATTTTAGTTTGTAAATTTGTTATTTCTTTTAGTAAAAACAAAAACAAATTCGAGAGAGAAGACACCCACTTTTGTTACTGACAACCCTGAAGGGACAGATGTCGTCTCTTGTTAAAAAAACCAAAACCAACCAACCAGAAAAACCCCTATTAAGAATGTTAGAAAGACGAGAGAGAAAAGATTATGACTATCTAGATATCTCTCCACATTCTTAACAAAGGATGATAATGACATCAATTTGATTTCTCTAAACTAAGATTATGACATCAAGGAAGAGAAAAAACCTCAATGCAACATCTCCTTAAGGAGAGGAGACATAAAAAAAAGGCAAATCAATAAATTGATGTATGCTCCCCGAAGGCATACTCTGCAGAGAAACTGAATGGATAACCCCAAAGGCATATGCTTCAGGGAAAGGTTTGGAACTGTGGCTCAGACACAGAGAAACAAACTTGAAATTGTCAATGAGATATCACCATATTAGGCCATCCTTAAAATATTATTGGTTTGGGGTAATGATGTTAAATTCAGTTTGGGGAGTAGGAATGATTCGGAGGGCCATCATTCTTTTGGTCTGGCGGGATTTGCCATAATGAACAATTTGTTAAAGATAGCTAAATAAAAGCAAAATCTAAGTTCTCTAAATAAACACACTTAGACTTTGCTTGGCACCATATCAAAAATACATATAAAAACTATGTTCAAAATGAACAGAGATATTTTCTGTAATAATCAATACCAAGTTTGGTGACCGTATGTGAAAAAGTTTTGAAACTATGGCCCGGAGAAACATTTTCTGTGATATTCAGTCGACCATGAAAAGTAGGTCAGCATGACCTACTTTTCATACTGTGCACACTTTCTCCCTAAGATGCATCCACTTACCAAGTTTGGTGACCATATGTGAAAAAGTCTTGAAACTATAGCCCGTACAAACATTTTCTGTGATATTCAATCGACCATGAAAAGTAAATCAGCATACGTTTGACCTACTTTTGATACTTTGCACACCTTTTCCAAAAGATGCCTCCACATACCAAGTTTGGTGAGCACATGTGCAAGTCTTGAAATTATGGCACGGACAAACATTTTCTGTGATATTCAGTCGACCATGAAAAGTAGGCTTTTGACCTGCTTTTCATACTCCGCACACCTTCTCGCTAAGATGCATCCACAAACCAAGTTTGGTGACTATATGTGCAAAAGTCTTAAAACTATGGCATGGACAAACATTTTCTGTGGTATTCAGACGACCATGAAAAGTAGGTCAGCATGACCTATTTTTTACCTGCTTTTCATACTCTGTACACCGTCTCCCTAAGATGCATCCATATACCAAGTTTGGTGACCATATGTGAGTCTTGAAACTATGCCCCGGACAAACTTATATATGATGAACGGACGAACGGATGGACAGACGGACAAAGCGGCGACTATGTGCTGTTGCGAAATTTTTTTCGGGGAGCATAAAAATGAATGCAAGAAATACCTAGAGACTACACATTCATTACTCAATAATAATATTAAATTATATATCCGAGAACCCATGCACACACAAGAGAGAATACAGTACAATAAAGATGGCAGCAAAAATTATTAAATATTTTCAAATAATTAGGTGCCATAACTAATAAACTCCCTTATCCTGAGCACAGGCCAACCATCCTCTTGTGCAGAGGAACACGTCCATCTATCCGTCGAGACTGTATGAAGGGGATGGGACAAAAGAAAGATATTTTTTGTTTTATATCTCTGACCCGTAGACATATCATAATGATAAGTCAGAAAAAGAGATGTGATCAACCTCCGAGTGAAGACCAGGAACTCTTACCATCCAACGCCAGGTCGGCCGCGAACGAAAACTGGTAACATATAAAAGTTACAAGTCTTAATTAATATATGGAACAATATCACCTTAATGGAGGATGAGGACGACTCCTCTGGAGTTTTACCATCAACCATTTATGGAATGGATGATTAAATCTATAGAAAAACTAAAAAAAAGAGTTTGGAAAGTTTTCCAATTGTTTTATGTTAGCTAATATATTAGAAAACGGAAGCACCAGTATGCGCATGCGCAGTAGGTGGGGTCTGTCATGTGCATGACTGTGTACATCCCCCTGCCCATTAGGGGCACCTAACTTTTTATAATTCTGAATATTATTGAATTTAGAGCCGATATACTAGTATATCAAGTGTTAGGGAGGTAAGTATGTTTTTATGATGTGAAAATCGAGGGTTAGATGAAATTCACATATTTATTTGTGGCCTATAGCGGTTGATTCAGGCTGTTCATGACGTGGCAACTAAGTCCTAGGATGACTAAAGCAGTCAATTTTGAGAGCACCCACTAAAAATACTACACGATGCTCAGTCATTTCATGACTTAGAAATGATTGATGAGGCGATGATAAATTCTGAACAATGGTGGACCTGATTAGACTGTTACGCAGACTTCATTGCACAGACGAGTCCAATGGAATATTTATTAGAGACGACTGTAGTTCCTGATATGTTTATACATACTTAGGTCGAATTCTGACTATTATATAGAGTCAGAGTAATTTCACATGGTACAAATCCGCCTATCCTTATCCTGCTCTGAAGGGATTACAGTAAAACGAATTTCTTGGTCCAATTAATCAGATACATATAATTAAACGTGGCCTTAAATACAAAAACATAGACTATTTACTTACATGTAGTAGCATACATTTTGTGCAAAAAGGCAATAAAACTTATTTTATCAATTACCATACATCCTAAATACAACTGGTAAACAAGAGGAGCGTATTATACTTGAATTAGCTTTTTAGGGGGATAACTCTGGCAAATCTGGACAGATCTCTGCAAAACGAAACCATGACACTATGTCGCCACTGAATACATCCACTGAAAAAGATTTCATCTGTAGCTTCAAAACACTCAGTGATCTGGCCTGGACATTAAATCTTTGACAAATTCTAAGCTTTTAAGACATGTAAGGGATGATAACTATATAGCAAATATGGACAGATCTCGACGAAACAAAATCAGGACACTTCATCTCTCCCTTCATACGGCAATTATGTTCACTGAAAAAAATTATTTTAAATGTAGGTTCAGAACTCTGATATCTTGACAGTTAAAAGATTTAATGCATTTTAAGTTTTTCAGGCGGGATAACTCCCGCAAATATTGACAATTCTCCGTGAAATGACATCAATACATGTCTCCACCTAAATATGTCCACTAAAAAATATAAATTTTGGCTAATGAATGCCCATTTGCAGTCCAAGAGAAGACAATCTTTGAAATGTTACCACTGGAATGTCTGGCATGATCATAACCGAGCCAGTAATTTTAGTAATAACTTTTCAAAAAGTCTGCTCTTCGCCTCCAAATGGGTATTCAATATTTAAAGGATTTCTGCCAACAATGAACTACGGTGAAAATATTGCTATATATTGTTGTTTAATGGTTTTGTACTATTAAACCTCGTTAGCAGATGCACAGATAACATACCCCTAGGCATACTTGGACAGGAGTATAAGGCCAAGTAATCTAAAGGTCTTGGAACAAGATTTCAGAGTTAGCTCCCTTGGCACTGTGTGTAATAGCCAACTCATTCATGCAAAAGCAGCAAAATAATAGCAAGGACATATAACTAACATTCCAATCCAGTGACAGCTAGTAGCAGTCACCATCCCTATATGGGAACATGTATGCAGCCCATCACCCGATAGAAACCACATGATCAGGTCAGCCAATCAACAAGGTTATAGACTTAATTTACAATTAGGGTCAATTTTAGCTAAGCATTCTTGGTGGCTACAGGTTAGCAGTTAGGCAATTAGTTAGGCAGTTAAGCAATAGTGGAATACAAGGGTCAGATCTGGATATTTATTAAATTCCGGACATTAAGCTTACCACCGCCTCCCCGCCACCTATATTCATGTAACATATAATATGAAGAGCATTCTTAAAACTCATAACTTGTATGATTTATTTATTAAGCAAACTAATACGGGGATGTAACTAACATCTATGCTGTGCTTAGGCATGTCGGGCGGCTAATACAGCAGGCTGCGACACGCTATCAACAGGTTCGAAGGCTGGAACTCCTGTGGCCGGTTAACTTGTACCGATGTCATCCGGGGGGAGAATTTGAACAAGTGACTAAGTTAATGGCAATATCTCCAGCAGTTTACAGTATGACTAATATGAACTTAGGAGGATTATATGCACTATTGCACATAGTATAAAATGAATAACATTACATAAGACAGTAGCAATACGCAGATTTATTGTATAGATCATTTATGTGAATATATTTTTTAGTCAGGCTGTCATGACATTCAGTGTCTAATTTGGTACCGCGTTGCTGGAAGCTGTTGCTGTTGTATTGAAGCTTTTTGACTCTAAATTTGCTTACATATCGGGACCCATGGGCGAATGGTCCCAGAAGTTTGGCTAAGATCGCCATGTCTAAATATCTCTTGAAAAGAATACTGCTGATGCTGTTGCATTTTGGCTTTTGACACCAGAAATTTTGATTCGTCTTTGATTTGTCTGTGAGGACTCCAGGGGCAGGTTTTCACACATGTTGGGAGATCTCACCAATAGAGCCAGTCATTAACAAATGTCTTAAGAACAAGAAGCACTATATATTCTCATGTTAAACCTTCTGTCTAGCGACACAGGTTAAAGTTTGGATAACCAATGATTACCATTTGTTAATTGCTGGATACACGTGCTAACCATGGGTCAAATGCAGTGAACATACACAGTGACTGTTTTGTACCATACTTAGGATGCTGATAATACTGCACAAATTAGTCAAAGCCTAGGAGTGAATGAAGGGGACATTTATTAACTCAGTTCTATGCATGTCCCCCAACAGCATGTTTCATCGGGAGTATGGCCTCTTTAACGGTCAACTGGTAATCGCTGGTTACCACACTGCAATTGCAGAGCAAACATGGTAATTGCGTGTTACCATATGCTCAATTAATGCACAATCAGAGTAATCGCTCACTTGCGTGTTACCACTCTTCCTATTTAATGAATGCACATGGTAATCACGTGTTACCACATAGCCAATATAATGAGCACAGTATTCGCTTATTATGGTACTGCAGGTGTGATGGATACAGGGTAATCGCTTGTTGCCTTATTGCCAATATAATGACCACTTAGAGTAATATTGTTACTGTAGTGCCTATTTAGCAAATACACAGGGTAATTGCTTGTTACCATACAGCCGGTTTAACGAACACACATGGTAATCGCTTGTTACCATACAGCCACTGTAACAAACACACAAGGTAATCGCTTGTTACAATACAGCTGATGTAATGCACACACATTTTAATCGCGTGTTACCATACAGCTGATGTAACGAACACACATGGTAATCGCTTGTTACCATACAGCCGGTGTAACGAACACACATGGTAATCGCTTGTTACCATACAGCTGATGTTTCAGAATTTTCAATCGAATTGTCAGAATGATTATTAAGAAGTACATTCATCAAAGACACAATTTGTAGACTTGACAGACTATTCCAGCTTCATGGCCTAATTTTATGGATGTGACATCAGCCTACGTGTGATGGCTGATGATGATTATGTGAGTAAGGTTCTGTCACGTGGGTGGCAACGATGATGATAAGAACGATGACAGTGACAATGATTGTGATGACCATATCTTACTAGGATGATGACTGACAATGATGGTAATGACAGTACCAATGACAACAGCGACATGATGAGAGTAACAATTATGGCACTTACAATGTTGATTGTGACAGATAATGATGACAGTAAAAATGATGGCAGTAAAAATTCTGATGGAGATAATGGTGGGAGTACCAATAATAGAGGGATACATTTCTACCTGTCCATTTTTAGCCCGTGCTAGAATCGATCGAACTCCGAATACCATTATCAAGGTAAGCTGATGAATATTTAGAAACTAATTTGACTGAGTGCTGTTGCTGCCATAGTCAAATTAGTTTCAAAATTTCCAATCGAATTGTCAGAATGATACCCCTGTTTAAGACTATATGCTCGGCCTCTACGTGGTGCAGGGGTGTAACCCACTGGGTGTCAATCCAGACATTTGGAGGGGCTAACCAGAGTATTATGCACAACGCTAATGAAATGACACTTGGAGATCGAATCAACCAAAATGGTGCTCGCCCTGTGAGGATCCACCAGGCAGGTGCAGCACCGGGCTCCACACCTCGAAGGAGCCCACCCTCAGCAACTGGAGGTCCCATCAACTCATCTTGTGGAGCCAGGGGACGAGGATGGAGAGCTACTGGCCAACCAAAAGAGAAGACCAAACCCGAAGAGAATGCCAGTATCAACATCATGCACTGGAACGCAGAAGGGGTTAGCAACAAGAAATCAGAGCTCGAACAGTTCCTGTACGAAAACAACATTGATATCTGCTGCATCCAACAGACACACCTGCAAGAAGGAAAACCATTTAAGATCAGAGGTTACCAGATTTTCTGGTGTGATCAAAGAGGAAGAAAGAAAGGCGGGGTGATCACCTTGGTCCGAAACAGCGTGAACGCCAGCCAGATCAAAACCTTTCTGGAAGAGGCAGAATATATCAAGATCAAGGTAACAACCTTGTGATTGACGTTGTCAATTATTACTGCCCTAATGACAAGAATCTCTCACTTGACACAATCCAGGTCCCGGACTGCCACTTCCTCATTGCGGGAGACTTTAATAGCCAGTCCCAGAGCTGGGGATACAGAACACTTGATAAACGAGGAGAAGACATTGAGGCATGGCAAGATGAAAGGCACCTTTTACTTGTCAACGATCCCACAGATCGGCCTACCGTCTACTCGCGCCGGTGGCACTCGACAACAACGCCGGACTTGCCATTTGTACAGAAGACATTCACAGAAACCTCAGTGGAGTGGTCGGATCGCAGTTATGAGGAAGCGACCACCGCCCAGTCCTCCTCTCTCTTTCTGGCAGTATTTCGACAAGTTCACCTCAACATCCAAGGTGGAACTACAAAAAGGCAAATTGGAGTCTGTTCGGCATTCGTTCCAATGAGCTTACCCAAAATATAGCAGTAGAAGGGAGAAACATCAACAATGTGGTCAAGGAATTGAATTCAAGTATCCTCAAGGCTGCCAACGAAGCGATTCCTCGAGGGTTCAGGAAAAACTACCGCCCCTACTGGACAATAGAACTGCAAGCAGCACATGATAAACTAGACAAGGCCAGAGAAGATGCAGAGGGTAATCCCTGTCATGAAAACCACTTCACGCTACATCAAACTAAAGCCAGGTATCTAAAGACCAAGCTGGAGGCCAAAAGAAGAAGCTGGAGGGAAAAGACGGCAGGGTTTAATTTAGAGAGAGAGACACACCACAAAGCTATGGAGACTGACTAAAGCACTGAATGATGAGGGTGTCGGGGGAGAGAAGATTACTCTTGTAGAAGATGGACAAACACTGACAGGAAAGATGGCTGCAGACGCCTTTGCGAAGGCATATGCAAAAGACAGCAACATTTCTATACCACGAATGCATCAAAAAGAGGTTAGAAAAGAGCAAAAGGAAAGAACAGACACCAACACTCACGATGCAATGAAAGTTGACATTAGTTTAGCAGAACTGACGAAGGCTATCCGCCAATTGAAGAAGAAGAAATCTCCCGGGCCATTATGAATGAAATGATCCAACACCTTGGTAATGCATCTCTTCGCAAGTTGCTAGACATCTTTAATCTCAGTTGGACCAATGGAGAGGTTCCTCAGTGCTGGAAGGAAGCCAGAATGACTACTATTCTGAAAAAAGGGAAGAACAAGACGAAAGTGCTGAGCTACTGTCCTATCAGTCTTACAAGCTGCATATGCAAGACCATGGAGCGCATCATCAACCAGCGGTTGCAGTGGTATCTGGAGTCGGAGAGCATTATAGTTTCAGAGCAGGCTGGTTTCAGAAGATACAGGAGCACAGAAGATTAAACAACACATCTTGCACAGGTCATAGAGGACACTTTACAAGCCAAGAATGTGATGCTAGCTGCCTTTATCGATCTGCAGAAGGCATTTGACAAGGTGTGCAAGGATGGCCTCCTCGTGAAGCTCCGGCGCACAGGCATCGGTGGCAACATGTTCCGATGGACCAAGTCATACCTACACAATCGCAGAGCTAGGGTGCTGGTGGATGGACAATCTGGACAGAATGTATTGCTGAGACAAGGGGTACCACAAGGCGGATTATTATCACCAGCTCTGTTCATACTCTTCATTAATGACATTGTAGCAGAGCTGCCCAATGGGATCCAAGCAGCCCTCTATGCAGATGACCTCGTACTCTGGTGCACCCAGGAGTACACAACGACTGCCACGTACAGAATGCAGCTCGCCTTGGACAGAATTACAGCTTGGGCCAATCGCTGGTGTATTTCAGTCCAATTGTTTTCAAAATATTTATCACGTTCAGAGATATAACCTTTGGAATATGTCGTCTGCAAAAACTCAGTCAGACGGTTACTAGAGGTTTAAATACAATTTGAAGAAAATGGTCTCTAAAGGCAGGTAGGTGGTCTTTATAGCAGGTTATTCCCCACCACCACACAATCCATTTAACTCATGCGCATCTGGCTGAATCACCGAGTTAGCAGCAGGGGTAGGGTGAGCTGGAGTTGATTTAGAAAATAATTTGACTGAAAGTCATTGCTGCCTTAGGCAGCAACAACTTTCATTGCTACCAAAGGCAGCAACAAATTTCAATCAAATACATTTCAAATATTTTCAAGAGCATAGATGTCAGAGCACATAATACATATCTTAAATATTTCTGCAGTATTGGAACGGTTAATCTGTTAATTGGAATTTAATATCTAGTTTGGCAATAAAATCTGACATGGTGATAAGACGGTGGGAACAAACCATTTGCCCTATGAAAGTGAGACTGCAAATATTTAAGGAGTGATAACTCTGGCGTTTGACATCCTATCAGTTTCATTTTCATAACACAGATATTAGATGCCGTCATTAACATTGTGACCAAGTTTGGTGTCAATCCGTCAAGAAATAACAAAATGAGCCGTCATTGTTGGTGACGGACAAACAGATGGATGGACGGACATACAGAAGACGGATAGGGTTATCGCTATACGATAGCTGACTGACAAGTAAGCGGAGTTAAGAAAACCAATTTCGGCTTCACAATCCATCAAATAAAAAAATTGAATATTGCAGCCAAACACGCTAAAATTTGATTGGTCCATGGCGGCCATGTTTTTTACCTATCAACTTCCCATGAACAAACTGTAATGGCCCTTAGTCCATAATCATATCCCCAAAATTTCCACCCCGATCCGTTCAGCGGGTCTGCAGAATAAGTCGTTTTTACGAAAACTAAGTCATCCAAGATGGCCGCTGAACCATTTGAACAAACTTGGTTCAGCTTTTGCCCTATATGATATTTCGTGAGTTTTGAATCAATCCATCAAGCGGTTTCGGAGAAGATTTTTAAAGCCATTTCCTAAAATCGGCCAAAATCAAAGATGGCCACCGACCAAATCGGCTGAGTTTGAACAAACTTGGATCCCTATGCCCTAAGGATACTTTCTGCCAAATATAATTGAAATCAGCCCAGAGGTTATTGAGAAGAAGTCGTTTAAAGGAAAAAGTTGACGGATGGACAGACGGACAGATGGATGCCGGACAGACGCCGGACGGTCGCCATGGCATAAGCTCACTTGGCCATTCTGGCCAGGTGAGCTAATAACCAAGAAATATTTAATATTACGAAAATTTTTATCAATGATATATTTTTTCTTTATAAATAGTTTAAATAAATATAAGGAGCCACTAAAACATGAGATAGCAGCTTGTTGGCAGAAATCTGTTAAGTAAATATTTAGATTTTCTTGACTAAATTATACCATTAAGGCAAGGGCTAAAACATGTCTAAACTCTATGATGCATGCCTAGATACACTGTAGTTACCAGTTCTGGTGAGATCTGTAGCTTGCCATGGGTTTCCATACCCTGAGATCTGAGCCGCTCACTAGATAAACAATACAGAAAGCATGTCACTAAATTAACAACCCTTGAAATTACAGCTTGAATGCAAATTATTAATTCTATGATGTCACATTGACCCACTTTGGATCTGTAACACACCCTTAGCCAATTTTCGATTATATATCGTACAGGTCATTGACTCATTGTGGGCAAGTGGGGGAACTTGAACATAGTTTTATTCAACACAAATAACTATGTAACAGGGAATATTTCGACTAGTATTGGTAATATCTGAATAGACCTACTGTATTTCGCTTAATAGTAGCCTAGGCTTCTATTAGGACAAGAGGTGTTCAATTTCCAACCAAACATCTCAGAGAAAGGGGGTGGGTTTATATTACAGAGTTTTCCCCAAAAGGTTTTCTAAAATTGATACCACGGAAATTCAACCTATTTTCTCCCGTAAAAATTCCCACCGCCTACGCCTATGTTTAATGTATAGATTGTATACATCAAAACATCACCGGGGAAGTGAAATTATTTGATCTGAGCGCCTAAATATTGTGTATCCTTTAATAAAGCTCGTTTATTACATCAAAATTAATCCACAATTTGATATAAAATGGTGTCGCGAAAAAATACAAATCACGTGATTCGCCTCCAATTGAAGAGTTTATTTTAGAGCGAGTACTCGGATATAAATATTCTGGAATCGGGGACTCGGAACTCAGGAATATCTATATATTATCATTGCGCGATAGGAACTGAGTATTATCCTGATCTTAAAAAATGGGTACCCATTTGATAAACTCCTGTTAGCGAATAATATCTTGCCAGAAAATGATGCCTCCCATCTCAAGAACCGCCGGCTCGCCAACTTAAGAAGTCGGCTATATTGTTGACTGTAATAATTCAATTTGGATCATTTAATGTTGATCGACGTTACAAAATTGATGCGCATTTTCTCCCCGTCCTTGTTGTTTGGTACATAAATTTGGTCTTAAAATATATTTATACGGAAGGTATTTAATCACGCCAAGACTGTTTTACGCGCATTTTGACTACAAAAGTGTGGAATAAACTTTATTATATCTTGAACATACGTGGCCTACTATTAGTATTAACCTAATAGGCGGTCGACATTTACAAATCCGAGGTCCGTATTGACTTCTAGAGGGGCCGGGAATGTATCAGGGCAGAGATCGGTCTGAAGTAGACACACCCTTCTTACAAATTTGCTCTTAAGAAGAATTTTCCTATACAGTCTGCTGAGTTAGGGGGTGGGTGGGCTTCTAATACAGTTTTTCCGTTTTGAAACTGCTAAGAAATCGTTAGAGCTCATATGTCAAAGTTAGGGGGGGTGGGGGTTGGCTTCTTTTAGATCATAGGCTACTATTAAGCGAAATACGGTACAAGCCTTGCTTCTAATGAGAATTGCTAACGTCATAATGATAAAAGAACGACAATTGGTATCGCTGACCATACCACTAAAAATGCCTCCAGTCTAATTGCCAGATAGTAAGGAGCGTTCATAAATTAATATGAGCACTATCATAAACAAGTTAATATGAGCACTATCATAAACAATTACAGTACTATTTCCAAACACAATATGGATAAGATTTGGCAAGACCCAAACAGTCCAATGCAAGCAGCCGACATAAAATGAGCAATTTCTGAGTTATGAGACAAGGATAATTATATACGAGTACATTGTTGAGACTTCTTAATTTAATTTAACCATATCGAATTCTTAATATCATGTGATTTATATTTTGTCACGACAATATTTTATGTCAAATATTTGGGATTAATTTTGATGTAATTAACGATCTTTATTAAAGGATACCCAATATTTAGGCGGTCCCAGGTAATAATTTCAATTCCGCGATGATGTTTCTGAGGTGTATATTAAGCATAGCCATAAGGTGGCAAGAATTTGTACCAGGAAATGGTTCCATTTTTGTGGTATTGTCTATTAGTTTTAACCATTTTAGAGAATGGAATTCTCAGAGATGTTGGTTTGGAAATTGAACACCTCTTGTCCTAATAGAAGCCTAGGCTACTAATAGGTGATATAGTTTACTTTATATTTTGAGAAACAAGTATCTTGGAGATTGCAAATCTTTGAATATTTGACTATTTAGTTGACTATTTAGTTTTGTGATCGTCCACGATCATATTTTAAAGAATAATCATGATTAATCGAATTTCCAATAATTGTGCAAGCCTAGTAACACACACAAATGCAATTCATGTACTTCCTTCCCTGTACAGACCAAGAATAACGATCTACACTGATATACCTGTCCATGTAACATAATATACTGCATATCTTCTCCTCAAGCCTAACCCGTGAAGTAGTCCAGGAGGGATGGTATCTACAACAAGCATAACTTCTCTATGTCTTACATTTGTGTCCTGTGACCCATGCTAGCCAATGTTGGTGATTTCTGATTGCTTTGTCTGGTCTCAAACTCCAGCTTCAGATCCATACGACGCTTTGCTATAAGGAAAAACATAATTAACATCATAAGCATTACCTCATTGAAAACAACTGCTTGATAGCTGAGAACACTAACAGGAGGCCTAAGTGGCCTGTATCGCACAACTGGAATTATTGGCCACTGGCACAACTGAACAAAACGAGATAACATGACAAATTTACTAATCAAATTTCTGTGAAGACAGTTTAGCCAAGTTTTATTAAAATTGGCCCAGTGGTTAATAACTAAGTCTTTTTACGATTTTTTCATAAACTTGCAGAAAATACAAATATCCGCCAAAGACGCAAAATTTTGATTGATTCATCGCGGACATGTTTTTTTGACATATTAACTTTCCATGGATAAATTTTAATTTAGCATTTCGGTCTTAATCACATCTGCCAAATTTCAGCCCGATCAATTCAACAGTTCAACTAGGTCATCAACGATGGCCACCGAACCACTTGGCAAATCAAGTTCCCTCGAACGAACTTAGTTTAGCTCTTGCCCTAGACCATATTTCATGAGGGTAGGGTTGCATAAATCAATCCCCCCAAGCAGTTTCAGAGATTTTTAAAGACGTTTCTAAAAGTCGGTCAAAATCCAAGATGACCGCCGGCCAAATTAGCTGATTGTCTTCCTGTGAATAAACTTGTATCCCTAGATGTTGTACGGATGTTTCCTGTCCTGGCGACCATCCTGGATTTCGGATCATTGTCAATTTCGATAGGTTTCTCCCCCAGACCTAGTCCAACCATTCTATGATGTTTCAAGACCATTCGATAAACGGTAACAGAGTTATCATCCGGAAACCAATTTTCAAGACGGCCATCTTGGATTTCAGATCACCATCGACTTCGATAGGTTTCTTCCCAAGACTTTGTCCAACCACCCTATGTGATCCGACAAACAGTATCGGAGTTATCATCCGGAAACCACTCTGCGCCTGCACGCCCGCCCAGACGGCGCCATTACATTTTACCCCGCCAAATTTTTGGCGGTGTATAAAAACCTATATAAAACCAATTTCGGCTTCAAAATCCATCAAATAAAAATATCCAAATGGCTGCCAAATATGCTACATTTTGATTGGTCCATAGCGGCCATGTCTTCTTACTTATCAACTTCCCATGGACAAATTTTAATGGCGCTTCGGCCCTAATCATATTTGGGTCATTCCATGTCAAATCACCCAATGGGCTAAACCTCACGATTTCCAATTTACTTTAAAATTTGTTTATATGTTTGTTTTGGCTAGAAATACCAAAATTTATAGTTTTAGCTCAATCGGACCAGTGGTTTCTGAGATATGGACCATTGATTTCTTAACAATTTTGACCAAAATGGGTGTGGTAGCCAAAATACAAATGACCATAACTTCTGACCAAATGGTCCACTGTTGACAAACAAAGTATTATAAGAAAGGGAAATACAAAAGTATTGCAAATCTGCCATGATTTAAACCATTTGCCTGATTCTAGGGGTGATGACCTTTTGACCTATATTTTGACCTTGAAATTGACCTTGTGGACAGGGCTGGGGTAACTGTAACTGACTGTAACTTAGTTACATCTTTCATTTAACTGAAGTAACTTGTAACTGAAGAATTTTTTCAGTTACAGTAACTGAAATGTAACCAGTTACATTGCAGAAGTTACTGAAATTTCAGTTACAATTCAAACTTTTCTAATAGATTTATTACAATTTTCTCATTAAAGTAAGCTGTTGAATATATTGAAGCTAATTTGACTGGAAGATGTTGATGCTTTGGGCAGCAACTTTATTTCCAGGTATCAGGGATACTTATTTTTTAAATTTACCATTGGAATAATTGGCATGAATATTAGGCCAGTCATTCCAGTGGTAAATTTTCAAATATTAATCCTGTATCCTGCAAAATAGATTTGCTAGGCCAAAGGTTTGATTTTCTTGACCAATCTTGACCACTAAATGGTTATTCTATATCTGCATGTGATATTTACAACATGCTATTATTCTCAAAATATGCTTGTTAGATATGATAATCTGACTGAATGTTATTGCTACATCAGGCAGTGATAACTTTAATCAAATTCTTATACAGCTTTTACATTAGGCTACCATAGAAACAGGTTGTTTACTAAATCATTAGAGAATTAAGTTACCTTTTAAGGCTCAATTTGTTAAAGAAATTGTATTTTTCTCATAGTAAATATCCATTTGAAATTTTAGAAAATTTACCACTGGAATGACTGGCTTGGTTATTGAGTCAGTCATGCCAGTGGTAAATTTTCAAAAGTAATCCTATATTTATCTGGAAATGGACATTTCACAACACCACTGCAAAAGTTGTTTGTCCAGCTTTAGTGTTAAAGGGTTAAAAGGATTAAATACAGCAAATGTTGAATTGTAAAGAAAGTTAAAATCTGCCACAATAGGTGTTAACAGCATGTCCTGTTCTTTTCTTTGTATACTATTGATTAGGCCAGCTTATGACATCATTGCTCAGCAACTATACTCAAGCTAGGGTCAATTCACATATGTGTGGTGATAAACATCAAAGGCCAATGCCATTGATAAAAGTCAAGCCATCAACCATTTTGGTATAGCAGACAAATTTATAAAGGCTCTGGAATGAAAGTAGTGTACTGGAAAGCTGTTGAATATTTTGAATCTAATTTGACCTGAAAAAAGCTATTTCTGCCATATGAAGCAACATCTTTTGAAAGAAAAATTTGTCTAAAGTACTCAGCAGACATATTTAAATTGATACTTTAAATTACCGATACAATAAAGCTGATGGAGATTTTGAAGCTAATTTCACTGAAAAATGCTGATACCTATCAATCCTTTCAGTCAAATTAGTTTCAAAACATCAGCCAAATATTTCTTACAATAAAGTTAATGTTTGTTATTTTATAGTTTATATTACATCAGTGGTTATAGTGGTATTTCGTTCCTACTATATATCTCAAATTGGTTGACTACATTACACTTTGTATGATGATTTTCATGTACACATAGTAATTATCAGACAAAGTAACTAATGTAACTGAAATGTCACTTTAGTTACATTATGCAAAGTAACTGAAATATAACTAGTTACATTGCTCAACCAATGTAACTTTAACTGTAACTGACATAATCCAATGTAACTGTAACTAGTTACATTTAAATGTAACTGACCCAAGGCCTGCTTGTGGATCATGTGACCTTGAGATCACAAATGTTGTAAGTTACAGCCTGCTAAGTTCCCTACAATATATCCAAAAACTAGGTGTATTATTTTTTGTTTTTGAGTAATATCAAGTTGAAATTTATGTTTGAACTACAATTTGCCTGTGCTACAAATACAGATTGTGTGAGGTTTCTGAAATTGACGTTAGACTCCCTGGACAGGAAGTGATGATCCCCTAATTAGATATCCATACAGATTGCTTACAAAAGTTAAACAAAAGAAATCCTGATCAGCTTTCCCTGATTTTCCTACCACTTTTTGAAGATTAAGTATTTGTAGAAAGATCTAACATTAGCTTGCGATGCATCCATAAAGACTTTGAGTTTAATTTCAAAGAATTAGGTCTAGTCTGAATGTTTAGTAATCAAAGCAGTGTGTGCATCTGTGTGGGACCATGAAGTACAAATTTTAGTATAAATATTTTTGGGTAAAATGTGCATGTGTTGTACCTGCCTCATATAAAATTAAGAAAAACTTGTGTACCTCGGACCCTTTGAGACCAATGCTGAGCTGATAGGTTCAGTCAACAAGTGGATGACACAATTGCAAGTCAGTTCGTCTGAAAATGATGCAACTAGCGACGAGGCTATAAGTGCTATATGTAGTTCACCTAAAAAGGACACTTCACTTAGAGATATAAATGTTGCATTAGACCGACTAGATGAAACGTCAGTCAAGGCTGGACATTTGGCACCATGAACAAAGAAATCTAAATGGGAAACAGAAGTTGAGGAAAGGTACAAAAAAATTAAAACGTGGTCTAGAAAAGGTTTATGATGTTCACCTGGACTCAACCGAATCAGATGGGGATGCTTGGCAGGATTTACAATTACACCATGCTATGTTTGAAGAGTTAAAAGATAAATTCAAACAGTCTACTTCATACGCATAATCTGTCCAAATACTGACCGCCTCGCCCTTCACTATAGAACGGACAATGAATGAATTCAGGGCATCCACCTATCTTGTGAAGAAAAGCTGTGCCATCAAAAAGGTGAAAGGAATATTAGGAAAATTAACACGCCATAGTTTTACTGCAAAGTCCCTGCAAAGTCCCAAAGTGCGTATATGAAATCTGAAATCCTCTGTGACACCAAGGAAAGAAATCATTTTACAAGGTGACTTTGCCGAAAATTATTCATTTGTAGTACAAGATGAAATCCAAAGCTTTCATTGGGAAAATGTGCAAGCGACTCTCCACTCCTTTGTGGCATACTACCATTTGGGAGATGGAAGTCTTGCGTACATTAACATGTGTGTTAAAAGTGACTTTGGATTAGACAGTAAATGGAACTTTTTTGCCACCTCACATGGTAAAAGTGCTTGCGATGGCATTGGTGGCTTGTAACTAAAGCCAGCCTCCAACGTCCTTCAGCTGACCACATTCCGATCCCAGATGCGATGTTTAATATTTTGTCTGTCTACGGTAGAAATAGCTTCCAATTCAAATATTTTTCACAATTTTCAGTTGTTTATCCATACACTTTCTTTGCTGTGATTTCATTCTTGAAAGCGTTATACATCTGAATTCATGAAAATAGCTACTCAAGTACAGAATACTATGGGAATCCAATTTGGATATTATTCCACAACATACCAACATTAACAAGAGGCCTAAGGGGCCTGTGTCGCTCACCTGGAGCACTGTGCATTTTTGTCAAAATTGTTGGTGGGTAGTTTAGGAGTAGTCTTTTAAATGAGTTTGTGGGCATTTTTGCAAGTCCAATATGGCCGCCAAACACGCTACATTTTGATTGGTCCACTTCTGCCATGTTTCTGACTAAGCCCCTTCCCTTGAACAAACTTTAACGGAACTCAGTGCCTAATCATCTCAACCAAATTTCGGCCCAATCCGCTCAGTGGTTCTGGAGTTGTTTTGGCAAAAAATAGGTTATCCAAGATAGCCGCCAAACCATTTGGCCAATCAAGTTCCCTTGAACAAACTTGGTGCCGCTTTTGTCCTAGATGATATTTCATGCGTTTTGAATTGATCCCCCAAAACGGTTTTGGAGTCTTTAAAGACATTTCTAAAAATCGACCAAAATCCAAGATGTCACGAAAATACATTTTAAATTTCCCATTGCTCGAGTATGGGAGATTTTGGCGGGTAAGTGGTCCAAGATGGCCGCTAAACCGTTTATCAGACAGTCTCGAAAACGGCAAATTTGAAATCACAATATGCACAAAAATACATAAAACCAATTTTTGCCTCAAAATCAATCAAATAAAAAAATACAATATGGCCGCCAAACATGCTATATATTGATAGGCCCATAGCGGCCATTTTTTTTTATGGATCAACTTCTCTTGAACAAACTTTAATGGCCCTTAGTCCCTAACTATATCACAAATTTCCGCCTGATCATTTCAGCGGTACTGGGGAAGAAGTTGCTTTTGCGAAAACGAGGTCATCCAAGATGGCCGCTGAACCATTTGGTCAATCAAGTTCCCGTGAACAAACTTGAGTGAGCTCTTGCCTTAGATCATATTACACGAGGTCTGAATTGATCGCTCAAACGGTTTTAAAGATTTTTAAAGACATTTCTAAAAATCGGCCGAAATACAAGATGGCCACCGGCCAAACTGGCCGATCGGCTTCGGTTGAACAAAATGAAATCTCTATGCCATAAGGATTCTTCCTGCCAAATATAATTCAAATCGTCCCAGTAGTTCTCAAGAAGACATTTTAAATTTCCCATTGCTTTAGTATGGGAGCTTTTCGCGGGAAAATGATCCAAGATGGCTGCCAAACCGTTTATTCAACTGTTTCGAAAATTGCAAATTTGAAATCAGAATACCCAAAAACCTATATAAAACGAATTTCGCCCTCAAAATCCATCAAATAAAAAACCCAATATGGCTGCCAAACAAACTATATTTTGATTGGTCCACCGCGCCCATGTTTTTTGACGAATCAACTTCTCTTGAACAAACCTTAATCGCCCATAGTTGCTAATTATATATCACAAATTTCGGCCTGATCACTTCAGCAGTTCTGGGGAAGAAGTTGTTTTTGTGAAAACTACGTCATCCAAGATGGCCACTGAACCATTTAGTCAATCAAGTTCCCTTGAACAAACTTGATTCAGCTCTTACCACAGATCATATTTCGTGAGTTCTGAATCGATCCCTCAAATGATATGGGAGAACATGGTCACCGGCCAAATTGGCCGTCGGGTTCGTTTGAACAAACTTGAATCTCTATGCCTTAAGGATGCGTCATGCCAAATATAATTGAAATCGGCCAAGATATTTTTAATTTCCCATTGCTTTAGCTTTTGGCAGGAAAATGATCCAAGATGGCTGCCAAACCGTTTATCCGAGTTTCGAAAATTGCAAATTTGAGATCACAATACCGAAATACCTTTATAAAAACAAATTTCGGCCTCAAAATCCATCAAATAAAAAAATCCAATACAGCCACCAAACATGCTATATTTTAATTGGCCCACGGCAGCCATGTTTTTGGACGGTTCAACTTCTCTTGAACAAACTTTACTGGCCCTTAGTCCCTAATCATATCTGCCAAATTTCGGCCTGATCCTTTCAGCGGTTCGGGAGAAGTTATTTTCGCTAAAACTAGGTCAAGCAAGATGGCCGCCAAACTATTTGAGCAATTAAGTTCTCTTGAACAAACTTGGTTGAGCTCTTGCCCTAGATCATATTTCATGAGGTTTCCTTCAATCCCTCAAGCGGTTTCGGAGATTTTTAAAGTTTGTTTCTAAAAATCAGCCAAAATCCAAGATGGCCGATCGGCTTCATTTGAACAAACTTGGACCCTATGCCCTAAGGATGCTTCCTGCAAAATATAATTGAAATTGGCCCAGCAGTTCTTGAGAAGAAGTCGTTTAAAGGAAAAGTTGACGGACGGACGATCGCCACAACATAAGCTCACTTGGCCTTCTAGGCCAGGTGGGCTAAAAACTACAATCGACAAATATGTGAACAGTGTCAGCAAGAAAAATCTCTTTTGTTGCTTTGTGGATTTCAAATCTGTATTTGACACAGTATCTCGCAGAAAATTAATATATAAACTGTTGCGAGCCAACATTGGTGGTAACTTTCTTAATATCATTCAGAATATGTAGTGATGTTAAATATACAGTTAAAGTCAGTGATGGCTACAGCAACAGTTTCTCTTCTTGTGTCGGTGTCAAACAGGGCTGTGTTCTTAGCCCAATACTATTTAATTTGTTCCTGCGTGACATGCCAGAGACTTTTGGTCAAAATTGTGACCCTGTCCCCATCAATAATATTAAAATTAGCTGTCTTATGTTCGCTGATGACTTAGCAATATTATCTGAAACTCAAACCGGCTTGCAGAATGCATTAAATAATCTGAATGACTATTGTACCACATGGAACCTCACTCTTAACTTGAGCAAAACAAAAATTATTGTCTTTAATAAAAGTGGTCACTTGGTAAAAAGGCCCGATTTTTTATTTAGAAACTCTAATGTTGAGATTCTACAATCATATCGCTATCTAGGCATTGTATATAATTTACACCATCAGGTAGCCTTAAACTGGCATGTGACAGACTTGTCGAACAAGCTCAGAAAGCACTTTTTAAGGAATGTAAGAAATAACATCCCGAGTGATGACAGCTATAACAAAGCCCTCCAAATGGAGAGACCATCACTCTTAAACCCGAGAGAGAACAAAACCCAAAACCACCGGATAACTCTCATCACCGATTACCACACACACAGTATCCTTCTCAAGAAAATCATCAACCGATATTGGGATCTCCTACAAACCAGCCCCAAATGCAGGGACACCTTTACCGAGTAACCACTCTTAGGCTACAGAAGGAACCCAACGCTTAGAGACCAACTACTCCGTGCCGATTTCTCCCACCCCGCTATCAAAGGATACCAGGGCAGTTCGATACCAAATAAAGTCAAACCGTGTCAAAAAGGAAACTGTTCCTTTTATCACAGAATGGAGAAAGGGAAAACTTTCCAGAGCACACACACACGTCTAACATATAGATGTCATGTGAAAACATACTGCTCAAACATGAATGTAGTGTATCTCCTAACCTGCACAGTTTGCAATAAACAATACGTGGGAGAAACTAAGAGAGAATTCCAGAACCGTATCAAAGAACATTTGAGAGATGTCAACAAACACAAAGACACACCGGTCGCACTACATTTTAACCTGCCAGGACACGATACAAATAGTATCAGATACAGAGTCATAGAAGTTATGCGTCACGCCCCTGAAAGCATTGAGGCCACCTCCCCATGCAAGGACAGTGAATCTTACTGGATCCACCAACTCCACACAATGGATCCTTTTGGTATTAATCACGCAGATTGGTAACCCCCACACCCTGTGGGTGAGACACCATATTTGACCAATTAAGTTCCCCTGAACAAATTTGGTTGAGCTCTTGCCCCAGATCATATTTCATGAGGTTTCCTTCAATCCCTCAAGTGGTTTCGGAGAAGATAAAGACGTTTCTAGAAACCGGACAAAATCCAAGATGGCGCCGGCCTAATTGGCCAATCAGCTTCCTTTGAACAAACTTGGACCCCTATGCCCTAAGGATGCTTCCTGCCAAATATAACTGAAATTGGCCCAGCGGTTCTTAAGAAGTCGTTTAAAGGAAAAGTTAACGGACGACGGACAGTCGCCACGACATAAGCTCACTTGGCCATTCAGGCCAGGTGAGCTAAAAACCCAAAAACAAGTAGGTGCTTATTGAATGTCCATTTATGTGCCAAGAGACTGCATTGTTTAACTTTACCACTAAAATGGCTGGCTCGGTTTTCGAGCCAATAATTGCTGTGGTAAATTTAAAAAAATAGTATTCTCTTGGCCTGCAAATGGACATTTCCCAAGACCACTACAGAAGCCGTTTTGGCCGGCTTTAGTGTTAATGGGTTACATCATCTATAGAACAATACGACAGCCCCCCCCCACCCCCTTCATGTTATTTCCTAAAGCCAGCAAACTGTCAAATTTAGCCATTACAGTTACACGTCATGGGTTGGGGTTAATCAACTAACTAGTCAGTCATGCCAACCAATTTTTAATTCTTTTTTTATATTTAACTGTGGCACATACACAGTTAGCCTATAGAGATACACTAGCATTCTAAAGAATGTGGTATATTGGAAAATGAATACATTATTGAATTTGGTATAATAATACTTGTCATTCTGAATTCTGAGATTTGTTTCAAAGGAGGCAAATTAGAAGCTAGTTTGACTGAAAGAAATTGCAGACACCAATTAATCACTTACAAGTTAGTCGGATTCTTTTCAAAATAATTAGCAGAGCTTCAACTATAACATACATGTATCATTTACATATTATATAACACAGAAGGAAGTGTTAACACTCCATATTTTCACTGAGTATTTCTCTATTTAGAACGGGAATTCCAGTTTTTGCTTCCTATTTGACAAGTGCTGACAAGATAGGTTACTGTAATTAGAATATTGTTCATTTAATCTTGGCCAGTGTTTACCTATATAATCCCAGGGTAGAAGGACTAATAGTTCACTGTAACAAGAGAGCAGATCTATTAATATGTGTTGGTAAACTAAATCATGTGAAAAGAACTTGTAGTTGTTATTGAGCAAAGTAATGCTTTGGCATATCGAATTTTTTGTAAATTTCATATTAAAAGTTATTGCTATAATTACCTCTATAACTAAAATAAGCGTGATAAAACTAGTTTTTAGAAATAGTTACGTATATTTTAATGAAATATGCACAATTGAAAAATCTTCCATCTCCACTCATGTGTTATGCTTAATTACAAAATGCAATTTAAGACATGCCTTCGTGGAGATTCATTGTTGCAGCCTGCTCTGTGACTAACGTGTTGATTGCGCGGAGACATATATAACGAATGAAACTCAGGAAACATTTATCATTCATGTCTTGCGGGATCGCCTTTGATATGAACTTGATCGCCAAGCCACGGCTCTATTTTTAGTTTCCATATTCATTTGTCATGTTCGTTCATCGCGTAAGAATTTATTGGTCAATTATTTTTTTCCAAAATGAAATTGCAGGAAAATATCTGAGGGGAACGAAAATCAGCAATTATGGTAATTCAGTTTAGGTCGCCAAGAAATAAATACGGTGAGCTCGCTCATTGCGAACATGTTCAGCCATTCCCCATTAACAGCACAGGCCTACTTCTGATCTCTAACATTCTTTTAGAGTAATATGATGCCCGACCACCACAGTATATAAGATGTGCCAAATTTATACAGTGAAGTGTTGTAAAAACTAAATTCTTATCTTGAATGTTCTTTTTAATAATATTCTGAACAATGACCGCGCAGCGTAAGATGCGTAAAATTTCTACTGTGAAGTATCTAAAAAGCGAACGTCTTATTATCTCAAACATTCAGTTTAGGTGTTTAGAATAATATGAACCGACGGCTTTAGATAACTCTAGATTAGCCATTTTAAAACTGTCATATTATATACGGAAATTGGATAATTGGCTTATGTTGCGGACAGTGGTGCATGTTTCCCATAATTTTAAGCATTAGGTCTATCACTGTCATGGAATATTTCATTTTGGCGAGTCTAATAGATAATTTTGACAAGAATTTTGGACTAGTCCACCGGACATGTGACTAATGGACTATGAGTAGTATCGGACTAGCGGACATGACTTAAGATCGAACCTATATATATATATATATATATATATATATAATTGTATAAATTAATCACATTAGTTTAGTTATATGTTATATTATTTACAATATCTGTTTCAATTGTAATGCTTTCGTATTGATTTGTATTGTTTTGGCTATATCTCTGTGAGATTTTGTGCTAATGATTCTGTCCATGGTGAAATTGAAAATAGATTTTAATAGGCCTACTGATTAACTGAGTTAGAACTGAGAGCCTGGGTAAATTGTTAAAATCAGGGCCTGGTCGAGACTGATTTTGAACCCGTTATAAAGGGTTTGGGTGTCATTAGTTTGGGGGGAAACAAATTACGAAAAAACTAATAAAAAGTTCCTAGGGGAGCTGTATTGTATATGAATAAATAAATGAATAATTCTGATACATTTTTCTTCACAAATTTGTGTAAAATATCACCTCTGAGGCTCCTCTTGTGGACCATCTACACGGCTAAGGTGCCCAAACTAAGACTCTGGGTCAGGCCCTGATAGCAATAAAAACACCAAATACATGAATAATTGGTTTTGGGAAATGACTTTCACATAGATTTGATCAGCAAATTTACTAACTCTAAAGTTAGAAGTGGATTTAAAAAATCACAAAGAATAAAAGATGTGCATTTCAATGCCACAGTACTGAATACATGCACATAAACGATAACACAGTGAGTAACAGTGAGTGTACATCACGACCTAAGTGACTCATAAACTGTCATCATCACCATGCCAAGGAATTCCCCCAACAACGGATTGTCTATTGAATATCGACACTTTCAATCTTACCTTGGCTTTCAGTGGCAATTTCACTCGGCCGCTCAGGGGCCGCCATCTTGAAAACGAATCTTGAATTTCCAGTTTATAAAAGTGTCAATTTCGACAGAAATTCGACTAGTTGGTCAATTAAAATTTATGCCGCGTGCTCCGCAGAAGTTTTAAAAACTAGCCAATCTAACTTAGCTGACTTGGGAAGAGCGTGATAGAGTACTATGTTCATTTCTTAGATGACTCATTCAGTAAGTCTGCTCGGGAAAACCCTCGGCGCTGACGTCATGACATTCACGTAAATATACGAAGTGGAGAGCCGCTTCTTTACGGAGATTTACGACTAGTAATTATGCATAAGAGGGCATTTAAGGTCACGTATTCATTTGGTTCGGACGGTTCGTATCGGGAACGGTACCGGGACGTTTCGTACCTGAGACGATCTGTCCCTGCGCCGTTTCGTGTCATGGACGTTTCATTTTGTATATGGGGCTAGTTGTACCATTAGTGGAACAACCAAGATATAGCAAATAAATGTAATGAATATTTTATCAACATTGGACCCAGCCTATCGGAAAAAATTAGGAATACCTCTAATACAAATATAGAAGATTATCTGACAGGCAGCTGTCAATCCTCAGTTTTTCTAAATCCTACTAACACAGATGAAATCTAAAAAATCCTAATGCAAATCAACCTGAACAAAAGTGCAGGCATTGATAATTTTAAATGGAACATTTTTAAAAACTGTCTCTCACAAATATTAATCCCATTGAACCACATTTGTAATCTTTCCCTGATGCAGGGTATATTCCCATCTCGACTAGAAGTAGCACGGGTGACACCAATATATAAAGCCAAGGACTCCTCTGACTTCACTAATTACAGGCCTGTCTCAGTACTTCCACTATTTTCTAAACTTCTAGAAAGACAAATTCTCTAGAAAACAAATAACATATTCTTGGCATATTTCTTGATCTTTCTAAGGCTTTTGACACAATTGATCATAAGATTCTAATAAAAAAATATCTTATTATGGAGTGAGAGGAATTGCCCTAAATTGGATAACAAGTTATTTATCAAACAGAGTACAGTGCGTACAATACAATGGAGCTTGCTCTAGCAATGAAAACCTAGTCTGTGGTGCCCCACAGGGATTAGTACTTGGACCTCTCCTGTTTTTAATATATATGAATGATTTACCCAATGTTTGTCAGCACCTTTCATTAATACTGTTTGCAGATGACACCAATGCTTTTTGCCACAACAAGAATATAGAAACACTATATAAAAATGTAAATGAAGAAATGGAAAAAGTAATAAATTGGTTTAAAGTAAATAAATTATCACTGAATGTCGGGAAAACTAATTACATGCTCCTTACAAAATCTAGAACACTAAAGAAATCAGACTGGCAAGACTAAAATCACTTCAAAAGCAAGCCATTAAACTTTTTGCACAAACAGGAGAGGCCCAAAATGTTTACAAGACAGAAAATTTATTAAAACTAGAAGATATTGGTAATCTCCAATTATATACAATAATAAAAGATTTTTTCAAAGGTAATCTACCAAATTCACTGTCTTCTCTCTTTAACCTAAACACTGAAATACACGCATACAACACCAGATCTAGACACAACTTTCACACAGAATACAATAGAATGGAAATCTCAAACCAAAAACCATCCTTTCAAGCTACAAAACTCTGGAATAACACAGACACGAACACACGTACATGGATTATTAGTCAAAATTCCTGCAAACATATTATTAAACAAATGTTCATTAATAAGTACTAAATCGGGTAATTGGACCTCACTCATATATTAGTTACTACACCTTCATGCGCCCGGACACCACAGCAATTACCAGCAATTCATCATGAAGAACCACCTGTTAACAGTACTGATATTACTGCTCTTGCCCTGCCTCTACACTCCGGTTTGATATATTGTCTACATAAAATAAAAGGTACCGGTACTGCTGAATATTCTGGACCTAGTGGAATTTGTGGGAGAATTTTCTGCATAAGGCAGCAATGTCTTCTATTCCAAATGTGTACAGAAGATTACTTACGTCATAACCAAATCAGTTTGTTGCTAGAATCATGTTGGCCATTGTTATCTTTACTGTATCATTAACTATAATCATATTTAATTTAATTTATTTTATTATATTATATGTTATGTGAATGTCTGGCTCCTGGGTCTTACAGACAATACATCCCAAGGGACATAGCTCCTCTTGCTGGGTGTTTTGAAGAGGACTTGACCGGGGGCTGTGGTTGGCTAAGCCACCAACAACTCTCAGTCGGGTGGCTTTTCTGAATATTCAGCGAGTGTGCAGCATCTGTGTTAAATCTTGAGTCAAATTGGACCAGCACTCCTCAAGATATACACAGATCCAGAACTTGGTCATATCTAAGAGCTCTAAAAATCCAGCCATGACAAACACACTAAGAAATAGACTCGAACACAGATTCACATAGCCGGTTTACTCTCTTTCCTCTAGGAAAAGAAGGTGATAGACAATAATAATAATAATAATAATAATAATAATAATAATAATAATAATAGTAGAAACAGGATGAACTCCAGCCCCACCCCACCCCCTTCATCCCCTAGCCCATTCCAATGGGTGAAATATGTTACCCACAGTATGAAGAACAATAAAAAACAAGTGAACCATGTTTGTCAAATGTCTTGTCTTTTTCTCTTTTTTTTCCTCTTCTTTTTCTATGTCAAATCCTATATTATTTGTCTGTAGTTATGTATAATATATTGTCATAATGACGTATGTCTACTTATGTCAAATCATGTGTAACCTGTATGTTATTCTATGTCAGGGGTCCACAAGCTAATAGGCACAGCCTCCAGTGGACTCCCTGTTATCATATTGTAATTTGTAATATTTACCAAGAGAATAAATCAAATCAAATCAAAAATATCGCGGAACAGTTCGTTCCTGTTGCTATTAGGCATATTATTATTGTAAAATATTCACCAAGACATTTAATAATTGCTACAAGCAGATTTAATTAGTTGGCAATATTTTCTCCAAATAAATTTTAATCATCAGGTGTTATCAAATTCAAGTTCAAATCCATTTATTTTGATATAAAAATGTACAATCTGTTAGTACACAACAGGTGGTCCACCAAAGGCAGAGCCTCTATAGACGGTGGACCCCTACATAGAACAAAAAATAAATGAATAAATTATATATGAAGGACTGATACTATAAAATATGATATAATTAGCTCAGAATTAACTTAGTCCTAAAAGACATAAACAAGAGACATGGGACAGATAGACAACATATGTACAGGCACATAGAGAGGTGTGCTTATCTTGTTAATTAAAATTCATCTTAAGATCATTTGAGTTTTAATTTAGCTTCTTTTTTTGTCATGTAGTGCTGATGGTGGTTGCAATCAATCGCAATATTGTTGGTGGTGTTATATGGTGAAGGTGGTGGTTATTC
Source organism: Chaetoderma sp. LZ-2023a (assembly GCA_034401795.1). NCBI lineage: Eukaryota > Metazoa > Mollusca > Caudofoveata > Chaetodermatida > Chaetodermatidae > Chaetoderma > Chaetoderma sp. LZ-2023a. The sequence goes on from CM067372.1 coordinate 42,736,381, forward strand.
TGGTGGCTGGGTGCAAGTATGATAATGGCGTGGTGGTGTGGGGTTTTTGTGGGGGTTTTTTGCTTTGGGGGTTGTTTTTTGTGATTTTTTGGTGTTTTTTTAGGGCCTAGTAGTTTTTTATAATCATATTTTTTATCTTCTGTTTAAATGATTGTAGAGTAATAATGTCTGTGTGTGTCTTTGTATCTGTGTTATTCCATAATTGTATTGCTTTATGCTTTTGTTCTATGGTGCCTTGTGTGCAGGTTATTTCGTGTTCTTGTGTATTGACCGTAAATATACTGGTGGTTAAAGAGGGGGAAGTTGCCATTGTGGAAGTCTCTTCAAATTGTGTATAATTGGAGCCTTCCAATGTCCTCGAGTTTTAGAATTTTTTCTACTCTAAAGATATCCTGGCCACCTGCTGTATGTACAAATAATTTAATAGATTGTTTTTGTAGTGATTTTAGTTTCTTTAGCTTAGCTTCAGATGTGTTAATCCATATAGCATAACAGTAAGTGATGTCAGGAATTATCATTGTGCAGTATGGAGTTTTAATAATGTTCGGTGTTAGATATATGGTTTTAGTCTGCGTATGATGCCAGTGCTTTTTGCTACCTTGGATGTTACGACTTCAATATGCTTCTCCAATGTCAGATTCTTATCCAAATAGACTCCTAAAAACTTGACATATTGGGCTTCATGTATTATCTGGCTGTTGATGTAATGTTTTGGGAGAGCTGCTTCCTTTAATTCACTAGATTTTGTAAATAATATATAGTTGATTTTGCTCACATTTAAGGACAGTTTGTTAATTTTAAACCAATCTATTAATTTTGCCATTTCATTATTAACATGTTTGTTAAGAATTGCTATGTCCTTATGACTGCAGAAAGCATTTGTATCATCTGCAAAGAGGATTAAAGAGAGATGGTTACAGACTTTGGGTATATCATTCATATACAAGAGAAACAGCAGGGGACCAAGAATTGAGCCTTGGGGTACACCACAGACTACCGCTTTATATTCTGAAATGACTTCATTGAATTGTACACATTGTTTGCTGTTTGACAGGTGGCTCTGTATCCAATTCAATGCAGTGCCCCATATTCCATAGTATGCAAGTTTTTGCAATAGAATCGAATGGTCAATTGTATCGATGGCTTTGGAAAGGTCCAGGAACACACCTAAAGTATGTTCATTATACTCTAGGGAGACAGATAATTTTTTCAATCATATCCACAATGGCAAGCATAGTAGAATGTTTTTCTGTGAAACCATACTGAGATGGATATAAGATGGAGTTTGTGTTTAGGTAATTTATAATTCTACTGAAATACAGCTTTTCCAGGAGTTTAGAGAAGAGTGGAAGTACCGAGACTGGCCTATAGTTAGTAAAGCCATATGCATCTTTGGATTTGTATGGAGGTTTAACATGTGCAACCTTTAGTCTTGCTGGAAATATACTCTGTGTCAGTAATAGATTACAAATATGATCCAGTGGAGTTAGTATTTCAGCAACACAGTTTTTGAATATTTTCGATTAAAAATTATCAATGCCAGCACTTTTAGTTGTGTCAACTTGCATTAGTATTTTGCAAATTTCTTCACTATCAGTAGGATTTAAGAAAATGGAGTGTTGATAGCTACCTGCCAGATAGTCCTGTACATGTATGCTCGAGCTGGGTTGAATTTTTTTGTGATAAACTGGGTCCAATGTTAATAAAATGCTCATTAAATTTGTCTGCTATTTCATTTTTGTCATTTATGACTGTATTATTGTAAATAAACCGCGATGTTTCTGAATTGTTTTATTACTTGTTCAGTAATGATTTAATCAGTTTCCAGTTTTCTTTTATATTATTTTTTTGTTCATCAAATTTATTCTGAAAATAATTTATTTTTGCTGTTCTAATTATTTGATTTAGCCTGTTTCCATATTTGTTGAATTGTGAATCATTATATTTTGTCGGATATTTGATGAAATTCATATATAACTTGTTTTTCTTGTGACTATATTAGTATTGTAATCAATCCTCTTGTTATCTATGGTTTAGTTGGACTTTGTTAAAAAAAAATAATGATTTTAAGTGGAAAGGCAGATTCGTAGATCTTAGAGCATATAGTATGAAAGGTGGTGTAGCCTGTAGGCATCTTCACATGACTGTGACTGAGTTACCTGATTCCAATTTACGATAGCCATGTTGATTTTTAACAATTCTATATTTTCCTTTTTGAAGTCCCTACAGGTTAATGTAGAATGAAGGAAATGTCAATTTCCCTTTCTCCGAGATCTAACAATACTCACCATTCTGTTACTTCTGATATACAGCTGGCCTTGACAGCGGCTCTAGGATTATAGACTTAGAAAGCTTTACCGACTCCTGGGAACCGGGTACTCGGCTCCCAACTGCCGAGTACCCATTTACCATAGAGCTCATATTGTTTGCATAGCCACCAAACAAGAGAAAACTATGGCTTGCCTCCGTGGGGCTGGGAGGCTGGGTCCGTAACAGAATGGTGAGTATTGTTAGATCTCGGAGAAAGGGAAATTGACATTTCCTTCATTCTCCTTCGATCAATACTCACCATTCTGTTACTTCTGATATACACCAGATTTGATCAGTAACCTGGTGGGAAGGGGCAAGCCATAAATGCTAATTTTGCCCCTTGGAGAAAGATTTTAGACTTCAAACTTGACTAACGGAGACCTAAAATGACCGTCAAGTTCACGGAACCGAATCACATTTACGTCATGCCCCCCCCCTTTTTCCTCCTAAGAAAAGGGAGAGAACTAACGAACATGTATCTCGCCTGAAAACACAAATATGCCAAGAGGGTTAACTACTCCCTGCATATTCCATGTATTAGCCTGGGAATGAGCATGAATATATAAGATGAATGAACATGATACATATACATAATACAAAAAACTCTCACTATTGAATTACCTTATGATAATTGGACTTGAGACGTACCGCCTCCAACCATTCACTGGTTCGGCCATCAGTGACACAATCTGGTTGTCATCCTCTCGCGTGACCATGCCTGCTTTAGGTTCTTTTCTTACCGAAGTGAAAAAAGGGTGAAGAGCAGTGTGGTCACTAACTATCGTTTCAAAACAGCTAAAGCGAGTGGATTGGCTGAGTCTGACACATCCCTCATATAGTAATCCGTAAATGAGGACTCACAGTGCCATTGTGCAATGGCCATGATGTCCTCTAACGGAACACCATTTGAAAGGGCGGTCGAGGCGGCTATTCCTCTGACATCGTGTGCCCTTACGCCTTGCACCTGGTGCCCAGTCGCCATCTCGTGACTAGTCTGAATGCATTCGACCACCCAACGAGAGATAGTATCCATGGATGCGGCACCATAAGGCTTTTTATGGCAGATCCACAGATGTCTATCGTTCGACCGTAACGAGTCAGTCCGTTTCTTGTACTTAGTCAAAGCACGGACCGGGCACCAGACACTGGCATCACGATAAAACCTAGTTAACTTCGGTATAATGATCGGTTTGCCGGGATATCTCAAAGATTGGTTCTTTGACATAAACTCTGCTCTTGGCAGAAGACGCAGACCTTCTCCAGAAACAATAAATCGGTTCCTCTCTGCCGAAAGCGCATGGATCTCACTGCGCCTTCTAGCTGAGGAAGCTGCCAATAGAAAGACCGCCTTTAGAGTCAAATGCTTTAGACTAGCCAAACGCAATGGTTCGAAAGGGTGCTTGGCCAGTACATTAAGCACTAAAGATAGACTCCAGGCTGGAATGACTACCGGTTGTCTCGGTCGGAGATTGCTCATTCCCTTCAACATCACATTTAACTGGGCCACCTCTGGACTATCCCTGTTGGCTAGACAAGGGATAACTGATGCCAAAGCTGACTTGTATCCAGCAACTGTGACGGGAGCTAGTCCTGAAAAGAACAGCTCACAGAGAAAGTCTGCTATTTGCTGAATAGTGGATTGAAAGGTATCAATACCCTTTTCTTCACACCAGTCTGCAAATCTGTTAACCTTGTTGTTATATGACTTGAAGGTTGACCTCCTTCTCGCAGCCGCGATGAAATCAGCAGCCTGTCGAGAAAAGCCTTCCGACGTGGAATGTTGTTTGATAACATCCACGCAGTCAATTTGAACATTTCGGGACGCCCGTGTAGGAAGCGTCCCTTGGCCTGGGAGATTATGTTCGGAATCTCGGGCAACTGCACAGGATTTTCCACCAGCAGATCTAGAAGATCCGTGAACCACGCCCTGCTCGGCCAATACAGCACTATTAGCAGGACCAGACATGGTTCCTCCCTGACCTTCACCAATACCTTTGGTAGAAGAATGGTGAGTGGGTACGCGTAAGCGTGGATCCCTCTCCAGCTTATCGCGAGAGCGTCTGTATCGACGGCATTTGGATCTGGAATCGGCGAGACATATGTCATGATTTGAGCATTTTCCTTTGTGGCGAACAAGTCCACGTTGGGTTTGCCCAATGCTCGAAGATCCGTCGCAGAACCGGAGGTTTGAGGGACCATTCTGTTGGCAGAATTCTCTGTCTGCGAGACAAAGCATCCGCCAGAATGTTCAATCGTCCAGGAATATGAGCTGCTTTCAAAACAACCGAGTTATTCCTGCACCATTGAATCAAGTGCCACACTCTGATACACAGAGTGGGCGACCTGGTCCCGCCTTGGCGATTTATATATGATACTACTGTCGAATTGTCCGACCGTATCAATATCACCTTGCCCCTGATCATCGGAAGGAACTCTTCCAACGCCAGTTCCACTGCCATCATTTCCAACAGATTGATATGCAGCTGACTCTCCGGGAGAGTCCATGTGCCCGAGACCTGGTGTTCTCCCAGGCAGGCCCCCCACCCCTCCAGCGATGCATCCGTGTACACGGACAGCTGGGGGTGGGGTAGGTGCAGCGAAACCCCTACTAGGAGATTCTGACGCTCCTTCCACCATACAAGATGCGACATTATCGGCTCCAAAACTGGTACCAGTTTTGACAGGGGTTCTGTTCTCTGTTTCCACAGAGACATCAGATACAACTGGATAGGCCTTCGCATTAGAGCAGCGTACAGGATACCTGCTCCATGGAGACCATCATGCCCAGCATCTGAAGGAACCGCCTCGCCTGAATGTGGTTTCCCACTCGAAAACTCTTGAGGATGGCTAACAGAGACACCACTCTGGGCTCTGACGGGTACACCCTGCCCTCCTCGAGATCGAATCGCATCCCCAAATAAACGAAATGTTGAGTGGGCGTCAACTCGGATTTCTCCTCGTTGACTATCCAGCCTAGATCTGAAAGTAACCTCAGAGTCAGAGCAGTATCCACGTTCAACCTGGCTGCCGAGTCTGCCTTGATCAGCCAGTCGTCTATGTAGGTGTGTAGCGCCACGTTCTCTTTTCTGAGAAACGCTGTCACCGCAAGGACCACTCTTGTGAAAACCCTCGGAGCTGTCGACAGGCCAAATGGGAGAACAATAAACTGCCATACTTGATTCTGAAACGCAAATCTCAGAAACCTGTGACAACTCCTGTTCATCGGAATGTGGAAATATGCATCTTTCAAATCGATCGATACACACCACATTCCTTTCCTCAATCCCGCCATTACCGACCTCGGCGTTTCCATCTGGAACCGAGGCGTATGGATAAACCAATTTAATGGCCTGAGATTGAGTATGGGTCTCCATCCCCCTGTGCTCTTGGGGACAAGGAACATGTTTGAATAGAAGCCTGGAGTGTTCCGGTTTGCTGGTTTTATTGCTCCCTTCAGAAACAAACCCGACACTTTCTTTTGAATGGCTTCTAACTTGTCTTGACGAGCAGCTCAACCCAGGTGTTAATTTGACCTCTATGACCTCAAAAACCCTGTCCAATGATAAATACCAAATTTGTATATGATCGGACCAGAAGTTTCGAGTTAACAGGAAATCGCCCAAAATGGTGTAAATTTAATGGCTCGAATGTTTAGTATCAATGGATCAGGAATTACAGGGATATTGGCGCTGTAGATTTTATGATATCAGGACACCAGATCTATTTGACATAGGAAGGATTTCGAATCAATGTAAAGGTTCCCAGATTTAATGAAAGAAGTTGAGGTGATAGGAGCGACAGGGTATGGATATGGCTGCTACTCAAATTAGATTATTGGGATTGGATAATTGCAAACTATGATGGTGGTCTCTCTGGATTGAACTTAAATCTCACATGTCTCTGCTTTTGGCCAAACCTGATCAATAGTATCAATATACCAGTGATCAAGTTATGATCAAAATTCAGATATGTATGACTTGGTCAAAGTTGTACGTTGCTCAGTCACCACCAGAGCTCCTCATTAACCAACCACAATAATATCGTTGATCTCTCTAATGATGTTGAAGTCATAATGGGGGAAATTACGGCCGATTAACCCAGATATGCATCGATTCAAATTCTAGCAATTAAGGTTAAACAGTTCCGATCTCTCTTTCAAAAGACAAGCGCTGCTTAAACTTCTTTACCAGAACCAGAAAATCAGCCTATCTGGGAATGATACTAGTTGATGGTTATCTGCATGCGGTAGAGAATATTCTGTAAATGAAACTATGAAAACAGAAAAAACCTGTAATCATTCATTCATTACATAGAAAACGGAGTAGATGAATTGATATTGATATAGTATGAATGGAGTGGTGAACTAACGCTGTATTTATTATATTTTAAAAGCGCCAGTAATGCGTTATAAGCACGGATATAGAAACTGAATAAATTAATACATAAATAAGCAGAAAGAAAATAATCCGAGGAAATTATAATGATTGAAATTTTAATCAATCAGCCCTTAGTTTTCATTAAGGGTTAATTTATTAAAGAGGCAATCACCAAATAGCATAGCAAACTTATAATCAAGTTGAATGCATATTGCAATGGTATTTTAACAGCGAGTTGACCGCTAGTCGGTAGGATAATAATAATAATAATAATAATAATAATAATAATAATAATGAAATGTATTGGGTATTTCAAAAGACTGATGAACCACTCAACCAATCTAGAACTTACGTTATGAATTGGTTGATTGGTTACTCAGGTCTTGGAACTAGAAACTAACTAAGTGTACATGAACCTGTGAACATATGAATGATTGTTGGTTATTTGAACTTGGACAAGTGACGTAATAACAACAAAATGAAACAAATATTCAATCAATTTAAATAGAAATATTTCAATAATAAGTATGAAAATTTACTTATAGAATATTTTGAAATTTGGTTACATAAGTAAAAATCTGGACAGTCTCTGCACCACACGAGTTTGTCGGGGTGTATGGTAAATAATTTTGAGAAATCACAGTTAGGTTAGATACCTTGCATACAGAAGTCCGGTCATGGAATGAAGGCGAACAGATGATGATCTGATCTGTCATGGCGTTGGGAGTGAAAACACACGTGAAGAAATGGATGACGAACCGGGAAGAATGTTCTGCATTCCGAAATAGAAACGATAAGGTCGAAGGCACTAAGATGATCCGAGATATTGAATTGAGAAACTCGAAGAAACTGAGGTGATTCGTATGATAACTCGGCTTAGTTACCGATACAGAAGATCGAGGCCGAAAGATGGCGCAGAATCGAAATGATGACAGCAATCGCTAATAAAGTCTGAACATTTCAGAAAGATGAAAGCGTCGTAAAGATGACGAGATTGATGACCTCACAGGTAGAAAATATAGACTTCTACCTACCCAAACAAGGTACCAGGTTCCGCTTGCTTTGGGATTTTGTCTGAAGGTGATTAGATTGATGACGTCATGGGTAGAGCATGTAGACTACTATACCCAACCAAGCGAGGCACCAGGTTCCGCTTGCTTTGGGATTTGGTCTGATGGTGATTAGATTGATGAAGTCATGGGTAGATAAAATCGACTAATGGCTGATGACGATGATTACATTGAGACGATGACAAAGACGAGACGACACTGGCACACTATTACTTTAACATTTTTACATGGTGAGTTCGTGGACGCTTGAAAATAAGCGGTTCCTAGATGACGTGTGAGCTGCTTAGGGATATGTTTCGAACTGATGAGTGGGAGTTGGCGATTTTCTCACCAAAACACTGTCACGTGATTGATGAACGAGCACATGTATTAATGCGCCGACGTTCATATAATGCCTAAAGATGGTGACAATCTTATCATATAAAATTTTGATAAAACTCATTGGAAAACAGAATCTCAAAAATAATAATTATACAAGAAAAGTTAATAATTATAAAATTAAATTGACCAATATAATAAAGTCTAGAGGAACTATTTTCCAATCATAACGGCGTCAATCATGTGCAATGAATGTGTCATGTTAATTTCAAGTAATATTCATGCCTGGTCTACCGTACAAACATCGACTTCAAAAACACTAGATCGATCAATAGTTCACCGAGTTACATAGTCGGATGAACTTAGGCCACTAGGACAGATCGCACAATTCTATACTCTGTGGTAATCAGTTACAGCCAGGAGCCTAATTAACATATGAATTGGGAACTATCCGATCAGACGTTTATTTCATGATCATGCGTATGGAATACGTGGACAGTGGAGTGTGAATAAATGGTAATACTGGATTAACCCATCATATCCATGTTCCCTAAATTAATTAAATCATTAATAGTCTGACGTCACACACATACTGTGATGTCACACACCATAACATTAAACTGAAGCACTAGATACATGCATTGTTTGTCACCACTATTTCAACACGGTACAGCAGATCTGGCGAGATATCAGCGAACACCAAACGTCCTACTTACTGGTTGGGATGGTATGCGGCCAAAGGGCCACACCACAGAGAAGGCCCCTCTAAAGTTGTTGGAAGTTGGAATCCTTTCTTTAAATTCAGTTGATTACCCCTGGTAATATCTCCAGGAGTATACAAAAATTTAACTTGCATCGCGGAACGTGGTCACCAGAGACTGAAACTCAAAACCAATAAGCACTGTTTCGGGTTAGCAAGGCATGACCAACGTTATTATACAGTAACCAATATTACACGTCTTGTCTCTGGCAGCCCTAACTGTATGTCGATCGAAGTTTGAGAGCTCCCTTTATACTAAATGGTGACGTCATACCAGCAAGACTCGATCAATCAGCGCGTGCGTTATATACGCGGTACGGGTGCTGACCACGTGATCACTGGCCTGCATCCTACAAACAAGTGCGCTAGCGTCTTTTAGTTTGAGCTTCAAATAGTGAGTTTTATTCTTTGATATCTTCGCTAGTTCTGAACCGATTTCAGATCGGTAAAAGGTAGTGGATTCCTCGTTGAGGCTCGGTAATAACTCATACCAGGAAAAGCGAAGATGGGCCTGTTTTAGCGCATTAGGGTAACAGGCAAAATATCTATACATAAGTTGCCATTTTCCACACACTAATAAACATATGTAGGCCATCTCTCATGGCCGCGCATGCGCACCAGGCCATCTCACAGATTCTGCTATTCTGAGCGTCTATTGTATAGCTATACGCGCGTATCTTAGGCTACCCAGGGGGCGAGCTTGGAGAATCCCAGGTTGGGCCGTTCCGTACCCAGATAGACTGGGCCGGTTCATACCCGACAGGGTAATCCGCGCTACAGATACTTGTTAGCTAAGCCTTTTTGCCAAAGTAGGAATCACTGCGAAAAAATAGTTATTGTAGTACGGCCAGCAGTGAATTCTTTTTGGCACCACTCCCACGCCGAGTTCAGACACCACGTTGCCAATCCCCCCCACTTGTCGTCAGAAGGCAGTGATGCTTCTGATATGAGAGAACTTACACCCCCAAGTAGATTGGTCCCCAATGCACCAGCTGCTCTTTTGCCGACTGGTGGTGGTCAACTAAGTGACCTGATCAGTAAGTTCTCAAATCGTTTATTCCCTGACCAAAGGAAATATGGAACCACGCCGTCCATTGTGTAATGGAAGATTATGCTCATTTCCAAGGAAGAACCTGCCCACCTTCCACCACCATACCCCTTGAGCAATCAATACAAACACTAACACATAATGTCATGTACCTCCATGACACTTGCACTCAAGGCTTCATTATAAACCATCCATAATGCGCGAGAACCGCCAACACATGACAGGATATTAGTACGCTCTAACACTTCAATTATGCCATAGAGGATCACCCTTCTATGCCACCAAGCATCCAACCACCAGCATACGCCTATCCGCCTCACCACAGTGGATGGTGAACCATAACCAAAACTTTCCTCTGCACACCAGATATGTCGCCAACATACAGCGCCAACACATACGATAATCATCCCCAAAGAGAGGCGTGGTTAACCTGGAGGATTAACTGCCGCTTCTGAATTACATAATCAACCCAGCTTGCAAACTCATATTTCCCCTGCACCAGCCAACACCAAATACAAGAATAACAACAGTCAACAACAGTCACCAACAGTCACCAACCGTCACCAACAGTCACCAACATTCAGCAACATTCACAATTCACCACCCTTCGCCAACATTTACGGTGATGGCGAACCCCACCTGGCACGGACAGAAGCAATCATAAATATTGCCAACCCACGCCAACAAGGAACATCCCTTGCCTTGGACGTGGCACCAGCAATACAATATTAAATATTATGGAACTCTAACACGCGTAATCCCAGATGACTTCGTTAAGAGAGAGAGAGAGCGAGAGAGAGAGAGAGAGAGAGAGAGAGAGAGAGAGAGAGAGAGAGAGAGAGAGAGAGAGAGAGAGAGAGAGAGAGAGATGAGATGCTCACAGACTGCAGTCAGTAAGCGAGTAGGAGTGTGCTACCGAAAGCTTATGGTTCGGTTCAAGAACTGCACTAAGCTATGACGGCATCCACGCTCTAAGTAGCTCTCTCCCGCCAATAGGCTCGGCCATAACAGAGTGAAAACATACGTATTGTCCTACGAAGTTGTCACCACAAACAATGCGGCATTGCTTCCCACCATTAAACATTTACAAAATATTACAGTGCCAGATTCCATGGTATACAGAAAGCCCCATGAACTATAAACACCCAGCAACACCTCCCACCATTAAACATTTACAAAATATTACAGTGCCAGATTCCATGGTATACAGAAAGCCCCATGAACTATAAACACCCAGCAACACCAAGGAATCATGGGCACGCAGAATGATTGTCTCACAAATCTTCAAACAACGAAATATTGTAAATTGTATTATTGTCACCGTAATTGTGCTTTATTGTACCAATTAAGTTCATGTCCGGGAATGGCGAGGTTAGTTCCTCCTACGGGAGATGAATGCTTGGCAGCCTGCCAGCCTGGTAAATGCAGGTCATATTCTGCTACAAGTGGTGCCGTAACTTCGTCCCTAAAGATATGACCTTGCTTAAACTGGAACATTAAAGTTGGTACATCTCAAGACTGTTACGATTTTGACTAGGAAGCTACCATGCTCACAAATCATTATCGCATGGGCCAGGTCTAAGCGGCGCCAAAATCCAAACAGTCATTAAGATGCGAAAATCCTCATACATCAGTTCCAAGTGGCGACACACCTGCGCTGTAGGAGGATACGCATAATTAAGCCATATAAGAGAGGCTCCGAATAACAGAGTCAGTGAGATGGCCGGGTGCGCATGCATGGCCATAAGAGATAGCCTACATACGTACGTTAGCGTGTGAAGAGAATGGCATCTAGTGAATATTTCGGGCCCCTGTCCATAATTTCATAGACACTGACCATTCTCGCTTTTCTTGGTAAGAAATTGCGGCCATAAGAGATAGACTACATACGTGTGCTCGCACGTGGAGAGAATGGCATCTTGTGAATATTCCGGGCCTCTGTCCGTAATTTCCTAGACACAGGCAACCCTCGCTTTTCTTGGTAAGAATCGTTACCAGAATCGAACAAGAATTCCAAAACTTTTTACAAAATCGAAATCGGTTCAGAGATGGCTGAGATATCTGAGAATATTCATCCAATATTTTGAGCTCCCATCTAAAATAAACATCACCATAGTGAACGCGCTTGATAGGGTGAATGTCAGCATATCACGTGGTCGGGTAACCATACCTTGTTCTGACGCGTGCGCTGATTGGTTGAGACACCCTATCATGACGTCATGAATTAGCATAAAAGGAGCTCTGAAATTGGAATCGATAGACAGTTGGTGGTGTGACTGCCAGAGAAGAATGACGAAATAGTATTGCTTACTGTTGGCACCGGTGGACCATAACCCGCAACAGTGACTTTCGGTTTTGAGTTCTAGTCCCTGGGGCACACACACCGCACCACATTCAAGTAGTTTTTGTAAGATTCCAGCAGATATCACGGGGGGGGGGGGGGGGCAAGTCTAAATTAAAAGAAGGTTTCCCCAACTACAACACACTTCAGATGGACCTTCACTGCGGTGCGGCCCTTTGGCCGCCATGTCAGATCCAAAAAAAACAATATGTATGATGGTGATGTTTTCTGATATCTCGCCAGATCTGCTGTACCATGCTAAAACTGTGGTAAGACAAACTCCGCACATGTCTCGTGCTTTCTATTAACGTTTCGACCACAGTTCGGATAAGGACATTGCTTTATGCACCGCATTAGCTATGCGGTGCACATCGTCTTGTGCCCCATAAGATGTATTGTAGCTCGCCGGGTAGTGTCGGGCCGTTCCGGTGTATCATGTCGACTTACCGTGCCGCAAGTGCACGATGAGTGATAACGCTGGTTAGCATCCAGTCTCGGGGTGGCGGACCTTGTACGAGACTGCCCTGCGGGAAACAAAAACCGGCTCCTAAGGCCGGTGGAACTCAATAATTCCGGTGGAGCCGTGCGACAATCGTCGCGAACATTAAACACAACTGTCTCATCCCAAGAATTTGTGTCACCAGTATAATAATAATCTTTATTTTATGAAGGTAATCCAGTCAGTGATACAATATCTCTGGTCTTCCCCAGGGCCTTCAATAACTATTATATATAAAATATTTATGTACAGGATATATTAGAATGTACAGTTTATACACTATATGTTTGAAATCGACAAATTGTACACATCATTGTATGCATACATGCATTCCCACACACGGAAACTGACACACGCGCACACATGCTCGCACGCACACACGCTCGCACGCACACATGTATACACATAAGCGCACACGCACGCACACACACGTGCCCAATCACAAACATATTCACACACGTGGAAAACCAATACTATATACAAGTTTAACATATATTTACACACACAGCCGAAGCTGCAGATTTTGCAACTTATCTGATTAGAAGCAATTACTGTATGTATGGTAATGTAATAACTTCCAGTCAAACAAGAATGCAAAATTTCAGTGACCTGTGCACAGTTTATGTTGTGAACAGTGTTGGCCATGCCATCTAAATTTTGGAAGTTCCAGGGACCCTGCACCCTGATATTTGTGGTCCCAAACTGAATTTTGGGGTCCCATGCTGACTTTTGTGGGTATTTTAGGGTATATTATTGTCAGGAGAAGAATGGCAGGTGGACATTTTGGTAACAATTTCTGCTGAAACATGTTGCTGCAACAGCTTTCAACAAATTGTTTCGAAAACGACCAAAACCACCAGCTATAAGACGACATGAACATTAATTTAAAAATTTTGTCCCAAGGGACCAACTGCTTGAACATTTGGGGGTCCCAAATTTGCATTTTTTTTGGTATATACCCTCAAAAGGACCCCTATTATATGGGAATCTGTGGATGTGAATGGGTGAATCCAAACTGTCACTGGCATTTGGAACTGATATCATAATTATAGTACATATATTACTAGATCAGTTGTATTGGGAATTCTGGATATACAGGCTTTTTTTTATAGATCCAAACACTGACAAAGTGTGGATTGAAATTTGATAAAAATGGTTTAGGCAGAACTAAACCTGGATTCAGGTGGTCAGAAGGAAAATTTACATTTTGAGCCAAATATTGAGCACATTTATTCCTGGAGGTAAAAAATCAGCCTTTTAACCTTCTTAGAGGACTGGTGATGAAAAATATTTATGATCATATAGTTATATAGTCCTTTACTTGAAATACTGAGTTTTAAATGTTGCTAGGGAAGGTGCAGTACGCAGAGAAATTTTCAGAGAGTTCCATATCTTGACTCCTTCAACTGAGAAGATGTGCGAATATAGCACACTTCTTGCTAATGGAATTCTTAGTTGAGCATTGTCAGTGGAGCGTAAGTTTTTACTATGTGAATCTGCAGATTTTATAAACATGTTTGATAAGTAGTCGGGAGTCTGATCATTAACAGCTTTTTAGACCATACATGCAGTTTTATATTTGATGCGGTCATGGATGGACATCCAATTTAACTTTTTCAAATAATGATTTGGAGGGTGTGATATATTTAGCATTTAGAATAATACGTGCTGCTTGTTTTTGTAACTTTTAAGAGCCTTGTTAATTGGTGCTCTTTGCAAATATTTCCCCATACTGTAATACAGAAATCAAAATGAGGCAAGATGTAAGAGTTAAAGAATTTAATGCGTATGTCGTATGGAAGATTTTTGGCATGTTTCCTAAATATGCCAGTAAGGCGTGAAACTTTCCTTACAACATTGTCAACGTGTTCCGTAAAAGTTAAGTTATTGTCAATGTAAACCCCTAGTAGTTTTTCATCTACTAGCCTTTATCGCTGTATAATTGTATTGTATATTAATTTCATTGAAATCTTTAACCTTTGTCTGAGAGCCTATTAAGAGAAATCTTGTTTTGTCTGCGTTTACAATCATCCTGTTTTCATTACACCATTTCTTAATTGCATTCATATCATCATTTAAATATTCTTCTAATAGTGTAATAGAATTTGACTTATAATAAATGGTTGTGTCATCAGCATATATATATCTGTGTCACAGTGATTAATACATGATGGTAGATCATTTACAAATATTATGAATAATAATGGGCCTAATATCGACCCCTGGGGAACTCCATGTTTGACAGTCATGGGATCTGATAGCATGCCAGATTTGCTGACCAACTGTGACCTACTCTCTAAATATGACGAAAACCATTTTAGTAATCATTAAATTTAGATAATTTTAACTTAGCTAACAATATGCGGTGATCTATCAGGTCAAATGCCTTTCTAAAGTCTACTAAAACATTTCCTGTGACATATCCATTATCAATATTTTTTAGCCAATTGTCGAGCATTTTTAGGAGCATTGTCTCGCATGAATGTTTCTGTCTAAAACCTGACTGACTGCTACAAAGTAATTTATATTGGAGAAGGTATTTACACAATTCATTATGAACATGGCGCTCCATTATTTTAGATAGTATAGGTAGAATAGAAATTGGGCGATAGTTTTCTATGTTGTTAACATTACCTGATTTGTATAAAGGGAATATCTTTGCTTTTTTCCATGTATCTTGGAATGTCATAGTGCTTAAGCTTAAGTTTATTATATAGGCTAGTGGAAAACATAATGTCGAGCTTGCCATCTTTAAGTATTTGGGCGGCAGATTATCTAGTCCTATTGATTTCTTAATATCTAGTGTTGATAGTTGCTTAAAAACAAAGCTTGTTGTTACTTCTGGCATATTAAAATAAACATGAGCGGGGATGTTATCATTCACTTTCTGCTTTATTACATTATGAAAATTGTATGAGATATTATAATTATATGCTGATTGTAGTTTCAACAGATGTTCTGCTGCTTCAGTAAAGTAACTATTGAAGGCATCACAGATTGCTTTAGAATCTAATAGCATAGCACCGTCTGCAGTTAAGAATTGTTTTGTATTTGCTTCTTGCTTGCTAGGATTAAGACTACGGAGAATTTTCCATATATCATTTTGATTTTCTAAATTTCTAATCTTTGTTTGTAATAGTTTTCGCTTGCTCTTTTCTATTAGAGCCATTGTCTTGTTACGCCAATGTTTGTAGTGTGGCATGTCTCTCTTGGTGTGATAATTATCTCGTGTTTTCATGGAGGCTAGAATTTCATCATTTACCCATTCAGGTAAAAACCTATGCTTTACACGCTTTTTCACCACCATCAATTACATCATCATCGTCGCCACCTTCATCACAATCATGTCCATCTTCAACATCATTTTTATCTTGGCCACCACTTATACTATCATACATAATGTCATCGCTAATTATGCTATCATCATCTTTATGACAACCACCATCATCATCATTATAATTCATTAAAGTATCATCATGACATTCACGAATGTTACTATCGTCACCTATGCAACTGCAATGAGAGCTAGAATGAGGGTGATGGAGATGACAATGATGATGATGACAAGATCGTCATCATCATCATCATCATCATCATCATCATCATCATCACCACCACCACCATCATTTATAGCAATGTCATCAACAACATCACAATTTAAGACAGTGTTGTCATTGTTGACAGTTTTATTTTTATTTTTATTATCAGGAGCATTAATACTACCAGAAAACTGTAGAAAATTATGATTCGGATGGTGATGATGGTGATCATGATCATTATCGTCATCACCATCACAATCACCGCCCTCATTACCAGTACTATCTTCTTCTTTTCGTTCTTCTTCTTCTTCTTCTTTTCGTTCGCTGATCATACCGCCAGTCCTGTAAGTGACTATCGACATGATCATAAGCGTTAAGTGCGTGGATCCATGGTTTATTAGAGTGCGCCGTGCGGCCTGGAACCTCCGTCTTCAGCACTCGAGGTTTCTGTCAGGGTTACCTCACCCTTACCTCCTTTAGTCGCCTCTTACGACATGCAGAGGAT
This sequence comes from Chaetoderma sp. LZ-2023a, assembly GCA_034401795.1. Taxonomy (NCBI): domain Eukaryota; kingdom Metazoa; phylum Mollusca; class Caudofoveata; order Chaetodermatida; family Chaetodermatidae; genus Chaetoderma; species Chaetoderma sp. LZ-2023a. The sequence goes on from CM067372.1 coordinate 42,753,147, forward strand.
ACGGAAGGTGTATTCTAAGCCCCACCTACAGCGCAAACCAGTACTATCATTTTCAACATTTCTATCTTTATCATGGCAGTCATTGTTTTCATCATGAACGCAACCATCAACATCGTTATTAATCTTAGCATCACCAGCATCATTGCATTCATTCTCATAACTCCATGATTCTGTTAAACCATTACACTTAGAATCTAATATAATTAAATTGTTACTATTACATGTACTGGTATGTTGAAGGCCCTGTGAAAATATATTTATATACACCTGTGCAAAAGTTAAGCACCAGCAAAAACAATAGAACGTAGAAACATGATGGTACAATTAGGCTGCCATACTTTTTGTCCCCGCGTTAGCTGACATAATTCCAAGTACGAAATGCACATGCATGCATGACTTCACGCTGCTTGATGTCCGTGCGTGGCGGGAAACAGCACACGTGTTCAGTTATGTAAAAGTCCAGTTTGAGGTGTAGAACATTACATACAGATTTAGGCGACACGATTAGGAATTTTGTCTTCATGACCGTGGTTTATTTGTACAGAGAGAATTAGCTCTTGATTGTGAACCGCTATGGCAAGACGAAGGTTAAGTGATCGTGTGAAATGGCAAATCATAGGCATGCATACCACTGGTATGTCATGCAGAGAGATTGGCAGACAGCTGAACATTAACCATACTGTAATCAGTCGTTTGATTGCAAAACATGGGCAAACTAACGAGGTGAAGGACAGGCCTAGATCTGGAAGACCGAAGAAGACTACTGCCCGTCATGATCGAGCCCTAGTACGCCTTGTTAGGAGATCTCCATTCACCAACAGCAGAGTGCTCAGCCAGCAATGGGAAATGCGCAATAGAGTGTCAATGTCTACCGTCAAAAGGAGACTGTATGCTGCTGGCATGAAAGCTAGGAGACCTGTCAGACGTCCTCTCCTCACTGCACACCACAAAGAGGAGCGTCTGAGGTGGTGCACGAAAGAAGACACTGGAACATGAGATCCTGGAGACGGGTACACTGGTCCGATGAAAGTCGGTTCCTGCTTCATGCCACAGATGGTCGAACTCGTGTATGGAGGTCCAGACGCACGGCGTACGACCAACGTAACATCATGGAAGAAGTTCCTTTTGGTGGAGGTTCCGTTATGATATGGGGGTGCATCTCATTTGATTGTAAGCTGGATCTGTTGACTGTACCTGGAACACTAAATGGACAAAGATATCAAGATTCCATACTGGAGAGAGTTGTGGTCCCTCATTTTGTAAATCATGCACCTGGAACCCACCCTATATTCATGGATGACAACGCCCGACCACATCGTGCTAGAGCTGTGCATGAATACCTCCGCCAGAATGCCATCGACACCCTACCATGGCCAGCAAGGAGCCCTGACATGAACCCTATTGAGCATATCTGGGACATTCTGGGAAACATGGTGAGAAGGAGGGATCCTCCTGTGCAGAACCTACAGGAATTAACAGACGCTCTCCATCTTGAATGGCAACGAATACCACAATGGCGTATCAGTCGGTTGGTGACCAGCATGAGACGTCGTGTCCAGGCCGTCATCCAGGCACAAGGTGGATATACCCGGTATTAATAATGACAGTCTCAAACTCGTGCACAGATGTTAAACTTCGTTTTCAGACACCATTAATGACAATCTAGCCACGTGTGTCAACTGTAGGGCAATAGTTGTCAGTTGTGTCAACGTAACCATATTCAGGCCTCGTTTTCAAGTTCAAACAAAAACATACAGTGTTTCCCCACCATCATAATCAGCATTCCTCTAGTTGCATTATTACCTCCTGCACTAAGATGGATGGGTACATAAATGTTTATGCTATTGCTTTCTTCATAGCACATGAATATACCCTCGCATGTGCGTAAAAATAGGGTGGTGCTTAACTTTTGCACAGGTGTATATATAGATATGCATTAAATTTATTTGAATATATTTTGGAATAACTACCGGTAGATATGCCAGATTGATTGTCCTTTAAAAAGTCAGTGTGATTGTTACAACTGCAGATTTTACAGTTACAGTTCGGACATAAATAACTTAAAATGGAAAAATAGTTTTGTGTAGTGATTATGTGGTCAGCTACATCTGCTTTGCTGAGTCCCTATGCGTGGGTGTATGTGTTGTGGCCTGTATTGTATTGGTAATAGTCACATGCTCCGTACTCACACAGCTTGGCTTTGTGTCCAGATTTACCACATACCCAGCATAGGACGGGTTTTCCATGTCGACAGGACAGGATGACGGAATGTATGCTGCTCAGTAAGGCATTTGTGCCCTCCTCACTGAGGTGGAGATTATCCGCATGAAAGCATCTAGGATTAATATATCCATCACAGTCTAAGAATGCTGGTTCATTGTCAATGAAGTTCAGCTCGCGCATGGAGGCGATGATTTTGAGTTCCTTGTTCACTCTATACACTGTGTCATTCTTACGGTAATTGTCTAATCGTGGTAATAAGGATGATATGGCAATGTTTAACTGTGGGTAGTAATGGTGTAGGTAATCTAGTCATTTATAATCACACGTACAGGCTTGTTCGCATCATTAGTGCCGATCTGAAGAATTAATGTCTCTACCTGTGTTAAGTCCATTGTTTTAATTCTGCTTAGCAGAGAGGAGATCGTAGCGCCACGATTTGTGCTGACTTTGCAAGCTGGCGCTAAACTGGTTGTCTTTATTCCTTTTGTCAAGGAACTGCCGATGATTAGAGTATTTGTGGTTTTGTCATTGTTTTGCTGGCGACTATCAAAATTAACATGGTTGTTTTCAATTAATCTCACATCAGTGTTTTCAATTCTAGTTAGGACAGCCTGTACTAATGATGGTATGGGTTTAGGCTGTACTGTAGTGACCTGCGGTTCTGTTGTGACCTGTGGTTCTGTAGTGACATGTGTTTCTGTAGTGGCATGTGGTTCTGTAGTGATCTGTGGTCCTGTAATGACCTGTGGTTCTGTAGTCACATGTGGTACTGTAGTGACCTGTGGTTCTGTAGTAGCCTTTTTCACACTTTGCTTAGGTGTTTTGATAAGGCCTGCTGGACTGCTGGCCTGTGTTGTTTTAACAGTTCTTGTTCGTCATCTATGGACTTACAAGATTTGATTTGGTGACCTAAAAATATAAGTCTATACAATGAGTTTACCTAAACAATTATAAATATGCTAGATAAAACTACAGTAAGAGCATACGAAAATACGAGACATAGAGGCAGGTAGATGAACTTTTAAACATGGGGCTCCCGGAGGTACCACACAGACTCGTAGGTCCGCAGAGGTATCCCCGCAAGGGAGGCTCCCGTACACGAGACATAGCTATTTAACTTAATATAAGTTATTATACCTCTAAGCTGAAAGGAAGAAGGTTATCTCAAACGAAAAGGTGATGTGCCTCACACGGGCACTACTCCTAGTGCTAGTTTTGGTGAGGAGTATTATCCTGGTGTGGACCGTCGTTGCTGAATCCTTGCGAGAGGCAAGTGCCTCGCGTGGGCCTCCGTCTCAGGAAGGTGTCGCCACAGCTTAAAGTGGGAGAAGAATAGTAGGCAAAAATGGGCCCACTCTAATATTTCAAACAAAAATGCTTTAGATAGAAAAGACCATACCTAGTGAGATTATGACTATAGGGGTGCATACTGTTTTACATGAAGATGGGACAGGGGATTCCTGATGGATTCCCTCGTTACCGTCTTATGTGATTCCTAATATGCTGAATTAGTAGTTTCCGCTTTATTTCTGCAGGCCTTCTGCTTTGCTTAATTCCTTTTAGTAATTTTCAGAACAAGGATTATTTTAGGCCGCAACTGGCTGATATCTACCTAGCTATTAGACACCACTGTCACGGAGAACAGATGCCCTAAAACATTCATACTGCAGACAGCGCTCATACATGTTACTTAGTAGGAGATCCAAACTGGGTAAGAATCCGGACATTCCGCTTCGTAACCACATAAACATTACAAGACATGGGTTACATTTCACGAAAGTATTATTAGGCCATTGCTCTCATGCCCAGACATTTAAAAAGAATTCGGTGGGAAAACGTATCTCGCCCGTCACCGGGTCCTATGGAACTAACCGTTTAACCTGTCATTAGGTTTATATACAAGTTGCCAGTTTTGCACTGCAGTGTGGGAGGATTGTCAGTAAGTAAAATAATAATTAATACATGTGTTTTCACAGTGCTTTCCTACATTGGCTTAAAGTACTATCTACTAAGTATCTGAAGATACACGGGAGTGTGTGTGATACCGCACCCTCGCCATCACCGCTCGGAAACCCCAATAGTTTCCCAGAGTCGGATCAGCCCATGGTGCGGATAGGGACATCCAAACAATTAAGAAGCCAAAAGGCTGAGTAGAACACGAAGAGAGACAAAATCTTAAAGTTATGAGTCTTACCACAGTGCGGGGCTAGATTATCGCACTACCGGAAGAGAAGAAGAATATATTACACAGTATGTAATGAAGACAGTGTCTCTAATCATTTTGAACCTATCCTATCAAGCTGTATATAGAAACGGTTAGTCGGTAGCATGCCGGGCTAAACAGAGTTATAGCACGGACAGCGACCTTAGTGAAAAAGTGTTGGTGGCGGGAGAAAGTGCTGCATATATAAGTGTTGCTGTATAGTGTTTCCTACGTGCACTGCAGTCCTATATTTTCTATAAATGAGCAAAACATAAGAACGGCTGGCCACTGGCCATATATATACATAATCTAACCAGAACAACAATACGGTGTCAAATGATTAAAATATATATTTTAGTAAAGGTTAACGAACCTACTATAGTGCGGTTAGCAGCACATTGAGGAAAATGATAATAATTATCTACAAATACAGAAATTATAACTATCGGTCCTAAGACAGTTACGGTTCCTTTTAGTAATCGGGACCGTTTTTGCGGATACAATATAATTAACAAAACCTATATAGAGAAATAATTAAACTTTGAAGTATAGTTAATTGAATACTTGGTAGTCATTCCTAAGTCTGAATGTCAACTTTATCGAACCCTGTGGGTATTTCACTCTGTAATGGCCGAGCCCGTGGGTGGGACAGAGTTACTTTAGAGTGAAGATGACCTGTTGGATGCTGTCGTAACTTTGATCAATGCATTGTCGAATTCAACTTTCCGGTGGTAAAATCCTACTCGTGACTGACAACAATGCGGGCATCTTGCTCTCTTAATAATATTGACTGTTATGACGTGTAGATGAAGTATGTAGTTTAGCTGTTCCCGTACAACGTCGGGAAAAAGAGGATGGGGAGGAACGTTGGACAAACGTCCTCCCGTGACGCGTTCTGTAGATGGCTGTAGTGTACTCCTGTTATCCATATGATCAGTTCTCCCGTAACTGGATAAGAAGGTGTGTGCAGGAAATTTGTTGGTTGTGGTCTGTTGAGGATAATGCTGTTGTCGGGATGTCCGGGCTGCTGTATGATGCCAATGTTATAAGCGAATTGGGTGCATCCAGTTTTCCACGCTGGTGAACGCCAAGTCAGTTGTTATTTGCGGGAGGTGTAGTTTGCGGGAGGTATTACTTCTCCCGCAATTTGTGAGGGAGGGATTTGTTGCGGGAACATTTATGTCTCCACCGGTAATTAATTAAGACTGATAGGTGCTGCTAAATGCTGCTGTTGCTGATGTTGAATGTCTCCATCATGCTGAGTATAACTGAGCAAGTCTGTGATGTAGGCGCAATGACGAATTGACACATCCAGACTTGAAGGCAGGTGTGTTCTTGTAGGTGTTGACGTTCTGTCTGTTGTGTGATGTTCTGACTGCTCACGGATGAGTATGGTAGGCCTATTGGATGCGGCGGCCTTTGGACAAGGGGACGGTTGGTGTCCTGTCATAATTTTTAGACACCGGGAAAATTTGAGCCGAGAGTCTGCTGAACAGGCTGCTTCCCTGCCCACCACGGGAGGTAATGTTGGTCGGTGCGGTGCGGGATGCCACCTCCTTTGTTGCAGCAGCTTCCCTCATATCTGAAGATTGATGGTCAACAGACGACGAGTGGAGTGTGAAATGGACTGGTGATGTCCGAACTTGGTGTGTAGATAAGGGGCGCCAGTTGGATTTGGGGTGTTGGTGCACTCATGGATATGTGCTGCGCTTGGTTGGGAATTGGTCTGGCACTTTCAGAAGGTGGTCGGGTACACCCTGTTGTACGGTTCTGCGGTTCTAGACACGCCAAGGCTTCATCCAGCCTCTTCACTTCCATGATATTTACCACATGTTCCACACCACAGGAAGCATGGCTTGGATCAGCCTCAGCTTCCGCTTGTGGTAACTCTATGATGGGGGGGGGGGGCGGCATACCATGAAGTGGGTGGAAACGGGAAGAGATCGGAGGAACAACTTTTCCATCGGGGCCCTTGGACAAAACAAACACAAAATTCTTCAGATACGACTTCCCAGATCAAGTAGACCCGTGCTGAGGAGGTAGAGGACGAGTATGTATCTCGTCATCGTCGTCAGCGTTAGCCGCTTGTTCACCCATGTTCTGGCTTGGTAGAACTGGGGCTGAACTAGCACCGCGGTGCTCTGCGCTAACCGTGGGAATACTAATTTCTGTGGAAATAGCTGTCTGGGTACCGGTGTCACAAGAAACGCCCAGTCCGAGCTCTGGTGCTGGGTCATCACTGACACGAGGTTTAAGTCAATCGAAGTGGATGACTGAGGTCAGGCCATCCGAATCACGGATATGGTAGGTCACGTCCGACGTCTTACCTACTACCACATAGGGGCCTTTCCACTGGTAACTCAGTTTACTTGGCATGTTTGCAGACCGTCGTGAATCGTGTACCCAAACCATTCTTCCTGCTTCATATGGATCTCCATGTACTCTCCACTCATGCCATGTCTTTTGCCGCCGGTGTGCAGTGGATAGTGTTTCTCTCACTAACTCATGGGCTTGTTCTATCATGTGCCGCAAGAGTTTTCACATAGACAGATGGTGAATTTTTCTCTCCTGGTATTCGTGGCATGGCCAGATCCATGGGTAAGGCTAATTCATGGCATAACATTAACCAAGCAGGGGTGTAGCCCGTGCTGGAATGTTCCGAAGTGTGGCAAGCCATGAGCACATACGGGAGCCATAGGTCCCAATCTCTCCAATCAAGACGTGTTTCCTTGGTAAGCATCTCCGCGAGAGTTCTGTTGAATCTCTCTACCATCCCGTCACTCCGGGGGGGGGGGGGGGGGGGGTATGGAGTTGTCCTTGTTTTGACGATATGGAATAATTTGCAGAGCTCTAAAAGGGGACGGCTCTCAAAATTACTTCCTTGATCGGAGTGCAACTCATAAGGCATTCCAAAGTGGCAGAACACGTTGCTAGCCAAGACCTCTGCTACGGTGGATGCCTCTTGGTCCGGCAGAGCAAATGGTTCTACCCACTTCGTAAAATAATCTTTTAACACGAGGATGTATTTATTTCCATCATCCATCATAAAGGGTCCGAGCACGTCGATAGCCACTCGCTCCCACGGTGCACCAACAATCTTAATTTCAGATGGTGTGATATGGTGTTGGCCAACAGCGCATTTTTGGCATGGGATACATTTGGCAACCCATGCCTTGTCACTATTGCGAATCCTGATCCAGTGGAATCTCAGTTTGATACGGGCAACGGTCCTTTCCACGGCCAGATGTCCGTCGTTATCATGTAGTTGTTTTAATATAAGTTCTCGATAACTTTCCGGTACTACCAAACGGTCATTAATGTACAGAACATTATTTGTTAATCGACATTCTTCAAACCGTGGTAATAATATTTAGCCATGGTTGATAGAGGTGTCACCGATTCCTTAGGAGGACGTACACCCTCCGGAATCCACGTGTACATATTCCGTGTCTGCATGTCTGTTGTTTGGTGGTGTGCGATTTTCTCCGGATTTCACTCTATGCACCACAATTTGGGGAACTCCAGAGATGGCTTGTTGACTGTGACACGGTGGCAGCCTCTTCGTGTTCAGCTTCTGCGCCGATTCCGCTATGGGCGTCGGCATCACCATGCAATTTGCCGGGATGGTGAGCAACGTTAAAGTTATAGGCCTGCAGGGATTCCTGCCATCTCGCTACCTGGCCCTCCGGATTTTCTACGTTCCTGAGCCATCGTAGTGAGGCATGGTCTGTATGGAGTGTAAAAGGGCACCCGTACAGAAAGTGCTTATAATACTTGACGAAATTGACTGCCACCAATAGTTATCGCTTGGTGGTTGCGTATCTTCTCTCCATTTTATTCAGAGTACGTGAACCATAACCCAGCACCTGCTCTGTTCCGCCTTTGGTGACCTGTTACAGAACCGCACCAATAGCAAAAGCTGACGCATCAGTGTCTATGATGAAATAGAGGTTTGGATTAGGGTGAGCAAGAATCAGGGTGGTCATCAACAGTTCTTTCAGCACCCTGAAGGCGCCTTCACACTCACTCGTCCACTCAAATGGTCGATCTTTCTCAGTGATCTTGTAGAGGGGTGAAGCAATCTCACTGAAATGTCGGATATAACGGCGATAGTACTGGCATAGGCCAATGAAACTCTGTGTCTCCGTAACTGAAGAGGGCTGAGGCCACTCTGCTTCTTCCTTAGTTTTCGATGGCTGTGTAGCCACTCCATCACCGGATATGACGTGTCTCAGGAACTCAACGCTCTGTCTGAAGAGATGACATTTCTTCAGTTTGAGTTTCAAATTGGCCGTGCGGAAGCGGGAAAGCACGGTGTCCAAATTTGTCAAAGTTTGCTCAAACATAGATCCAAAAACTATCACGTCATTGATGTAACAGAGACAGATTTCCCATTGCAGGGTAGTCAATACCTGCTCAATGAGTCGTTCAAAGGTTCCGGGTGCGTTGCACAACCCATAGGGCATCTTGCGGAATTGGAAAAGGCTGTCCCTACAAATGAATGCTGTCTTTTTTTCCATATCAGCTTCATCAATGGCTACTTGCCAGTAACCGCTAGCTAAGTCAAGGGTACAAAACAACTTGGCTCCGCACAAGGAATCCAAGGCCTGATCTATCCGTGGTAACGGATAAGCGTCTTTAACGCTAAGATCATTAAGGCAGCGGTAGTCAATATAAAACTGCAAGGTTCCATCCTTTTTGCCTGCTAGCACTATAGGACTAGCCCATGGAGATGCTGAGGGTTCAATAATACCAGTCCGCAACATTTACTTGTTGGTGTGCTTCCGCTTGTTTGTGAATGGGAAGATGTCATACCGGTTGTTGTACAGAGCGATTATTGCCTGTATCGATGGAGTGTCATACGAGATGAGTCTCTCCGAGATCCATATCTCCGGATGAAAAACTATCACGGTATTTATGTAGTAGTTTCCGAATTTCTCGTTTTTGTGATTGCAGTAATCCAACAGTGGCACGTAGATACAAATTGTGTAAATGTTTGGGTAAATCATCAGTCGTTTGCTGTGTTATGTCAGAAAGTGCAGGTGATTCCATTGAGACTATGTCCACTAAATGGCCGCAGCGTACTCCTGGTTCCAGAGTGATGGGATCTGCGGTACCATTGAACACTCTAAAAGGTATTGCTTCCTTATTAGCAGTGTCCACTATTATGTGGGGACTTGCGCATTGTGAGGGGATCATATAATTAGGGTCAGGTTCCAGCATGGCGATGTGTGTGTTGCTTCCTAACTGTGGTGCGGTGGCCCATAAGATCTGTTCCTGTCCTGGCTCAACTATGGTGGTACTTGATATTACCCCACATGTATCGTACAATGACGATGCTGGTCCGAGAGGGATTCATCGGCTGTGTATGTCGAGTTCCTGTTGTCTGCAGTGTATGATGGCTTCGCTGGCACTGAGAAAATCAGAGCCAAGTAGGACGTCGTTATGAATAGAGGCGATGACAACTTTCTGAATGAATTGCATTTCCTCTATTTCGATAACTAAATTAACTACACCGGCTATGGGTACATCTGCTCCCATAGCCGTCTGTAGGTAAATATTTGTAGGCTTAAGGGGAGGCTTTTTATGAGGTGGGATGCTCTCATATAAGCGCTGGTTAAATACTGTGATGGAAGCAGCCGTGTCGGCGGTGGCACTGGTGGAAACGCCACTAAACAGACAGGCACATTTGTATATTACCATGCGATGTACCTGCGGAAGACTTTCCAATGATGCCATCCGCGATAATGGGGTTGGAGCAGCATCACTCTGTATATATTCTGACTGTTTCCGTATTGCTTCTTGTAAGGTTGTAGATGGCTGAGTGAGGAAAGGACCAGTTCGACGTCGCCACTGGTGTGTAAACCATGGTGAAGACGGAGCTGGTGGTAGCAGTGGTGGTGGTGCTGTTGCTGTTTCGCTGTAGGCGGTATTAGTGTAGATGGCAGCACGTACGGGATGACGGATAGGCTCTACCTGCGCTAAGCCATTTCCTACAATGCTTCATAGGATGCTTTGGTGAAGTGCTGAAGAAACAGTGACGTTGGTAAGGACGTGTGTTTCTCCGTCTGTGTGGGCACTTGCGAATCCATGAGGTGGAGTGAATTGTCTCTCCTGAATCTCTGCTGTCTGTGGATGTGGAAGATGATGCTGGTTGGGGTGGTGTTCTGCATACCACCAGATGGCACCAAGAATCCAGTGTCTTGGTGGTGGGACGTGGTGTTTTCAAAAACGTTGTCTCAGCGGGGGTACTACAACCTACTACTGCCGTTTTACATAGAAAAGAAGGTTTGTTGTGTGCGGAAAAAGAAGGGGATGTCCTTGCTGCAGATGGAGGAGGCATCGTAGGCACTGACATGTGTGAAGCCGTGCATTTTGGTGTAGGTGTGAAAGCTGATTTATGTGGATGATAGTTAGTCACTGAACGTTGTTGCGTGAAAGCCACAGTTGAGCCAGGAGAAGGGTATGGGCACCAAAGTGGCTCCTTGTGATTCGGTACCCTTAGGAGTTTGACTGTTTCTCTGGTTGCGGTGTGCTGCGGTCTGTAGCAGGCATTGTAGAGGGAGGTCGGTTAGGACACCGCTCCCTCCAATGTCCTGGCTGACCGAATCCGAAACAGGTGTTTGGTGGCGGTGCGGTCCTGGTAGTGTTTGCTGTTCTAAACTGTGTGGTGGCGAGGTTGGTGCTGTGTATAGTTGGTGAGTGCGGAGATTTATTTATTAATCTCTTCTATCCGCTCTCTCATGTTGCTGTTGTTGTTGTTGTTTCACTGGTTTCCGCACCTGGGGGCTCCATTGTACCCTCCTCTATGGGCACGGCCCCTTCCTCCAGGCGCTTTATTCTGACAGGGATTCTGCATATTCGGTGGTGATGGTGTCTGTGTGGTTGGTGTAGCTGACCTGGGAGCGCACTAGCAGGCAGGGCACCTTTTATCTCGTTGATAGGATGGAGTTGGCGCCGGTTATTCTTCTCCCGCTCTAGAAAGTTCTCAATGTGAACCGCGGTTGCCGTTAATTGGGCCAAACTCCCGTGGTCGCCGAGAAATAGTTTTTCTTTTAAAGCGGGCTCACCGCTTAATGCATCGATGAAAGTATCGAGATGCAAATGAATCACGCCATCCGTATTGGTGCTCGGATATGTGCAGGTAACTAGGCTCCTGATGCGGCTAGCTAACTCAGGAAGAGTTTCTCCCATGCGTCGTCAGAGATTTTTAAGTTGAAGACGACTGGTTTCTCCAAGGGCTGTGTTGCCAAATCGCTCCGTGAGTGCTCATTCCAACTGTGTGTAAGTGGGTGTGTAGTTCGATCCCAGATCCGCAAGAACTTGGAGGGCTTTTCCAGAAAGCTTTGCAGCGAGATATTCACCCATTTGATGGTCGTCCCAGCGGTTAGTCTTATTATCTCGAACTGTATCTTATAATTGGTCCAGTCATTCTCCCCACTAAATTCGGGAGGGAGGATGACTCGGCCAAGACCACGGGAAGAATGCAGTGGTTGAAATCCGGGTGGTGCGGGTATCTGGGAAGTTGATGATTGGATTGAAGTTGGTTGTGGTGCCAGTGGCGGTGGTGTTGGTGTTTCCCGTCGAAGGTGATGCCGAGGGGCCAGGACACGTGTACTCCAATTTAATGAGTCCGCCCCATTTGTTGAGCCATAGACCAGCATAGGTCTATATATGGGAGGCGGATTACGGTGGAGATTGTGTGGTCGTTCCTCCAGAGGTGAGGACTGCAGTTCCTCATATAGCGGGAGGGCTGTCGGCTGACGGTCATGATGAGTTGCATGACTGAAATACAGGAGAAATGGTGGTGCCAATTCCTCCCGATAATTCTGCGGTGTTCTTCTTGAGTATAGCATTTTGCTAGAAGGGGGCAGTGCGGGAGGTTGTCTATGTGGTGGATTATCACCCGGCCATACTGTTTCCGTAGATGACACGGGCGAATGATAGTAGTCTGAAGGGCTGTAACTATGCCTGTAATCAGGTCTTTGTCGGAGTCGTCCATGATTTGGCCCTGTTGGTGTTGGCCTGTCGCGGAAGTCCGATATAGTTCTGAAATCTGTTCCCGCCTGTGAGGCATCTCGAAAGGTGCCATCGCTAATGGGCGAAAACAGGTTATAATGCGGAGTCGTTGATTCCGCAGAATTTCTGGCATAGTTGGTGAGCATGTGTGCCGAGAATCCGTCGTATGAGGCTACCTCTTGATCGAGGGAGTCCTCGCCAAATGGAGATGGTATTGAACTAAGCTCACTATTTGGTGTGGGTGTGAGTTCACTGCACGTTATTACTGCTGTTCTTCGAGCCCCACGTCGGGCACCACTTGTAGCTCGCCGGGTAGTGTTGGGCTGTTCCGGTGTATTATGTCGACTTGCCACGCCGCAAATGCATGACGAGCGATGATGCTGGTTAGCATCCGGTCTCGGGGTGACGGACCTTATACGAGACTGCCTTGCGGGAAACAAAAACTGGCTCCTAAGGCCGTTGGAACTCACTTGTTCTGGTGGGGCCATGCGACCATCGTCACGAACATTAAACACAACGGTCTCATCCCAAGAATTTGTGTCACCAGTATGCCTGCCCATATCAATTTAGTCATCTATGGACTTACAAGATGTGATTTGGTGACCTAAAAATCTATACAATGAGTTTACCTAAACAATTATAAATATGATAGATAAAACTACAGTAAGAACATACGAAAATACGAGACATAGAGGCAGGTAGATGAACTTTTAAACATGGGGCTCCTGGAGGTACCACACAGACTCGTAGGTCCACAGAGGTATACCCACAAGGGAGGCTCCCGTACACGAGACATAGCTATTTAACTTAATATAAGTTATTATATCCCTAAGCTGAAAGGAAGAAGGTTATCTCAGACGAAAAAGTGATGTGCCTCACTCGGGCACTACTCCTAATGCTAGTTTGGGTGAGGAGTATTATCCTGGCGTGGACCGTCATTGCTGAATCCTTGCGAGAGGCAAGTGCCTCGCGTGGGCCTCCATCTCAGGAAGGTGTCACCACAGCTTAAAGTGGGAGAAGAATAGTAGGCAAAAATGGACCCACTCTAATATTTCAAACAAAAATGCTTTAGATAGAAAAGACCATACCTAGTGAGATTATGACTATAGGGGTGCGTACTGTTTTACGTGAAGACAGGATGGGGGATTCCTGATGGATTCCCTCATTACCGTCTTATGTGATTCCTAATATGCTGAATTAGTAGTTGCCACTTTATTTCTGTCGGAGAAAAGATGCCCTAAGACATCCATACTGTAGACAGCGCTCATACATGTTACTTAGTAGGATCTCCGAACCGGGTAAAAATCCGAACATTCCGCTTCGTAACCACATAAAACATTACAAGACATGGGTTACATTTCACGAAAGCATTATTAGGCCATTGCTCTTATCGTTATGGTGGGCGTAAGAGAGACGAATACCCACCATAAATGTCCTTCCCGTGAGGGCGTCGCAGATCTAAATATTATGCCCAGACATTTTAACAGAATTCGGTGGGAATACGTATCTCGCCCGTCACCGGGTCCTATGGAACTAACCATTTAACCTGTCATTAGGTTTATATACAAGTTGCCAGTTTTGCACTGCAGTGCGGGAGGATTGTCAGTAAGTAAAATAATAATTAATACATGTGTTTTCACATTGCTTTCCTACATTGGCTTAAAGTACTATCTACTAAGTATCTGAAGATGCACGGGAGTGTGTGTGATACCGCACCCTAGCCATCACCGGTCGGAAACCCCAATGGTTTCCCAGAGTCGGATCAGCCCATGGTGCGGATAGGGACATCCAAACAATTAAGAAGCCAAAAGGCTGAGTAGAACACGAACAGAGACAACATCTTAGAGTTATGAGTCTTACCGGAGTGCTGGACTAGATTATCTCACTACCGGAAGAGAAGAAGAATATATTACACAGTATGTAATTAAGACAGTGTCTCTAATCTCTAGTCAACCAGCTCTGAAGACGCATCGGGCAAGGTTTACTTGCTGCGGTCGAAAGTCGAAAGAACTGACACGATGTGTGCGGCGGCAATTGAAATACCACTTTTAGGCATGGCTGGCAGATCTGGCGAGTCATCCATCAAAGAACATCCTGCCTCTACATCTGTAGACTCACATATTCAGGCCGTAAAGGCCTCACCGCAAATTTGTGTTCCGAATGTAGCTGTTGGTATCCGGGAAAAATTATCAGAAGTTTCAAATTAGTCCCGTGAATGGGGAGTTACAAAATTGTTTTAGTGCGTTGGGTTGGAGAACTGCACACTATGGGGGAAAAACCTGACACGTAGCGAAGGAAGACACATAATGTCTGTCGCGCTTGTAGTAGCTGGTACAGATCCAACCTGTTCGGCCCCTGGCCGAGGATGCTCTCGATCACTGGATCACTTCTCCTTTTATACTCCTCGTGACGTCACAGGCGCAGGCACTATCCAATCATCGTTCGAGCAACAGCCAATCAGCGTGCATCTAATAATGGCGCAGTCGAACGTTCTAGAACATTCGAGAGGTTTTGCGTCCACGTGGTTATGACGTCACGGCAATATTTTGAAGATAATCATGAAGAGTTTTTCATGGATAACTCAGCCATTTCTCAACCGATTTTGAAATGGTTTACAGATCTAGAAAGCCCGTCGAATTTTGGTCTTGGTTGATGCCAGATTTAATGGGAACAGGAAATCAATAAGAATAACAGGATACCATCTCGGTAGACTAAAAGCGCCATCCTATCGAGGTCGTAACTACGTGCTCCATATAAACAGTGTCCTGGCGCTCGCATGCGCATAATGCGCTTTAACGAACTTAGTCGTTTTTCGACACGCTATCTCTCCCATAGGCCTATATACGCTTATAGCTCTACCCAGAGGGGCGTGTTCAGGAAACGAATTCAGGATGGGCGGCGCGTACCCAGCTTAGCTGGTACGGCCGGTATCCGACCAGTCGATCCGAACTACAGTATCTTGTATCAAACTAGCTATTCACCATAGCCCTTCAGTAATAAAAGGGCCAACTACAAATCTGCATTAGTACGGAACATAATTCTTCTGATGTGTTTGTACGTGACTATCTACTAGCCATCTAAGCGTGAGTTCTTCTTCACCGTTCCTGAGTATGAGCCGCATCAGTTAGATTATCTGCTGCTAACCACCAAGCAGCGGCTTCAGAATCATGCCATCTCGTGCCGCAATCGTGTGACATTGCAACTACAGTGACATTAGGACATTTTTGTACCGATGACTAACAGGTACTCCGTAACAATATTGTTTTGCCATTTTTAATAGGTACCGATTACTTTTAGGTACCGCAAGGTCGGATGTGACTTTCATTTTATAGTTTTATATATTTTGTTGTATATGTTTATTTTTATCTATGTGCTGTGACCGTATATTTTTAGTGTACTGTATAGTTTGTAATATGGCAGTAGCCATCCGAGTTATTACTTTTTGTTTAGTTATTTAAATTCTACAAAAAATACTTGGACCACATTTCGCTTAGGTTACACTATACAGCAACAACAAACACACCACCTTGTTTCTCCCCTACAGCAACAATTTTTCACTAAGGTCGCTGTTCATGTTCTCACTAGCGAACATGGCATGCGGCCACTAAACCGTACTATGTTAGCTTGGTAAAATAGGTTTAAAAGTAGCTAGGGATCACTACTCGATAGGAGATAGTTTGTGTAGCCTCTTTTCAGAGAGCTGCGGATCCGTCATACCCCGCACACCGGCAAGGTTGTATAAATTGGCCACCTACCATAGGGCCTCCTAAATTCTTTATAATGAGTAGTTGTCTCTTCCTAAGATCCCCGGCCACCTGGGCTAATAATTGTCTGGATTCCCTCCGTCACGTTGGTTAGAATTGACTTAGGAAACTATTGGGGTTTGTAAGCAGTTAGAATCAAAGTGTCCATGACCGCATACACCCCCTCTGTAGCTGCTACTTGATAGCTCAGTCTTTATGCCAATGTAGGAATCACTATTATAATCCTGACCCAGGAGTGCATTCTTTTGGGCAACTTCTTTAATCTTAAAGCAGATAAACGTTAGCTCGAGGGAGCGGATCTCACATGGTCAACTCTCGAAATGCTAGGTGACGGATAAAGACACAGATTGCCATTTAACTCTATGGTGACTGGGTGTGGTCTTTGAACCCTCCACGCCTTCACAGAAGGTCACCATAGTTGGATATTTGTTTCTTTCTCCACACCATAAATAGATATGTGTTTTCTAAAAATGCTTGCGACTTGTCCCCATGTTGTTATTTGTGGTCATGCTGCGGCATGTTGAGGGATTGTTATCTGATTCTGAAACTACCACCAGATGACATGTTTGCACGCTGTCGGTCTGAGGGGGGTGGGGGGGGGGGGTGGTGGGGTGGGGGGTGGGTGGGGGGTGGTATTCCATGGTGGTGACCATAACGGACACCGAACATTCTCGCCAGACAGACCTTTCTGTTAAAGATAGGAAAACACATAGCCACTTACGACCTAAACATGGAAATTATAGGCGTAAAAACAACCTGTTAGAGTAGGTTCTAACAAAAAAGCCTGCATAAATAAAGCGGCATCTACTAAATCAGTATCTTTAACCCACATAAGGTGACAACGTTGAGTTCTACGGAAATCATCCACCCCACCTTCACGTAAACCAGTGTGCATCCGATAACTTTTAAATACACTAGGTTGATTAATTTTCTCAGTGTTAGCATTGTTTGAATAGGAGAGTGGTCCTTTTTCCCATCTCTCCTCCTCCGCTTCGCTGTTGTAGGCATTTTCCAGTGATGGAGGCCTGCGCGAGGTACTTTCCTCTCGCAGCCAAAAAGCTTGGCCAGTCTGAGATTAATTTAGTTTATATTAAACCTGCTAAAGTAGTCGCTCCAGGACTCTCCTTTGTGGGGATACATCACAGATTATACCAATCAGAGATCGGTGAGGCACCACTGCCGAGGATCAAAATAAACAAACACCATTCGATCTTACATACTCAACCCTTTAGTAGCAAACGAGTACCATTGTTTAGCTCTAATATATTCATTTTTCATGTCTCACTTCTAAATTTTGGACAGACATACCGGTAACACAAACAGCCAGGATGAAATTGTATGGTTTAACATCCGCGACAATAGTCACATGGCCCCACTGGAACGTGATCGTTCCGCCGACTCTAGAGGTTGGGGTGTAGCACGGATCGACCAGATGTGTACGACCATCCCAGCTACGCTGGGTGCGGGGCGACTATTCCGGATTCGCTCCAAGCACGGCCCCATGTGTGTGATAATATGTGTGTATAAAGCCCTATGAGAGAGGTTTTCATTAGAAACGGCTAAGTCCGTAAGAACGTGTAGCGCGCATGCGCGCTCGTCAGAGCTTCTCTGACAACATGTGTCAGGATTGGGAGATAGTGTATGATTATAGTGTCCCGAGTTGGTACTTGTGATTTTCTCAAATCACACTATTCTCGTAGTTCTTGGTATCGATCTGGACCAGAATGAAACGAGGATTACAGAACTTTTTACTTTGTTAAAATCGGACCAGAAATGGCCGAGTTATCATTACAATTCCCGTTTAAATTATCTTCAAGATATTGCTTTGACGTCGTAATCGCGTTTATGCATTAACTGAATGGGGAATGTGTTGTTCAAGTGATAGCCACGTCACCACTTCTAGCTGCACGTTGATTGGCTATTGCTCGCCCTCTGATTGGCTGAAGCGCCTGCCTCTGATGTCACGAGTAGTATAAAAGGGACGAAAAAAATGAGAATTGAGAGCATCATCAGCTGGAAGCCGGCACAGTCAGGAAGTTTGCTGGACCAGTGCAGTGCAAGACGCGGGACAACTGCTAACCAATGGTGGTACCAACACCACTGCAGTGCCTCTCGGAATTGAGATCTCCTGCACCGGTGGGCAGCCTTAAGACTTTTCCGCGATTACAATTTTGGAAGCTCCCGGATGGCCATCCAGGAGCTATAAACTAATATAAGAACTCCGTTTACGGAACTTTCTCAGAGGAGTTTCCTGTGGAAGGGTCTTGCAGGCCCGATGTGATTCTACGGGACATGGAATTGATGGTGATTCTTGGTGGATAATTCGCTGGATCTTCCGACCACGCTGAAAAGTGGTATCAAACTTCTGCGCTGCATGTTGCATGTGTTAATTAACTTTTAGACCACAATCTGGTGGGACTCTACTCGGTGGGCCGCAAGAGCTATGCGACATATCCCACACTGTGTACTCAGTTATTGTAAATGCATATTTAAGTCATAACTATAGTGCTCTTTGTTAATGGGCAACTTCCAACTTTCAAACTGCCGTCCCCAGATGGAAACTTTACAACAACTGTTTAAATTATGTCTCAGTTAATCTGACTATTTAATGGACATCCCTATTATCCATTCTCCTTCACCGTCATGAGAGTGTCAGTCTGCCTGCGGAAATCTTCCCTGCATTCAAGATCGTGCGATCTTGCGCTACTCAACTGTAGTGTATCAATTTCAGTGATTTATGAACTCTTACTGTACCAATGAGCAATGGGTACTCAAGTAACCATACTATTGTGCATTTAATAATTTCCACAAATGCTACTGATGACTGATATGTACTTATCGGTCTTTCCGACCACATTTTTATACTTTCCATTTCATACTGTTAATATTATCTTTATTTCCGTGTGCTCCCAACTAACAGCACCGTTTAGGTCCTATGACCTGGGATATATCGTTAGCACTGTATTAGTTATTTGTGTATATGGCAAGTAGCCCTCCTAGTTATTATGTTTTGTTTTTATATAAAAGCTTTAGGACGCAGTACACTAGGTAATACTATACACCAACATTATATCCGCATCACTATATTTTCCCCAGCATCAATTTTACAGGTAGCTGATCATGCTCTAATTGCTTGAGCCTGACATGTTACCGACTAAACCTGGCTATCTAGCTCAATAGGATAGGTTTAAAGTGGTTAGGGGCAATCTCGCCATCAGAGACACATTGTGTATGCCTCTTTTCCGGCTGTAGTGGATATGTAACACCACGCACCGGTTAGGTTGTGTAAAATTGGCCAATTACCTTAGGGCCTCTTATTTATATCGAGTTATTGTCTCTTTCCACGCTCCTCCAGCCACAAGGCATAATAATTGTTTGGATTCCCCATTGACGCGTTAGCAGGATCCTACCCTGGGGGAACTATCGGAGGTTTCCAAGCGGTGATAACTAAAGTGCCGATTTACATACACCTCCCTCTGTATCTTCAGATACCAGTTAGTTTAGATTCCCCTGCCAATGTAGGAAGCACTGCGAAAAGAAATTAATTATATTGTGACACCGGCCTGCAGTGCATCTCTGGGCATTCTGGAAACGTAACCCTAATGACAGGTAATATGTTAATTCCGTTAGCACACGGGTGATGGATGAGATGCGGATCTCCATCCAATTCGTTGTAGTGTCTGTGTGAGGTCTTAGAACCCACCACGCCCTCATTGGAAGGACACTGACGATGGATATCCGTCTCTCACTCCCCACCATAAACGATATAGCGCTTTCTGAATTGCTTTTGTGAACTGTAAACATGTCCTGATGATGTTATATGTGGTTGAGGGAAACTGGTGACCGGATCATCATATGATTTGATGGCTATTGCTCCGTAACATGTATGCACGCTATCTTTCTGAGGTAGATGCTAGGCGGGGCGACCTTCGGGAAGCTGGGCATCTTCGCCAGTTAGATGTATGTGTCTAAAGATAGGTAGGAATCCCTGCCACTTGCGTCCAAATTTGGAACCGTATTTAATAACCAAATGGTAGGTTAGAGTGTAGCAGATGGCCCACATAAATAAAGTGGCAACTACCAATACAGTATCTTTAGACCTACATAAGACGGTGACCTGTGAATTCTTCAGAAATCATTCGTCCCGTCTTCAAGTAAACCAGTGTGCATCACATTATAAACCAGTGTGCATCACATTAATTATGGCCTCACTAGGATTGACCAGCATTTAGCTTTTTGTTTGAACAAAAGAATGGCCCTTTTTGCCAGCTCTTTTCCTCTGCTTTGGCATTGAAGGAATTTTCCTGTGATGGAGACCTGCGCGAGGCACTTTCCTCTCACAACAACAATATTTTGTGTGTGGTAGGGGTGTAATTAGTTTATATTAAACTACTAAGTAGCCTCGTTGCGATACTCCCTTGCGGGGATAACTCTGCAGATTTATGGATCTGTGTGTTACCTTCGGCGAAACCACGTAGAAAGAACATCGGATGGCTCTATGTACAGTATTATTTGCTCATTACTGTCAAACGAGTGGCATTGTTCGTATAGTTATCAATTGTGACTGTTTAATTATACCATTGTGTCCAGACTTCTAAATTAGTAATGGACCATCATACTGGTGACACCAACAGTTGGGATGAGACCGTGAGGTTCAATCTCACCGCCAATGGTCGCACAGCCCCACTGGAATGTGAACGTTCCACAGGTTCTAGAGGCCGGTCTCTGTACCTTCCAGAGAGATGTGATACGGGATCCGCAACCCCGAGAACCACAGCTAACCAGCCCTCCCGCACATCCTGCACATGCCGTGTGGTGGAGTGGAGTGACATGGCGGACCAGTGCATACCCCCATGTGCTACAGGTGTTTGTGGAGTCCAGAGAGACATGATTTCTCATTCATATCCCCAAGACTAGCAAAGCAGCATCCTCAGACCGACGCACCGTGTACCTGCGGTGCCGAGGAACAGGATGAACTTTCAGAGCAGCGCGTACCCCTAGAGGCTACAATATTATAGATGGGCCATTGTCGTTGTCCCTATCAGTCATTTCGTAAATATTCCACATAAGGAAGGAGAATGCTAACTTTCCAATCGACTCCACATCAGAGCAGCGATCTCCTAATTCCAGTAAACTTCTTATATGGCTATGGACAAAGTGTCACCTGTCCCCGCACCAGATCATGTGCACAAGAATGAGATGCAACAGGCCACCTGTGGTCGGTGACGTCATCTCACTCTCACCCATCCACTCGGGTGACCTGGATTAAGAAATAATTAAGCAGGTCTATGAGCATCTTACTTGGAAACCGCATCACACCATAAGAAATATATAGTACTCGGGAATAAGTAGTTCCTAGTTGTAAAGTCGATTGGAAACTAGTGATCTCGGGATAAAAACGATGAAGTTGTGCTCCTGTCTTACTATATATACTTGCTCTTTCTTCTTTCGCGTCAAAAAGAGGATGTAAAGAATTAAAAGTGAAACTTTATTTAAAATAATTAGGTAGTCGTATTACACAAGGCATTACCTGGTGAAAATCTGGGTTGTGGTCTTCCTCCGCCCTGTGACATCGCCAAAAAGTATAAAAGGCAGGATTCTTGCTCAGAACTTCATCTTCCCTTCAAACTCGACACTAGGGAAGACCACTGGAAATATACCTCTTTCAGTGTCTAAACGAATTTCAGTCTTATAATAACATGCCCTAATAATTAAAATATTTATGAAGAGTTTGGAAGTTTCAGAAACTGAACGTTAGGCCAGTGCTGTAACCCAAACTATGAAGAAATGGGATGTTATTGGCAAGCGATCTGGGGATGTCGGCGGCCTCAGATGATGAGCTAGCCCGTGCACAACCTGGCATGCACACGTGTGAATGGGCCCCTCCAGGAGGCATGCCGGCATGCAGTCATAGTTTTAGGTGTAATGCAGAGCTAAAGCATTATATTGTCCGCGACCATCTTTTGCAGCGAGCTTATTGCCCGGAGTGCAATACTACGTTTTCTGCTCGCCGTTTTGGCACAATTTATGCCACAAGTGCGGGACATCCTGTTTCTCTTATAAACTTAGTTAAAGGTGAAGAAACCCAGGACTGGGCCATTCTCGTGCCACGAATCATGCTTCGCACACCACAATGGCTGATCTACAGTCAATGTAAGAAGTAGCGGACACACTCTCCAACCACCACGTCGATGAAGAAGACCAAGCCGGTGCCGGTTCCAATCATCATTCCGGATGCGTTGGATGAACTACCATCTTCTCCAGGTGATCTCGTAATAGTCACAGAGCCAGAGCTGCAGTTATCGGAATCACAACCGAACATTCCTAAATCGACGCCGCTGACGTTGTTTCCGCGGCCTACTACTAGTGTACAAACTTTTTTGGGTCTGTCAGTCCGCAAACCTACATCGCCACTAAGATTATATTGTGGCAAGAAGTGCCGTATAGCCTTGATGCTGGCTCCTGGAATACCAATATTTGTTCTATCCAGAACCACAACAAATCATCTCCACGCAACGTCATCGAAAAACAGTCTCTGCCATAGTGCTGAATCCAGAGCACTCTCAGATCACCATCACGTGCATCACCACACCACCTCTACCAGCGCCAACTAGCACCATTAGGACACCTGGCAGCATGACGACGAGCACATCAGCCACCAGCACCAGCGCCATGCCAACAATGCCACGAGTCAGCAGCAACATCAGGATGACAGCAACGCCATGGGTCAGCAGCATCAACACGACGCCAACAGCACGACGAGTCAACACCACATTCACCAGCACCAACTAGATGCCAAACGTATCTGCACGAACCAACACCACCACCATCAGCAGTGCGCCATCAACCGGCAGCAACACCATCGCTGCATTTAGATGACGACAACTCCACACCATGCGTCACCAGTATCATCGTCCAGACACAGCTCATGCCAACACTATACCTCAACACAATGGCAACAACACCAACCGGCAATGTGACGGAACTGGACATTTTACCGCCATGACTGAACTATACTAATGTGCTATATAATGATCAGTCGACTCAAATGTATTTGGACTTCCACGGATCTTAATTCATAAGTAGCGGGCGGAAAACTCAAATTTTCAGAATGATAGTGCATTTCTGGATAAAGGCATGAAACTTGGCACAGATATAGATTAATGCATGCTGAATCTATTCTGTATTGGACCCTTTTTATTCGACGTAAAAATCCAAGGCGGCCGCAAAAATCTGACGTACTGACATGCATGCTGATATCTTCCAACATCCCTAGAACATGTAACTGAGAACCTTTTTCCAGTATATGGTCTTAGAGGTGACACAAGTAGATTATGTACATAACAATGTTGTCAGAACCAAATATTAAAATCTTGGTCAAGTGCCAAGTTTCGAACTAATCAGCCGAAACAGCATTTTTGTTATAGCAGTTTCTCAACTTTTCGCTGCCCTAACAACACATAAACATAATTTATAAAATCCATGAGAAAATTAAATCAGATAGACTTCACGTTAAATAGCCTTTAGCTTTAATATTCAAAACATTAGGATTTGGATCCAACCAAAACTCGGGATCCAAGATGGCCACCATTAGCATTTATAGTGTAATATTGTTCTTATGGTAGGTATAAAAAACAATAACTTAACAACTATATTCTCATTAACTCTCTGTCTGACTGCTGAATTTCTGTGGACTACATTTTCCATGGGGTTTAACGCAGTACCTGCTTAAAACTGCTGAAATTTTTTAACACCATTTGACTGAAAGTTGTTAATGGCTAAGCCACCAACAACTTTCAGTCAAATTGTTTTCAAAATTTTCAGCAGGTCCAAAGTTATTGGCCATTGAAATTATTGTCTGGTGGCTTGCAGCAGTCAGACAGTTCAAAAAGAAATTAACTTATACACATGCATATCTCAAAACGAAAATGTAGATTATCACACGCATAAAACAACAAGCAAGTTTAACCCATTTAACTGGAATGACTAAATTTTAAAGTAAACCTATAGAGCATATTTCGTGAAATATTTTTCAATTAATTTGATGGTATCGCAATGTGTTCATCGGGAGTTTTCCATCAAATTAAAATTAAAATACTTAACAACATGTTTTTATGTTTTTGGAAAGTTAGATACTTGGTCATTTACATTCTAGGGGTTAATACAGGCAGCATAGGTAGATTGATTTTCGCACGCTTTCACACACTTGTTGTTTATTGTTCTCCTATCCGACCTATTCTCTGTGACATTCGCCATCACAATAACAAAGTGAAGTGCAGGACAGGTCTAATACGGCTAATACAACCAGTTTTACATTCACAGTGTAAGAGTTCATAGCAAGAATTTGCTGTTTCAGATAGTGTGGTCCACAAAGGTGCGAATACGCCTCCATTTGCTTCCAACCCCAGTCACTTGGATCTGGATCCTTTGGTAGACACTCCATTGTCTTGCCCAAGATGTGGGCCCATGTGGCCTGCCTGATAGGCAGTTCTTTTCACACGATGTACATGAGCTGCCGAGTTGGTGGTAGATTCTCAATAAACAGGTTCCGTTTAGTGAACAAGTGTCTCCTAGCATCATTAAGCTTCATCATGCTACTTGAGCGATCATACAACAGAACAACAAATCGTTCCAGTAATTCTATGCAGGGATCAGCTATCTGTTGTGGACACCGAGTTAGTTTTAGAAATGCTTCGGTCACTGCTGCATATGGCATCCATGCAGCACATGATGATTTCTTTCCACGGCCAGAAAAACATATGTTATCACAACCAGTAAATGCGTGAAAGGTTGGGAGAGCTCCCCCCCCCCTTTCCTGTCCCAGTATTCTAGCATATTCATGAATAGGAAGGTAGCAGAAATGTTTGCTCGTTCCAAAAGCTATCCATAATTCGATGATATGAAGCTTTACACATACAGTCACAGCAAGAATGACAACATCAGTGTCTACTGTGCGGATAAGTATTTTATCATAACCTTTCTGGACTAAAATTGTCACATGTAAAATTATCCACCTATCAGCTGCTTCATGTGAACATGGTGAGAGTTGAGAGACATCTTGTTCTAGAGTACAGAGGATGACCTGGCCATCAGTGGAAATACTGTCCTTCTGATGAGAGAGAAAACTAAACAGTTCTGTCCTATTTTCAGATACTCTGAGAAAGTTTGGCCAGTTTTTGGGAGTGGCAGTGTTTGCCTGAACACGTCGTCTTTGGCCTTTACCTCGTTTCTCTCTTGTAAATGTTTTGAGGCTGCTTGAATGATTACAGTCTCATACAACATCTCGTTTTCTATTTTGTAGTTGTGAACGTATGTAGCGTATAAATACCTCACTGCTGTATTGTAGAAAGGTCTTTGCTCCACCTGGTTTCAACATTTGTACTACAGCAGCTGCATTGAATACAACAGCTGTTACTGGTGGTGTTTCTGTTGGTACAGCAGTCAATGTATGGAGGCAAGTCAATAGATCAAACTTAGTACCCAATCTGATCGCTCCATTGTCTGAGAGGGAAGGTGGCCAGGCCTGGTTTTCATGTGCAAAAAACTCTGTTAAATTACCACCACGATGCTGACATGCAATATACAACTTTGAAAATAGTCTACAATCACTTTTGGCAGCTGCAAGTTTTAATTTGTCAGTAGACCATTCTAACTGTTTGCACCTTAAAGAGTCTAAGATTGTTTCTTCTTAGTGCATCAAACACAGATGTTGATTTATTAACTAGCCGCTCTGCTATGTGCATCTTATATTGTCCTTCTAGGTTGTTCACATCTTTGACACTCTTCACAGATGATGAGTCCATAATATCCCTGGGGCAAAGACTGATTAGCTCACCTGTTCTCTCGGAGAATGGATTTCCATGTTCACCAAATGAAGCTACCAAATTCTGGACATGCTTTTTAAATCTTTTTTGGGTTGCAGTATTCTGCTCATGATGCTGCTTAGTAGTGTTTTGATCGTCACTTTGTGACATACTCGTTTCGAAACTGTTCACCACCCTTGACAACCCTGGTCCAGCTACCATCCACCCGAGCAATGCTTGTTCATTTTCCATTAGGCCAATGGCCCCACCATCTCCTTTCACTAATTCATTATTTTATTCATGCGCCTGGTCGAGGGCGTTGCAGAGAATGCACGGGTTGTTTTGTAGTAAAATGACCAGCAGCGAATTCATCGGCAACACCACAATGTTTATCGCAAAGATTTTCCATGTCCCTTATATGAACTGGTATCGTCATGCAAAATTGGTTTTGTGTAGTGCAAAGAACCATGGTGTGAGGTGCTTCAAGGATTCGATGTATAATGTAAAATTGGATTCCCTCAGGGGTCGCACAAAAGTTAATATGATTAGCTCAACTTCTAGTGTTAAAGACCAGTACTGAAATGTGGTGCAATTATTGCAACGTTCAACACACCACATAGAGAAAGACATAAGGTCATCTTGAGCAGACTCAATGTACAACTGATATGCTTGCTGGTGTAGGGCATAAAGGCGCTAGCTGCCGTCACTTTATGCACATACCGTATCTGTGTCACATGGGATGCTTGAATAAATTAATCTGCAGTCCAAGATGATGCTACAGCTGCTTGGACAAGGATATTGCTCTGTCCGCTGTGATATAGCCATGCCCCAATAGTTTTAATGTATGCCATTTCGATATGCAAGCCACCAAATATAATCACGAAATGATCTTCCCCATGTGTCTCTAGCCAAGTCCATTGTATTTCCTTGGCAAGGGCAAATAGTGGCTGATCACATGCTACTACAGGCACCTGTCCATGATTTAGGTAATTGGCTCCAGTCTTAACAACATCCATGGTATGCCGTTTCATGGTCACTGAATGTGCAACATCTGGAAAAGAGGAAGAAGAGCACTCGTACATTTGTCCTTTGCTGGTTTACTTTGCATTTGGGCATGATAAGCTGACACGGTTAAATCTGTTGGTGTGGCATCCTCATTTATCCTATCGATAACTGTTCTACACCACTCACGCTCCTTACTGATAACAGAATAGATATCAGGGTTATGAGTTGATATATCTACCGATACAAAGGGAACATGTATGCCCTTTACATACTGGGACAAGATTTGTGTAAAATTCTGGCAATGGTGGTCTACTTTTGGTTGTAGAATGTTCAATTGCAATAACTGTTTGTGGAAGTTTGCATGTGACTGCATTTGGGTGTTGAATTAGGGAAATTCTGGTTCCATGAAAGGATCCTGATGCGGTAGTTGGACTAGGATTGTGATCAACGTTGTCAACGACTGCAGTGGTGAATACCAGTACCTGCTTAACAATCCCAGGAGGGCAGACAGTTCCTATTTGCCTATAATGTGCACACACAGCACTGCTGAGGTCAGATGCCAGTTGAAGAACTCGATCATACGATATACACAGGCCGAGTTTAAACAACTTATCAACAAGTCCTCTCTTACGGGTTTGAGCATGAATCATAATCCTATGATATAAAGGAAGGTGTGTTTCTTGATTTCTGTTGTGCCGAATCATAACACCGTCCTTTCTGTTGTGTTTAATTCTGTTGAATTTTTTAATTTGTGCAACTCACAAGGCTGCTTGTGCTGACTCATTTTGAGATTGGTTCTTGATATTGGGTCCTTCGAAAATCATGTGTACTAAGGATAGCAGTGGCGCTGGAACCGAATCTTTTTGACTGTCATTCTGGAAATGTCCATCAAAACTAATATATTCATTAAAATGGTCCTATGTTTTTTGTCAGCGCACCGTGCTAACCAGAAACCATCATCATCTGTTGTTTTGGTACACGCATCAGCAAGAGCTATCCCGATATTCTCAGCAAATGCAAGTAATACATTTTTGTCTTGTTTGTGAGCTGTTAATCCAGGAACATGTGCTAAGAGTCTATATTTGAGTTTAGTAGAGTGAATATATTCGTCAACACCAAATGCATCGAGTCTTTCATTATAAAGTTGGACTAGGGTAGCCAAATTGAATACAGGGGCTACTGACTAATCTAAACAGTGCTAATGTTATACTATGCGCAGTATCTGACTGAGTGTTGCATTCTCTTTTGGTGTGACCAAGATGCAACCGTTTACGGTTATAGAATGATGCAAGACATGCATTATGGTATTTAGCCACAATTGCTACCATATCCCCTATGCTTAACTTAGCGAGCAATTTTGAGTCCTGCAGTAGCAACGCTGCTTCGCACATATTTCTGTCTATATCAAAGGTCTCTGTATTGTGAAGATGCATGCCCTCCTTATTACAAAATAAACACACTGCTGTTCCCACTATCTCTGTGTTTACAACAGATCTAGTACGTTTAGAAACTACGTCTGAGTCACATTTACTTTCCGCCACCTGAGTCAATTTCCTGTTCATGTATTCCAGTATTATGTGACTTATGCACATGCACATCGCAGAGGTTTCCTCTAAGCCATTGCCCTAGTCCGGCGTTTGGAGTTGAATGCCTGGAGGAAGCGTGTGGATCTCATGAAATGCTACCAATGCTTTTTCTAAAGATTTGTATCCAGCACACTTGACTTTCATGTTGGACTTATCGGGGTAGATCAACTTTTCATTTAAATTTTCTTTACATGAACAACACATGTTCCAGTTAACACTTTTTGGTGCAGATGGACCCACATGTACTATGTCCGCAACATTGAGTGAACTACAATGTTTTGCCATAATGAGCATAAGATACAACCAACACCGTGTTAATAAGATGTAATGATTCATCTACTGTTAGTGGATATCACACAACGGCCGCCAAGAGAAAATAATAGAAATGTTTTAAATAACACATCACGCCATTCCAAAATATAATTAACAATTTCATGATGAAGACGACCAAACCGTCCTCTGTTGTGCTATTTAGGAATCCCATTTGTAGCCCAATAGAATGCTAATTTACCACTGGAATGACTTGCTTAATAACCAAGACAATGATTCCAGTGGTAAATTTTCAAAAGTAGTCTTCTCTTGGCCTGCAAATGGACAGGCAAGCAATTATTTTTTATTTTCTTGACCAAATTTAGCCACTAGAGGGCTAAATAATTATTTAACGCTTCCAGTCTTAGAGATTAAATCTGTTTGGAATACAAATATTGTGCTAAGTATGTTGAAAGATAATTTCCCTGAAAATGATTACTGTCACTAGCAACAATAGTTGAGAGTTATATTATTTTCACCAGATTTAGCCTCTAGTGAACCAGCAAAACACAACATCCATGCTTTTCAGGATTATTTAATATGGCCGCCATCGAATTCAATCTTATTAATTCCCAATATTCATGAACAATACAAATTGCAATGTTTATGTATATTCTGGACAAAGAAATCAACGTACTATTGACTGCCTCAGAATTTCAAAAATACAGAAGAACCTTCGCGTTTTACTGCTAAATGTCTTAAACAATTACATAGGAAAACAACTGGCGGCCATATTAGATTTTCATTTGACATAAAAGCTCGGCACGTTATACTCTCTCCAATGGCATTGTGATTGATATATATATATACTCCGCTTTTGGCACTTCAAGAATGCTAGAATACGCAGAAAATCGGCATTTGTATGGCTCGTGGATATTGGGAATTAATAGGTTTTATGTCGACGGTAGCCATTTTGAATAATGGCAGCCTTCCTGAATCCAGGGAGTGATAGAAAAAGGGTCCCATCAGGAATTCAATCAGGATACATTAGTGTGCCAAGTTTCATACCTTTATCAAGAAATGCACGCTTTGCTGCCCCACTAGAGTGAGTGGCGACATATAACGGCTGATAGTTTTAAACAACATAGGTTATATTATTAATTACTTATTATTATATTAGTACAATTGTTACCTTCCCAGAATGGCTAGTCGCCGTTCTGAGTAACGTTAAGTTGTTACGCCGTAATCTCTGTATGACTGCGCCATCCCAGCGAATTGGCTGGGACTGCTTGGTACTTTTAATCTTATAAGATATATATTTTCATTATAATTCTTTTTAGTTTTGTAAAAAGATTGATATAAAAGGCACGGCGAGAGCCATTCATGTGACTCTCAAAAAGAGCCACACTTATATAAGCTAGGCACATTGGAGCCTGGGCATCCTTGGCGCGGGGAATAATTACCCGCCGCTGAAAGAGGACATCCTCATGAACTATTGTGAGGTTAAGAAACCAATAAAGTATGCACCACACAAAGAAAATAAAAGAGCCTGGGCCTAAGAAACCTGGGCCAAAAATTAAAAAGGTATGCCAATCCACCCCACCTCTTTTCACGTCTCTGTGCTATCTCTTATAAACACGCACCTCACGCATCACTCTATCCTTTCGGCTACACACTAACCTGAGAAGTCTATAATTGGTGCCAAGATGGGAGAGGGTGGTGTAGCCTGGATCATTTAGTCAGGTATGCACCGACCTGGGTTAGCCGGGTTGTACGAAACGACCCGCTCTGAGATGCTCCAACCTCACCCCCATTGATTCTATATAGGCCAGCGTGTATAGCCACCATAAGGAGAGCCTAGAAGTCCATAAGAATGCCTAGCGTGCATGCACGCCAATAAGAGATAGCATGAGAGTGTGGGGAGTGGCATTCTCATGTATATAATTGCCTGTATTTTGGGGAATCCTTAATACTAGGCCCTATTCATCCGTCTAGGTATGAATCATTATCAGGATTCGTCGAGAATAGCGAATCCACTTACAGAATTAAAATCGGCCCAGGATGTTAGAGATATCAGGAAAATAAAAATTAGCCTTTTAATTCTTCCAAGTTAGTCTGCATCGCCATCGCGCATGTGCTGGTAGGATGAAGGTAATGTGACGTCATAAGCAAGTGTTACTCTCATGCTATCCTCTCCTCTTGGTGTGCAATGATTTGTTGAGCTCTGCTATGGTGGCTGCTGATTGGTAACCATATAGTATATAAGGAGTCGCACTGGCTGCATTCCTCAGTCGGGTCGGGCGCCAGCCTAATGCGAATGACATTCCGATAGCTTACTATGCAGAGCTCGCTATAAGCAATCTACACCAGCATAAGCCATATCAGCCAATGAGGCCAGGTTAGAAAGATGCCGCCAACAAACGCTGCCGCCACACACCAGGTTTTGGAAACCCTTTTCAGGGGGTTATATAACAACTAAAAATCAGGTCACCCTCGCCAACTAAATCGCGGTGACCTGTTGGTGACACCAACTCTTTTGGCTTATAACATCAGAAACGTTATGTGAAACGATTGATCTGTACTGATATCTCGCCAAACCTGCCATACCATGACAAAAAGTGGTAGCTAGAATCATGCATGTGTCCAGTGCCTTCACAATGGTTTTTTTTTACCAGTGTTCTAACTGCGAACATTGCTTTGGACACCACTTCTGAGCTAAGCGGTGCTGATCGTCTTGTGCCGTAACCACTATAAACATAGCCTCCTCATCAATAGAGACATCTTCTCCACCGCACCAAGTCTTGTGTGCATCAACCACTTCAGTAAATTAGACTGATAACTCTAGTGCTATTATTTTGTGCCAATGACTATGAAGCACCAACTACTTCAAATGCATCAGTGTTTCCTGAAGACCGCACCAACACACAACTGGGCCAACATGCGCTGATGACTAACAGGTGCTCACCACCTACTGGCCAATGTGCACTGATGACTAACAGGTACCAACTAACAACTGTGCTATAAAACGAACATTGCACTGATGACTAATAGGTGCTCCTTTTTAGTGTAACATAGTTATTTTATTTTCACTGACACTGATTATATAAGTAAGCGCCGTAGGTCAGCCAGACCTAATTGTACTGTATAAATTGTGGTATGGAGAGTGCTGTTTAGACTTTGTTAAATACTTTTTACTTTTGCTTAGTTAAATAGTGTTATATATTAAACCATGCAACGCTTAACCTATACTATACATAAAATTAAATGCACCACTTACTTCTCTAACACAGCAACACATTTTTCACTAGCGCCGTCTCTCATGCCTGCGCCAATAGACTCGAGATACGGTAACTAAACCTAACTAGTATGTATGATCACTGTATTCTGGGGCTGTAGTAGTAGAAACATCCTAAAGCTGCAATCATTCCTTCTTCGCTTTTGCCCACTCAGCCTCAGCAGAAATCCTTAGCTTCCTCATCAGATCCATTCTTGACTTGAGTGTACCGAGTCTTGCTTTCTTGAGGTCACCACGTAGCACACTTAGCAGAGTTATGCAATGAAGTTCTCTCTTGGCTTTGCATTTGCTGGCTCCGAGTTGAGCGAATTCCAATGTTCTCTGTGCTGGTGTCTCTTCTGGCATCCTTAGAACATGGTCAAACATGGACCATCTTTGTTGGGCGACTTTTACAGCAGCGGCGATGTATTACAATCTTGTACAGTGCATAGTTGGAAATCGGTGTCCAGTGATAGTGTGTAGGTGTTTGTGGTGGCAGGTATTGAGTGTGTCTAGAGCTGCCTTTGGAGCTGCCCAGCTGCTATATGTATAAAGCATCAACGATACACAGGTTGCATTGTATAAACGTAGCATTTTAATCAAGGGCATCTTTGATCTACGAATCCATAGCTTCAAGAAAGACTGAAAAGCTATGTTCCCATGACGCAGCATGCAGCAATGTCCGAAGTACTATAAAGTAGTGAACCCAGGGTTTTACTTTTCCTCCATGGTTCGCTGCCACAAAGTGGGTAGTCATTTTCTTTAGTGTCATGCTTTGTAGATAAGTATATGTGGGTAAAGGCTTGCAGCTGTTGGAGAAGTTCGTCAAGGAGTTTCTTTTCCTCATATATGAAGTCCACATCGTCGGCATATACCATCTCTAATAGCATACACAGTATTGACACTGGGGGTTTGGTCTTGTGGAATGTTCCCGCATGGATTTCAATGCAGCAGCAAGGTGACAGGTGAAAAGCACAGGAGATGGACCATCTCCCTGTGGGGAGGAGATTAATGCCTCAAACTCTACAGACTTCACTTACTTTACTCGTACTCTCAGCTTGGTGTCTGCAAGCAGCAATCTCACTAGTCGTAGCTCATCTTCATTGCAACTGGCTTCGCATAGTACATCTAGGATCTTTGAGTGTTTAATTGTGTCGAAGGCTTGTGACATCTCACTCAGCCCGTGGTGCCAAGATAGGAGAGGGTGGTGTAGCGTGGATCATTTAGTCGGGTATGAACCGACCTGGGTTAGCCGGGTTGTACGAAACGACCCACTCTGAGATGCTCCAACCTCACCCCCATTGATTTTATAGGCCAGCGTGTATAGCCACCATAAGGAGAGCCTAGAAGTCCATAAGAATGCCTAGCGTGCATGCACGCCAATAAGAGATAGCATGAGAGTGTGAGGAGTGGCATTCTCATGTATGTAATTGCCTGTATTTTGGGGAATCCTTAATACTAGGCCCTATTCATCCGTCTAGGTATGAATCATTATCAGGATTCGTCGAGAATAGCGAATCCACTTACAGAATTAAAATTATGGCCCAGTTTGTGGAAATCCCAGTGTTTGGACATGACTACAGACACAAGCATGCATTGAGGCCATACAATGGCGGCGCATCTGCGTCCACGTTCGAAACCAATTTGGCATGACCCAGTGAAGCCATCGATCTTGTCCCGGATGAGGCATAGTGTAACATTGGATAGAATTTTCTGTATGCTGTTCAGGAGCACAATGGGCCACAGATTCGCGGGGGGGGGGGGCGCTCCTGGACTTGAGTAGTGCGATAAGGACGTCTTGGCCTGCAGCGTCAATGGGAAGGTGGTGCATCAAAGCTGAATTGATTAGGTGCATGATCGGTTTTGAGATAACGTCACTTGCATATTTGAATAGTTCATTCCTCATACCATCAGATCCAGATACACGTCCATTTTTCAGGACTTTAAGTGCCTTCTCAACTTCTGCTGTCTTAATTGGTATTAGTAATGGGCTGGGGTCTCCTGAGAACGGGTACAAGAGATCATCATAATTGTCAGTGAACTGTTCCTTGAGCCATTCTCGAATCGCCTCAGCCTGTCTCTGGTCAGTAGCAATAACGTGTCCTTCAGAGTTGTGTTCAGTGAGTGGTGATGTGTAATCAGTAACTATCAGGCCTCAGGCTGCCTGAAACATTTGGTGACAGTCATCCATGGCAGTGATTTCATCTGCTAGGGAGTCTCCTTGTTGAATAGCAAGATCTTTTAAGTGTTCGCTAATGTGGCGCAGAATGTTATTGCGCTCCCAGCATAGTTTGGTGTGGTCTTCACTTTGGCCACTTTGATGGATTCGCAGCTGTAACGCTTTCTGTTCTGCTGACAGTTTTACTACTAGAGGGTCATCAGTATACCTAGTTTGGTTGTTTTAAATAACACTTATGGTTCTGGTAGCTGATGATTCCATAGATTTCAGTATTTCGGTTATGGCTTCGTTTGGATCGGAGCTGACGTTGATGTTAGCTATCTGCTCCCCGAGGGCCTTTTTGTATGACGTTTGAGTGTCAGTGTCACTGATGAGCTTGGGTAGGTTGTAGGTGACTCTACCCTCTTGCCTAGTATGGCGTTTATATATTAGGTAGAGATCGTTCATCTGAAGGCGTGTAATGACTGGCTTATGGTCAGAATTGAGGGTTGTGCCTCCATGGGAACGAACATTCCGAAGTAGGGGTTTTGTTTCTGTCTTGCATAGTATGAAGTCTATTTGGTTGAGACAACTGTTATAGCCTTGGAACATTTTTTTTTGGGGGGGTGGGGCTTTGCAATCAACAATGTGTTCTGTCCATGTTGTCCGGTGATCGCATGGGTGTTTGAAAGCTGTATTTGTGGCCAATCGGCCATTGGAACTAAGGAATGCCACCAGTGCGTCTCCATTCTTGTTGCATGTGCCCTCTCCATACGAAGCTATGCATAAGCCAAGTCCTGAACTTTTGTCCGCAATTCCAAGTTTACCCAGCTTGAAGTTGAAATCTCCACACACGAACAGTTGCCATCTAGCTGGGATTGTAATGGCGGTGCTCAGCTCTGCATAGAAGGAATTTAATATTGCTGGATTCTCTTTGGCCATATGCGTTGACAATGCGACACTTAGTGGTGGTGTGTTTTCACATAGGTATAGCCAGGTCGATGAATGCAACGCGATCACTGATTTATCCAAAACTAATGACATGGTTTAAGACCCTTTGTCCGATTATGAAGCCTAAACCCGGTATGTGGCCTGTTTTTGCTCCATGAGCACAAGCTTTTGGCCTGTCTGTAGTTGCTGCTCTGAGCTTTTAGCTACTATAGTCTCTTGAATACATGTAATATCGATGTTATAGTGTTCATAGGATGTGGCTAAGGTGTGCCTCTTTGATGTTGCACTCAGAACACGTACATTCCACGTAGCTATGGTAAGCTCCTAGGAAGATCGGGTCATCCGAGGTTGTCGAGCAAGGTTTCTTGTTTGAGGATGGTTAGACATATTCACAGTTGCCTCTGTATTTCGGATGTCAACCTGCAATCCTTGATGACACCTCCACGCTGGTCTCCTCCGTAAGTTGGTACTTAAGGAGGAGACCAGCATGGAGGTGTCATCTTTCTCCCCCAACCTAACTAGTATTAGCTCAGATATTTTGTTAGTTTAAAGTAGTTTAGGACGACTGCGCAAACGAAGGAGTGCTGTTTATTGTAAACCCTTGATGACTTAGTTTCCCAACAAAGTTGGTACTTATGGAGGAGACCGGCGTGGAGGTGGCATCTTTCTCCCCAACCTAACAAATATTAGCTCAGATATTTTGTTAGGATAAGGTAGTTAGGAGCGACTGCTCAAACGAAGGAGTGGTGTTTATTGTAAAGCCTCTTTCCCCGTTATGCTGCCATCTACATAGCTAGCCAGTTTCCATAATTGGCCACTAACTTTATGGCCTTCTAAATTACTAGAGCAGCTGTCTCTTTCTATGCCTCTCTGGCCCTCTGGCCCTCTGGCCAATTAATTGTTTGGTAGTTCCCTCTGCCGGTTTGGTTAGACCAGACCTGGGGAATGGCAGGGGTTTCTTGATGGTTAGAATCGAAATGGCGACGTCTCACACACTTCCCTTGTACCCTCGTCGGTACCTTTAGGACTTCCATAAGCCACAGTAGTATTCACTGTGCAAACATTAATTATAGTAGGAATGGCCTAGCAGTGAACCTCAGGGCAACTATGCAACCTTAAAGCAGGTAAACGTTAACTCCAAGGGACTGAATCTCATATGGTTCACTCTCGTCGTCCAGGCAACATGTACACGCCATCGGCCTGAGGGAGTGGTTCAATGGGTATGTGCCAAGATGGCTACCCGGGCTCATCCGCCAGGAAGGCTACCTGTTACCAAAGCTACGTAGGCCTAAGCCATTTGAGGCATAAACCATGTGTTTAGACTCAATAACTAAAGGTTAGCCTAGCTCCTTAAGAAGGACTGCCAAAATAATGCGGTGCCAACTAAGCCAGGGACTATAGTATAAGAGACAACTATGCCAAATCCTGTTCAAGCCAGCTCACCGCCTCCACGTAATACAGCTTGCATCCCAAAATATAAATAATTACACATATATAATTTAACACACTTTAGCATTGTTCTAAATAGGAGTATGGTCTTGTCCGTTTCTCCTTTCCCCGCTACGGCATAATAAGCACTTTCATGTGACGGAGGCCTGCGCAAGGCATGTTCCTCTCGCAAAACCAATTTATTGGCCCGCTTGAAGCATTAGTTTATATTAAACTAGTTAGCCAGGCTAGGACTCCTCCTTTACAGGGGTACCTATCATATAAATAAGGATAGGTTAGGTATCTTTCGCGAGATACAACACAGACAGCGCCAACACGTCTCTTTGTTATATATATATAGCCTTCTGAATGGTTGATTTATTACGCATAATAAATCGAATTATTATGCATAATAATTCGAATTATTATGTGTATTAAATCAACCAATTAATAACGAATACCAGCAATTTATTTATATTATGAAGGCCATCAGGGTCACAATTCGGTATTTATTATGCATAATAATTCGAATTATTATGCAAAATAATTCGATTTATTATGTGTAATAAATCGACCAATCAGAAGGCTGGAATTGCTGGTATTCGTTATTAATTGGTTGATTTAATACACATAATAATTCGAATTATTATGCATAATAATTCGATTTATTATGCGTAATAAATCAACCATTCAGGAGGCTA
Source organism: Chaetoderma sp. LZ-2023a (assembly GCA_034401795.1). Classification (NCBI taxonomy): domain Eukaryota; kingdom Metazoa; phylum Mollusca; class Caudofoveata; order Chaetodermatida; family Chaetodermatidae; genus Chaetoderma; species Chaetoderma sp. LZ-2023a. The sequence goes on from CM067372.1 coordinate 42,790,511, forward strand.
GAATGGCTTTTATTCGTTATTGATTGGTTGATTTAATACGCATAATAATTCGAATTATTATGTGTATTAAATCAACCAATCAATAGAGAAAAAACGATATGCTAGCTTTCTGATTGGTTGATTTATTACGCATAATAAATCGAATTAATATGCATAATAATTCGAATTATTATGCATAATAAATACCGAATTGTGACCCTGATGGCCTTCCATAATATATATATATATATATATATATATATATATATATATATATATATATATATATATATATATATATATATATATATATATATATATATATATATATATATATATATTACAAATTAAGGAACATAGTACAAAGGCATACTGGCTACACGAATAGTCAAGATGACACTGTAGTGTCCACTGTAGGTGTCAATGGTCGCTCGGCCCCACTGTTCCACTGACTCCAGAAGTCAGTCTTTGTGGTCACGGGCATCCCAGTCTCCAGTCTCCGTCCCTGAGGTCAGCTAACCAGCATCATCGACAAATCCTTGGAGGAATTGGTGAAGCAGTACGGCGCCAGAGCTACAACAGCCATGCACATTGTCTTTGCTGAACTACTCTCCTACATGCATCACATCTTGGATATTGATGAGGCAACACTAGTATGTCAGCTCTCAGAACTAACTAAACTGTATACGTCCAGGGTATATCAGCTAAAAGAGGATGCACCATCAAACATCCATGCAACCTGATTCAACACTAGGATACTTGGATACTTACCCAAGTTAGAGGAACATGGTGAGAACCGTGATATTATATTAGTACCAAGTGGAACTGCTGGCAAATCAATTAGGAAAATATGTCAACTCAGTGGAGAAAGTGAGCCCATCATTATGTCACGTGTTGCTGATATTACCTGTCGTGAACTGTTCAACCATGAATGCCCATCGTTCACGGGTGATTGCCAGCACAGATCAGCACCTTCATCACTGGTAACGCGTGTTACCATGATACTCCATGGTACCAGCATCAAGAACGAAGTAAATTATCATGCACAAGCCTCTCTCTCCCCACCACCCCCACCCAACCTCCCCCTCCCTCCCACCCGCCTGCCCGCCCTCCCCTCCCCTCCCCTCCCTCCCTTCATTGTATCGGTGCAAGCAAGACGCCAGTTAAAACTTAGAGAAACTTTTCATGGTCATTCATCCAATAGTTGTTCAAATAAAGTTACCCTGCAGCCGCAAGCAATGCCTTGCAGGACTTAATTATAAAAATATGTTACAAGTGCCAGAGACATGCCTTGTAAGACACAGTATAGTTTGACACAAATCTGTCATACAGTTTTGAAAGTTGCACCTGACACTTGAAATTCTAGTAGTAAATAGAAGTTTTTTTCTGGCCAATTTTGTCATACTAACCCGTGCGTGAGTACTGTAGCCTTCGGGTGTGCATGCTGGTCTGCTGGATACTCTCGTTCTGCAGTACCGCCAGTGCGTGGTACATTGGGACAAGGCTGCTGGTTAGCTGCGAATCTCCGGGTTGCGGATCTGGTGTTGCGCACTGCCAGATTATACAATGACAGACTTCTACAACCTGTGGAACATTCATGTTCCAGTGGGGCCATGCGACCATCGCCGCAGAAGTTGAACCTCACGGTCCCATCCTCGCTGTTAGGGTGGGACAGAATTAAATACATACAATCATTAATGATTGTAGCAGTCAACCAATGGCACTCGTTTGCTGCTACTCAGGAGATGTTTAGTTCATAGGGTCAAGTAGATGATTTGTTATCATGGTCCTCTCCAGAAGGTAACACACAGAGTAAGATCCGCGAGGCATCCCCACAAAGGAGGGTCCTAGCGCAGCTACTTAACACGTTTAATATAAACTATATTCACCCCTAACACAAACATTATTTGTTATGAGAGGAAAGTGCCTCACGCGGGCCTCCATCACAGGAAACTGCCTACAATGATGAAGTGGAGAAAGAGAGATGGCAAAAAGGGCCATTCTCTTGTTCAAACTAATTATGCAAAAGAGTCAAACTATTGAAATTATAAGTTTAATATGATGCACGCTGTATTACGTGAAGATGGGGTGGATGATTTCCACAGAAGTCAACACCGTCATCTTCTGTAAGTTCAAAGATACTGTATTGGCAGTTGCCGCTTTATTTATGCAGTCCTTCTACTAGGTCGTATCCTAACATTTAGTTTTTAGGTTCAGATCTAAGTTACGCCACAAATGGCAGTGTAAGCTAACTATCTTTAACATATAAGTGCAATAGACGAGAATGTTCAGTGACCGTATGGTTACCCTATGGAACATCCCCCACTCACCCCCCCCCCTTCCCCACTCTTGTAGAGTTAGATGGAGATCTGAGTCCTGTCCATCACCAGTGTGTCGGGGGAGGATCCTATGAGATCCGCATCCGGGGAACTAACAATTACCTGTCGCCAGGGTTATGTAATTTCGTCCAGAGATGCACTGCAGGTCTGTAACTATAATATTTTCGCAGTGATTCCTACTTTGGCGGGGTTTATCTAACCACTAGTATCCGAAGATACAGGGGAAGGTGTATGCAGTCATCGTCACTTTGTTTCTAACCGCTCTGAAACCCCAACAGTTTCACAGTCAGCTCCAAACAACATTGTGGAGGGAGGTCCAAACAATTAATAAGATCGGAGGATGGAGGAGCATAGACAGAGACAATTACTCATATAATGGAGGCCTTAAGGTATGTGGCTAATTTATACACTCTAGCCTGTGTGCGGTGTTACATATCCGCTACTCCCGGAAAAGAGACTAACACAAAATGATTCCTACAGAGTAATCGTCCCTACTACTATAAACCTATCCTATTGAGCTAAAATAGTCCAGGTTTAGTCGACCGCATGTCATGTTCATGCAATGAGAATATGATCAGCGACCTCAGTGAAAAAGTGATGCTGTGGGGAAACAAGGTGGTGCGGTTGTTGTTGCTCGATTGTGTAGCCTAGCGAACTGTGGTTCCAATGTTTTTATATAAAATAAGCAAAACATATAACTAGGATAGCGACTGCCATATCTTATCACAAAACAATAAAATAGAAGGTCACACAACCTTGACGGTGCTTATAGGCACAAAAATAAGAATAATATATACACTATAACAATAAACTATAAAAATGCGGTATTAAACGACCGGCAGCTGCCTATTAGACATCAGTACCTGTTACATAAAAGTAATACATAAATACAATAATAATATGACAATGACGGAGTACCTATTAGTCATCGGTATGGAAAAAGTTCTAGAGTCACAGTAGTTGAAGCGCAACATCTGGAATGCGAGAAGGCACGATGCGGAAGTTAGCTGCTAGGCAAAGCTGCAGGCAAACTGTCTGATGTGGCTCACTCAGGAATAGCACAGAAGAACGTTTACGGAAGCAGATGGCTAGTAGTTAGACACGTCCACATACAAAGTTAATAATTTAAGCGGTATGCTGGAAGTTCCACACTGGTGCAGAAATTGAAAGCTGTCCTGAAGTGCTTGAAGGGCTACGGATGAAAAGTTAATAATGCAGATGCATTCTGGCAGATCACAAGATGAGATGCATCCAGTAGGTCACACGATGCATAAGGCAATGTCCCCTAACTGTGGTCAAAACATTTAAAGTCTAACACAACATGTGCGGATTTGTGTAGCACGGATCGGCCGGATGGGTACGAACTGTCCCAGCTCAGCTGGGTACAGGATGACCGCTCCGGGTATGTTCCAAGCATGCCCCCCCCCCTGAGTAGGATAGTATGCGTTTATAAAGCCATATGAGAGAGGTTTCTGTGAAACGTCTAAGTCCGTGAGATCGCGTAGCGCGCATACCCTGACAACACGTGATAGTATTGGGCGAGAATGCATACTAAAGTGTACCGGTTTGGTGCACGTAATTTCTTTGAATTCTACTGTTCTCGTCGTTAAATAAGCCGGAATAAGACGAGGATTCTAAAACTATTTACCTTTTTAAAATCGGACCGGAAATGGCCGAGTTATCTTAATTTAGCTCGTTGAAATTATTTTCAAAATATTACAAGGACGTCATAAACACGTGAATGTACTAAGTGAATGGGGAGGATGTCTATCACGTGATATCGTCCTCACTCTTCCTATCTGCACGATGGTTGGCTACGGATCGCCCGCTGATTGGCTGGACATCCTGCCTATGACGTCACGAGTGGTATAAAAGAAGCGCAAAACCAAGAATCGAGACCACACTTCGTCGAGGGAGAACAAGTGGCAGGTTGTGTGGCCAGAGCAGTGCAAGACATGGGCAACTGCTTACTGACTGTGGTTCCCCTATAACTGCAGCAGTGCCTCTCTAATTGCAGTTCTTAGACTTTGGCCAGCAATCGAACATCCGCATCTAGTTTTTGTAAGCCCTCGGATGGCCATCCAGGGGCAACTAATTGAATAGAAGAAGCGTCCCTCATATCCGACCTTTAGAGGAGACTTCGTGCGGATGGGCCTCGTGGCCCCGATGTAACTTCTCCAGTATGTAGAACGAGTGATGAATCTTGGTGGGCAACTCGTCAGATCTGCTGAACCACGCTGAAAAGTGGCGATCAAACTTCCGCGCAGCATGCCGTGTGTTAATTGAATTTTAGGCCACAGTCTGGTGGGACTCTGCCTGGTATGCCGAAAGAGCTATGTGGTGTACCATGTATGGTGTACCCAAGAATGTACATGCATTTTATAATTATAACGTCCAACTTTAGCCCTCTATGTTATGAGCAACTTTCAAACTTCCGATACAGTATGGAACTTTCCAACATTCTGCTTAACTTATTTGTATGAGCTATTATGACTATCTAGTGGACATCCGGAACTACAGTCGTTCTTTTTCACCATCTTTGAGAGTGAGCTGCATCAACAGTCCGCCTGCAGAGATTTCCCAGCAACTCTAGAATCATGCCATCTCGGGTTCCTCATCTGTGACACAGCATCTACAGTGACTTATGAACTTTTTCTGTGCTGAAGACTAATAGGTACTCATTTATCTATATTTTTTATTCATTTATTTACAGGTACTGATGACTGATAGGTACCGACCGGTCGTCTGAGACCGCATTTTATAATTTATATCTCTAATGTAAATATTATCCTTATTTTTGTGCTTATGACTAACAAGCACCGCAAGGACCTATGACCTGATTTATCGTCAATACTGTGATAGTTGGTTATATATATATATGGCAGCAGCCATCCTAGTTACTTGTTTTGTTCATTTTACATAAAATACTATGACCACAGTACGCTAGGCTATACTATACAGCAACAATCAATCCACGTCCCTTTCCCCCCAGCATCAATTTTACACTGAGGTCACTGTTCATGTTCTCATTGCGCGAACCTGACATGTGACCGACTAAACCTGGCTATTCTAGCTCAATAGGATAGGTTTAAAAGTAATTAGAGACAACCACTCCTTAGGAGTCATTTGTGCAAGCCTCTTTTCCGGATGTAGTGGATATGTAACACTGCACACCGGATAGAGTGTGTAAAATTGGCCAGTTACCTTAGGGCCTCTTATTATATTGGGTGATTGTCTCTTTCTACGCTCCTCCAGCCGCAAGGCTTATATAATTGTCTGGAACTTCCATCACCATGTTGGCATGATCCGACTTGGGAAACTATTGGGGTTTCCAAGCAGTGAAGACCAAAGTGTAGATTTCGCATACACCCCCTCTGTATCTTCGGATACCAGTTAGCATAGATAACCCCGCCAAAGTAGGAAGCACTGTGAAAAGATATTTATTTTACCCAGCCAGCAATGCATCTCTTGGCATCCTGAAACTTATCCCTAACAACAGGCAAACATTAGGCCCCGGAGCCAGATCTTGGATGGTCCGCTCCCGACACCGGGTGACAGATAGGACGCAGATCTCCATCTAACTCCGTACAGTAACTGGGTGCAGTCTTGGAACCCACCACGCCCTCACAGGAAGGTCACTAGAGGTGGATATCTGCCTCTCACTCCCTTTTATGCACTTTTCAAATTGCTTGTGTAATATTGACTTGTCCTAGTGATGTTGTATTTGGTTGCAGTGTGATATGCGACCGGATCGTTACGTGATTCTGAAGCTGTCACTCCAAATCATGTCCGCTCACTGCCTTTCTGAGGGAGATGCTCCGGACGGTGACCTTAGGGAAACCGAGCATCTTCGCCAGTCAGGCTCATGTATCAAAGATAGGTAGAAATTCCTGCCACTTGCGGCCAAAGCTTGGATATAAATCTAACAACTAACTGGTAGTTTAAGATTTCATAGAAACACCCATAAATAAAAACTGCAACTACCAATACAGTATCTTGGACTTACATAAGATGACGGTGTTGAATTCTACGGAAATCATCCACCTCATCTTCACGTAATACAGCGTGCATCACATTAATTATAATTTCACCAGGCTGACTCACACTACACTTAGCATAGGTTTGAACAAGAGAGTGGACCTTTTTGTCAGTTCTCTTCCTCCGCTTCGACATTGAAGGAATTTTCTTGTGATGGAGGCCTGCGCGAGGCACTCTCATCTCGCAACAATAATATTTTTGTCATGGGTATAATGGTTTATATTAAACTATACAAGTGGCCTCGTTAGGACACTCCCTTGCAGGGATACCCCACGGATGTATAAGGACCAGTGAGGTACCTCTGACGAGTCCACGTTAACAAGACACTAACTTAGTTCTATGTACTGTATGTTTTCTCTCTCGTGCTAACAAACGAGCACCATTGTTTATATAGTTTATTTCTAATTATCATGTCTAGGCTCCTAAATTGAGCTATGGACCGTCATACTGGTGACACAAATTGTTGGGACGAGATGGTGAGGTTCAATCTCGGTGGCAATGGTCGCACGGCCCCACTGGAACGTTATCGTTCCACCGGCTCTAGAAGTCTTTGTACCTTTCGGAGAGTCATGATGCTGGATCCATAACCCCGAGAACTGCAGCTAACCAGCCCTCCTGTGCATCCTGTACTTGCGAAGCAATGGAGTGAGGCAGCAGGATGGACCAGCGCATACCCCCGTGAGCGACAAGTCGCACCCGATGTGGGGCTCGAATGAGAAGCGAAGCCACGCCTACCCTCAGCACACACACATTTCAGTCTCCTTCATTTGATGATCAGCACTCCTTAGATATGGAAGTAGCATCATATGATGGGAGAACTGCACGCATGCTTACCGACTTTGCCAGAAATTTCCGGTGAGGAACTGCCAGCACCGATTCAACACGAGTATTCGCCAATCAGCGAGGGGACCTTCTTCGATGCCTCGCAGGCGAGTACTCAATACATCACATTGTCAGATATCTGCGATAGGCAGCCAACACTTTTGTCGGATAGCGGTCGACCATGACAAAGACCCCTACAGGGGCACACCAATTCTTCACGAACATCACGTTCACCTCTATCATCAGAAGGTGACCAATGGCCTGTCCCTCATTCACCATGTCCCGCATCTCCTCCTATCAGAACGTCGTCGCCGTATTATCCATCTATATCGTGACATGAACCGGGGAATGCAGAACATTCATTTCAATATTATACCAGAAGGAACATATCATCACATGTCATACACCACCCCCGTCAATCTCATGGACCACCTCCGTACGAAGAATGTCCATCACACCTACGGAACTTCCGCATCACATACACGGAATGCCTCCATCAGTCTATAGACCAACACCTGTCTATAGACCCGCATCAGGGTGGTATTCAGCAGAACCCACATATCGCACACAACATCATCGTCGGGAATCACCTTCGCGGACGTGGTATCAGCATGACCAACAGCAGGAACAACCACCAACATCACTACCAACACACAGACCAGCATCCACGTTCACACCATTCTCCCTAGCAACGCAACACAGATTCGTGCCCATAGTACCATAGCATGGCCATGGCCGAGTCATTCTTCCTCCCGAATTCAGTGGGGAGAGTGACTGGGACAATTACAAGTGCCAGTTCGAGACTGGAAAACACGCTGTTGGAAAGATTCTGAGACACCGCCCTCGGAGAAACAAGTCGTCTTCAGCTTAAAAACTTGCGTAGATGAGCTGGAGAGACCCTGCCGGAGTTACCAAGTCGTATCCGGCAACTTGTTACACACGTATACCCAGCACCAATCACGAGGGAGATAAGCATCGTCATCTACAACTCTAACAGGTGACCAGCGTACACCGCAACCTGAGTCCTCGCTAAACTAGAATGGGCACTGATTATAGAGTCACTTCAGTGCCAACTCTCACAACCCGGCTCAACTATGGCCTCCAGACAACAATGTCAGGTGGCTAACACGACGACTCATACACCTTACTACTTACGTGACAGTACACAACCACACCCACCTGGCTTTACATAGGTCAGTGCCAGCCATGCATACTGCATCCGCGGCACTGCCAACATCTCCCTCTGTGAGAGGTTGTGACCCCACAACCTCCGCATCTCACAAACCTTCTCCCTATGTAAAACGGCAGTGGTTGGTTCTAGCACCTCCACTGAAACAACATTTATACAAGCATGATGACCCGCTGCCAAAGCACTTAACACCCGGTGCCCCTTGGTGGTATGCAACTCACAGGTCCTAGCAGCATCACTCACCGCATCTAGCAGCAGTAACAGCGACATGGACAGCGGTCACCCTTCAGCATCATGGATCCGAAAGAAGAAGCATCATCCAAAGAGCGGCAAACCTCACTGCTTCTTTTGCGCATCCACTAAACATCCCATGATGCATTGTCAGAAGGGGCTAACACAGCTGGCCCTTATCCACAACCACACCAGTCCTGTCCAGACTGCTGTCTACACCAATTCATGATACAGCACACCAGCATCAACAACACCGCCATTGCTACCCCCAGCTCCATCATCTCCTAAGCAATAACAGCAGTGGCGACGACGAGTTGGTCACTCCCTCACTCAGCCACCGATTGCACTCACGGAAGCTATCCAAAAGCAAACGGACTACATACAGGATGATACTGCACCAAAAGAAATCCCTCAGGCAGTATCGTTGGAAACTCTTCCACAAGCACACTGCAACGTAATATACAAGTGTGCTTGCCTTAGTGGCGTTTCGACCAGGGCCATCGTAGATACTGGAGCTTCCACAACCGTTTTTAACAAGCGCTTGTATGAGAGCATCCACCTCATAAAAAGCCACCCCTTAGGCCTTCAAACATATTTTTACAAACAGCTACCAGAGCCGATGTTCCAGTGGCTGGTACGGTAAACCTCGTAATACAGATAGAGGAAATGCAATTCATACATTAAGTTGTAATTGCCTCTATTCAAAACGATGCCCTGCTAGGTTCTGACTTCCTCAGTGCCAGCGAAGCCGTCATACATTGCAGACAACAGGAATTAGATGTACACAGCCATTGCACACCCCTTGGACCAGAATTATCACTGTACGACACTTGTGCGGTGATTTTGACATCTACGGCCACAGTTGAGCTGGGACAAGAGGAGATATTATGGGCTACAGCACCACAATTAGGAAGCAACACACGCACAGCCATGCCGGAACCCAACCCCAATTACATGATTGCCTCACAATGCGCAAGTCCCCGGATGATCGTGGACACCACCAACAAGGATCATATACCATTTAGGTATTCAATGGCACAGCGGACCCGATAACACTAGTACCGGGAGTTCATTGTGGCCATCTGGTGAATGTGATATCACTGGCGACACCACCTACCGCACCTACACTAGCTACAATTTCTGAGGATGATTTACCCGAACACCTGCATGACATTTATTTGCATGCCACAGTTGGTTTAACTCACTCTCACAAATGTGACATACGATATATATTACATAAGTATCGTGAAAGTTTTTCGGCCAGAGACATGGATCTGGGAGAAACTCACCTCATGTGACACGTCATTGACACCGGAAATAATCGACCCATCCGACAACCCATATGACGTCTTCCCATTCACAAAGAGGCAGAAGCGCATCAACAAGTGAATGACATGTTGTGGACAGGCATCATAGAGGCCATGGCATCCCCATGGGCTAGTCCCATTGTACTAGTGGACAAGAAGGATGGATCATTGTGGTTTTTCATTGACTATCACCGCCTAAACAATCTCAGCATCAAAGACGCCTATCCATTACTCCGAATCGACCAGGCCTTAGATTCCTTGTCGAGAGACAAGTGGTTTTCTACCCTTGACTTAGCTAGTAGATACTGGCGGGTAGCCATGGATGAGACTGACTGGAAGAAGATCGCATTCATATGCAGAGGCGGTCTTTTCCAATTCCGCAAGATGCCCTACCACTTGTGCAATGCTCCTGGAACATTCGAACGTCTTATTGAGGAAGTACTCACTAGCCTACAATCGGGGATCTGCCTCTGTTACATCGACGACGTGATCGTCTTTGGCTCTTCATTTGAGCAGACACTGTCCAACTTGGACACTGTTCTGATGCGGTTTCATGCCACAAACCTCAAGTTCAAACCTAAGAAGTGTCATCTTTTCAGACCGGGCGTCGAGGTCCTGGGACACGTCATATACGCCGATGGAGTAGCTACTCGACCTTTAAAAACCAAAACAGTAGTGGAGTGGCAAACCCCCACTTCAGTCACCAACACCCAGAATTTCCTCAGTCGCTGCCAGTACTATCGTCGATATATCCGTCACTTTAGTGAGATTCCATCCACATTATTCCAGATCACCGAAAAACATCGACCATTTGAGTGGACGAGTGAGTGTGAAGGTTCTTTCCATTCTTGCTCATTCTAACCCTAACCTCGATTCCATCTTAGACACTGATGCATCTGCTTATGCACTAGGTGCCATTCCCTCTCAGGTCACAGAAGATGGAACAGAGCAGGTACTGGGTTATGGATCACATACTCTGAATTAAAACAGAGAAACGTTACGCGACCACTAAGAGGGAATTGTTAGCTGTGGTGTATTTTGTCAAATATTACAAGCACTTTCTGTACAGGCACCCATTTATACTCCGTACTGATCATGCCTCACTATGCTGGCTCAGAAACCAAAAAAATCTGGAGGGCCAGGTAGCGAGGTGGCAGGAATCCTTGCAGGCCTTTAACTTCAATGTTGTTCATAAACCCGGCAAGCTGCATGGAAACGTCGATGCCTTGAGCAGAATCGGGCTCGAGGATGAAAAGAAGTGACCACCACCGTGACACCTGCAACACAGCCATTTCCAGTGTTCCCCTAGTTGCGGTGCGCCGAGTGGGATCTGGAGACAGTCGCTAATGAACAAGCAACAGACACGCAAACATGGAATATATACGCGTGGATCCAGGAAGGGGCACGTCCTCCTAAGGAATCTGTTACCTCACTTTCCACAACAGCTAAATATTACTATCAATGGTTTGGAGAATGTCATATACAAGGTGGCGTCCTCTACATTAATAACCGGATAGTAATTCCTGAGCATTATCGTGTTTATTATCCTGCAACAACTGCATGACAATGCTGGACATTTAGCCATAGAACAGCGGATCGCGTCAAACAGAGATTCCACTGGATTGGGATACGCGATAGTGTAAAGGCATGGGTTGCCAAATGTGTCTCATGCCAAAGACGCACTGTTGGCCAGCACCATTATGCCCCTCTACAAGTTAAAATTGCTGTGCACCATGGTGGCTATTGATGTGCTCGGACGCTTGAATATGATGGATGAAGCAAACAAGCACATCCTCGTATTGCAAGATTATTTTATGAAGTTGGTAGAAGCATTAGCTTTGCCGGACCAAGAGGCATCCACAGTGGTCCTGTCTAGCAATGTGTTCTGCCACTTCGGTATGCCCTATGAACTACACTCCGACCAAGGAAGTAATTTTGAGAGCCGGCTGATGTCCGAGCTCTGCAAATTGTTTCATATAGTCAAAACAAGGACAACTCCATACTATCCATGACGGGATAGTAGAGAGATTCAAAAGAACTCTAGCAGAGATGTTGACTAAGGAAACACACCATGATTGTCACGATTGGGATTTACGACTCCCATACGTGCTCATGGCATACCGCACATCGACACATTCCAGCATGGTTTATACCCCTGCTCGGTTAATGTTAGCCCGTGAATTAGCCTTACCCTTGGACCTGGCTATGCCCATGATTCCAGGAGAGAAAAATGTGGTAGTAGGTAAGAAGTTGGACGTGACCTACCGGATCCGCGCCTCGGATGGCCTGACCTCAGTCATCCCCTTCGATCGTCTTAAACCTTGTGTTAGTGATGACCCAGTACCAGTGCTCGGACTGGGCATTCCATGTAACATTGGTACCCAGACAGATGTCGCTACGGAGACATGTATTCCAGACGTTAGTCCCGAGCACAAGGGTGCCAGTTCGACCCCTCTCCTACCAGGACAGGAGTCCGGCGAACATATGACAAATGCTGAGGACGATGACGAGCTATGTACTCGTCCTCTCCCTCCTCAGAGCGGGTCTACGCGATCTGGGAAGTCGTATCTGAAGACTTTCTCATTTGTGCTGTCCAAGGGGAAGGATGGAAAAGTTGTTCCGCCGACCTCTTCCCATTCCCACCCACTTCATGCTATTACCCCAATTATAGAGTTACCACAGGCAGAAGCTGAGGCTGCCTCGAGCCATGTTTCTTCGAGGTGGGACATATAATAAATAGCATGGAAGTGAAGAGGCTTGATGAAGCCTTGGCCTGTTGCAGTCAACAAGAAAACCTCACAACTCAGTGCACTCCCACTCCAATTCCCAAAAATCGCCAGACCACCCGCACTCCAAGTTGCACCCTATCCATTAGCAACACCACCCCCACTCCAACTGGCGTCCCTCATTTCCGCACCGAGTTCGGACACCACACGTCCTGTCCATTTCACACTCCACTCGTCGTCTGTTGACTGTTAATCTTCAGATATGAGAGAGTCAGCTGTTTCAGAGGAGGTGGCATCCCGCTCCACTGTCAGCCCGATGACTGGTGGTGGCCAGGGAAGCAGACTGTTCAGCAGATTCTCGGCTCGAATAATCCCGGTACTTAAACACTATGACAGAGTGCCAACCGTCGTGTAACAGGAGATGTTCATCCCCATCCAAAGGGCATCCCCGACCAAAACCACCCCCACCAAGCCCCCCCCCCCCCGCCCCATGAGCAGTCAGAACATCACATCAAGACACAGAAAGAGGGGGGCATACAGAACACACTTGCTCTCAAGGCTGGATACGTCAATTCTTCGCCGCGAGAATACTACATACATACCCGATTAAATAGAGAGTATAACAGAGACATTCAACACCACCAACAGCATAGATAGCACGCACCTAACTTTTGCGACAGAAAAAGTTAGAGACACCTTTTTTCTGCAACATTCCCTACTGCACGAATGCGGTGAGTTCATAACCCACCACAAACCGACTTTTCCGCAAAAGCAACAGAATCAGCATTCCCCAGCATGGAAAACTGGATCTGCCCACTGCACATTATGCCAGCGTCATAGAGCAGCCCCAACTTCCCTACAACAGAACACTACCATCATCAGCACGAGTCAACACTTTCCGCAAGCACCTCCTTATCTGGTAATCTGGAAAACTAATCATACGGGAATCGCAGCCATCTACAGTACATGCTACAAGGATTTCCCCAGGCCCCTTGGAAACGTCGTACGTAAACAGCTAAACATAGACCACTCACTCACATGTAATAATAGCCAACATTATTAAGAGAGCAAGATGACCGCAGTCTGTCGTTGGTAGCTAGTACGAGATAGGCACAGAAAGGGAAATTCGACAATGGTCTGATTCAAGTACGACAGCACCTTCATGGTCATCCACGCTCTAAAGTAACCCATTCTAAAAAAAGAACTCGGCCATTACAGAGTGAAATACATCATGTCTGATAAAGTTGACAACGCAAGCACTGCAGTGCCCCTCCCCCAACCGCAATAAAAAAAACCTTGACACTTCACGACAGCGCTAGATTCATCCACAGATAAGCAGCTATGCGTATCAATCAAATTCACCAACATAACAGAGACACAGACACTTAGGATGACTGTTTCACAATCTCCATACGATGGTACTGTAAATTGTAAACTGTGGCACGCACTTTCCGATCTGTACAGTAATAATTTAGTTTGGTCTAGGTGAGGTGAGACTAGTCATACCCATAGAGGAGGATGCTTGGCAGTCCGCCCATCCAGTAAATACAGTCCAGCTTGGCGGAGTCAGTGGACTTGGAATCCGCAAGATATGGACCTGTTTAAACCAAACAATAAATTACCGTCAGCTACACTGTCCTAATTTTGATTAAGAACACGACTGTTCTACCACGTATACAAATCATTAGCATGCGGGCTGGTAAAGCAGCATCAAAACGTAGACAGTGTAACACCATAGGGAATTTCAAATATTATCTTACCTGCAAATTCCAGCCAACAATGAACACGAGCTGAAATAAATACATCATACACAGGAGGGGACGCATGTTCAAGGTCACGCACATAAAAGGGCTGCTGTTCTAAGGGACAGAGAAATGAAAACATATGTTTCTATTTTTTGCATCAAATACGTACAGTCAACGGCATCAATCTCCACATATATACAAATTGCCTACATTTCCGATCAACCACGTGCTTTCAAAACAAGAATCACGTGATCATCACTTCTATTTTCCGGTAAATTGGATCAAAGGCTATAAACAAAAGAACTGCCCTCCCACGACGCTACCACAATGTGATGGAGGAGGCGATAGGTGGTGTGTCGAGGTCGGGCCGCTGATGTCATCACACTCTCCTACACCCCATAGGGCGTTCCAGCCTGCAATTCGAACAGGCGAGTTTATAAGCATCCAACTTGAAAAACCACATCACGCTAATTAAAAGGTGAGCGTCCACAGGAATAAACAGTTCCAGATTTTAGCGTTGATTGGAGACCTGATTTTCCATCGAGTGGGGATGAAAGCGGCTATCCTACCTCCTTTTATATATATTTACCTTCTTTTTATGAAGGGAATATGTAATCGGACTCCAGGAGAATGAAAGTTAAATAAGTCCATACATGGAGTGACCGAGTCACTCTGGAACTTTCGGGCATGGTCCTCCGCCCTCCTGTGACATCACCGAAAAGTATAAAAGGAGGAAAGGGTGCACTGAACCTTCATCTTCCCTTCAAACTCGACACTAGGGAAGATCAGGCATTAGGCCATTTTCGTGTCGCAAACCATATTCTGCTGCTCTTATTATTATTATTAATTTCATGTTATAATTGGCCAGGAAAGTTTTATGAAGAGTTAAGAAAGTTAGGAAAAGTTTAGTTAGGTGCATGCAGTTCCGCATATAACAATCATGCGAGAGTAGTATGTCGCTTGCAGAAGATCTCGCCTTGTCCGACAGCTCGGAAGAATCGGCACCTGTGAACAACGGCAAGAAATATCCATGTACCTCAACTTCGTATGAGAGACAGCCATGCAAGCATACAGTTTCCAGAAATTCGGACTTGAAACCTCACGTCAATGACGACCATCTACTTCAGCGGGTATACTGTGTGGACTGCAAATACTTATGTGCGGTATGATGTTACACATGCGTTATCTTACAAACATCATGTGTTGATCATAACTTTAAAACCTGGTGAATAGAGCGAGGATATAGACGTCCTCATACCACGCTTCGAAAGTGGACTTCCAATTGTATTAATTCCAACCGGGAAGATGGCCAAAACTAAATGCATGAAGAGATGACAACCTGACTTTCCGCAAATAGCTTCAGCATCCGCATTCGCAACACAGTCAGCCAGCATCAGCACTCCAGCAACCATCACCACAACACTGGCAGCACCCATCACCGCAACAACATCCGCATCCATGATCGGACAACCAATTTCAGTAGTGATAACCACCCTGTGACAATTCATGATCCAGTGTTACAGGACATTTCGGATAGTTCTATATCTCCTATCAGTTTAGTTATCGACGAGGAGTCTCACAGAAACCATCATCACCACTTCCGCACCGCATGCCAGCACTCCGACATCCACGTGCAGCACTATCATGTCAGTAGATCCTGCTTTCCGAAAAGCTACCACACCAGACAGACCGTACTCAGGGAAAAGTCACTTAGCTTACCAACCTGACATCCAAGCAGTACCTAGAAAATCCGCGATTAGACTTATTCAGGCTGTAAAAATTAGAAAACTATCCACACCCACTGTCGCAACACTGTCGCGAAGCATTTCCGCGACATCCAGCAGACCACACAAAAGCACCACTACCACCACAGCCACCACCCCAGTGATGACATCAACCTCCGAATCAGCCACCATCAGGACTCCACACATTATTATCACCACAGCAACACGTGCATTAGCCAACTTTCCTGTAGTGCCGATCGACCGGATGGGTACCGGCCATCCCAGCTAAGCCGGGTACGGAACAACTATTCTGGATTTGCTCCAAGCATGCCACCTGAGTAGGATATTATGCATATATAAGCCCTATGAGAGAGGTGTTCGTTAAAATGGGCTAAGTCCGTTAGACCGCATTGTGCGCATGCGCGCATCAGAGCTTCCCTGACAACACGTCTCGGAATTGGAAGTGAGTGCATGCTTATAGTGTACAGAGTAGGTACCAGTAAATAACTTTAATTGTATCATCCTCGTTGTTCTTGGTACTGCTCAAGACCAGAATAAAACGAGGATTTCAGAACCGTTTAAATTATTAAAATCGGCCCAGAAACAGCTGAGTTATTGTCAAAAATCCCGTTAAATTATCTTCAAAATATTTCTCTTGACGTCTTAATCGCGTGTATGTATAAATAAATAAGGAATGTGCTGTGTACGTAATAGTCACGTCACAACTTCTGTCTGCACACTGATTGGCTACTTCTCGGACGCTGATTGGTTCAGGCCCCTGGCTTTGACGTCACGAGTAGTATAAAAGGAGTGAAAATCGAGAATCACGAGCATCACCGGCGTGGAAGCCGCCCCTCGCAGGATGACTGGACCATCGGTATAGACGTGTGTAACTGCTTACCTACGGTTATACCTCCCTCATCTGGTGCCCATCGGATTTCAGCTCATCCACGGTGGTAAGGAATCCTCAGCTTCCACAGTTTTTGTACACCCCCGGACGGCCATCCGGGGGTAATAAACTAACTTAAAGTAATAATCTCCAGCATCCCGACCGTTATACGGGAGTTTTTGCGTCCGAGGGCCATGCGAGCCCAGATGTAATTCTACGGAATGTAGAGCTGATGGTGATTCTTGGTGGATGACTCGCCGGATCTGCCAACCATGCTGAAAAGTGGACTTTAACTTACGCACTGCATGTCCTGTGTGTATTAATAAACTTTTCATCCAGTCTGGGCGAACTTTGCCTGGTGCGCCACAAGAGCTATGCGACGTACCCCGCACCGTGTGCCAGTTATTGTACATGCATAAATTATATAAGCAGCCATCCGTGTTAATGGGTTGTCCTCAACTTTCATGATATCGTCGCTGGACGGAAACTTTACAATAAACTGTTTCTATTCCGTATGAGTGAAATGACTATCTAATGGACATCTCTTGAACCGTTCCATTATCTGTCCAGAGAATGTGCCATATCCAACCTGCCTGGAGAAGTCAACTTCCGGAGACCTGCTTGCGGAGACCTGCTTGCGGAAACCTGCCTGCGGATACCTGCCTGTGGATGTCTTCCTGCGGAAATCTTTCCAGCTTTAGAGATTGTGCCATCTCGCGCTACTCATATGTTAGCGCCTCAATTTCAGTACCTCGTGAACTTGTTCCATACCGATGACTATTAGGTACTCGAGTAGCTATACTATTGAACATTTAATTATTATTTCCGCATAATGGTACTGATGACTAATAGGTACCTTACCGGTCTTAGGACCGCATCTTTATAATTTCTGTTATTGTGAATATTATCCTTGTTTACTGTGGGTGCTTTCAACTAGCCGCACCGAAGGGTCCAATGACTTGTGATACCTCATAATTATTATATTCGTTAAATTGTGTATTGGTTAGTTGTGTATATGGCAAGTAGCCATCTAGTTAATATGTTTTGTTTATTTATAAAAACTCTAGACCACAGTATGCTAGGAAATACTATACAGCAACATTTATATCCGCATCACGATTCCCGCCAGCATCAATTTTAGACTGAGGTCGCTGATCATGCTCTAAATGTTTGAGCCTGACATGTTACCGACTAAACCTGGTTATTCAGCTCGATAGGATAGGCTTAAAGTGGTTAGGGACAATTTCTCTGTTAGAGATGCATAGTGTACGCCTTTGTTCTGGTTGTTGTGGTAATGTAGCCCCCCCCCCCTCCCCACCGGCAAGGTTGTGTAAAATTGGACAGTTACCTATAGGGCCTCGTATATTTATTGAGTGATTGTCTCTTACCATGATCGACCAGCTGTATGGTTTATTAATTGTTTGGATTCCTAATCGACACATTGACCGGATCCAAACCTGGGAAACTATCTGAGGTTTCTGAGCGGTGATAGTTAAAGTGCCGATTTACATACATGCCCCCTTGTGTCTTCGGATACTTATTAGGTAGATCCCCCACCAAAGTAGGAAGCACTGCGAAATAATAATAATGTTAAGTTATATGTTGTAATACCGGCCTGCAGTGCATCTCTGGGCATCATGGAAAATAAACTTAATGACGGGTCAAATATTAGCTCCGTAGCATGCGGTGATGGACGAGACGTGGATATCCAACCAATTCATTGTAGTGTCCGGGTGAGGCCTTAGAGCCCACCATGCCCTTACGGGAAATGTGCTCGTGATGGATATCCATCTCTCCATCGCCTCCAAGGACATGTTAGTATTTAAATTTGTTTGGTTGCGGAGCCGGGCAGCTGGATGGTTATTTGATTCAGAGCTTTGTTCCATGACATGTATGCACGCTATCCTTGGAGGTAGATGCTATACGGGGCAACATTAGGGAAGCCGGGCACCTGCGCCCAACGGATTTACGCATCTAAAAGTTAGGTAGTAGACCCTGCCACTTGCGGCCAAATTTTGTTTTCATTACTAACAACCAATTGGTAGGTTAGGATGTAGCAGAAGGCCCACCTAAGTAAAGCGGCAACTACCAATACAGTAACTTTGGAACTACATAAGATGGTGACCTGGGAATTCTTCGGAAATCATGCGTCCTGTTTTCACGTAAACCAGCGTGCAACACCTTAACAGTAGCTTCACTAGGGTTTTCAGCACCTAGCCTTTTCTGTTGAGCAAAAGAGTGGCCCTTTTTGCCAGCTTTTTTCCTCTGCTTCAGCGTTGAAGGCATTTTCCTGTGACGGAGGCCCACGTGAGGCACTTTCCTCTCGCAACACTGGGGCAACTTTTTAGCAGACACTTGTGGCTATTATTGTCGTGGACGCAGCAGAATGTTTGACTAGGTGTGCAGAAAAGTGAACTATTATATTTTTATTTTGAAATCTTTTCTTCCAATTATGTATGTTTTTTAAAATTGAAACCCCGTCCCTTGGCTGACTATGGTCATCCTACATAGGTACGCAAATTACTGCATAGCTGTGTCTCAGCAAAATAATCACTGTGGATTCCTGTGTTGTAAACACACCATGTGGGGTGTAGGTACACAACACACTGCAGCGAATATGTCTTATTTACCATCATGCCATCCCAGCCATTGCTAGGGCTGCCAGATCAACCAGTTGTTATTATTATATATACACTAGTTTTCTTATTATGTTTCTTCTCATGTTAGCATGACGAGTCGGATTTGGTATGGCGAGAGCTATCCGTGCAGATCCGACAAAACGGGCCGCACTGTATGCATACCCTCATAAAATCTATATGCGTATGTAATTGATATTATACTGTGATATGTTATTGTCATATCTTTATACATTATATATAATATTTTTTTTTTATATATCTTAATTCAGGTATGGTGGAGCTTGGGCGTTCTTGGCGGAAATTTAATTATCCGTCACCAAGAGAACGCCCATGCGAGCTATTGTTTAGCCTAATCATGGTATTAAATAAATTAAAAGAGCATGCACCACAATATGAAAACAAAAAAAGAAAATGCCTGGAAAAATAAATACCAGGCCAAAAATTAAAACCAAAGTATGCCGCCCTCCCAAACTCTTTCGCACCTCTATGTGCTCTTCTCTGATAAACTACGCATCTCTCGCGTCACTACTCCTCTTGGCTACGCGCCTACTTGAGAAGTCTATAATTCTCACCTAGTGTGCTCCCATGCTTTCGATCTGCGATGCGGTATCGTTTGGTGTAGTGTGGATCGCTCGGACAGGTATGAACCATCCCAGCTCAGCTGAGTACAGGACGACTGTTCCAGGTACGTTCGAAGCACGACCCTCTGAGTAGGATAGTATGTGTGTATAAAGCCATATGAGAGAGGTTTCTGTGAAATATCTACGTCCGTGAGATCGTGTAGCGCACATGCGCGCACACCAGAGCTTCCCTGACAAAACGTGTCAGCATTGTGAGAGAATGCATACCAAAGTGTACCGGGTTGGTGCACGTAATTTCTTTAAATTCTACTATTCTCGTCAGGGCCGGAATAAGACGAGGATTCTAAAACTATTTACTTGTTTAAAATCGGACCTGAAATGGCTGAGTTATCCTGATTTAGCACGTTGAAATTATTTTTCAAATATTACAAGGCCGTCGTAAAAATGAGTATGTATTAAATAAATGGGGAGAATGTCTACCACGTGATAGCGTCCTCACCCTTACTATCTGCACGCTGATTGGCCACGGATCGCTCACTGATTGGCTGGGCATCCTGCCTATGACGTCACGAGTAGTATAAAAGGAGCGCAAAACCAAGAATCAAGACCACACTTCGTCGGGGGAGAACAAGTGGCAGGTTGTGTGGCCAGAGCAGTGCAAGACGTGGGCACCTGCTTACACTGTGGTTCCCCTATAACCGCAGCAGTGCCTCTCGGATTTTAGTTCTTAGTCTCTGGCCAGCAATCGAACATCTGCATCTAGTTTTTGTAAGCCCTCGGACAGCCATCCGGGGCCAACAAATTGAATAGAAGAAGCATCCCTCATATCCGACCATTAGAGGAGCCTTCCATGGAGAGCATTGTTGTCGATTTTGCGGACCGTCTCACCAGCCTTCATCGTGAACAGAGCAATCAGAGCCCCATCTGCTACTAGTGGGCCAAGAGAGCCCTTCACGTAAGTACAATAAATTCCCTTGGCTCAGTGGATTAGTCGGCGGGATTCTGGCTCTACATCATCACCATCATAGGCATCCTTATCATAGGCGTCCTGTCATAGGCATCCCCATCATTGTCTTCGTCATAGATAGAGGATTCATTGTCTTCGTCTTAGTCATCCTCATCGTCGTCCTCAACTGGATCCTCGAAAAGCTTCCGGTTCATACATTGCTTGGGAATTTAAACTCTCGCTATATATATATGGCATCCGTAATCTTGAATGCAGGCATGTTTGAACTGGGGTCTCAGGTTCGCCAACCATAAGGCAGCAGAGGTAAAGAGAAACCATCATAACCAAGCGCTGGAGAAGCTGTCTAAGGAGAAGTTTGAGTGCAGCTAGGCACTCGAGCATATGCACCAAATGGAGGCACGCCAACGGCAACAAAAGGCTCAAGACACCCAGAACATCCAAGACGCTGATGCGAGTCTCGATGAGTACTATGAGGCTGTAAAGCTCCTTGGCCGACGCTCGACTATGTGGCATCAGCAGATCAGAAGACAGCCGAGGCCATAGTGGCTACCATAGGAGCTGTGACTGCTGTAGCAGCAGTGATAGCTAGTGGAGTTTAACTCCCTATATATAAAGCTGAGGCTCACGGAGCCACCACCTGAATACCTCCATTTTGCGAGAAGTGAACCTTGCTATATCCAAAGTACAACACCGTTACTCCGGCTGGGCGGGTGTCCACTTGCTCTCCAAACAGGTTCCCAACATGAAAGCTGAGCTGGTTGCCATGGTTAGGCAGGATGTCCCTTCCTCCGAGGTGGCACAGGCCGTTTGGCTGTTCGAGCACCAACTCAAGATCCTCATGGCCACTGGTCAGGTGGAGTAAAGCATACGACTTCCTTTCCTGTTGATAGAGACAACAATCAGCCAGATCGCGCACCCCACCAAGAACATCGGTCCCCACCACCACAAGTTTGAAGTTATCGAGCTCCCCCACCTCCTGGACCACCCTTCCTTTCTGAACCAAGACTGCTACAGCTACGCAATCCGAGGCACCTCGTTGTGGTGTCAACTCTAGACGCTGGTTAGTCGTGGCCTGGACCTGCTGATGCTCTCACTCTACACGTAGTATTCGTTGTCTAGAGCCTACACGTCTTAGTTCTTGGTCGTTCTCATCATGCCACACCTGAAGTCGTGGAGAGGTCATTGTTACATCCGGAAGATGTTCGGTGTACATCCGGATGAACAACTTGTCCTGCACCAAGGCCGGGTTCACATGTGTGTTCTCGAGGAGGGAGAAGAGTGGCACTGCAATAGGTATTTCTACATCTGGCTGTTAGTCGAATTCTGTGAAGCCTTCATCACATTCGACGGCATAGTACTCTTGCCCCTTCGCATAGTAGGAAGGTCCACGAGCAAGTGGAGCCATGACTCGGTACTCGTCGTTCATATAGGTGGTGTCCAGTGTGTTGTTGCTCTGCATAATCTCCCACCTACTCACCACCTGTGGGAGTGCTACCTCCTTCGCCACTGCGCTCTTGAGCTTAAACTTGAGCATCATGCTCCTAATCTCATGGATCTGTCCTGAGAGGGTGAAGTCGATGAACTTCCCAGCTGTGGATAAAGGGTTCGCATCATGGATACTAGGTCGAATGACTGTCAGACAGTCCTTCCGAGGATCAGTGTGGTGCGAGGCCATGGTTTCAACTGCCCCATCTGGATGCTGTACATACTGCTGCATGTTCAAACGTCTGTATATACAGGATTAAGCAGCGATGTTTGGTAAGGTTCTCAAGCAGATCGTCTTTTGAGGGCAAAACCTAGTGGGTGGCGGATGTAACAAATTGACCACCTCCAAGAAGAAACCAGATGGTGGCCACACCCCACTCCCAAAAAGTGTGCCGATTGACAAGGTCTGACGACTACTTCATGACGTCAACATTATCCATAAGCGAGCCAAGGTCCCACCTCCATCTGATGTGGAGATATTGACTGCCATAGAGGAGACCACACCAGCCCGTAGTACGAAGGAATTATTGACTCGGATGCTCTACCAGAGGTTTGACAGTACCAAAAGCAGGTCACTAGATCTCCCCAGGACACCCACTAAGAGTCCTGTAATTCTAGCTCTCCAGAAGGCTAGGGCCGATCCCAAAGATCTCCTAACTGTAGGGAAGTGGGCTGGCATATTCAATATCCACACTGATGATGAACACCGGATGTTGGATGATATACAGGCTGGGGCCATAGATTACTTCCGAGAGGAGGTTGGTGCACATGTGACTGTAAGCCGTGAGGCTGGGCATGCCACTAGGTTGGCTGCCGGCCATACCGAATGTAGAGAGGAGGGGTTGGCTGCTGGCCATAAGGAGGCCATTGAGCACATCTTCAATGAAAGAGGGTGTGAGCAGATAGAGAGTAATCTGTAGGAATTTCCAAAGTTCTCCAAGAACTACCAGGACTACCTCATCAAAAAATACCTCGAGGTAAATGCTAAGAAGGCATGGGCGAAGTGGATCTTCCATGGGAAGTTTCAGAAGAAGAGAGTACCTGCAGTGTCTAGCACCTCGAGTATCCGTATGATGCCAGCTCGAGCAGTTATGCTTATTATGCGATCTTAAACGGCAGGCCAATGAATCATGACTTCTTCACCTCGGGTAGTTGGAGCTTTGCTGTTACGAGGCATGGTGTGCTGTTCCAGAGTCGGTAGCACATAGTCGATCCCACGGGCTGAGGATTTCCAATACCCAGAAATGGTGGTTAGCCCATAAGGCATGCCCCTGTGGAGAGGGCCAGAATCCGGAGCATTGTTACTTATTTCCTTGGCCAACCGCATGGTCTACCTATGCCCACCTATTCCACTGAGGATATGACTAGGTTTAAGATACATTGTATAGTAATATATTCTATACACCAATAATGCCTCTGTCGCTCAGAGACCTAGACAGCATAGAGCTAGGTTGGCCAAAACACTTGTCGCTAGCCCTAGAACCGCAGCTTCAATTAGAGGGATGCGTTCGCCCATGATCTTGGTGACAACAGTATAGGAGGCTCCACTGATGGCGATCTTTGGGATGGGATGTGTTATTTCTAGACAGTGGTCGACAACCGTACTTACCACTGTCACGAGGACAGCGGCTCCAGAGGCAGGCATAACCTCATTACCACCTGCCATCTTCACCACAAGCCACATTCGCGGATCCGTTACTGGCGACATGAATGGCCAAGGGCTTAGCCTGTCTCGGTAGCTTCTGGGTCTTGCTTTTGAACAGCTTCTCCACCTTCTGGAGACTCGCTTGGCTCTCCGGGAGTAGCTTTACAATCTGTACCATTGACATCATTGTCTAATCTGTCTCTATAAAGACAAGTATACAACACGTTTAAACGTGTATGTTCTACCTCGAGAGCATTGAGCAGATCTGACCAGTCTGCATATGTTAGCTGATTAGATTGGTACTCGAGAATATTCCTATTTATCCATATATATATATATATATATATATATATATATATATATATATATATATATATATATATATATATATATATATATATATATATATATATATATATATATATATATATATATATATATATATATATATATATATATATATATATATATATATATATATATATATATATATATATATATATATATATATATATATATATATATACACCTGTGCAAAAGTTAAGCACCAGCAAAAACAATAGAACGTAGAAACATGATGGTACAACTAGGCTGCCATACTTTTTGTCCCCGCGTTAGCTGACATAATTCCAAGTACGAAATGCACATGCATGCATGACTTCACGCCGCTTGATGTCTGTGCGTGGCGGGAAACAGCACACGTGTTCAGTTATGTAAAAGTCCAGTTTGAGGTGTAGAACATTACATACAGATTTAGGCGACAAGATTAGGAATTTTGTGTTCATGACCGTGGTTTATTTGTACAGAGAGAATTAGTTCTTGATTGTGAACCGCTATGGCAAGACGAAGGTTAAGTGATCGTGTGAAATGGCAAATCATAGGCATGCATACCACTGGTATGTCATGCAGAGAGATTGGTAGACAGCTGAACATTAACCATACTGTAATCAGTCGTTTGATTGCAAAACATGGGCAAACTAACGAGGTGAAGGACAGGCCTAGATCTGGAAGACCGAAGAAGACTACTGCCCGTGATGATCGAGCCCTAGTACGCCTTGTTAGGAGATCTCCATTCACCAACAGCAGAGTGCTCAGCCAGCAATGGGAAACGCGCAATAGAGTGTCAATGTCTACCGTCAAAAGGAGACTGTATGCTGCTGGCATGAAAGCTAGGAGACCTGTCAGACGTCCTCTCCTCACTGCACACCACAAAGAGGAGCGTCTGAGGTGGTGCAACGAAAGAAGACACTGGAACATGAGATCCTGGAGACGGGTACACTGGTCCGATGAAAGTCGGTTCCTGCTTCATGCCACAGATGGTCGAACTCGTGTATGGAGGTCCAGACGCACGGCGTACGACCAACGTAACATCATGGAAGAAGTTCCTTTTGGTGGAGGTTCCGTTATCATATGGGGGTGCATCTCATTTGATTGTAAGCTGGATCTGTTGACTGTACCTGGAACACTAAATGGACAAAGATATCAAGATTCCATACTGGATAGAGTTGTGGTCCCTCATTTTGTAAATCATGCACCTGGAACCCACCCTATATTCATGGATGACAACGCCCGACCACATCGTGCTAGAGCTGTGCATGAATACCTCCGCCAGAATGCCATCGACACCCTACCATGGCCAGCAAGGAGCCCTGACATGAACCCTATTGAGCATATCTGGGACATTCTGGGAAACATGGTGAGAAGGAGGGATCCTCCTGTGCAGAACCTACAGGAATTAACAGACGCACTCCATCTTGAATGGCAACGAATACCACAATGGCGTATCAGTCGGTTGGTGACCAGCTTGAGACGTTGTGTCCAGGCCGTCATCCAGGCACAAGGTGGATATACCCGGTATTAATAATGACAGTCTCAAACTCGTGCACAGATGTTAAACTTCGTTTTCAGACACCATTAATGACAATCTAGCCACGTGTGTCAACTGTAGGGCAATAGTTGTCAGTTGTGTCAACGTAACCATATTCAGGCCTCGTTTTCATGTTCAAACAAAAACATACAGTGTTTCCCCACCATCATAATCAGCATTCCTCTAGTTGCATTATTACCTCTTGCACTAAGATGGATGGGTACATAAATGTTTATGCTATTGCTTTCTTCATAGCACATGAATATACCCTCGCATGTGCATAAAAATAGGGTGGTGCTTAACTTTTGCACAGGTATATATATACCTATATATATAGTGGCTTAAACCATGGACCCACTAGTACTATGTACTAGGTATTATGACATCTGCCTCATTGAATTGAAAGATTATAGGGAAAAGTCACCAGATGAGCTCGCCCAGCTCTCTAATGCTGAGGTAACAGAGGAGCTGATAGCTGTGAAACTCTACCTAGGATTTGGTACGGGGCAGATATGCTTCATCGAATACCTCATTATGGGAGGCAGTATCGTAGAGCAGCTCCTGCATACTAAGGGGTTCTACAAGGATCGGGAATATCTGTCTGGCGTGTTCCAGCAGTTGCAGGCATCCATGGCATCCCCCGACTCTGGGTTGAATACGGCTCTGTGCTGCTACTACAAGCTGGAAAAAGGCTGTACCACTGAACCATACAGTCCTTGAGTGTGTATGCTGACAGCGTGTTTGGGGGCTGTCGGGCAGGCCAAGCTAGTTCGGGCAATCTCAGCCATGACTCCCCTGTTCCTCTGGAACAGGCGGAAGAGTTGTTGCTAGCGGGACCCGTGGCTGGGCAGACTGATGGAGAGCACAGCAATAGCCAGACCTGACACCACTCATAGGGCTATCGTCCTGCTAGCAGTGCTGGGTGGGGTCGTGGTGAGTGCCTACTGTTCCAGCTGTCGGAATTGCTGTTCCAGTGGTCGCTGTTTGTCGTCTGCTGTTCCAGCGGTCGTAATTCCTGTTCCAGCTGTCGGAACGACATGTGTGGCCCTTATAGGAGACCACAGGGACATAGGTGTTGCCGGAACAACATGCGCGGCCGAGTTGATGTCAGTGTTAAACCCAAAGTGCACACCTGGGGAATTCCCCTCCACTATCATGTCATTGTAACCCCTAATCTTCAGATCCTCGACATTCACAATCATATTACTCAGAATAAGTCGCAGGTGTGCCAATATAGCGACATTGACGGGCCTTCTGTAAGGCTTCCTGGAACATGGCAATGAGGCTACTGGGATCTGCAACAATGATCATGTCATCAACAAGACTGCTGAACATACCCTGCACTTGATTGGAATGATCCCTGTTGGTGTGAGCCCTGAGGTTGTGTGTGGGACAAAGTATTTCTACGCCACTGGATGCTTCTGCTTGATTCCGATTATATGCATATTCTGCACCAGTGCCCCGGGCTCCCAGTCTGGATCGAATGAGAACGTCGCTGTCTTCCGACGGCCGATTTTTTGGGGTGTTTCATAGGGGAAGCCTGAGTAGTCTCCTCTCGGGTCACCATACATAACACCTATACCACTGTTTTCTCCACCGTGGAAACGATAGTCTGAGTTGGCGTTGAACTCTCGTTGGAGTCTACTGGCTGCAGAGAGGCTGTAGCTTGTGATTCCTGCAGTCTAAGGATTGAAATCATTCGTATCAGGCAGGCTTGCGCCAGGCTCATGGAGGATTCGCCTCACCATGCAGTACACATGAAATCTGAAACAGCTGGCAATGAGCACAGCTTCAGGGGTACCAGAATAGGAGTGCAGCAAACCCACGCCAACACTGCATCCTGCTGTGGCACACCACACAGCAAAGTTCTGTTGGTTCCAGAATGAGAGTTTCGGCCCTGCCATCCAGGTATGAGCTTTCTTCGCATTCTTGATGGTGAGTGCAAGATTGGTCAATGGACGTGGATTGATGGAGAACGTGATGTGGGACAGCCCTTCGAGTGTGATCGAAATAGGTTTTCGGTCCGGTATGTCATCCAGGAGACCACATGTCGAGTGGCGGGTCCAGAGTGTACCCAGGAGGAACAGTTGGCTCTGGTCGATTGTTGTGATGTTCGTCGGGAAGGTCATCTATAGTAGTCATCTTAAAGCTGCTGTTCCAACCACGGGCGCAATATACTATTTGGCACCATAGAGATCTTCGATGCAGTACCGCCGCAGCATCTCTATTTTTAACTCCTCCATGTCCACCCGCCTGCTGGAGCCTTTGAGGTATTGCTGGTGCACTTTGGGTTTCTCTGTGTGGTACAAGGTTTGGAGCTTCAATATATGGTGGTACTCTTCATCACTGACCTTCCCATCCTCGAGAGCTTTGCTGACAGACTCGTCGATAGCCTGTAGGCTGCTCTGTGCTAGTGTTACATACTTAGCATGCTTCTCCAGCTTACTGGTAATCTAGCGCTGGCCAACTGCAAAGCCAGTGGCCAGGACAGTAGCAGCAAGGGTCAAGCCACCCAGTGTGATATCAACGATAGCACCCACCCCTGTAGCGAGGGTGGCAATATATATATATGGCTTAAGCTCGTGCTAGCACTGCATCATCTGTAGGAGCTGTTGATAAGTCATTGTGGGATTCATCTTGGAAAGCCTGGCGAAGCGTATGAGCTTATTGGTGTGAAGGCATACCTCCCACAGACACACATCATCCAGCTGTCAGAACGACATGTCAGGGGCCAGTAGCTTGCACAGCCATGACATCCGGAACTTCACCTTGTCACTCTGATAATACGCCCGCCGTTGGTGGAATTTCATGGATTTATACTTCTGCACCCTCTCCTCGTCCCACTGCTCTACAGACTCATCACACTCATCACACTCATCATCCATGATATGATCACATGAATCATACAAATTTGGCCCTACGATTCCCTCCTCCTGCCGGATGAGGCCCTCCCATTCTTGGACAGAGTTGCAGTCCCTTCGTCTCCTTGCCTCTCTGGCATTTTGTTCATACCAGCTCACCCGCTGCAGTCACTCGCCTTCTTGTACCGCTATATATGCCTGTTCCACACATGTCATTCTGACTCTCGTTCCGACTGACACAAGGAGGGAGGTATGTGGCTGCTCTATCTCCTTTTTCAACATCTCAGCGAATGCCCGATAGATCTGATATGATATCGTCATGATGGGGATAGGTCAATAAGCAGTAGCAGTGTAAACTCTAATTGGGCATCTGACAGCCCATCCATTTTGGCAAACAGGTGATTTACGTGGGTGAACATGTTGGGGCTGATCGCTTTCCACAGTTTGCTGGTGGCTCCTGGAAGATATTCTATCACGTCTAACCCTGCTTCAGTCAGTGAGCTGTGGTAGGCACTTCCCGGTGGCGGATGTTGGTGGCGATGGTGTAGAGCTGCTCACTGACCTAAAGGATGTCTCAAAGGAACGTCTGGGTTGAGAAAGAGATGGGGACAAAATAATGTTCCGCTATGACTTCCCAAAGAAGAAGTTCATCCTCCACCCCCTGATAGAACAGGCCCCAGACAAGGTTGACTATGTTAACAATTTGGATGCTGTGAAGCATGACCCACCGATGTCAAATGATGGTGTTGTATTGACCCTGGCAAAACAGCTGCAGGTAGTCTTCGAAAAGAATGCGGTGTGGTATCGCACTGGACCTGGTGTTAAGTGGCGAACGTGGATGCCACTCTATAGACCTCCAGCGGTTATAGACCTGGAGGTCACTCAACTTTCCACTGTTGTGAAGAAGGATGGCATGGTCCGAAAGCTTTATAACCGGGGGACATCTTTCCTGACCTATATAGGACAGGGCACAACCCTAGTTGCAGTAGCCCAAAGATTTGAGGTCACTAGAGGAAAACTCATGCTGCGCCACACCTTTGATGGACCAGAGCTGTGGCTTCTAGCTGTTGGTACAGTGACGCAACCAAGACCTTCCCCCAGATGGGATAAAGATCAGCATCGAGGATGGTACAGGACTCGATATGACACGGATATTTCTCGAGGGGTTCATCTTGTTCGGTTTAACCCTCCATATATAGGATGCTGGTTATACTACTGCTCATACTCGCGGCATCGCATGCCACGGTGGCGGCACGATGCGCTGCTGGTACAGCAGGGACAGCCATGATATTAGATACCAAGTGGGCCCACTTCCGAGATGAGCCCCAGTACAATCCCTTCTGTGAACATATGCGAAAAAATATATACGACCGATTTTACCCACGTGAGGAAATTGAGTCTATCTGCCACTTCTATGGTGTAGAAAGGGTAGGGCAGGGATGTCTGCTCCCTCTAATGTCGTCCCGACAGCTGGAACACCAGATTCTCTGTGTCACATGTGAGCATGCCAGACTCTGCCATGGTCCAGATGGTAGGCACTTTAGAATTATGCCAAGTGAATGCTGCCAGGGCAGCTGGAAGGGCCTGTGGGTAATCCCCTCATGTTGATGTGACACTGGTCATGACTATGTGTTTGTTTGATATGGAGACAGTCAGAATGACAGGCATGGCATGTAGTTGTGATCCAGCAACTTCATCATCAACTTCATCATCAACTTCATAATCAACTTTATCAACTTCATCATCAACTTCATCATCAACTTCATCATCATCATCATCAACTTCATCATCAACTTCATCATCAACTTCATCATCATCAACTTCATCAACTTCATCATCAACTTCATCATCAGCTTCATCATCATCATCATCATCATCATCATCAACTTCATCATCAACTTCATCATCAACTTCATCATCATCATCAACTTCATCAACTTCATCATCAATCATCATCATCATCAATCATCATAATCATCATAATCATCACCATTAATCATCATCAATCGTCATAATCAACATCATCAATCATCATAATCAACATTAAGCATCATAATCAACATCAAGTTGCCCAGCGTGCTCTACTATCTGGCAATACTGTTTAACATTTGCTAATAACACAGCGAGATTTGAACTGGCGATTTAAAGTATAATTTGACATATAATAAAACATGCCAGCTATCTCAGCTATGAATGCATTAATACAAAAAAATGACCTAGATTTAGTTGTTATGTGCTATCTTTGATATGAATATCATAAGGGAAAAAAATCAGTTGGCTAGATCCATATCTTTTGTAGCAGTAAAGAGCTGTGTAATTTTGTATGTGATTGGAAGTAATATTTCACTGTTTACATCATCAATATCATATAGCGAGATTTGAACCTGCGATTTTAAAGTTTAATTTGACATATAATAAAACGTGCTAGCTACCTCAGCTATGTGTGCATTAATTAAAATGCCATAGATTTAACTGATAACCTGTTATCTAGAATATTCTAATATGTACACACATCGGCTGTAATATATATAGGTCTATATCTTTTGTACCAGTATTGTCAGTTTACTGGCCATAATTCGGTACGCTTGCATTGCAAGCGCCTGTAGTGTGTGTGTGTGTGTAATAGGGACTACTACTTCACTAATAATACATAGTGAGATTCGAACCTGCGATTTTCAAGTGTAATTCAACATATAATATAACCAATTAACTATCTTGGATGCATTATTCACGAATTCACGGTTTCACAGGGCAGAGGGAATAAGCCTACAGATTACCGTCAGTAAGTATACATATATAATAGACTTATACATATATTATAGACTGTTGTAAATAATTTCAAAATGTAGTTATCAGTGTGTTATCAGTCCGATTGATCTGTTTGCTATTATTGCACAACAATTCATAAACGATAAATATCAATATTTGTAATCTAATTATCGGTTCTCCAATGGCTCAATTGATAACAGCGCTGAATTCTAATACCATGGTTCAAATCTCTCAAAAGACCTCAAATAGATGGTACCAAGTTCGAAACTGTATGCACTAGTGTAGGGGTGTAATGACAGAAATAGGAGCAATGAAGGAGGCACCGCCCCCCCATGCAGGGTCAAGCAGTAAAATACCCCACAGTAATGAGAGATGAGAGAAGAGGAGACAGGCTAGCCGGCTGGCAATAATGCAGGGGTTCTCCTGGACAAGTGGGCCCGGGAGTTTTAAAGCTTTTTTAGTTTTTTTGTTTGTTGCATGTTATAACCCATTGTCATCAGACTCATAACCCTCATCAGACTCAATGCATTGAGCTCGTCTCTGGACTTCTGCCTGCAGTACTGCTACCACTTCCTCACTATACTCATCGATGATGCTGCCCCTAATGAGTTGTCTATAATATTCGTTAGCATTACCATCCCTATAACTGACCTCTGGTTCATGAAAGGCCATAAACTCCCTATAATAATCTAGCTCCTCATTGATCCTAATGTAAAACTCATGCAGTTCCTCCTCTTGATCATTACGATCT
The DNA here is from genome assembly GCA_034401795.1 of Chaetoderma sp. LZ-2023a. Taxonomy (NCBI): domain Eukaryota; kingdom Metazoa; phylum Mollusca; class Caudofoveata; order Chaetodermatida; family Chaetodermatidae; genus Chaetoderma; species Chaetoderma sp. LZ-2023a. Next base: position 42,823,065 of record CM067372.1, read on the forward strand.
AGATTATCTCATAATTCACGTTCACGTTCCATGAATTCCAAAAACCCAGCAACATCCGGCCGGCCCTCTGGTTGATTATCTGTAACATTAAATTGTAGACTCATACTGTAACTTTATATATGCATATCTCTAAATGAACGTTCGAACCATTGTTCTTTGGCACGGCAATGCCTGTTGGTGTCCCGTCGGGTGGGGGTGGGGTTGGGGATGGAGCCTATGGGTATAGCGCAGCTGTCATTTTTTTAACAGCTGTGTGCCTTTCCTGTTCACCCTGTGGGAGACGGCCCCGCCTCCCTCAGAGCATCCAGGAGGACGTGCGCCAGAACCGCTATTTTATATCTACTAGATGCGTCACTCCCTCATGATATGTGCTGGGGTACGCTCTTGTGACGAGTCATCGGGTGTGGCGAGTTAATTCTGGGAGGGTTTCTTCCGCATGTCTCCTCAGGTTTTTCAATTGAAGATGGCTGGTCTCTCCCAAGGCCATGTCCCTGAATCTTTCTTACAAGGCGCTTTCCAACCCGGTGTATGTAGGTGTGAGGTCTAACCCCATATCTGCCAGTACCTGTATGGCTTTCCCTGACCGTTTGGCGGCCAGCTACTCTCCCATTTGCTGATCTGTCCACCTGTTTGTGCGGCTTATGATTTCGAACTGGCACATGTAGTTGGCCCAGTCACCTTCCCCACTGAATTCAAGTGGGAGGATCACTTGGCCAGAGCCATGGTAAAGGACTATGGGCACAAATCCGAGTGGGCACGGGAAGATAGTGGAGTGAATGCGGATGTTGGTCTGTATCTGTGGGCGCGGTTTCTTGGGTCCTAGTTTCTGTAAAACCGAGGGGGACACTCCTGTCTGTGCTGTTCTGGACAGTAGGTTGGTAATGATGATCCCGCTGGCTTCCTAACTGTGAATTGGTGGCGGAGTGTCATGGAACCATTGTGGCCAATCCGCAGGTCGCCGGGTGGGTTTTCCTCCAGGAGAGTGATGAGGCCATTGTGTGTGATGTGTGTGGGTGCCACATCTGGGATGTGTAGGCTGTGGCGTATCCGCACTACCGATGGGTAGTAGGGAGACGACGTTCTAGTGGGTGGAGATGCTAGCCACAGTGCATGAGGGGCGGGCCATTGGTCACCGTCAGGTTGACATGGTGAGCGTATTGGGCATGTAGGTTGTGTAGGTTGCCCCCGTTGGGGACGTCTCCGCTGATGTCCGTGATGCGGCAAAGGTGTAGAATGACTAGCACGGATGTAAGACAGGGTGTTGTAAGATGTACCCACCTGGGAGTCATCACGGAAAGCCTCTTCACTGATTGGCGAGTACTCTTGTTGTCGTAATATTGGTGTGTCCTCCAACTTTGAGTAATTTAGTTCGTTGCCAGTGAGTGCTTGGGCGTCCCTTCCATCGTAATACTCCACCTCTGCATCGGGGAAGTACTGATAGTAGTAGAAGGGAGACTGGAACATGCGGGTGCTGAGCATGGGTGTGTGTTCGCTTCATGTTTGAGCCCACATCGGGCACCATTTGCAGCCTCCGTGCATGCGTGCTGATCCGCCGGATACTCTCATTCTACAGTACCGCCCAGTGCGTGGTATGTTGGGACAAGGATGTTGGTTAGCTGCGGATATCAGGGTTCCGGATCTGGTGTTGTGCTCTGCCGGATTATACAAAGACCAACCTCTAGAGCTGGTGGAACGTTTATGTTCCAGTGGGTCATGCGACCATCGCCGCAGAAGTTGAACCTCATGATCTCATCCTCGCTGTTGGTATCACCTGTGTAACGATCCAACAACTCCATGTAGGGCGGGGACATAATTAAATACATACAGTAATTAATGATTATAGCAATCAAACATTGGCACTCGTTTGCTGCTACTCGGGAGAGGTCTAGTACATAGGGTCAAGTAGATGACTCGTCATCATGGTCCTCACCAGAGGTACCTCACAGAGAAAATCCGTGAGGCATCCCTGCAAAGGATGGTCCTAACGCGGCTACTTAACAAGTTTCATATAAACTATATTCACCCCTAACACAAACATTATTTGTTGCAAGAGGAAAGTGCCCCGCATGGGCCTCTGTCACAGGAAAATGCCTACAACGCCGAACCAGAGGAAGAGATATGGCAAAAAGGCCACTCTCTTGTTCAAACTAATTATGTAAAAGAGTCAATCTAGTGAAATTATAAGTTTAATGTGATGCATTATATGAAGATGGGGTGTATGATTTCTGCAGAATTCAACACTGTCCTCTTATGTAAGTTCAAAGATACTGTATTGTAGTTGCCGCTTTATTTATGTGGTTCTTCTGCTAGGTCCTATCGTAACATTTAGTTTTTGTGTCCAGATCTAAGATAAGCCGCAAATGGCAGTGTACGCTAACTATCTTTAACATATAAGTCCGATGGGTGAAAATGTTCGGTGACCATATAGTCACCCTATGGATCATCCCCCCTCACCCAGTTCGACAGCGTGCGGAAGTACCATGAGGTGAAAGCTCTGAAATCATATAACAACCCTGTCACCATCACATCATGATCACATATAACAGCACAAGGACAAGTCACATTACATAAGCATTGAAAAGCACACATAAGTTTAGGGTGGAAACAAAGAAGCAGCTATCCAACTTTAGCGAGGGTGTGGTGGGTTCAAAGACCACACCCAGTCACTTGTAGAGCTAGATGGAGAGCTGAGTCCTGTCAGTAACCAGTGTGTTGGGGGCTGCACCCCGGGGAACTAACATTTACCTGTCATTAGGGTTATGTAATTTCGCCCAGAGATGCACTGCAGGCCAGTAACTATATTTTCGCAGTGCTTCCTACTTTGGTGGGATTGTTCTAACTACTAGTATCCGAAGATACAGGGGAAGGTGAAAGAGGTTATCGTCACTTTGTTTCTAACCACTCTGAAACCCCAATAGTTTCACAGTCAGCTCCAAACAACGTGACGGAGGGAGGTCCAAACAATCAATAAGCCTGGAGGCTGGAGGAGCATAGACAGAGACAATTACTCATATAATGGAGGCCTTAAGGTATGTGTCCAATTTATACAATCTAGCTGGTGTGCGGTGTTACATATCCACTACTCCCGGAAAAGAGACTAACACAAAATGACTCCTACAGAGTAATCGTCCCTACTACTATAAACCTATCCTATTGAGCTAAAATAGTCCAGGTTTAGTCGACCGCATGTCATGTTCGCACAATGAGAACATGATCAGCGACCACAGTGAAAAAGTGATGCTGTGGGGGAACAAGGTGGTGCGATTGTTGTTGCTCGATTGTGTAGCCTAGCGAACTGTGGTTCCAATGTTTTTATATAAAATAAGCAAAGCATATAACTAGGATGGCGACTGCCATAGCTTATCACAAACAATAAAAGGAATAATATATACATTATAATAATAAACTATAAAAATGCAGTTTTAAACAGTACCTGTTACATAAAAGTAATACATAAATACAATAATAATATGACAATGATGGAGTACCTATTAGTCATCAGTAGGGAAAAAGTTCTAGAGGCAGAGTAGTTGAAGCGTAACATATTTGGAACATGAGATGGCACAATGCGGAAGTTAGCTGCCAGAAAAAGCTTCAGGTGAACTGGCTGAGGCGCTCACTCTCAGGAATAATGTAAAAGAACATTTGCAGAAGCGAATGGCTAGTAGTTAGTCACGTCTACATACAAAGTTACTAATTTAAGCGGCATGCTGAAAGTTCTGTACTGGTGCAGAAATTGAAAGCTGCCCTGAAGTTCTTGAAGGGCTACAGATGAAAAGTTACTAATGCGGATGCATTCTGGCAGATCAGAAGACAAAATGCATCGAATAGCTCACATGATGCATCGGGCAATGTCCCCTAACTGCAGTCAAAATGTTGGGGCATAACTTACGCCCATGCATAAAATCGGGCACAACTTATGCCCTCCAACTACAAGGCATAAGTAATTATTTTCTGCGTTTTTTACGTGGTCTTGGCTTTTAGTGTGAAGCTTAAACAATTTTGGTTAAATATGGTAGAGCGATACGTCATTGCATGGCAATAAGGGCGCGTGAATGGCCTGAATGACGTGCTGCCCTCAAGTCAAGTTTACCCCAAAAGACTTTAGAGTGCTAAGGAAAAGTTGTAAGAACATAAAAATTACATGTTTTGTAATGACAAGCATTTCACTAATGAATAGTTATATGCTAGATTAGTCAGACTCGATAGAATGAATATTATTTATTTATTTATCTATTTGTTAGTATTATAGCAACAGCGTACATACTAAATTTTGAGTCGATGGTAGATAGCCTGTTCAGTATTCTATGTTGTAGTGAAGGCTACAGATTTTGACAGCTTTTGATTCGTAAGGTACTACGTCAATAAGCGGCCTATATGACCAAAGAATTCTGGCCTACATGCATTACCGTGACGCATTCATTTATGCCCCTCTTCATGAATACAGCGTAACTATGAGGCGTACCAAATGATACAGTTAGAACTGAATCAGATGTATTTTTCAAGTGTCTGGCATGCTTAACCATTCATCAAACAAGTTTCACAGATGAGTCAACTCTCATCATGTTAACGGAAGCTGCAGAACAAGCTATCTGCACACAGAAGGACAATATGCCTAACCTAACTGAATTACACCGTGTCAGTCCAAAAGAACGATCGGTAGGACAAGTACCTACTCAGTTGTATGCCGATCCATCAGGAACAGAAATCAATAATAACGATCAAACTAACATGACTGGTATTGGTGAAGAAACCATTCCGAAGGAAGCATATGTGCGTTCACCAGCAGTAGTTGCTAGCAGGCCATCTCAGAAATCATTAGATGATGACAATATATTACGGGCAGCTGAGCTTAAACACAAAGAGAAGATGCTGAATAGTAAAGAGAAATTGCTTCGGGCCCTTGAACAGAAAGTTGCCGCCCATGAATTCGAACTTAAGAACAAACTGGAACAGAGCTCATACTCTCATTCATTTATAGCAGTGTTAGAAAATAAAATTACTGAACTCAAGACGAGTAATCGTACTTTACTGCTAAAGCTAGCAGCTATGTCTGAGCAGCCACTGCATCCAGAGAGTTCTCTGCCAAACAAGCAGGCCAAACTTAGTTCATCTCTTAACAACCAGTTTAATAACTGTGCGACGCAGCATGATGCATGATGCATCAGTATGCAACTGTTCTCTCCAAAAATTGATTTCAAAGGCATCAGACCTTGAGTTGAAGCTGCTTGAAAACCGAGTCAGTCATTTAGAAAGGGAGATAGTGAAAGAAAGAAGCAAGCAACATCATCCTGCAGTAGTCAAAGAGCGCAACATTCAGCCTTATTCACCAAATACATACTACCCTCAGGAAAACTCCAGGCCTCAGCATGACCCTCCAGCTCTTATAATCAGATTCCAAACTCTAAGGTGTCAGAAAGCCATCAACATACGGCTTATGAAAACATATTTGTTCCACCTTTGTGCCAATCTGATGTCAATCGCCAAAACTCTCAGCAATCCTACTGACAACAGAAGCATCATTTTTTTTAGAGAATGGACATCGGAAAAGGGAAAAGAGAAGGTGGAGAAACACACAGTGGAGAAACACACAGAGGGTTGCTGCAGTAGACCTGCAACCAACATCAGTCCACCCACAAATGATTATACCACATGTAAAACAAATGCATCCACTTCAGCCAAACAGACCATATCAGTTTCAGATATTCCAACAAAACAGACCAATCATACCAGATCATGTAGCGGATATGCAATATCCATTTCATCAACCCGATCATCCTCTACTTGCGAGGCCTCAACAACAACAGTTCCAAACGCTAAGTCGCAACCACCAAACTTCATTCCAACCAGATTATCAACTACACCCACCTTACCGTCAGTCACAAATCGACGAGTTGTCACCACAGTTGAGAAGATTGCGATTGACACCGCCTCATCAGACTCGAATATAGTACAACAGCACTGTTTAACCAGGGCCAAAGGTTTGGAATTGAAGATGACAACGCCACATACAAATAATACAGAAACAAATATGAACTACCTCCAGTTGCTCTCCAAGCAAAATTAAATTATTCTATTGCAGGAGCATTGGCTCCACAGATATAAGAGTGGTAAACTTGCAGATGTCTACAACAGCCCAAAATTTCATGTAAAATGCAGTGATGATGCGAATCCCATCCCCCTATTACAAGAACATCGGTGCTACAGTGGAACTGCTATCACCTGGTCAAAGGATCTAGATATGTATGTTTCTAAAATTTTAGACTGTTGCAACAGATTACTAGCCATAGAGCTCGATGCAGACACTCCTATATGCCTGATCAGTGTCTACATGCCAGCACGGGACACTGCTCAAGCAGAAGAAGAGTACACTACTGCGCTCGACGAACTGTATGAAATGATTGAGAAGTATAAACAATCCCATTACATCTTAATTGCAGGAGATCTATATACGTCACTGCACAGAAATCAAGGTGTCTCTAGAGATAACATACTTAGGAGATTTATGGTAGCGCATGATTTAGAACGTCCTAGTAACTACCCTTCTCAGCCAACATTCGGCCCCGCGAGTGGAAGAGCAAAATCTCAAATTGACTACTGGATGTATACTAGCAAATCAAAAGATCTGGTAGCATGCACCAACTGTGGTAACACATCATCTCGTAAAACTAATGAACTATATAATCAGGACAGGCTGCATTCCATCTGTTATGAAGCAAGCAATCTTACCTCCAGTATTAAAGAAGGGTAAGGATGATAAACAGCCTAGCAACTACAGAGGAATAACAGTCCTTTCAATTGTAGGCAAGATCTTGGAAAAAGTAATTTTACAACGGACAAAGCAACAGCATGATAATGTTCAGTCAAAGCTGCAAACAGGTTTCACTGAAAGATCATCATCAGTAAACACAGCACTTATTATTTCAGAAGTGATCAATGAAGCTAAAGACACTCATCAGCAGCTCAGTATGGTAACCTTAGATGCTTGCAAAGCATTTGATATAGTGTGGCATGCGTCCTTACTCCGAAAGATCTACATTGGAATTGAAGGATCATTATGGCGAACCATCAAAGAGATATATACTGATGCTCAGTCTTCCGTTAAGATGAATAGAACCCTCTCAGACCCATTTGTGATACGCCAAGGAGTACGCCAAGGTGGAATTCTCTCAACAATCCATTACAAACTCTTCAATAACGACCTTCTCAAAATAATTGAAGATGTGAATATTGCTGATAAGATTGGGCACATTAACTACAGTGCACCAACATGTGCGGATGACATAGCTCTATTAGCTCAGGACACTGATCATCTACAGGAGCTCCTAAACATAGTTCATCAATACACACTTCGAAAGCGCTACACTATAAACCCTGAAAAAGTGCATCGATTTCTCTAAACAAGTGAACTAAATCTGCTCCAGTTATTTATCTAGGACACAGACAGATCTTTGAATCTAAATGTGAAACTCACTTAGGGTTAGAACGGTCAACAAATGGGAAAGGCAATGTAGAAAAACGCATTCAAGCAACAAGAAGAACAGTCTATTCGCTGATGGGAGCTGGACTTCATGGAAATGGTGGACTTTCCCCATTAACTTCAGTGCATATATGGAAGATCTACTGTCTTCCAAGATTACTGTTTGGTTTAGAGGTCATTCAGATGACAAAAAAGCATTGGAACTATTCCAACTGTCAATTCTTAATCAATTACAGTCCCTTCCAAAGAATACTACATCATCAGCAACATTATGCCTACTAGGAATAAGACCCATCCAAGCAGAGCTAGACTCCAGAAAACTAAAACTACTAGGAAACATCCTCAGAAATGACGATACTGTAGAATTCCAAATAGCAGCCAGACAACTTGCTGTAAACAATATTAAGAGCAATAGCCAAGAAACGCTTCATAAGTATCAGCTCCCAAGTGTCTACCAATTAATTAACAGCATGCTTGCAAAGTTAGCGTGGAAGGCGCAAGTAGAGAAGCACATCAACTGTGCTGTACACAACGTCTGGAAAGAAGACTTTGTCATGAAGACTTCAACAAAATACTTAAATGTCAATGTATGCACTGTAAACAACGTTCACCACTGTTGGAACTCACTTGACAACACAACCAGGGATGTTAGACAAGCAGTAATAAAGGCAAAGATTCTGACTGGCTCATACATCTTGCAAGCAATTCGTGCCCGTTTCAATCAATATGTTGTCTGTCTCTGACAAGTGTTTACTTTGCCATTCAGCAGCTGAGGGCAGGAATCACTTCATTACAATATGTACAGCATTGGAGGAGTCAAGAAAACCATATTTGAAGAGTATTCTCACCACCGTGTACCTAGAAAATGACCCAGTCATCATCAATACATTATTAGCTGATACAGAAAATATAACTCAGCTGATACTTGATCATACAATGATGATATCCAGATTGAACATTAAGCTGTCCCCAGCAAATCAAAGTAAATGAGACACAATCTAAATTTACCTATTCTTTATGTTACTAACAGAACTTTCTTATTCATGTGTGAATGAAAATCTCTGCAGTCAATTTGACGATAATTTATTTAATCCTACTCAGTCAGAGCAAATTTCGTGTATTCGTGTATTTAAGACTTTGTGTTATATAGACATTTTGAAGAACCGTTCGTACCCTACGGAATAGGGGTGAGCCCATCGAGGCTGGATTTCCACAAACAGATACAGATACAGATACGCCCTCTTCGTGAATACGGTCCCTGGACTTTTTATAACAAGATAAGGGAAGCTAATCTTCTACAGTCTATGCGTATACCTATAGGCATTGCCTCCCTTGAAATAGGTTTTCATATATTGAGAGAGAGAGAGAGAGAGAGAGAGAGAGAGAGCGGGATACCCTAAGCCGTAATCATGTAATCATGTAATTACTTTTTAAGTGACGACGGACCTACTTCCGGGTTCAACTTGATTGTTAAATGAAAAAACCTGTTGTTAGTAACACATTATGACATGATAAACATAATTATGATGTAATATAAGCAAACTTCCGGTTCTAAAAGCATGACGTCAGACTCAGGAAACTTGTATTCTTGCAAGGGGAAGTGGGTACTGCATTCAGGTGTTAATAAAATTAAATAAAATTAAATAAAATTAATTTAGATTAAGTTGAGTTAAATTTAAATTAAACAATAAATTATATTAAATAAAATTGATTAAAATTAAATAACGATTAATTTTAATTAAACTAAAAATTTTATTAAACTAAAGTAGACTAATTAATTCTTGAATTAATTTAATCTTCTATTTCTGCACCCCTTCCTGCAAAAAAGACGAGAGACTCCTTTAAACCACCCGCATATTATCAGATTTGTAATCTGGCATATTGTCAATTGGTTAATTGTTATGCGGAACAAATAGAGAAACAGTTATATCTAAGGTAGCAAAGAACATTGGTATCATGCGCAGACTCCGGCCATACATTCCGCCAAATATCATAAAAGACATATAATGTACACTAATCCTCCCTCATCTAACATACTGTAATGCTATTTGGACTAACACACACACACACACACACCCACGCACGCACGCACGCACGCACGCACGCACGCACGCACGCACGCACGCACACACACACACAACTAAAATCATTACAAAAACAATCTATTAAACTATTCACCCAAACAGCAGAGGGACGAGATATTTTCAAAATAAACAAAATCCTAAAACCTGGGGACATTGGAAGGGTCCAATTATACACTATTCTTAGGGACCACTACAATGGCAATCTACCCTTATCCCTTTCAAATATATTTACTAAACAGCCAGACATACATTCTCATAACACAAGATCACACAATAACCTACACACAGCCTACCACCGAAAACAGACAGCTCAACAAACACCATCATATCAAGCAATACAATTATGGGATAGTACATACACTAACCTACGCACACAAATCATAACACAATTGTCATTTAAACAAAACATTAAGAATACGATCATCAGTAAACACTAACACAATGTTTCACCAAGCACCAAAAGTTGATCACCACAGTCAGCAACTAGGTGTAAGCCACCCAGCCACCAAAATCACTAAAACACCAAAAAACAAATAATATTAACTTTAACCCAAAGTCAATAATAATAATAATAATAATAATAATAATAATAATAATAATAATAATAATAATAATAATTAATAATAATAATAATAATAATAATAATAATAATAATAATAATAATAATAATAATAATAATAATAATAATAATTAAAAGGATAAGCACCATTTCCCCCCAACTCTATATAAATGTATGTCACGTAAGTGTAAACTGTTATGTCATCTTCGTATAATGTGTTATCCAGGTTGTCCAAATGTTTTCTAAACGTTGATATTATACTACTATAACTACCTTTTTAATTTTCTCTACCATAATGTTGACCATAGATAGTGGTATGGTGATGGTGTTTTTATTTATGTTGTACAATTGTTCTCGCGTTATGTGTGTAAGGAGTCCAGCGCCCAACAGGCTCTGCCTTAGGTAGACTAACTGTTGTGACATTAGGGGTGTACACGAAATTAATGAAATAAATAACATTGAATCATGAATCTTGAGAGATAACTAGCTTTGCGTTCCAAAGGGAACCCGTTCCAGCGCGCTCAGTGCGTGCAAAATCAGCTTTTTTCGTTTAGTACCTTATATGACGTAATTAATCTGAAAACACCCGATTGTCTAGACTTTTGAAACGTTTTCCATTTGGAACGCATGGTTGCATTCAATAGGGGAAATGTTTTTAAACGTTTTGCTAAATCTGCAAACTATGACTATCTGCTGTCTTGGGATTAATTACTTTGTATAATATACAACGTGAAAACCCCCGATTTTGCACGTTCTGGAAAGTTCTCCCTATTGAACACAACACTACGGCACTCTAACTGATTTAATCAAAGTTGATGATGTGGCATACAGTAGCAAAGACATCTTGACAGGATGGCACTTTCACTTCAGTAACCTTAGCTCAGTAAGAGACGAACCAAAGAATCAAAGGCTAGCTGCAGAAGTAGAGTTTGACGAAGTAGTAATATCAAGATACTGTAGATCTCAACAAAGTCACCAATCTGTACCTATCACAGAAAGAGAAGTCCAAACAGCCATGAGCATGCTCAACACCAATAAATCCCCAGACTCCAATGGCATAACAGCAGAGCATCTCAAGTATGGAGGACTGATACTCACTAGAATCTTAACCACGCTCTTGAATACCATACTATTGCAGGAAATGGTACCAGAGCAGATGAAATCGGGAATACTCACACCAGTCTATAAGAAGAAAGGTGATCGCTGTCAATCTAGCAATTATAGAGGAATCACTGCAACTCCAGTAATTACAAAGCTACTGGAAAAAGTCCTCCGTGGCCGTATTAAGAACATGATAGATCAGTCACAACATCAACTACAGTTTGGATTCACAGAGACGGTCTCACCAATCTATAGTGCTCCAGCACCACAAGAAGCTGTTCTGGAATCCGAATCTACACTCCTATGTTGCTCTGCTCGATGCGAAAGCCACATTTGACACATTATGCCACAAGAACCTCTTCAGGAAATTGTTCCTAATTGGGATGGACAGTTCCCTCTGGCTCATCACAAGTGACATAGAGCGCAATGCCCAAACTCAAGTAAAGTGGAATAATCAGCTATCTCAGCCATTCCAGATAGAGCAAGGTGTACGGCAAGGAGGAGTGTTGTCAACGGATCTCTACAGGATCTTTATCAATGGTCTCCTAACCCAGAGTGCATAGTCAAGACTAGGTGCCACCATCGGAACGCAATCATATGCCTGCCCAACCTGTGCAGATGGCGTTGCTATGATAACGAACACTGAAGAAAATCTCCAAGGGCTGTTAGACATCGCTGCAGAATATAGCTCAGACCATCGCTACCAACTCCAACCGGCAAAGAGTGCAGTCCTATCTAATGACAAAAGTGTATCACATGAATTCAAGATCTATGATCGCGTAATTCCCATAGCTGAGTAAGCGACTCACCTTGGCATACATAGAGACAACTCACTCATAAGCGGTAGATTAACCATTCAATCTAACATCAAGAAATCCAGAAGAGCCATGTACTCATTACTAGGAGCAGGGCTCCACGGGGTTAACGGACTAAACCCAGTAACCTCCTCACACCTGATAGAAATATACGTAATTCCAATTCTGATCTATGGAATGGAGTCATTACTTTTGACACAAAGTGACATCGAGCTGATGGAAGTCTTCTACAGGAAAGCCTTGAAGCAAATTCTCTCACTTCCGGACAGAGTTGTACAACCAGCACCACACCTACTTCGAGGCGTCTTACCTATAGGAACGAGAATACACCTCCAAACACTGACACTTCTAAGGAATATATGAGTGAATGAACACAACATCCTTCATGATTTGTGTATCCGGCAAGTAACGATGAAGGGGTTTGAGAAAAAGAGCTGGTTCAGTGAAGCTTGAAAGCCCCTAGAACTCTATAGCTTACCATCTATCCATGCGCTACTTGATTCCCCACCCGGTAAACACTCCTGGAAGAAGACCACCAAACATGCTGTGTCTCACTACTGGTATGAGAAGCAGCTACGCAGGGCGAAACTCTACCCATCCCTCAGGTACATGAATGTTGAGAACACCAGGCCTGGCTCTATCCACCCAGCAATCACATCAGCCTCCGCTAGCCACACAGACATAAGGGCCTTACCGGTGCAGATGCGCCTGCTTACTGGTACATACATACTCCAGGCTAATAGAGCAGGCTTCAACCAGTATAAGGTGGATCCAGAATGCCAACTCTGTCATGAAGATGCCGAGACATACTTGCACTTTCTAATAGACTGTGTGACCTTACATGATGGCAGGATGAAATATCTCTCATTGCTGCAGTCAACAATCTGCAGTAGTTGCCAAGAGCAGACAAAACGCCTGGTCGCAACAAGTGAAAAGATGGCAATGCTGCTTATTGAACCCTTGTATGGCCTGAGCAAATGCTGCCTCGCAATAGCTGAAAACATCATCCGCCGTTACCTGTACATAGTACACCACAGACGACGAGAAATAATTGACTCCGACCACCAACCAACGTCTTAAAACGAGAGCAGAAGCGTCCATGGGCACGCAATCTGATTTGAGTTAGATTTAGAGTTACAGAGATAGACGAAGTTAAGCATTTTGCCTATTTTATGTCCATTTTGAAATATGATACCCTATCCTACTATTGGGTTGGCTTCCAAAAGGTGTCTAGAGCGGTTTTAAAGGCATTTACGGTTTTTGATTTGATCACATTTTGGTAGGTTATTCCATTCATTCACAATTCTGTCACTGAACAAATTTTGCCTGATTTGTGTTCGACATTGAGGTTTGAAGAACCTTAGGCTATGGCCTCGTTGTCCAGATCGTTCTACCAATGAAAACAATTGTTCTGCATCTTTTTGTGTAATAATTTTGTATGTTTCGATTACGTCGCCCCTGACTCGACGTTGTTTTAGAGTTGGTAGACCAAGTATTTTGAGTCGTTCTTCATAAGTTTTGTTTCGTAATCCTACTACTAATTTGGTGCATCGGTGCTGTACTTGTTCTGAGTGGTTGATGTCTTTGACAAGGCATGGTGACCAGGCTTGTACACAATATTCTAGATGTGGGCGGACATAGGTTTTGTATAAAATAAGAAATGTTTCTCGGTGGAGGTGGTTGAAAACTCATTTGATTTGTCTCATGATATACATGGCTTTATTTGCTGCTTTTAAAGTCAGCATAGTTGATTTACGGTAATTTTTATCCACATTCCTAAATCTTTTTCATGCGTTGATTTGATGTACACACCTCAATTACCATTAACTTACATGCAGTTTCGACAAGTTCATATTCAGACCACAGAACTCACTTTACTCCAATCCGGTGGCATGCGTCCTTACTCCGAAAGATCTACAACATTGGAATTGAAGGATCATTATGGCGAACCATCAAAGAGATATATACTGATTCTCAATCTTCCATCAAGATGAAAAGAACCCTCTCAGACCCATTTGTGATACGCCAAGGAATACGCCAAGGTGGAATTCTCTCAACAATCCATTACAAACTCTTCAATAACAACCTTCTCAAAATAATTGAAGATGTAAATATTGGTGCTAAAATTGGACACATTAACTGCAGTGCACCAACATGTGCGGATAACATAGCCCTATTAGCTCAGGACACTGATCACCTACAGGAGCTCTTAAACATAGATCATCAATACACACTTCAAGAGCGCTACGCTATAAACCCTGGAAAAAGCGCATTGATTTCGCTAAACAAGCGAACTAAATCTGCTCCAGTTATTCATCTAGGAGACAGACAGATCCTTGAATCTAAATGTGAAACTCACTTAGGTATAGAACGGTCAACAAATGGGAAAGGCAATGTAGAAAAACGCATTCAAGCAACAAGAAGAACAGTCTATTCACTGATCGGAGCTGGACTTCATGGACATGGTGGACTTTCCCCATTAACTTCAGCGCATATATGGAAAGTATACTGTCTTCCAAGATTACTGTTTGGTCTAGAGGTCATTCAGATGACAAAGGCTGAGATTAGTGCATTGGAACGATTCCAGCTGCCAATTCTCAAACAATTACAGTCCCTTCCAAAGAATACAACATCATCAGCAACACTATACCTACCAGGAATAAGACCCATCAAAGTAGAGCTAGACTCCAGAAAACTAAAACTACTAGGAAACATCCTCAGAAATGACGATACTGTAGAATTCCAGATAGCAGCCAGACAACTTGCTGTAAAGAATATTAAGAGCAATAGTTGGTTTATGAAATGCCAAGAAACGCTTCATAAGTATCAGCTCACAAGTGTCTACCAACTAATTAACAGCATGCCTGCAAAGTTAGCGTGGAAGGCGCAAGTTGAGACGCACACCAACTGTGCTGTACACAACGTCTGGAAAGAAGACTTTGTCATGAAGACATCAACAAAATACCTAAATGTCAATGTATGCACTGTAAACAACGTTCACCACTGTTGGAACTCACTTGACAACACAACCAGGGGTGTTAGACGAGCAGTAATAAAGGTAAAGATTCTGACTGGCTCATACATCTTACAAGCAAATCGTGCCCGTTTCAATCAATATGTTGTCTCTGAAAAGTGTTTACTTTGCCATTCAACACCCGAGGACAGGAATCACTTCATTACATTATGTACAGCATTGGAGGAGTCAAGAAAACCATATTTGAAGAGTATTCTCACCACCATGTACCTAGAAAATGACCCAGTCATCATCAACACGTTATTAGCTGATCCCGAAAATACAACTCAACTGATACTTGATCATACAATGATGATATCCAGATTGAATATTAAGCTGTCCCCAGCAAATTCTCTAAAAATTGCGAAAACTACACGTTTTCTCTGATATGCCTTGCACCTCAAACGTACACAATTGATTGAGGCAATTGTGTCTGTATAAATACGTCAATGAAAACGTAAATCAGACACAATCTAAAATTTACCTATTCTTCTACAAGTTATAAATGTTACTAACAGAACTTTCTTATTAATGTGTGAATGAAAAAATCTGCAATCAATTTGACATTAATTGATTTAATCCTACTCAGTCAGAGCAAATTTCGTGTATTCGTGTATTTAAGACTGTGTTACATTGACATTTTGAAGAATCGTTCGTACCCTACGGAATAGGGGTGAGCCCATCGAGGCTGGATTTCCACATACAGATACTTGGCATACATAGAGACAACTCACTTATAAGCGGTAGATTATACTAGGCTGGTACCCGACTCCTCATTCGCTCGCTGGCGATTCTCTGGCGTTACCAGCTTATGCTGGTACCCGACGTAAGTTGGTACCCGGCTCCGATTGCTCATAATCGCATATCCTGAGCCAGAGAATCGTCAGCGAGCGTATGAGGAGTCGGGTACCAGCCTAACACAGGCGCGGCCATCTGATACTTGTCATACGCGGAAAAAAGCAAAGTCAAAGTTCACAGACATCCGTCAACACGTCACTTGGGCTATCTCTGTTTTTTGTTCTCCCATTTTATCTCAATATTCTGGACACATAAAAGAAGACGGTTTTACAGAGTTATTATTAACGAAAGAAAATTTACATTTGCTGGAAGAAAGATTGATATTTGCGCAGCTAATCTGGGAAAGGGAGACAGTAGGCTTTGCGGAAATTACACTACATTCAAGTTACGTCATCTGTTTTCGTGATAAAAGATACTATTACTAGATTATAGATAGGCTATTCAGAATTCACCCTATAGATTCCAGATTGTAGATGTGCCTTTAGCAGCCAAAGCAGGTTTAATTCAAGTGCCTTTATATTATGGCCATGAGGGCCAAACATAGTTCATGTACAATGGACAGGTTAAGACTCACACAGATCCTAACTTTGATAATAATATTGCTATTGACAATCGTAAATGTGGTAACGAGCAGTGTCAATGATACCAGTAAACAATCTGGTGATAGCGCGAAGCTGGATGGTGCAAAACATTTTGAAGATGATAGGTCATCACTAGAAAAGGGCATGGATGCACTCTATACGATGACGGATATATTTCTAAGTGATGTAATTCAGCCACATAACATCACAGAATATTTTAGTAAGTATCATTTCCTTCATATGGTATGTTATTAATTTATCAAAGAAATATTATCATCATAAATTTGCGAGGCATAAGCCACTGGCCTCGGTGTATTTTTAACATGTTGAAATAGACAAATAGTATGACTAGAAGTAGTCAGAGTCTGCTCTGACCCCCTGTGATAGATATTTGGACAGACTGATGGGGACTGGAGAGTCGGAGCAATTTATATGTTCAAAAGTTGGAGAACTGCCACTGCTTGGTAGAATTTATAGCGCACCTCTTAATCGACCTTAGCTACAATATTCGACACAATGATGACGATGATTACTTCGTATAATTCACTTATCCATTCGTTCACCGCACCTTACAAGTTACATCCTGTTAACTATGTCATATATCTCACATTATTTAACTTTTTAGCTCATTGTTGACAACTTTTCTCAAATTTCAAGCGGATGACCATTCCAAAAATATTGATGACGTAGCACACAACTTTTCGTCTCTAAAATCATGCAACTGTGTCCGTAACAAATTTAGCGCCCTGAATGATTAAATTGAACTGGAAAGACAATGAGGAATCTAGATCACATCAGTTTTGTTGTTTAGATAAGATATTCAATTATTTATGCTGCATTCATTATTCTCATTTTACATCTGTGGGTAGTTCGGTGTGTGGGTGGGTAGGATGGAGTGTGGGTAAGTGAGTGATTCAGTGACTGACACGACTGAGTGATTCAGTGAATAAGAGTCGGACAGTGGGTGGGTGGGTCACACAATACCAACCAGCCTAGGTTATAGCATTGTCTTAATTAATCTGGCCACCTTGACCTTTGACATCTTGACCACAAATATAACAGACTTCTTCAGGACGCTTCGGGCAACCTTCCACCCAAGTTTGATCAAGATGTTTCCAATTGAACCATAGTTATTAATAAATTATTTTTCAAAATAATGATAATCTTACATCGATTAATCTAGTCACTTTGACCTCTTGAACCCAAATTTAGCATAATTCTTTAGGACCCTACAGGAAAACTCCCATCCCAGACTGAGCAAGATACTTCCAATAGAACCAGAGTTATGGGTTTCAAACAATGATTTTTTTTAAATTGTATCAGGTCACTGCGACTTTAACCTTTGATATGGTAGGGTAGGCCCAGCTTAGGCCTTGGCCTTACTTGACTGCCCTACATGCTCCTTAGCTATGCTTTCATTGTAAAAATGTGCATACATATTTCTTCCTATACCCTTTCAACCCACCAGGCCAGATAACACACATTAATTTTATTGTAAGAAATAATTGGTTGACTGTTTTGAAACTAATTTGACTGATAGCATTGCTGTTATTGGTAGCAACATCTCAGTGAAATTAGTTTCAAAATGTTCAACAGATTTCCTTAGAGCATTGACTTTCTACCATAAGATAATCTGCCATCTACCATGGAGCAATATAACAGGTCAAGTCAGATTAGTTTCAAAATATTCAACAGCTTTCCTGTACACTAGTTTCATTCCACAGCATTTATAAATTTTGTCTGCTATGCCAAAATGGTTGATGGGTTGACTTTTATCAATGGCATTGTACTTTGATCTTTATCACCACACCTATGTGAATTGAATTTAGCTTTGAGTATAGTAGCTGAGCAATGATGTCCTAAGCTGACCTAATCAATAGCGTATAAAGAAAAGAATAGGAGATGCTGTTAACACATACTGTAGCTGACTTTTACTTTCTTTACAATTCAACATTTGGTGTTTAATTAATCCTTTTAACACTAAAGCTGGATAAAAGAGCTTTTATAGAGGTGCCCATTTCCAGACATATATAAGATTATTTTTGAAAATTTATCGGTGGAATGACTGTCTCAATAACCAAGCCAGTCATTCTAATGGTAAATTTTCTAAAGTAATCTTATATATATGTCTGGAAATGGACATTTTCTATGAGGAAACAAAAATTCTCTTTAACAAATTTGAGCTTTAAAAGGTAGCTTGCTTCTCTAGTGATTTAGTAAACAACTCATTTGTAACAGTTTCTATGGTAGCTTAATGTGGCCCAATACACAAGCCAGTGATTCCACTGGTAAATTAAAAAAATAATACCACTGATGCTTGGAATTAAAGTTGCATCAACATCTTTCAATAAGATTAGCTTCAATATATTCAACAACTTATAGAATGATTACATTGAAATTGTGATATTGGAGTGGCACATGTATAAGAGTAGCTAGCTACATGTATGCTGCAAATTAAGAAAATCATAATACATTTGTTAGAAAAGTTTGAAATGTAACTGAAATTTCAATTACTTTTGCAATGTAGCTGGTTATATTTCAGTTACTGTAACTGAAAAGGTTCTTCAGTTACAGGTTACTTCAGTTACGTGAAAAATGTGACTAAGTTAGAGTTACAGTTACCCCAACCCTGGAAGGCACTACCAAACTAAGAGCAGTATAGAATAGTCTGCAAATATGGACAAAATCATTCGTTAAAAAGTATGATATAGCTCAGATAAAACATAATATGTAGATTTTGAGCCATTTACACTTAGAAGTGTTGCAATGGAATTAATTCCTAAGGCCAGATCTAATTCATCGTACACATGTGTAAATGAGGTGACTGCCATCTGCGTCAAAACATCTAACTTGCCTGGTCTCTTGAGAAAACACCACCAGAGCGTGTCTAATTCTCCTTCGATCAATACTTACTATTACATTACTTATTGATAACTGCAACCTAAGGTTCTGTGCCCTAAGAATCTTTAGATTTAGAAAGCTCTCACAGGCTCCTGGAGGCGGGTACCTGCCACCAACAAATGGGTACCTGCTACCATGAGCCAACCATTCTTGTTTGCATAATAACAAGAACAACATACCTTTTCTGTGCAGGGAAATATCTATAGGTTTTGGTGATTATTTCTGTGCCTGATTCTTTACTGGATATATAACTGGATTACCATGGAAAATGGCACGACACCCATGTTGTATTTTTTGTAAGTTTTGCGTGTATATCCGTTCTGTTTACAATGATCGGTTATTTCAAAATTCTTGATTAGATGCGTGTACTGCAGCTCTACCGTATTCTACAGCAGCAGCGTTAATTAATTCTGTTGTTTCCTACTCGTATCGTTTGTCAGTCGTCTGTGTAGTTTAATTTCGGAATTGATTCTTAAATTTACCGCGAATGTATCTGATATGATTCCTGCTTCCGTTTATACATCCTGCAGGATCAATTTATCGGTGTATGGAGACCCATTCACGTTCCAAGATTATGCGATCTTGGTTGTAACGTTTTCAGGTGTTGGCTGCTGGAGGGTTAACTTATAATTTATTATCAAACTATTTGAAAATTATATGTCTGTCATGTGTCGAATCGCTTGTTTATTGAGGCGATGTGCTTGTTTTACAGGCCAAGCCCGCTCCTCCATCATGCACCCAGTGTCATGCGGGTTGCGTTTAAGGACCATGTCTGTTTCTGGTGTTCCAAATGTAACGTTGATGACCGATGTGATTCTTGTTCAGTGTGGCCCGTCGATCTGATGGTTAAGGTCCTTTCCCAGAAGAATTGGCTTGGTCTGATGCGGGGTCTGGCGGTCCGAAATCAAATCGAGAAGCATCCGTTTCGGCCCCTGTGGGCGCTTCTCATCCGAAGGATCGGAGATGGCACCTGGCGTGTTTTGGGCCCGCTATCCAAGGCTTCTTTGCAGAGCGTCCTACCAACACTGTTGTCGTCTTTGATCCCAAAGACTGTGGTCTAACCTCTCCCCATGTCTGGTATGGACCTTGGACATGGTTCTGGTCTGGCTACCAGGGATGTCATCTCGTATGGCCCCCTGGCGGTCCCACCTGGCCTGGTGGGTACTGGTTCTCCGCGACCACCTCCGGATGGTACAGTAGCGGTAGCCAGTCCGTCAGGCATGGGAGCCATCCGATAAGACGGCTCTGGACAGTCTCCTCATCTGGTGATGACTCTTCGGGGTCTGAGGATGAGGAGGAGAGGTTGCGGCCTGAGATATTGCGGGTGGAGCATATGGAGGTTGATTCTGTCCTGGACGGAACCATCCTCCGTTTTGTCTGGTTTGGCGCAAGCCATGGCAGCCGCTCCACCCATAGTTGAGGCGCACCAGTACGGGGCACCCGTCCAGTGCTGGTTGGTTTGCCACCAACCGACACAGTGACGGGTGTTGCTCGCCAGGCATGGTAACCTATCTTGCCTGTTCCAGTGGCCACACAGGGTTCCGTTGGCGCCCGTGTATGGCCACGGTTCTGGAACTGTCACATGTCTGCACAGTTTTCCGTGCAGGCCTACTCATGAAACAGCCTGTTTCATGGGGTGGGGCTGGAACCGCACGGTACCGGTGTTGTTGGCTATTGGTAAACCTGTAGGCACATCAACGGGTGATGCGTTTAGGGAGGGGGGGGGAGTTGTCTTCTTCGGAGATGGACTGGTCCGATGCTCTGGCTTGGCTAGCCAGGGTGGATCCGTCTGTGGTCTTGACCACATCCGAGGATGACATGCTCCATCTGTCGGTTGCATCCATAAGCCATGCTTATCAATGGATGCGCTGGCATGGGTGTAGGCGCATGTGACCAAGTCCAAGATGTCAGGGAGAGGTTACTTGGGACCCCCCTGAACGGTCCAAGCGTCTTTGGTGGCCAAGCGTGGGCCATCTTAGAGGACACGGCCAACAGCGCACAAAGTCGGCTTGCAATTAACATGTAACTGGAGCTAGTGCACCAAGCGCATGCACTAGAAGTTGCATCAAAGTCATCAGTTGCGCAGTCTGCCTCCAAGAAGCAGAAGAAGCATAAGAGCAAGGCAAAAGCCATGCCAGCTTCTAATGCTCTTGCTGGGCCTTCTCAGCTGCCTGCGGCTAAGATAAGAAGGCGAGGAAGGCTGTAGAGGCCCCTGCCCACCCTAGTGGTGGTCCTGATTGCCCGAGTGGCAGGAAGGGCAAGGAGAAATCATCTAAGGGCGGAAGGAAGGGAGCGGATCGTACTTGAGGGTATGGTAGCTCCCTTCACATCCGTCTGGACCGCGCCTGCGCGACGAACAGCAGTGCCAGTCACTCGGCTCAAGCAGATACCAAAATGGTTCGCTCTCTCGTTAAAGAGGGGGGGGGGGAGCGGATCGCGATCCAGACATCCACCTTAGGCGTCAGTGCGCCTATAGTCGGTGGAAGGCTGATGCGTTTCATCGAGGCTTGGCGAAGTGTGACGTCCGACAGTCTGGTCCTGGGATGGATATTCCAAGGTAGATGCCAGAGTGGTGGGATTACCCCCACAAAATCTGTCTATGGCACCCGCCTGGACTCCCGTACCAAGGGAGCCAGACAAGTTAGAAGTCATCCAAAACAAAGTGTCAGGCTTGCTTCTGAAGGGAGCAATAAAGCCAGCAAACCAGAACACTCCAGACTTCTATTCGACTATGTTCCTTGTCCATGAGCACAGGGGTGTGTGTGTGGGGCGTGGAGACCCGTACTCAATCTCAGGCCATTAAATTGGTTTATCTTTATATCTATATGCCTTGGTTCAAGATGAAACACCGAGGACAGTAATGGCAGGAATGAGGAATGGAATGTGGTGTGCGTCAATCGATCTGAAAGATTCATATTTCCACATTCTAATGAGCAAGGGTTATCACATGTTTCTGAGATTCATGTTTCAGAACCGTGCTTGGGAGTTTTGTAGTCCTCCCATTCAACCTGTCGACAGCTCCAAGGGTTTTCCCCAGAGTGTTCCTAGTGGTGACAGCGTTTCTCAGAAAGGAGAACGTGGCGCTTCTCACCTACATAGACAATTGGCTTATCAAGGTGGACATGCCAGCCAGGTTAGAGATGGACACTGCTCTGACTCTACTTTCAGATCTAGGCTGGATAGTCAACAAGGAGAAATCCAAGTTGCCACCCACTCAACATTTGGTTTATTTGGGGATGCGATTCGATCTCGAGGAGGGCAGGGTTTACCCGTCAGAGCCCAGAGTGGTGTCTCTGTTAGCCATCCTCAAGAGTTTTCGAGTGGGAAACCACATTCAGGCGAGGCGGTTTCTTCAGATGCTGGGCATGATGGTCTCCATGGAGCAAGTGATCCTGTACGCTGCTCTAATGCGAAGACGTATCCAGTTGTATCTGTTGTCTCTGTGGAACCAGAGAACAGAACCCCTGTCAAAACTGGTGCCAGTTTTGGAGCCGATAATATCGCATCTTGTATGGTGGAAACAGCGTCAGAATCTCCTAGTAGGGGTTTCGCTGCACCTTCCCCACCCCCAGCTGTCCGTGCACACGGATGCATCGCTGGAGGGGTGGGGGGCCTGCCTGGGAGAACACCAGGTCTCGGGCACATGGACTCTCCTGGAGAGTCAGCTGCATATCAATCTGATGGCAGTGGAACTGGCATTGGAAGAGTTTCTTCCGATGATCAGGGGCAAGGTGATATTGATACGGTCGGACAATTCGACGGTAGTATCATACAGAAATCGCCAAGGCAGGACCAGGTCACCCACACTGTGTATCAAAGTGTGGCACTTGATTCAATGGTGCAGGAATTACTCGGTTGTTTTGAAAGCAGCTCACATTCCTGGCCGATTGAACATTCTGGCGGATGCTTTGTCTCGCAGACAGAGAATTCTGCCAACAAAATGGTCTCTCACCCCTCCAGTTCTACGAAGGATCTTCGAGCATTGGGGCAAACCCAACATGGTTTTGTTCGCCACAAGGGGAAATTCTCAAGTCATGACTTATGTCTCGCCGGTTCCAGATCCAAATGCCGTTGATACAGACGCTCTGGCGATAAGCTGGAGAGCGATGCGCGCTTACGCGTACCCACCCACCATCCTTCTGCCGAAGGTATTGGTGAAGATCAGGGAGGAACCGTGTCTGGTCCTGCTAATAGCGCCGTATTGGCCAAGCAGGGCGTGGTTCACGGATCTGCTAGATCTGCTGGTGGAAAACCAGTGCAGTTGCCCGAGATTCCGAACATAATCTCCCAGGCCAAGGGACGCTTCCTACACGAGCGTCCCGAAATGTTATTGACTGCGTGGTTGTTGTCAAACAACATTCCATGTCGGAAGGCTTTTCTCGACAGGCTGTGAGCTTCATCGCAGCCTCGAGAAGGAGGTAAACCTTCAAGTCATATAACCACACGGGTAACAAATTTGCAGAGTGGTGTGAGGAAAAGTGTATTGTTACCTTTCATTCCACTATTCAGCAAATAACAGACTTTCTCTGTGAGCTGTTCTTTTGAGGACTAGCTCCTGTCACAATTGCTGGATACAAGTAAGCTTTGGCATCAGTTATCCCTTGTCTAGCCAACAGGGATAGTCCAGAGGTGGCCCAGTTGAGTGTGATGGTGAAGGGAATGAGCAATCTCCGACCGAGACAACCGGTAGTCATTCCAGCCTGGAGTCTATCGTTAGTGCTTAATGTACTGGCCAAGCACCCTTTTGAACCGTTGCATTTGGCTAGTCTAAAGCATTTGACTCTAAAGGAGGTCTTTCTATTGGCAGCTTCCTCAGCTAGAAGGCGCAGTGTGATCCATGCACTTTCAGCAGAGAGGGACCGATTTATTGTCTCCAGAGAGGGTCTGCGTCCACTGCCAAGAGCAGAGTTTATGTCAAAGATTCGATCTTTGAGATATCCTGGCAAACCGATCGTTATACCGAAACTAAATAGGTTGGATCGTGATGCCAGTGTCTGGTGCCCAGTCCGTGCTTTGACTAAGTACAAAACGGACAGACTCATTACGGTCGAATGATAGACATCTGTGGATCTGCCATATGGAGCCATATGGTGCCGCATCCGTGGATTCTATCTCTCGTTGGGTAGTCAAATGCATTCAGACTACCCGTGAGATTACGACTGGGCACCAAGTGCAAGGCGCAAGGGCACGTTGTTAGAGGAATAGCCGCCTCTTCCGCCCTTTACAATGGTGTTCCGTTTAAGGACATCATGGCTGTCGCACAAGGGCACTGTGAGTCCTCTTTCATGGATTACTATATGAGGGATGTGTCAGACTTCGCCATTCCACTCGCTTTAGCTGTTTTGAGACGATAGCTATATATGACCACGCTGCTCTTCTTCCTTTTTTGGCATTTGTAAGAGAGAATTAAGGAGCAGACATCGTCCAGCGAGAGGATATCAACCAGTTATGTCACTGATGGCCGGACAAGTAAATGGTTGGAGGCTCCAGGTCTGAATTCCAAATATCATGAGGTAATTCACGATTGAGAGTGTTTTGTATTATGTCTATATATCATGATCATTCATTTTATATATTCATGCTCATTCCCAGGCTAATATATGCAAAGAGCAGTTAACCCTCTTGGCATATTTGTGTTTCAGGCGAGATACATGTTCTTAGGAGAAAAAGGGGGGGGGGGGGGGCGGCCAGTGACGCGAATGTGATTCGGTTCCGATAACTTGACGGTCCTTTTAGGTCTCCGTTAGTCAAGTTGTTAAGTCTAAATCTTTCTCCAAGGGGCAAAAGTAGCATTTATGGCTTGCCCCTTCCCACCAGGTTACTGATCAAATCTGGTGTATATCAGAAGTAACAGAATGGTGAGTATTGATCGAAGGAGAATGCAGGAAATTTCAATTTCCCTTTCTCCGAGATCTAACAATATTCACCATTCTGTTACGGACCCAGCCTCCCAGCCCCACGGAGGCAAGCCATGGATTTCTCTTGTTTGGTGGCTATGCAAACAATATGAGCTCTATGGTAGACGGGTACTCGGCAGTTGGGAGCCGAGTACCCGGTTCCAAGGAGTCGGTAAAGCTTTCTAAGTCTATAGTCCTAGAGCCAGCTGTCAAGGCCAGCTGTGTATCAGAAGTAACAGAATGGTGAGTATTGTTAGATCTCGGAGAAAGGGAAATTGAAATTTCCTGCAATATTTAGTAAACTGCACTACCAAATAATGAGTTTAGTAAAGCATGCAATTAGTTGGATTCTGTTGTTTTGTTTTAAAATGTTTGTGTTCTTTGAAGTTAGACAGAGAACCCAACAATATTCTGCGCTGTAACAAAATGGAAGCATACCTTTCACCCGTGACCTCATGCAAATAGAAATATATATATGGATTGCGGCAAGGCTTTTATAATGAGTTAGATTGACAGACAATCTTGAATCTGAAATACAAGGCTATCATTGTTAATCGTCTGACTGCTGCTAGCCACCACACAATAATTTCAATGGGCAATTAAGTACTCTGGGTATGTTGAATATTTTGAAAATAATTTGACTGAAAGTTGTTGGTGGCTTATGTCCAATCCTGTGATTCCTGTCATAAAGAAACAGCTGAGATCAAGTTCATCATGTATAGCTCACGCTAGCTCTTTCCTGGGATGCACATTTTCAAATTCCAAATACGTTTTGTTGTATATAATTCTGTGTATGTTTGAATCAAATTATTCTTGAGAGTTATGTTGAACAACATTCTTGATTGGTTACCTTCAAATGCGGATCTAAGAGTAATTCAGCAGAGAAATGGCTAAAAGTAGGCTATCAATTCAGAACTACATTTATAAACAAACTGCCCTCGGTGTTATTTTTAATATTCGGCTGTGATGAGGGAAATTGAGTCGCAAATGATTATACATTAATTATAGGGTAATGCATTCTACTCAGTCATATATCTGCATGCCTTGGCTCTAGACAGACATTGCTGTCACAACTTGTTACCTTGCCTCCACCACCCATTACTGGGGCTGCACATCCCTATAAACACAGCACTGATTCGACCCCAGTAAGCCCCACCCTCTTTAACACTGAAAAATATTGGCTTATTAAATTATCAATTTGTAGCCCAAGAAAAACTATTTTTCAAAAATGTATGGCTGGAATGACAGCTGCGGTTATCGAGCCAGGCATTCCAGTGCTACATTTTCTAAAATAGTCTCTAGTCCTGTAAATGGACTTTCCTGAAGGCTGATGCAGAGACGGTTGTTATTATGTTGGCAGGCTTGACCAGTAAGGTGTTAATATTAAGGTATTCATACAGTAGCCATCTAACATGTTTGACCGGTTATTTACTCCCTCTGTACTTCGTCACACAGTTATATACCAGAGTCCAGTTTCTATGTACAAGAGGTCACAATTTACACTTCTTGAGCGCTTTAATAACTAACCGTCTGACTTCTGCAAGTCACCAGACAATAATTTCAACAGGCATTAAGTCTGGACGAGATGAATATTTTGAAATCAATTTGACTGAAAGTTGTTGGTGACATAGCCACCACGACTTTCTGTCAAATTGTTTTCAAATATTTCATCCAGTTCCGAGTTATATCCCCTGAACATGTGTGTACAAATTCAGCACTGAGGCGGTTAATGATCAGTTACTATATTTTATTAATGTTCTGTGATGGTGACTGGTTTCGTTCATCTGATTGTCTGGATGAACAGATATGGAGTAAGTGCATGGCCTTCTCCAGACTGATTTTGAACCTGTTATAAATGGTTTGGGTGCCATCAGTTTGGGCACCCAAATTATGAAAAACTGAATAAAAATCTCCTAGGGGCAGTATATGTTATCTTCTGATACATTTGATTCACAAATTGTATGAAATATCACCTTTGCACCATCTACACAGTTCAGGGTGCCCAAGCTAAAACTCTGGATCAGGCTCTGAAGTGGATGGATTAGCTAGGATAATCCACATTCATTTAACAGCAACATGGGTAAAGGACAGAAATTATGCTGGATAGAGTAGTTCTACATACCTTTAGTGTATCTAAGTCATAGAAATCTTGTGCATGGTCTAAGTCAGCAGTAGAAAATATTTAATGATCATACACACTCACTACCCTCAGCATGTAAGGGGAAGTATGCACATACGTGCATGCGCCCGTGTCTGTCTGTTTATCCGGAGCTGTATCTAAAAAATACGGATCTGATTTGGTTCAAATTTTAACGCAGCAAAGGAGCAAACGGATTTCCAGTCATTGGCTGTGATCGTTATAAAAGAAACCTAAATCTGTCTGGATCGGATAAAATTCTGGATCTTTTATTTAACACAGAAAGATCTGAAAATTCTTTCCAATGTGGCAGAAACAGTAGGGTTGGGCAGTTTGGTGGAATTCAACAGAATTTCTTACGGTATGTAACAGTGCCAGATCTACATCAAACTTGGGTGGATGGTATTCTTGTGGTTGCGCAAAAAAACAGGGGTACATTTTCACGGCTGACGATGGCAGTGTTTCATTGATGCGATTCATGGTTCATGTGTTTTGGCATTCCTGAAGTGGAAGATTTACTCTTGCAGGTCATCAAACCATGAATCACGTTTTGATCTCGGTTCATTCTTACCAATGGTTAATCGTTCGTAAATTTCAAAATAGTGATGCCCAGCTAAACTTTGCAGCTCATTTGAGTAGCGAAATGACATCGATATTTTAGTGGATGCAGTTGTCTGATTTACGTAGACTTAGTTTAAAGTATAAATCAAAATGCGATCAAATTAATTGCTAATGTTGATAGAACTTAAAATTCTTATGAGATCAGAACATTGCCACGAAATTACGATCAGCAAACGGTGACAATTTGCATACCGGTAAATCCTGTTTTGGCATTTCTGGTTCAAACCATGTCAGTGGTAAAAATCAAGTCATCAAATTCACTGACTGCGTGAGTCGCGAAAACAGGGCCCATTTTGATTTTGGATAAAAACTAATGGGCAAGGTCATAATTAGCCACTGTAATACAAGTACATGTAAAGATATTATTTTTGCATTGCTGGATGATAGCGCAATTTCTACTGTGGAGACCAGGTCATTGAGCATAGATAAATTTACGTGGTACATTGCTCCTTGAAGTCCAAAGCACATGGTTAATTTGTGTGTCAAAAAGCCATAGTCATGGTGATCCTATTACGAAAATTGTGTTGTGTTTCTAGATGTTAACTCAATTCTCAAGTTATGCTGCAGGGATCCTCACCACCAAATATGGACAGGAGGTTGCACATGGTGGTGGTGGTTAAGGGGAGGGTGTGTATGTGCATCCAAAGAACCATATTGTTTTAGACTCTTAAATGTCAAGTTGTCCGAATTAAGCATTCTCCTTCGATCAATACTTACCATTATATGACTCTTGATAATATAAGCTAATTTGCTAGCTGCTCTAGGAATCTAGATTTAGAAAGCTTTACCTGCTCCTGGAACTGGGTACCCGGTTCCCAACAACAGGGTACCTGTTTGCCAGTCAGGCTCATTCTTGTTCGCATAGCACCAAGAGCATACATGCTTTTTGCATTTGGAGATCTTTAGATTTTCTTAGAGTTTTCTTAAGAGTTTCTTTAATGTTTTCTGTGCCAATTTGTTAGCTATTTATTTGATTCAAGGATTTTGGATTTATCATGGAAGGAGCCGCTGAATCTCGGGTTGTATTCGTTCATGTTATTCTCTAGCATATATGGAGACTTAGGGCTCTAGAATTTTGTCTGTGTCGCATGTTCCAATTTCTGACCCTGAATCCGGGACGTGTGCTGACAACGAAATATGCCAGATTGATTGCGTTCTTAACGGCGATCGGCAGTAATATGAAATGGGGTGTTGGCTGTACGGTGTTTTAACACGAAAATCGGCTGACATCGTTCTCCGTATTATCAGAGCGGGTGACGTCACACCCGTGTTGTTTCTCGGATTTTTATGGTGCAGAAAATGTTTCATGTATTCGCACATCTTGTTCTGGGTGCTGCATACTTTTTGTACCAGAAAACTTTGGAATTATGTCAAGTTTTGCATGGTAATCACGATCTGTTTACATTGATCGGTGGTTTCAAAATTCTTGATTTAAGATGTGTGTTCTGCGGTTGTTATTACACCACAAAAACATCCATTACCGTTCAATTACTACTCGCTAAATCAAATATCTGCATTTAGCTATCAGAATAAAATTTTTATGCTCGCTTACATACTCCCTAATGCCAATACCATCACCATGTAGACCCTCAACCAGGCTTCTGGTAGAGGAACCCCCTGCATTAGCCTTACAATAGACTGGCACCAGTCTGTACACACTCCTTGGTGACGCCTGTCACTAAGCACGCTCGCGCATGCGCAGTAGGTCCCAAATGTGAAAACTGATTCACTTTTCAAATATTCTGCTAGCAGATCAGTTCGCCTGCTATCATTTGGATAAAAGTCTATAGCTTTGCACTGAAAAGTTCAGCTACATTTAATTCTCTGACTCAAGAAAACATGCCTACCATGAAATCTTTCTTGCCTATGTTATGTTTAACTTTCATGTCATGGTGTTTTAGAGGGTTTTTGTAACTCTAGTTTGGAGTTACCAGTTTTCGTGTCAGTACTCCAGTTTTCGAGGTTTGTGAAACCATGCCTATTATATACCATCAAATTACCATGTTATAAAATAAGCAAGTACCACTCTTATTACGTAGATCCTTTATAGTGCTTTCAAACATTTTATTCAGGAATCACTGTGATTCCAGTCTTCAGTCAGATTTCACGCACTTCCAGAAAAGAGATAAAATCTCTGAAGTAAAAGTCTGGTGATTCAAAGAATAAGTCTGGTTATTCATCCTCAGGTAGGAGCCAGACAAAAGACCATATAAGTCTTGAGGGTCTGCATAACCCTCAAGCGATGGCATCGGTGGCGGAAGCTTCCGATCCTTCATCTCATGCATAAGTTCATCTTTCCCGTAATTCTTATTGCCAGAAAAGAGGTCTTCCATCTCCTCTGCTCCCGTCTCTGCTCCTGGCTTGTCCGGGCAAGCAGGTTTGCATTCCGGTTTGTCTTCTGGTTTTACCGGGCATCCGGATATGAGCACTGTGATTGTCTGGCTTGGCTGAACATCCGGTGTCTCATGATTTTCTGGCATTTCCATCCACTTCCGGTTTTTCCGTTTCCGGCAGTAGTGCATCTATTTCCGTTTCCAGTTTTTCAGCTTCCTCTTCCGGTAGTAGCGTTGCTACTTCCGGTAGGAAGAATGCTTATCTGGGTCTGTTGGACCTGGCATTGCATCATTCATCTATTTCCGTTTCCAGTTTTTCAGCTTCCTCTTCCGGTAGTAGTGTTGCTACTTCCGGTAGGAAGAATGCTTATCTGAGTCTGTTGGACATGGCATTGCATCATTCATCTATATCCGTTTCCGGTTTTTTCAGCTTCCTCTTCTGGTAATTCTGTACATCCAGGTTGTAGGATCTTTATCAGTTTCTGGTTTACACATTTCCGTTTCCTATTTTTCTGCATCCGGATTTCGTACAGCCGGGGATACGGTCATTTCTGGTTTTCATGGATCTTTCTGGTGTTCTAGGATTATCTTCCGGGTCTGTCTTCCTGTTTTGGATTTCAGGTGATAGAGAACTTCCTGGGGTTCCAGTTTTGTTCTTCAAGTCCGGTTTACCTGTTCGCTTTCCTAGAATCTTGTCATCTTCTTGCCTAAGATTTAGTCTTATTTCCGTATTTCTTTAATATTGGAAATGTTTAATGGCTGAAAATATTCATACCGAGTTATTGCCAGCCTTGTAGTCTCTCTTGGAATTGTAGTCTATTCAGACATTTATTCGTTTATCAGTGACAATTTTCAACGTAATTAAAGACTTCTGACTGGTAGCCGTATGGGTTTTTCTGTTGCAGATTATTTTATATGCGCATATCATCAGCCGATAAGTCAGTCTGTATTCTACGCATTATCTCGAGATACGATTTTTACTTAAATCCAACTTTAGATGGCCAGTTGTCTTCGGGCCATTCAGCCTTTCTTCGCCCTCCTTT
The DNA here is from genome assembly GCA_034401795.1 of Chaetoderma sp. LZ-2023a. Taxonomy (NCBI): domain Eukaryota; kingdom Metazoa; phylum Mollusca; class Caudofoveata; order Chaetodermatida; family Chaetodermatidae; genus Chaetoderma; species Chaetoderma sp. LZ-2023a. The sequence continues at coordinate 42,854,428 of CM067372.1, forward strand.
TACCTCTTATGTCGGCAGGTTGACATATTTATTTTAACCAAAGGGAGTGAATTTGTAGAGGGAAAAACTGCTTCTTGCGTAAATCGTAGTCTAATTCGTCAGTCGCTGAAAAGAATTAGATTCAGTAAAGGTTTCATAGGGATCAGTATGACTACAAGATTAATGTCTACAAGAACAATAGTCGCTTAGAAAAGATAATCAAGCAGATAAGGGGCCAGGAAGAAGGAATATAAGCACGCATTCTTCTTCTGCGCTGACATAGTTTCGGTGAGTTCGCTTTGTTTTCATTTATTTTCCCCCCAGAATTTTGGTTGTTTTCCCGTTTCTAGCGTAATTTTTTGCTCTATTTTGACTGGGTTGCTGCAGGCCTCAGGACGGTGGTTTTTGGTGGGTGGGGACTCTGGATTTGCTGTGTCTTTTGGGGGCGTTTTGGCTGAGGGTTGTTGGTGAAGCGAATTCCAGTCGAGTCGGCCCAATTGCCAACCCGGCCTACTTAAATTAGTCAGCTCAGCCTAGGATAAAAAGTCCTGTCGGCCCGATTTAATAAAAGTCAAATAGGCCTAGGAATGCATTCACCTGGCTTCTTTCTTCTTCTTTTTGATGGCTGGTATCACACTTGGAGAGCCGATCTCAAGATGAAATCTTTTCACCTGGCTGGAAGCATGGAATAATTGGGAATCTCATATTTCTATATCTTTGATTTCGGAACTTTTCTTAAAAAATTGATGATATGGATATATGAGATCCCTCTTATACCAGTCGTACTATACCAGCATTAGTCGTCTGTTGGTGTAACTAATAATATTTACTGGCGTTTACGTCTCGTTATTAAAAGACAGTCAGAATTATTAGTGTCTATTATTTTCACTAACGCGAAACTATTATACATAGACATAGACAATCTTTATCCTAAAAGCACTCTTTTTAAGACGATGGCGATCTTAAGATATTACCGTGTGTGTCATGGTATACAGATTATCGTGTGTAATAGCTACCATAGAAGTCTAGGTAGGCCTGCTACACTCGATAATCTTTATCCTATTTAAGCGTGCTGGTTAGCCCAATAATATTGCTATAGCTATGTTCATATGTACATTTAAATGCGCAGTGTCGGTTCGGCTTAATATTGCACCTATAGGCATATACATGTGTGCGCATATGTGCATTTGTATGTGGCTATGGGTGGTACTGTAGGGTCAGCTCGACCCAAGGGTATAGTCGCACATGATAGGCATAAACATAGGTCGAGTTGACCTGGGCTGAGTTGGATCTAGGCCGAGTTGAGGCTGGGTCGGTGTGTATTTGGGCCGAGTTGACTGGATACCGGTGAAGCCACTGGCAACTTTCGGTCGGATTGTTCCCGGACTGTTCAGTGGGTCTTGGGTTTTTTGCTCGTTGAAGTTGTTGTCTGGGGGCTGGCGGCGGGCCGGTTGGAGTGGGGTGGGGGTTGCGCTGGAGGGGTGGAAGAACGGCCGAGAATCTTTGGATTTAAGCAACCACCTACAATTTTTCGGTCAAAATGTTTTCAAAATATTTTGCAGGTCCAGAGATATTACAGTTGTAATATGTTGTCTGCAAAATTCAGTATCCAGACCGTTAATATCAAGTATCAGTGTTCAATCTTTCCTTTTATTGGGATTTCTAACACAATGTCATTTGTTATTACAAAGCTGAAATTATTGATTCTAAGTCTATAAATATAAGAATCAATAAATATATAAAAAATCTTTTAAGTTTTCTGCCTCTTGGCATAACTATTGAATGGTTTAGGATATCAAATTGTTCAGTATACCTAAGCCAAGTCTTGAAGCTGGCTTGTTTTCCTATGTCGTTGATTTAAATATGGGACACAGTTTTGCAATCATTATAGGATCCAGTGTCACGTTCAGGCTGATGATTTTCCGTGATTGCAGTCTAATACTTCAGTGTAGAAGAAGTGAGTGCAATCTTGGGAGTTTGTCGACCGTAGGTGTATATATATATATATAAAACCCTGTGACTTGAAGAATGAGTCTAGGTTGTTTTTTAATGTGTTTTATGTTGGAGCGTTAATCGCTTCTGTTGGTAAAGGATTCCATACATTAACACTATTTGTAAGAAATACTTGCGTAGATCAAGTATTATTTGACAAGCTGACAAGATGATCTGTCAAGCCCGAGCGGCTAGGCAACCGTTGATGTATTCAATAACAATTTTTTATTAAATCTGCTCCATTATTATACGATTTTTAAATTAGATAGTCAAATGTTTGCCATAGTTCTCTTAACAGGACCTTGTCATGCGTTCTATTCGTAGAATTGTGATGATGTCATCACAAGTAAGTTTCCCTTATTTCATCTTTTTGAGTGGTGGTTTGGGAAACCGAAATTTCTTTTCTTCATTCTATCTTGCTAAATTCTGTCACGATTTGAGGTTTTCGAATTTCAGTCGGGATTATTGCAGATCTCAGGTACAGGATTTGGCTATATCTTGACTCTAAGCACTCCCTTAGGCTTACTATGGTTTTTTTATTTGCCACGATATCTGGTTAAATCTCTATAAATAAATTTATCTATAATTTTTGCAGAGTTTTTAGCATTTTATTGGTTGGATTGTCTGATAGGCATCTAAATCTCGATTCGTTCAGTCATTGCCATGGGGTTTTCTTTCATTTTTAGAAGGAGGATCGATTTTTTCTTGGGATGTCACTAGATCCAATCTTTTTGCGACATGTCTGATTGCCCAGATTTTATCTTTCATGTCTCCCTTTTCGGACATTCAGGTTACGGGTCTCTAGTTCTCGATTCGATCGGACAATTCGACAGTAGTCTCTTATATCAACAGGCAGGGGGGCACAAAGTCGTCTCTCCTGTACTTGGAAGTGTGGAACCTCCTCATGTGGTGTCGCATGAATCAAATTTTCCTAGTGTCCACTCATGTCCCAGGCTGTCTGAGTTTTCTTGCGGACCAATTGTCTCGGGAGTGGGCTGTGGACGCACTGTCTCAGTCCATGTCAGGAATCTTCGCTTATGCGTTCCCTCCCACAATCCTGATTTCTTTTGGTTCTGAAGAAAGTCAGGGACTAGATCTGCGAGATCTTGTTAATAGTTCCCTTTTGGCCAATAAGGATCTGGTTTGTAGACCTTCTCGATCTTCTAGTACCTACCATCATCCAAACCCAGGAATCTTAAGTCTGTGCGTTTGGAGTATATCGAGTGCTCGATCCTTGAGAATAAAGTTTCTACAAGATCTCAGGAAATCTTCGATTCTGCCAGGAGGGAGTCGTCTCGAAGAGTTTACAAGGGTCGGCTTAAGATTTTTGGAGAATGGTGTTCAGATCAAGGTCTCGTGCCTGATTCTGTTTCTATTTCCCAGGTGTTAGACTCTTTATCTTATCTGTTCGACTCTTTACATCTGTCTGCTAACACTGTAAGAGGATATAGATTTTCTTTTGCATCTTCTCTTCCTTGTTTGTTGAACGCTGAAGTTGAAGATACTATGGTTCTTAATCTTTTGATCAGAGGTTTAGGTAATATTCGTCCTCCAGGTGTTAAACCTTTGCCTTCCTGGAACTTGGCTCTGGTTCTTCAGGGTCTTGGGCAGGTCATCATTTCCAACCTATCTGTACGATTAGCTTGAATCTTTTAACTTTTAAGACCGTTTTTCTAATTGCATCTGCTTCTGCTAGAAGACGATCAGAAATCCATGTTTTCTCCGCTGAAAAGGATAGGTTTATCGAATCTGGGGACGGTCTGGTCTTATATCCTTGAAGGGATTTTTTATCAAAGACTCAATCAATCCGTTATCCAGCTAAGCCGATTATTTTACAATCTTTAACCTCCTTTTCTCTGGCTGACAGATTTTGGTGTCCTATCAGAGCTCCAAAATTTATAAGCGTCTTTCTGATTTTTAGAGATCCGATCTGTCCATTTTCTGGGTTCCGTATGAGGAGGGGTTAGCCAGTCCAGTCTCTAGGGCATCTATTCCCAGATGGATTTGTGAGACCATTCACATTAAAGCTCATGTCATTAGAGGGATGGCTACCTCTTTTGCCCGTTTTGCTGGCTCCTTTCCCAGAAGGACTTGGCTGGGTCTGACGGGGCGCTCCACGTCTGCAACCGGAGAGTTTTGGCGATGGCACCTCCGGTGTGGTTCGGGCCCGCTATGCAAAGCTTCTTGCGTAGTGTCCTGCCCACACTGGTGTCATCCCTAATGCCAAAGGTTGTAGGACAGTCTCTTCCCGTCTCTGGTATGGACCCTGGTTCTGGACTGGCTACCGAGGAGCCATTTGCCAGGACGGCGCCAGTGTTTCCTCATCTGGCGACGACGCTTCGGGGTCTGAAGAGGAGGAGAGACTGTTACGGCCTGAGATGCCGTGGGTGGAGAGCATGGAGGTCGATTCCGTCCTGGACGGAACCGCTCTCCATCTGGCTGGCTTGCTCCGCCCGTGGTTGAGGCCACACCGGTACCTGGCACCTGTCCAGTGCTGGTTGATTTGCTACCAGCCGACACAGTGATGGGTGTTGCTGGCCAGGCTGGATACACGCCTATCTTGCCTGGTCCGGCGGCCACACATGGGGTGCCGTTGGCGCTCGTGTATGGCCACGGTTCCATAACCGCTATGGGTCCGCACGGTTTTCCATGCGGGCCTACTCCATGGACTGGTGAACTCCATGGGGTGGCGGCGGAACCGTACGGTACCAGTGTTTCTGGCTTGGCTCCTAGCCGGGAGGCCGCTGCTTGTAAAACCATGCATACGTCAACGGGTGATGTATTCACAGGAGTGTCCTCTTCGGAGACAGACTGATCCGAGGCTCTGGCTTGGCTAGCCAGGGTGGACCTGTCTGTGGTTTCGGCCACGGCCGAGGAGGACACACCCCATCTATCGGTAGCATCGATTAGGACAGGGGTCGTGCCCGCGGCCCGGATCCAGTCCATTTGACTGGATCCACTGTTTAAAGAGTTGTTGGATGTTATTTATAGCAAGCAACTCTTAACCAAGAGTCAGCTACCTGCGGCCTCCAGGGGCCGCCCTGTGCCACCTGTGGTGCTATCCTGCGTCAATGATGACCTCATGCTGTCAATGGACGCTTTGGCCAGAGTGCAAGCGCGAGTGACCAAGTCCAGGAGGCAGATGGTCCTTGACCATATGCGTCCAGCTACTGCCTTCAGGGAGTGTTTACTTGGAACACCCTGAATGGCCCTAGCATCTTTGGTGGCCAAGCGCGGGCCATCTCAGAAGACATGTCCAACATTGCGCAGAATCGGTTGGCGGTCAATCTGCAGCTAGAACTGGTGCGACAGGCGCATGCACTAGGGGCTGTAGCTAAACCGCTGACTGTACAACCTTCTTCCAAGAAATAGAAGAAGCACAAGAGCAAGGTGAATGCCAAGCACAGGGGGTGGGGTGGGGGGGGGGGGGTTTGGAGACCCGTACTCAATCTCGGGCCATTGAATTGGTTTATCCATACGCCTCGGTTCCAGATGAAAACTCCAAGATCGATAATGGCCGGATTGAGGAAAGGAATGTTGTGTGTGTCAATCGATCTGAAAGATGCATATTTCCACATTCCAATGAACAGGGGTTGTCACAGGTTTCTGAGATTCGCGTTTCAGAATCATGTATGGGAGTTTGTAGTCCTCCCATTCGGCTTGTCGACAGCTCCAAGGGTTTTCACCAGAGTGGTCCTAGCGGTGATGGCGTTTCTCAGAAGAAAGAACATGGCGCTTCACACCTACATAGACAATTGGCTTATCAAGACGGACACGCCAGCCAGGTTAGAAGTGGATACTGCTCTGATTCTGAAGTTGCTTTCAGATCTAGGCTGGATAGTCAACAGGGAGAAATCCGAGTTGACACCGACTCAACATTTCGTTTATTTGGGGATGCGATTCGATCTCGAGGAAGGCATGGTTTACCCGTCAGAGCCCAGAGTGGTGTCTCTGTTAGCCATCCTCAAGAGTTTTCGATTGAGAAACCACATTCAGGTGAGGATGTTTCTTCAGATGCTGGGCATGATGGTCTCCATGGAGCAAATAATCCTGTACACTGCTCTGATGCGAAGACCTATCCAGTTGTATCTGATGTCTCTGTGGAAACAGAGAACAGAACCCCTGTCAAAGCAGGTACCAGTTTTGGAGCCAATAATGTAGCATCTTGTATGGTGGAAGAAGTGTCAGAATCTCCTAGTAGGAGTTTCGTTGCACCTACCCTGCCCTCAGCTGTCCGTGTACACGGATGCATCGCTGGAGGGGTGGGGGGGCCTGCCTGGAAGAACACCAGTTTTCGGGCACATGGACTCTCCAAGAGGGTCAGCTGCATATCAATCTGTTGGAAATGATGGCAGTGGAACTGGCATTGGAAAAGTTTCTTCCAAAAGTCAGGGGCAATGTGATATTGATACGGTCGGACAATTCGACAGTAGTATCATACATAAATCTCCAAGGCGGGACCAAGTCACCCACACTATGTATGAAGGTGTGGCACTTGATTCAATGGTTCAGGAATTACTCAGTTGTTTTGAAAGCAGCTCATATTCCTGGACGATTGAACATTCTGGCAGATGCTGTGTCTCGCAGACAGAGGATTCTGCCAACAGAATGGTCTCTCAACCCTCTAGTTCTTCATAGGATCTTCGAGCATTGGGGCAAACCAAAAGTGGACTTGTTCGCCACAAAGGAAAATGCTCAAATCATGACTTATGTCTCGCCGATTCCAGATCCAAATACCATCGATTCAGATGCTCTGGCGATAAGCTGGAGAGGGATGCACGCTTACGCGTATCCGCCACCATTCTACTGAAGGTTTTTGTGAAGATCAGGGGGGAACTGTGCCTGGTCCTGCTAATAACGCCATTTTGGGCCAGCAGGGCATGGTTCACGGATCTTCTAGATCTGCTGGTGGACAATCCAGTGCAGTTACCCGAGATTCCGAACATAATCTCCCAGGCCAAGGGACGCTTCCAACACGAGCGGCCCGAAATGTTCAAATTGACTGCGTGGATGTTATCAAACAACATTCCATGTCGGAAGGCTTTTCTCGACAGGCTGTGAGCTTCATCGCAGCCTCGAGAAGGAGGTCAACCTTCAAGTCATATAACCACAAGGTTAACAAATTTGCAGACTGGTGTGAAGGAAAGGGTATTAATACTTTTCAATCCACTATTCAGCAAATAGCAGACTTTCTCTGAGCTGTTCTATTCAGGACTGGCTCCTATCACAATTGCTGGATACAAGTCAGCTTTGGCATCAGTTATCCCATGTCTAGCCAACATGGATAGTCCAGAGGTTGCCCAGTTGAATGTGATGGTGAAAGGAATGAGCAATCTCTGACCGAGACAACTGATAGTCATTCCAGCCTGGAGTCTATCTTTGGTGCTTAATGTACTGGCAAAGCACCCTTTCGAACCTTTGGGTTCGGCTAGTCTAAAGCATTTGACTCTAAAGGCGGTTTTTCTATTGGCAGCTTCCTCAGCGAGAAGGCGCAGTGAGATCCATGCGCTTTCAGCAGAGATGGACCGATTTATTGTCTCCGGAGAGGGTCTGCGACTACTTCCAAGAGCGGAGTTTATGTCAAAGAATCAATCTGTGAAATATCCCGGCAAACCGATCATTATACCGAAACTAACTAGGTTTGATCGTGATGCCAGTGTCTGGTGTCCAGTCCGTGCTTTGACTAAGTACAAAAAATGGACGGACTGTTTACTGTCAAATGATAGACATCTGTGGATCCGCCATAAGAAGCCATATGGCGCTGCATCCATGGATTCTATCTCTCGTTGGGTGGTCGAATGCATTCAGACTACCCACGAGATTGCGACTGCGCACCAGGTGCAATGCGCAAGGGCACACGATGTTAGAGGAATAGCCGCCTCGACCGCCCTCCTCTACAATGGTGTTCCGTTAGAGGACATCATGGCTGTTGCACAATGGCACTGTCAGTCCTCTTTCACGGATTACTATATGAGGGATGTGTCAGACTCCGCCAATCCACTCGCTTTAGCTGTTTTGAAACGATAATTAAACGGCCACGCTGTTCTCCCTTTTGATACTTGGAAGAACAAAAGTTATGGAACAGACATGGTCAAGCGAGAGAGAGCATTACAACCAATATTGTCACAGATGGTCGAAAAAGTGCTTGGTTGATGGCTTTCGCTTCCATCCGTCTGTACATGTACATTTGGTTTCTGCTCAATGACTTCGCTTATAATGGATGAATTCATTTCAAATTTGGTACATGCCAACTCCTGATGCCATGCCCTCGGTGCAGGTTGTGGTTCAGCAAAATGTGTGCAGATTAAACATAGTTATCTCCCTTGAAATACTTAAAATTCTTTAAAAATGTCCTTGCATATGGTTTCTTCTCAATAACTTCACTTATAATGGAAGGATTCATTTCAAATTTGGCATTAAAATATAATTTTTGTTTATATTTGATATTTTAATTACGCTAGATCATGTGTGCTTTCGTTTAATTTTATTTGTAACTCACAATTAGTATAAGTTTGTTGGTCTGTTTTATTGTCTCCTTATTAATTCATCATGACAAGCTATCACACATCAATCGCATAACTCCTAGTAACCATATCAAGGTGGGCGGGACATAGATGACACACAGTGGAGCTATGGGTGTTTTGTAGGATTCAATTAACCCGTTAATGATCATAACAGCCAAATCCGGCCTTTGTTATGGTCTTGTGGAATGTCAAATTACCACTAGAATAACTGGCTCGATGACCGAGCCAGTCATTCCAGTGAGAAATTTTCAAAAATTCTATTTTCTTGGCCTGTAAGTGGACATTCAATAAGAAATTTTCTTGACCAAATTTGACCATTAAAGAGATAACCCTTTCAGGGTCAAGCCTGCTATAACCAGCCTCTGCAATGATCTTGAGGAATGTCAATTTGCAGGTCAAGAGAATATTTTTTTTTAATTTATCACTGGAATAACTGGCTTGATAACTGAGCCAGTCATTCCAGTGTTAAATTTTCAGAATATAGTCTTCTCTTGGCCTGCAAACAGACATTCAATAAGCAGATATTGTTATATTCTTGCCAAATTTAGTCATATAAGTGTTAAAAATGTATCAATGTTCACGAATCACATATATTATTATAGTGATCGTGCAGGAGTTTGCACTTAATTTTCTAAAACATTTATTTGCCCCACACCTTGTACAAATATGATCTAAATCACCCTCAGTAAACAATGAATATATTCTGTCTCAATAATTCACTGCATTATCTCGTGTGGAAATGGAGATGTTCTCCAGGTAAAGCAGCCATCATTGATCTGGTGTGTCTGCACTAGCCTTTGTGTTTGTGTGTGTGTGTGTGTGTGTGTGTGTGTATGTGTGTTGTGTGTTGTGCGTGTCATGTACCGCTTTGATCTATAGAGAGAGTGAGGTATTGATTCATATAGACTAGCTATTCATAATGATAAGTGTCAGGTGATCAGGGATAAGAAGTGTCGTTATATATAATTTTTTTTTTTTTTAATGCTGTGTTATGTTATATGTCTTTGGCTCTGGGTAGCAATGGCTTGTAGGCATGGTATATTAAAGATATGCTGCTTTAGAACTGTCTCACTGACCTGAGATTGTGTGAGTTATGATAGTAAGAAAGAGCTCATTGTCTACACCTTGCTCTGTGGACCATATTTTGACTGAATCTGTGTCAGGAAACTTTGACACAGTTGCTTCAGACACACCCATAATGCTATGTTGTTGCTTATAATATACATGTTGAGCCTCTCCCACGATGCTTCAGACATGGCGTACGCTATGTTGTAATGCCCATGATGAGACACGGCCATGATACTGCCGACAAATGGATGTTTTCTATGAGAAAATTAAAATTATGCCCAAATTTGATCAGTAAAAGATTAGTGAGCATGAAGAATGTATTATTAATGCCAGATGGTGGATTAGTTCAAGTGAATTAACAGTTTTGAAAGCCGCTACTCCATTTCTGCTCCAAAGAGATGGCGCTTCTTTAAAACTTAAATCAAAACAATGGAGGAATCCAGTTTTAGCTGCCCCCCCCCCCCATCTCTAGCTACGCTCCACCCACGTATTGCCTGTGTTGGGCTCAATCGATCCTTGCACTCTTGAGTCTCAATTTCCAAAAAAATATACAGGTAAGCTGTTTTAATATTTAAAAACTAATTTGACGGGGTGATGTTGCTGCCTATGGCCATATAGTGCCCAGTCAAATTAGTTCCAAATTTTCAGCAGTATGTTTATTAAATAGTAAAGACGTACAATTGGTACAACGTGACAGACTATTAAGCATTTAAGACAAACTAAATTGAGTCATTTATGACGTGATTGATTATGACATCAGCCTACATGTTACATAGTTGATTATAGCATTATAGCGTAATATGATTGATCGGTAAATTGTATTCCTCCATTACTCAATGAATGTCCATTTGTAGGTTACGGCATGACTATCTTTGAAAATAAACTGCTAGAATCCCTTGCTCCCTTATTTTTACAGAACAACTACACTGTCCAGTGGCCGCAGAGGACAGTTTCCATTCATTGACCATTAAGTCTTTGACACTCAAATTGCTAAAACAGACTTCTGCAGTGGTCTTGGAAAATGTCCATTTTCAGAGCAAGTGAACATTGGGTTTTTTTTTTTAGCCGAGCCAGTCATTCCAGTGGTAAATTAAGGGAAAATATGTTGGTCTGCAAATGACTCTTTTCTATGAGAACATTGAAATTTTTCTTGGATAAATTTGAAGAATAAAGGATTAAGATAGGTGGTCTTTCGGGCCAACTACCAACTATTACAATGGAGAACTCATTTTTTGGCCCTAAAAGAGAGTTAGTCTCTCTAGTAGCTTTGCCTGTTCTATACCCTAGGTTTAATTATCTAAGGCTGTATACAGGTACATGTTGAAAAGATCGTGACTGACATTAATGTAGATAGTCCTGGTTCATGTTTCAAATATGTCATTCATCTCCTAGTGACTCAGCCATTGTACTCCACACATTCTGACTAATTCAGAACACACAAGGCATAGATAGGCTTATTTAACCCTTTCACTGACAAATCCCTGAAAATATATATTTTTCATGATATAAAACTTATTTTGCTGGATATTTTGAAATTAATTTAACTGGAAGTCATTGCTGCCTAAGGCAGCAACGGCTTCCATTCCAATTAATTTCAAAATATTCAATAGATTCCCTGTATGGTTGCCATGAAAATGAGCTGTGGGGAATTCCTTGGTGACGGGGTTGAACACTTGCTGTGTAGGTATTTTAGGTAATATTTATCATTTCATGATATTGAGCAAATCACGAAAAACTGCTGTTAAGAACCCATGCTTGAATGGGCATTGAGTAATAAGAGTGTGTATCTAATCAAGTCCTGTTAAAATATGTGGACTAACATAAAAAAAGTGCTTCAAGTGTGTGAGGGGTGTTTGTGTGCCTATTTATAAACATATAGTGTGTGTGTGTGTGCGTGCGTGCGCGCGCGCGCATTGGCATGGATATGCATGAAGCATGTGTGTCTGTGTAAAATTTAACATCTGCCTATTGAATGTCCATTTACAAGCGAAGAGACTACACTTTTTTCAAAATTTATCACTGGAATGACTGGCTCGGGTATCGAGCCAGTCATCCCAGTGGTAAATTTTCCAAACTTGTAGTCTCTTCGCCTGTAATTTAATGGACGTTCCACAAGACCAAAGCAGAGCCCGGTTTTGGCCGGCATGACTGTTTAAAGGGACAAGCCCCTAATTCGTATGCATCAATTTCACACCTTTGTCCATGATTATGTCCACTATCTCATTTTCAGTTTCCATAAAACTAAGATTTTGAATTTGTTCTGAATGACAACATCAATTTCTAGTTTAACCCTTTTATAGTAAAATTTAAAACCTATTATGCAGAAAAATACCCATTTGCAGACCAAGGAAAGAATAGCTTTGAGATTTTATCTAACCAATAATTCTAGTGTTAATTAAAAAAAATCCAGTGTTTTGTTCTGTAAATGGATGATTTCTGAAGACCATGGCAACTGTTTTTATCCCGCTTGACCATGAAAGGGTTAAAATTAACATTAAAATATCCCCCTCTCATAATTATTTAACCCTTTAATGGTCAAATTTTGTAAAAAAAAATGTTTAATATTATCTTCCTGAATATCCATTTACAGGCCAAGAGAATACAATTTTTGAAGATTTATCACTGTAATGACTGGCTTGGTTATCGTGCCAGTCATTCCAGTGGTAAATTTTCAAAAATTTTACTCACTTGGCCTGTAAATGGACATTCCACAAGACCATAGCAGAGGCCAGTTTTGCCTTTACTGATGATTAAAATATGAATTATTACGGATAAGTGGAGGAGGAGGACTATTATATGTCTTAGAAATAATGTAAAATTGTTTGTGTGTGTCGTTGACAGTAACACTATGTAGCAACATTGTTTCCAAGATGAACACTAGGTATCATATGAAAGAGAATTGAACATACATAGCCATTTAGTGATTTTATCATATGAAAGAGAACTGAACATATTGTAGATATGGATAGATGGAGTAGCTACCATCTGATCCGCTTAATGTCTGCGGATGCCCTATAACCTCGCCGATCCCATCTTCACCCCTCACGAATATAGGCACGATCATCATGCAACCATATTCGTAGAAGAGTCAGAGAGACAGACGGATATGAAGGCATGTTGGACAGACGTGCGGACAAATATTATTCTCGTTATACTTCGAACCTATGTGGAACATCATGTAACCTTTATGAATTAAAATCACAGCTCATGTGCGTCAAGCTGTGAGGTGTATTTACGTCAAGCTAGGAATGCTAAGATATAGGACGTAAGATGAATTTTGAAATGAGAGAGCTGAATGATGTTGGGATAATGCAAGCAATAACAGAAAGTTGTTGCTGCAACCAACAGCAATCAGTTTCCAAGAAATTATACTCTAATTGAATTAAAACGGAGGAAAACTGTGAGGATTGGAAACACAATTGTGAGTGTGTCTGAAATTCAATAAAACCCAACATGGTCGTGTTACCAGGAGAATTTGTCACAATCGTCATAAGACCAAAGTCACAAGGAAGTTGTTTATTAGTCATACAATAACTAAAGAAGATACTTTTTAGTCCATTTGCGGGCCTGCTTAAAGCATTGGCAAAATTGTGGATAGTACGTTTTAGTGCCTGACATCAAATCGTTAAGCACTTCAACTTCTCAATACCACTCAGAAATTAGAAATAGAATTTGATAAGTGGAATCAACACTTAAGATTGGTGGTGCAATATTCTATATGAGCCACAAAAGGTTGGAAGCCAGCGTTCAGTAAAACCCTTCTCAAGAAGGTGCACAACTTTTGTATGGATGAAGGGATCCCAGAAATTGTAAACACTGTCAGTCATGGGCCGTTGGCGTCATTTAGGAATAGTAGAAGAGCGGACTGGAACACATTCTTCTGGTATAAATATGAGCGACCATGAAGGGAAAAAGAAATCTATTAATTTTTTATCTTAAACTAAATTCTAAATTCTCGCGATAGATTGTTGCTCTCTCAGTCAGGCTAGATAGCTTAAGCATTAAGTTTGAATCTTTATCTCATTTAAGGACTTAACATATTCAGTGAAAATATTGTAAATAGTCACAGTCAGTAACAGTTATCCAGAAAGAAATAATAATCTGAAATTTAGACAACGCGTTTCGAGTTTCAGTTCAATCATCACCTCAGAAGTGCAAGAGGAGAAGGCAACCTTCTTCCCGAACCTGAACAACCTTGACCCTGACCTTTGTGGGGTCACGAAATCTTCAATATGTAGCCATTTAATGATTTATGACAGGTCAAAAGAATCTTTGAAAACTTACCACTGGAATGGCTGGTTCGATATTCCAGTTGTAAATTTGTAGAAAATAGTCTGCTGTTAGCCTGGAAGTGGACATTCACTAAAACAGTACATTTTCTCTTCAAATCTTGACCATTAACCCTCGAAATTCTATCTAGGGTCTCAATTTAAAGACGGCTATACAGGAAAGATGTTGAATATTTTGAAACTAATTTGACTGGAGCCCGGTCAAATTACTTTCAAAATATTCAACAAAGCATGTGTTATGTCATAAAGAATATCTCTTTTGGTCTGTGAGGGTTAAAGGGTTAAGCAATTGCTCTCAGAATTCTGGTAGGGGATTAAAGCAATGGAGGAATCCAGTTTCTCAGTCAATCATATAATGGCATAATCGATGATGACGTGTTGGCTGACATCATAATTTGATTTAGTCCATCAGATTGTATGAATTATATGTCTTTAATATTTAATAAACATGCTGTTGAATATTTTGAAACTAATTTGACTGAGCGCTGCACCCGGTCAAATTAGTTTCTAAATATTAAACAGCATATCTGTATAGTTTTCTGGTAATTGAGATTCAGAGACTGCAGGGATCGAGCTATCCCAACACGGGCAAAGCGTGGGTGGAGCAGCTGGAGCTTAGCTAAAGGTGGGCGGGGCATAGCTAAAACTGGATTCCTCAATTTAATGGAAAGTTGTTTCTGCCAAAGGTCCAAGTTTATTATTATCCCCACGTTTTAAAAAAACCGTCAGGATATTGTAATTGCTTCCGTCCGTTTGTCTGTCCGTCCGTCATGCTATCTCCTCCCAAACCATTGGGTGGAATTAAATTAAATTTTTTTTGTGGGTTACCAATATGATTCCGCTTTGCAAGACAATATTTAGATTTGGTTCTACCACCAAGGGAGGGTGGAGGGGGTCAAAAGGTCAAATCAGTTGTAACACAACTCCTCTGAAATCGTTAGACGGAACTCAACCAAATTTGATATCTGAGTTAACCATATGATTGTGGAGTGCCAGAGGTCATTTAGATTTGGCTCCGCCGCAGGGGTCAGAAGGTTAAACCCGCGGAAATTGATTGTAACACATCTCCTCCGAAACCATTTGACGGAATTCAACCCAATTTGGTATGTGAGTTACCCATATCAATATGGAGTGGATGAGCACATTTACATTTGGCCCCCACCCATAGCGGTGGGGTCAAAAGGTCATGAAATTAATTGTAATGCAACTCTTCTGATGCTATTGGACGAAATTCAACCAAATTTGGTATGTGAGTTACCCATATGATTGCAGACTTCTAACCCCGAGGGTGGGTTGTGGGGTGTGTCAAAAGCTTGAAGCAGTGAATGTGGGGATTTGCGATGATGGGTCATCGAGCGATCAATCTAGTCTAGTATTAAAAGGATGGATGAAAGTCATGAAACACGTTAATTATCTCACCTACATGTATAACCTTCATTAGACATCTCACTTGTTCAGTACTGAGCATTACTTTATCAAATACTGTCACTATTCACCTTTGACATTCCTCATGACAGAAGCTATGCTGTGATAACCTGTCATAGATCTGCTGGAATCTAACACATCTAAAGGTTACAAAAACAGGCATTCTGATGGATTGAATTGCACCAACAACACTTGATCTGAAATATTTTAGTTTGCCTAACAATTTAATTAGCCAGTTGTAAGGTATGTCACTGAGTATTTTATGCTGCACATGTTCCAGTCAAATTAGTTTCAAAATGTCCAATAGTTTACGTGCATAGTTGTGTTGAAATTGATACAATGGAATTTCAAATGTTAAAGGGTTAAACCAGTTTATCCTCGATGCTGTGGACGTTATATACAAAATCAATTGGTCATTGATTCATGCAGCAATACCAACTTTCAGTCAAGTTATACAATGTTCAAAAGGGATTGGTTTTAATAGCCCACTATAATTAACCTTTCCATCGATGAATTTCCCATATTTCAATTTCAAGACAATACAGGAAATTAAGCTGCACAAGTTTGTCTTCCAATCTACACTATACATGGTAATAAGTCACTCTGCACAAGCTTGTCTTCCAATCTATTCTATACATGGTAATAAGTCACCCTGCACAAGTTTGTCTTCCAATCTATTCTATACATGGTAATAAGTCGCCCTGCACAAGTTTGTCTTCCAATCTACATGCATTCTATACATGCCATGGTAATAAGTCACTCTGCACAAGCTTGTCTTCCAATCTACATGCATTCTATACATGGTAATAAGTCACTCTGCACAAGCTTGTCTTCCAATCTATTCTATATACGGTAATAAGTCACTCTGCACAAGTTTGTCTTCCAATCTATTCTATACATGGTAATAAGTCACCCTGCACAAGTTTGTCTTCCAATCTATTCTATATATGGTAATAAGTCACTCTGCACAAGTTTGTCTTCCAATCTATTCTATATATGGTAATAAGTCACTCTGCACAAGTTTGTCTTCCAATCTATTCTATACATGGTAATAAGTCGCCCTGCACAAGTTTGTCTTCCAATCTACATGCATTCTATACATGGTAATAAGTCACTCTGCACAAGCTTGTCTTCCAATCTACATGCATTCTATACATGGTAATAAGTCACTCTGCACAAGCTTGTCTTCCAATCTATTCTATATACGGTAATAAGTCACTCTGCACAAGTTTGTCTTCCAATCTATTCTATACATGGTAATAAGTCACCCTGCACAAGTTTGTCTTCCAATCTATTCTATATATGGTAATAAGTCACTCTGCACAAGTTTGTCTTCCAATCTATTCTATATATGGTAATAAGTCACTCTGCACAAGTTTGTCTTCCAATCTATTCTATACACAGTAATAAGTCACCCTGCACAAGCTTGTCTTCCAATCTATTCTATACATGGTAATAAGTCACTCTGCACAAGCTTGTCTTCCAATCTATTCTATACACGGTAATAAGTCACTCTGCACAAGTTTGTCTTCCAATCTATTCTATACATGGTAATAAGTCGCCCTGCACAAGTTTGTCTTCCAATCTACATGCATTCTATACATGGTAATAAGTCACCCTGCACAAGTTTGTCTTCCAATCTATTCTATACATGGTAATAAGTCACTCTGCACAAGTTTGTCTTCCAATCTATTCTATACACGGTAATAAGTCACTCTGCACAAGTTTGTCTTCCAATCTATTCTATACACGGTAATAAGTCACTCTGCACAAGTTTGTCTTCCAATCTATTCTATACACGGTAATAAGTCACCATGCACAAGTTTGTCTTCCAATCTATTCTATACACGGTAATAAGTCACTCTGCACAAGCTTGTCTTCCAATCTATTCTATACACGGTAATAAGTCACCATGCACAAGTTTGTCTTCCAATATATTCTATACACGGTAATAAGTCACTGCACAAGTTTGTCTTCCAATCTATTCTATACACGGTAATAAGTCACTCTGCACAAGCTTGTCTTCCAATCTATTCTATACACGGTAATAAGTCACCCTGCACAAGTTTGTCTTCCAATCTATTCTATACATGGTAATAAGTCACCATGCACAAGTTTGTCTTCCAATCTATTCTATATACGGTAATAAGTCACTCTGCACAAGTTTGTCTTCCAATCTATTCTATACACGGTAATAAGTCGCCCTGCACAAGTTTGTCTTCCAATCTACATGCATTCTATACATGGTAATAAGTCACCCTGCACAAGTTTGTCTTCCAATCTATTCTATACATGGTAATAAGTCACCATGCACAAGTTTGTCTTCCAATCTATTCTATACATGGTAATAAGTCACCATGCACAAGTTTGTCTTCCAATCTATTCTATATACGGTAATAAGTCACTCTGCACAAGTTTGTCTTCCAATCTATTCTATACACGGTAATAAGTCACTCTGCACAAGTTTGTCTTCCAATCTATTCTATACACGGTAATAAGTCACCCTGCACAAGTTTGTCTTCCAATCTATTCTATACACGGTAATAAGTCACCCTGCACAAGTTTGTCTTCCAATCTATTCTATACACGGTAATAAGTCACCCTGCACAAGTTTGTCTTCCAATCTATTCTATACACGGTAATAAGTCACTCTGCACAAGTTTGTCTTCCAATCTATTCTATATATGGTAATAAGTCACTCTGCACAAGTTTGTCTTCCAATCTATTCTATACATGGTAATAAGTCGCCCTGCACAAGTTTGTCTTCCAATCTACATGCATTCTATACATGGTAATAAGTCACTCTGCACAAGCTTGTCTTCCAATCTACATGCATTCTATACATGGTAATAAGTCACTCTGCACAAGCTTGTCTTCCAATCTATTCTATATACGGTAATAAGTCACTCTGCACAAGCTTGTCTTCCAATCTATTCTATACATGGTAATAAGTCACCATGCACAAGTTTGTCTTCCAATCTATTCTATACACGGTAATAAGTCACTCTGCACAAGTTTGTCTTCCAATCTATTCTATACACGGTAATAAGTCACTCTGCACAAGCTTGTCTTCCAATCTATTCTATACATGGTAATAAGTCACTCTGCACAAGTTTGTCTTCCAATCTATTCTATACACGGTAATAAGTCACCATGCACAAGTTTGTCTTCCAATCTATTCTATACACGGTAATAAGTCACTCTGCACAAGCTTGTCTTCCAATCTATTCTATACATGGTAATAAGTCACTCTGCACAAGTTTGTCTTCCAATCTATTCTATACATGGTAATAAGTCACTCTGCACAAGCTTGTCTTCCAATCTATTCTATATACGGTAATAAGTCACCCTGCACAAGTTTGTCTTCCAATCTATTCTATACATGGTAATAAGTCACCCTGCACAAGCTTGTCTTCCAATCTATTCTATACATGGTAATAAGTCACTCTGCACAAGTTTGTCTTCCAATCTATTCTATATATGGTAATAAGTCACCCTGCACAAGTTTGTCTTCCACTCTATTCTATACACGGTAATAAGTCACTCTGCACAAGTTTGTCTTCCAATCTATTCTATACACGGTAATAAGTCACTCTGCACAAGTTTGTCTTCCAATCTATTCTATACACGGTAATAAGTCACTCTGCACAAGCTTGTCTTCCAATCTATTCTATACATGGTAATAAGTCACCATGCACAAGTTTGTCTTCCAATCTATTCTATACACGGTAATAAGTCACTCTGCACAAGTTTGTCTTCCAATCTATTCTATACACGGTAATAAGTCACTCTGCACAAGCTTGTCTTCCAATCTATTCTATACATGGTAATAAGTCACTCTGCACAAGTTTGTCTTCCAATCTATTCTATACATGGTAATAAGTCACCATGCACAAGTTTGTCTTCCAATCTATTCTATACACGGTAATAAGTCACTCTGCACAAGCTTGTCTTCCAATCTATTCTATACATGGTAATAAGTCACTCTGCACAAGTTTGTCTTCCAATCTATTCTATACACGGTAATAAGTCACCATGCACAAGTTTGTCTTCCAATCTATTCTATACACGGTAATAAGTCACTCTGCACAAGTTTGTCTTCCAATCTATTCTATACACGGTAATAAGTCACTCTGCACAAGTTTGTCTTCCAATGTATTCTATGCATGGTAATAAGTCACTCTGCACAAGTTTGTCTTCCAATCTATTCTATACACGGTAATAAGTCACCATGCACAAGTTTGTCTTCCAATCTATTCTATACACGGTAATAAGTCACTCTGCACAAGCTTGTCTTCCAATCTATTCTATACACGGTAATAAGTCACCATGCACAAGTTTGTCTTCCAATATATTCTATACACGGTAATAAGTCACTGCACAAGTTTGTCTTCCAATCTATTCTATACACGGTAATAAGTCACTCTGCACAAGCTTGTCTTCCAATCTATTCTATACACGGTAATAAGTCACCCTGCACAAGTTTGTCTTCCAATCTATTCTATACATGGTAATAAGTCACCATGCACAAGTTTGTCTTCCAATCTATTCTATATACGGTAATAAGTCACTCTGCACAAGTTTGTCTTCCAATCTATTCTATACACGGTAATAAGTCGCCCTGCACAAGTTTGTCTTCCAATCTACATGCATTCTATACATGGTAATAAGTCACCCTGCACAAGTTTGTCTTCCAATCTATTCTATACATGGTAATAAGTCACCATGCACAAGTTTGTCTTCCAATCTATTCTATACATGGTAATAAGTCACCATGCACAAGTTTGTCTTCCAATCTATTCTATATACGGTAATAAGTCACTCTGCACAAGTTTGTCTTCCAATCTATTCTATACACGGTAATAAGTCACTCTGCACAAGTTTGTCTTCCAATCTATTCTATACACGGTAATAAGTCACCCTGCACAAGTTTGTCTTCCAATCTATTCTATACACGGTAATAAGTCACCCTGCACAAGTTTGTCTTCCAATCTATTCTATACACGGTAATAAGTCACCCTGCACAAGTTTGTCTTCCAATCTATTCTATACACGGTAATAAGTCACTCTGCACAAGTTTGTCTTCCAATCTATTCTATATATGGTAATAAGTCACTCTGCACAAGTTTGTCTTCCAATCTATTCTATACATGGTAATAAGTCGCCCTGCACAAGTTTGTCTTCCAATCTACATGCATTCTATACATGGTAATAAGTCACTCTGCACAAGCTTGTCTTCCAATCTACATGCATTCTATACATGGTAATAAGTCACTCTGCACAAGCTTGTCTTCCAATCTATTCTATATACGGTAATAAGTCACTCTGCACAAGCTTGTCTTCCAATCTATTCTATACATGGTAATAAGTCACCATGCACAAGTTTGTCTTCCAATCTATTCTATACACGGTAATAAGTCACTCTGCACAAGTTTGTCTTCCAATCTATTCTATACACGGTAATAAGTCACTCTGCACAAGCTTGTCTTCCAATCTATTCTATACATGGTAATAAGTCACTCTGCACAAGTTTGTCTTCCAATCTATTCTATACACGGTAATAAGTCACCATGCACAAGTTTGTCTTCCAATCTATTCTATACACGGTAATAAGTCACTCTGCACAAGCTTGTCTTCCAATCTATTCTATACATGGTAATAAGTCACTCTGCACAAGTTTGTCTTCCAATCTATTCTATACATGGTAATAAGTCACTCTGCACAAGCTTGTCTTCCAATCTATTCTATATACGGTAATAAGTCACCCTGCACAAGTTTGTCTTCCAATCTATTCTATACATGGTAATAAGTCACCCTGCACAAGCTTGTCTTCCAATCTATTCTATACATGGTAATAAGTCACTCTGCACAAGTTTGTCTTCCAATCTATTCTATATATGGTAATAAGTCACCCTGCACAAGTTTGTCTTCCACTCTATTCTATACACGGTAATAAGTCACTCTGCACAAGTTTGTCTTCCAATCTATTCTATACACGGTAATAAGTCACTCTGCACAAGTTTGTCTTCCAATCTATTCTATACACGGTAATAAGTCACTCTGCACAAGCTTGTCTTCCAATCTATTCTATACATGGTAATAAGTCACCATGCACAAGTTTGTCTTCCAATCTATTCTATACACGGTAATAAGTCACTCTGCACAAGTTTGTCTTCCAATCTATTCTATACACGGTAATAAGTCACTCTGCACAAGCTTGTCTTCCAATCTATTCTATACATGGTAATAAGTCACTCTGCACAAGTTTGTCTTCCAATCTATTCTATACACGGTAATAAGTCACCATGCACAAGTTTGTCTTCCAATCTATTCTATACACGGTAATAAGTCACTCTGCACAAGCTTGTCTTCCAATCTATTCTATACATGGTAATAAGTCACTCTGCACAAGTTTGTCTTCCAATCTATTCTATACACGGTAATAAGTCACCATGCACAAGTTTGTCTTCCAATCTATTCTATACACGGTAATAAGTCACTCTGCACAAGTTTGTCTTCCAATCTATTCTATACACGGTAATAAGTCACTCTGCACAAGTTTGTCTTCCAATGTATTCTATGCATGGTAATAAGTCACTCTGCACAAGTTTGCCTTTCCTATTCCTCTAAGACCCTCTTTTGAATGCTCATACCCCTTACATAAATGTGTTCTATACATAAATGGTTTTCTTTAGAACATGTATTGTTTGTTATTCAGATCAACCCTGTCTTTTAAGATTCAGTCAATTAAATATGAGAAATTGTGTGTTCATTTGTCAACGGGAAGAGCTAATCGCCATCATCATAAACTATTAATTATATGATGTCATAATTATTATGTCAGAACAATTATGACGCCTGCATTTCCATTGGTAATTTAATACTTATCGCAGTGATAGTTTTCAATCTACCATCGGTCAGTCGTAAACAGGGTTGCGTATTGACTATTGAGTCTGCTACCTTTTACCCGCATTGCTAGATGCAAGGGTACATGCGAGAATGGAGTGCTTGTTGCTATTGTTGTTAGCTCACCTGGCCAGAATGTTCAAGTGAGCTTATACCGTGGTGACTGTCCATCGTGCGTCCATCAACTTTTTCTTGAAACAACTTCTCAAGAAATACTGGTCTGATTTCAATTATATTTGGCAGGAAGCGTCCTTAAGGCATAGAGATCCAAGTTTGTTCAAAGGAAGCCGATCCGCCCATTTGGCCGGCGGCCATCTTAGATTTTGGCAGATTCTTAGAAACGCCTTTAAAAATCTTCTCCAAAACGGCACGGATTATCGATTCAAAACTTATGAAATATCATATAGGGCAAGACCTGAATCAAGTTTGTTCAAAGGAACATGATTGGCCAAATGGTTTGGTGGCCATCTTGGATGACCTAGTTTTCGTTTGTTAAGGGAAGTTATTAGGTAAAAAAAATGGGCGCCGTAGACCAATCAAAATGTTGCTCATTTGGTGGCCATATTGGAATGACTTGCTCGATAACCGAGCAAATGGACATTTTTTTTGCGAAAATGATATTTTCTTGAAGATATTTGACCATTAAAGGGTTAATGATAAAGATTTTTGATGGAAATATTAATAGTCTCATAGAGTGTGTCTCCAGCTGCTTGGCAAGAAAATGATGTTTGTTGAAAACAACTTGCTTTGTTGTTTTAAACTTTGTTTAATATTGAATTGGATAAGGAAGTTTAAAATTGAACACTCAGATGGTTCTAAGATAGTCTACATGTGTGTCTGTTTACAACTGAGTGAAGTGAAATTTATGATGACAACTGTTTTCAACTTTATAGATAAAACTTTATTATGGACCATTACTCTATAAAATGGTCTGTGAAATATTGTTGTGGTGAATAAAAATTACAAAGCATTTCAAGGTATTTATGAAGAGTTCATGGAGTCGCCTGAGTTAATACTGAGAATCTTATTTAACCCTCATCCACGCAACCATTACATCAAGGCTGGACAATTGCAATTCTCTTCTCACAGGCATATCATCATCGCAGTTACAACGTCTCCAACGAGCACAAAATACGGCAGCCTGGTTAATAACCAGAACAAAAGTGCATGAACACATTCGACCAGTCCTCAAAGAGCTACACTGGCTGCCAGTGGAACAACGAATCGAATTTAAGGTCGCACTTTTCGTGTTCAAATGCCTACATGACTTAGCCCCACCGTATTTAACATCACTCATAACTAGACGAATAGCACCGAGAGCACTAAGATCGAGTGAACAGCTACTCTGCGTAGTACCCAATTCCAATCTTGTCATTGGAGAGCGTGCTTTCTCCATAGCTGGACCAAAATTTTGGAACGATCTTCCATCCAACATTCAAAACAGCAACAATGTTGAGGCTTTCAAAACTCTTCTAAAAACCCATTTGTTCCAAAAAGCATATTTCACTATTTTAAATTAGCTTTAACTTTTGTAAAGCGCCTTTGGGCAGTTAATTCTGGAATTGGCGCTATATAAATGCATACATACATACTTTAATGGTCATACTGGCCAAAACTGGCCTCTGCTATGATCCTGTGGAATGTCCATTTACAGGCCAAGAGAATACAATTTTTATACCCTGCCTTTGCCCTGTAGGTGGGGCTTAGAATACACCTTCCGTATCCTCTGCGTGTCATAAGAGGCGACTAAAGGAGGTAAGGGTGAGGTAACCCTGAGAGAAACCTCGAGTGCTGAAGACGGAGGTTCCGGGCCGCACGGCACACTCTAATAAACCATGGATCCACGCACTTAGCGCTTATGATTATGTCGATAGTCACTTACAGGACTGGCGGTATGATTAGCGAACGAAAAGAAGAAGATACCCTGCCAAAAAAATGTGCAGTATATTATGTAATGGCGCGGGTGTGCGGCACAGTGGTTTCTGGATGATAACTCCATTACTGTTGTTTATTGGATCGCTTTGAAACTTCATAGGATGGTCGGACTAGGGCTGGGGAAGAAACCTATCGATATTGATGATGATCCGAAATCAAAGATGGTCACCAGCCACTGGTGGCCATTTTGAAAATTGGTTTCCGGGTAATAACTCTGTTACTATTTATCGAATTGATTTGAAGCTTCATAGGATGACTGGACGAGGTTTGAGGAATAAACTTATTGAAAGTAATGATGATCCTAAATCTAGTATTGCCATCAGCCACCAGCGGCCATCTTGAAAATAGGTTTCTGAATATCAACTCCAATTTCAATTCTCAATTTCATCTGAGGAGGAAACCTATTGAAATAGAAGATGATCCGAACAATAACTCCATGACCATTTAGCAGATCACTTTGAAACTTCATCGGAATGCAGGTATAGGGTTGAGGAAGAAATCGCTATTTTCTGAAAGCTCTCATTCATTGGTTTGTCATCAGGGTGGAATATTATGCGCCGTTTGTGGAGGGCTTGCTGGAAATTTACCGGCGGACAGTCAGTCATTCCAGTGATAAAATTAGAAAAATTGTCTTAGACTGTAAATGAACGTTCAATAAGAAAATATTAGAAATTTCTGGACCAAATTTCATCCTGAATTCACATAATTCTTGTGTGGATGAAGTAAGATCTGAGACCGCATGCATGTCTATGTTATGGATAATTCTGGTGTGTATGAAGTAAGATCTGAGACCGCATGCATGTCTATGTTATGGATAATTCTGGTGTGGATGAAGTAAGATCTGAGACCGCATGCATGTCTATGTTATGGATAATTCTGGTGTGGATGAAGTAAGATCTGAGACCGCATGCATGTCTATGTTATGGATAATTCTGGTGTGGATGAAGTAAGATCTGAGACCGCATGCATGTCTATGTTATGGATAATTCTGGTGTGGATGAAGTAAGATCTGAGACCGCATGCATGTCTATGTTATGGATAATTCTGGTGTGGATGAAGTAAGATCTGAGACCGCATGCATGTCTATGTTATGGATAATTCTGGTGTGGATGAAGTAAGATCTGAGACCGCGTGCATGTCTATGTTGTGGATAATTCTGGTGTGGATGAAGTAAGATCTGAGTCCGCATGCATGTCTATGTTATGGATAATTCTGGTGTGGATGAAGTAAGATCTGAGACCGCATGCATGTCTATGTTATTGATAATTCTGGTGTAGATGAAGTAAGATCTGAGACCGCATGCATGTCTATGTTATGGATAATTCTGGTGTGGATGAAGTAAGATCTGAGACCGCATGCATGTCTATGTTATGGATAATTCTGGTGTGGATGAAGTAAGATCTGAGACCGCATGCATGTCTATGTTATGGATAATTCTGGTGTGGATGAAGTAAGATCTGAGACCGCATGCATGTCTATGTTATGGATAATTCTGGTGTGGATGAAGTAAGATCTGAGACCGCGTGCATGTCTATGTTATGGATAATTCTGGTGTGGATGAAGTAAGATCTGAGA
Source organism: Chaetoderma sp. LZ-2023a (assembly GCA_034401795.1). Taxonomy (NCBI): domain Eukaryota; kingdom Metazoa; phylum Mollusca; class Caudofoveata; order Chaetodermatida; family Chaetodermatidae; genus Chaetoderma; species Chaetoderma sp. LZ-2023a. The sequence goes on from CM067372.1 coordinate 42,880,121, forward strand.
CCGCATGCATGTCTATGTTATGGATAATTCTGGTGTGGATGAAGTAAGATCTGAGACCACATGCATGTCTATGTTATGGATAATTCTGGTGTGGATGAAGTAAGATCTGAGACCGCATGCATGTCTATGTTATGGATAATTCTGGTGTGGATGAAGTAAGATCTGAGACCGCATGCATGTCTATGTTATGGATAATTCTGGTGTGGATGAAGTAAGATTTGAGACCGCATGCATGTCTATGTTATGGATAATTCTGGTGTGGATGAAGTAAGATCTGAGACCGCATGCATGTCTATGTTATGGATAATTCTGGTGTGGATGAAGTAAGATCTGAGACCGCATGCATGTCTATGTTATGGGTAATTTGCCTTTTAATGCAGCAATGGCATTTTTAGCTCACCTGGCCAGACGGGCCAAGTGAGTTTATGCCATGGCGATCATCTGTCATCCGTCTGTCCATCCGTCCATCCACTTTTGCTTTAAAACACTATTCTGAATTAACCACTTGGCAGATTTCAGGCTTCAGAACTTTTATGCAAAATTTTAATTAGTAAATTTCGTGTGAAAAACTTACATTTTATGAAAAGTTTACTGAAATGGTCAAAACGCTACTCATCATGAACCGCTTGGTGGAACTCAATTTTGCTGGAAGGACTATATAGGCGTAGCCTCTAGAACTTTGATTCAGAATTTTGATTGATCGATTTTTTTTCTCGGGCCAGCTTGAATTTTCCTAATATTTTCCAGAAAGCTTTAAAAACGCAGTTTTATCATTAAAGGGTTAAATGAATTTATATGTAGCACAGTTTGAGAATGTTTAAACATCCGCAATTCTAATATTAACCCTTACATCCCTGAAGTCTCGATTATCAATATCATTTAGCAGCCATACATGTAAGCTGTTGAGTATTTTACGATGGATTAGACTGGATTCACTGAAGGTATATTCCAGTCAAATTAATTTCAAGATACTGATATTGTAAAGAATTTGTCATTTATATGCTTTTAGTTTTTTTAAATTCTGTCTTGCCGCTGCAAGCCTCCAGACAATAAATTCAATGGGCAATAACACTGCACCTGCTGAATATTTTGAAAAGAATTTGACTGAAAGTTGTTGGTGGCTTAGCCACCAACAACTTTCAGTCAAATTGTTTTCAAAATATTCAGCATATCCAGAGGTTAAACCAGATAGAAATGTAGTCTGCAGAAATGCAGTAGCCAGACAGTTAACATGGTGACTATGTTCAGTATATCTACAGGTAGGATTAGTAGATCTGGCTCATCTGTTCTACACTGAGGGACAGCAGTTGGATTTTGATCCTTGTGTCATTTTTCTAAGAATTGAAGTCAGAAGATTAGCACAAATCTCCATTGTTAGCTCACCTGGCCAGAATGGCCAAGTGAGCTTATGCCATGGCGACCGTCCGTCGTCAGTCCTGCATCCGTCCGTCCGTCTGTCCGTCCGTCTCTCCGTCCGTCCGTCCGTCAACTTTTTCCTTTAAACGACTTCTTCTCAAGAACCACTAGGCCGATATAAGTTATCTTTGGCAGGAAGTATCCTTAGGGCATAGGGATCCAAGTTTGTTCAAACGAAGCCGATCGGCCAATTTGGCCGGTGGCCAATTTGGATTTCGGCCGATTTTAGGAAATGTCTTTAACAATCTTCTCCGAAACCGCTTGGTGGATTGAAGCAAATCCCATGAAATATGATCTAGGGCAAGAGCTGAACCAAGTTTGTTCAAGGGAACTTGATTGGCCAAATGGGTCAGCAGCCATTTTGGTTGAGCTAGTTTTAGCGAAGACGACTTCTTGTCCAGAACCGCTGAAGGGATCAGGCCAAAATTTGGCAGATATGATTAGGGACTAAAGGCCATTAAAGTTTGTTCAAGGGAAGTTCATCCGTCAAAAAACATGGTGCAGTCGGCCAATCAAAATACAGCATGTTTGGCGGCATATTAGGATTTTTTTATTTGATGGATTTTGAGGCTGAAATTGGTTTTATATAGGTTTTTTGGGTATTCTGATCACAAATTTGCAATTTTCAAAGCTGTCGGATAAACGGTTTGGTGGCCATCTTGGATCATTTTCCCACCAAAAGCTCCCATACTAAAGCAATGGGAAATCTAAAATGTCTACTTTTCGAGAACTTATGGGACGATTTCAATTATATTTGGCAGGAAGCATCCTTAGGTTGTAGAGATTCAAATTTGTTCAAACGAAGCCGATCGGCCAATTTGGCCGGTGGCCATCTTGATTTTTGGCAAATTTTTTGAAACGTCTTTAAAAATCTTCTCCGAAACCGCTTGGTGGATTGAAACAAACCCCATGAAATATGATCTAGGGCAAGAGCTGAACCAAGTTTGTTCAAGGGAACTTGATTGGTCAAATGGTTCGGCGGCCATTTTGGTTGACCTAGTTTTAGCCAAAACAGCTCCAGAACCGCTGAAGGGATCAAAATTTGGCAGATCTAATTAGGGATTAAGGGGCATTAAAGTTTATTCAAGGGAAGTTGATCCGTTAAAAAAACTTGGCCGCAGTGGGCTAATCAAAATACAGCCTGTTCGGCGGCCATATTGGATTTTTTTGTTTGATGGATCTTGAAGCAAAAATTTGTTTAGTACAGGGTTGTGAGTATACTGATTTCAACCATGCCATTTCTGAATCTATCAGATAAATGGCTTGGCGGCATGTAGTAAAATTGGCCTTTAGTACAGGTGGTCTTTATAGCATGTTGAACTGCATTCTAAAACCCTTGTAATCATTTGACAGAGTGACCAAATTCACTTAGCAGCAGTTGTTCACTAGTTCAAAATAATAATTTGACTGAAAGTCATTGCCACCTTAGAATGCAACAACTTTCTGTCAAATAAATATCAAAATATTCAAAGTCATATATGTCAGCATATGTATTGTTATCTTAGATATTTAGCCAGCATAGGAAAACATGTAATCTTGTAATTTAAACCCACAACTCTAATTCTCAGGATTGAAATGAAATTAATACCCAGTGAGGTAGTGAGCTGATGAAGTGTACCATATTCACATACTGATTCTAAAAGATTTATTTAATTAATTCATCATTAACCCTTTAACACTCATACCAGCCAAAAACGGCTTCTGCAGTGGTCATGAGAAATGTCCATTTGCCGACTAAAAGAAGACGTTTTTTGAAAATTTACCACTGGAATGACTGGCTCGATAATGGAGCCAGTCATTCCAGTGATAAATTTTCAAAAATAGTCTTCTCTTGGTCTGCAAGTGGACATTTTCTTTGAGCAAATTTAAATTGTCTTGAATAAATTTGAGGGTTAAAGGGTTAAAGCCAATTAATTCTAGCAATGAATTTAGTTGAGTATTGAGTTATTCACAAGTTTTGTTGGACAGCATGTAGCATGGTGACAGACATTTTGAAAATGGTTTTGCTGATGATGTCTGTTACTGTCAAGTGCAGCAACAGTTTTCAGCATGACTATTCAACCCTTGTCACACCAATGTCTAGAGATAAATTGTTACAAAGCCAGTATTAGAAAGGCTGGTGTACAGTTTGTAAACACCATTGCTGAAGACCATTGCTGTCATAGACAGTGCTGTTGCTGTTATACAATTGACAGCAACAGCTTACATAGCAACTGTTAAGCAACAGCTTAGCGCATTATTTCCAGTTAAATGCGTTAATAAGATTCGCTTCTTATCAATTTATTATTATTAGCTCACCTGGCTATCGATATCAGAGGACACAATATCTTACCTATTTTGCTAGGTTAGGAAAACGGTTAACCCTTTAGCCATCAAATCAGCCAAAAACAGCTTCGGCCGTGGTCTTGAGAAATGTCCATTTGCAGACCAAATGAAGACTATTTTTGAAAATAGTCTTGGTCTGCAAATAGACATTTTCTATGAGAAAATTGAACTTTTCTTAAATTCAATGGTTAAATGGTTAATTAATGTGCAATTGGAGTTTTATTTCCACCATCCATTGACATATGACAGCTTTTATTACCATAATAGATAAAAAAACTAAATTAACAGGTTAACCTTTTCCCTGCAACTGCTGCCTAAATATTTAAGATATGTATTGTGTACTCTGATACCTATACTGTTAAAATATTTTGAAATGTATTTGATTCATTGAAAGTTGCTGCTGCCTAAGTCAGCTATGACTCAGTCAAATGATTTTTTAAATAAACTGCAGCATCGCAAACTTGGCCATTCAGCAAGATGTACACGTGTTAAAAGGATGGTTTGGAATATACTCAGTTGAACCTGCTATAAAGACCATCTGTATTAACCCTTCTTAAAGAAAGCCAATGTTGCCTAAGGCACAACGGCTTCGCATCAAATTAATTTCAAAATATTCAACAAAATAAGTTTTATATCATAAAGAATATACTTTTTCCGGGATTTATGGGTGAAAGGGTTAAGAGACCACCTGCCTTAAAGACTATTTTCTTCATTTGCTAAATGCAATTAAGCAATGTATTTGAAACTTTATTAGCCCTCTGCAGTGGCCTTGAGGAATGTCGATTTGCAGGCCAGCATGAGTATTTTTGAAAATTTACCACTGGAATGACTGGCTCGATAATCGAGCCAGTCATTCCAGTGATACATTTTCAAAATGCTCCATATCTTGGCCTGCAAATAGACATAACCTGAAAGTTTTGTTTTACTGAAAAATCATGACCATTAAAGGGTTAGGAAACCAGTTACCATAAGAGGCTGTCTTCTGATTCTCACTTGAGTGGTGTCTTAATACAAGTTTGACTGCATGTCATCAATTTCTGTTGTTCGTACTGATGTCTTCTATTTTTGCTTAAATATTGTTCAAAAGCACCTTTGCAAAATCAACCATTTGACTGAAAGTCATTGGAAGTGGCACTGATTGATGTAAAACTCCATAAAGATTAGTTGAATTGTAAATGTTCCAGGTGAGCGACACAGGCCCCTTGGGCCTCTTGTTAAACATGATATTAAAGGGGTCAGATCACAGAAATCTTATTATATTGTTAATATAGTAAGATTTCCATGTGTCAGTTACCTCTGCTATCAAGCAGAGAAAGTACATCCAAACCTACAATAAAGACCACTTCTGTTAGAGAGCACTGTCTTAAATTCCCAAATACATTTGATTCTTCCTTGGGTGGTCTCTTAATACACGTTTGATTGTATACAAGAGTCTGTCAATATCTGTATCATCCGGTATTGGGAAGTGTTAACAGAACTGTCAGGTGTGGTGAATTGAGCGTGAGACTTGCACAATCAGACTTTATATGTTATCCTTCCATGCCACAGTATTAATTTCTCACACATTCCAAAATTTGACTTCCCCCCCCCCCCCAAGTTTTCCATTTAGCTCTACTACAGCAGAACTATCAAGCCCATTGTCAACAACCTTAATATTAATTTCAGGTTAGATTTTTAGCTGCGCGTAGCATCACAGTAAACAACCACGTGCCTTAGTCAGTGACTTCCTATACAGTAATCAAATTTGGTGTATGCATGCATTGTAGGATTAAGCTATGTAGTGCAGCAAAAATAAGCCAGTGTGACCTACTTTTCACGCATCACTCGCAGGCCACAGCTATCAAGATGCGATCGACCTTGTTGTGTATTTACAGCACCATTCCTTCTCAATGACCATTTAATTCTACAGTTAGTGACAGGCCATATGGTTAAATAATTGCATTTGACCTATAGATTAATATTAGATATGGACCCATTTAAATTTTTAAATATTTTTCAAGATGGCCACTGTTTTCTAAATGGCTGCCATGCCAATGCTCTAGCCTGCTTTTGAAATGTGGCTTGAACACTTCTTGGTGATGAAGATCTGGGCCTTTACTTTGATTTGTCTTTATAGCATCCAGGCTTACTTCAATTTCAGCAACCACACTAGCAATCTCTGGTCCTGAAATCATCCATCGCAGTAATTAAGATGAACTTTCTGCTAATCCAATAACACCATCATCTTTCACAAACTTATTGTTCTCTTCATGGACATGGTCAATCAATATGGCTGAAAATACATGCTGTGCTTTGCATATGACAAGGAGCCACCAATCTGTATATTCCATATCTGGGAGATTTTTCTTCAAGTTTAGCATATCGCGTAAGTGAATGGGTAACCAATGAGGATAGTTGTTATGGTCAAGTGCAAAAAACCACAATACTAGATGCCTCATGGATTCCTGATACAGGTCAAAGTTTCCATCACAGATTGACGGAATAAACACAACGTTCAGTAACTCAAAATTCATTGTTAGTGCCCAGTATAGGAATTCACCTTTCCAGAGTATCCATCCATCATCTGACCTCATATGACGTCATAATCATCTCAGCATGTGTATGATGACGTCACAATCATTACGTCACAAAGGGTTCCATATAGACCTTCACCAAATCTCAAATGCTCCGTATGTCTTTGTAATTCTTTGCTATTTAAGAAACATGCTGCTGAATATTTTGAAACTAATTTGACTGGGTGCTATTGCTGCCTTAGGCAGCAACAGCACCCAGTCAAATTAGTTTCAAAATATTCAACAGCTTACCTGTGTAGTTTTCTTGAAATACATAGTCAGGGTGTTCAGAGATCGATCGATCCGAACACGAGCGAGGTGTGGGTGGAGTTTAGCTAGAGATGGGCGGGGCATAGCTAAAAATGGAAAGCTCCATTGAGGACTGTCTGATGACCTCTTTGACTGCCATTGTGGAAAGTCAAGCTGCACTTCATCTTCTGGCAATAACTGTATGTACTCGTGCTAGTCATTGCCCATAAGAATATAGAGGTGAGCATGTTGTGTATGAGATACATGGGTGGCCCTAAGAAATAACTTTGCTGTGCCAGATGTTCCAATATTCGTTTGTCTAATTGCGCTTGTCCATCCACTCCCTTCAAGCCAATCTTCAATGGCTCATTGCGCAGCCATCTCGGTGTGTAGTCCTCCCAGCATGTCGACATATTTTGTTTCCCCATAAGTGTCGGGCCAGCGTCATTGTATGTTCTTAGTGATTGTTTACAGTGGTTGGTCACATGCAATGACAGTGATCTGACCAGGATGTAGGAACTGCACAGATGTGGTGACGAGATTCATTACATGTAACATCATGGCGACTGATTTTGTTTCTTCCTGCAAGAGGGTTAGGAAGGAATTGATGTCAGCTGGATGAGACTTGCATGGAATGCTGCCCACGATATGGGCATATCTTGAGTCCTCAGTGGTGGTGTTATCAAGTACATCCTTGACATGGTTCAGCCACCTAAATAAACATGTATGAGATTTGATGCTATTATCCCCCCACGTTTTTGATAAAAATGGAGGGGATATTGCAATTGCCTCCGTTCGTCCGTCCGTCTGTTCCCACATCTTTCCAACCACTGGCTATCTCCGAAACTGTTTGGTGGAATTCAACCAGATTTTGTATGCGAGTAATAGTCCAGTCAATCTAGGCCAAAAATATTTTAACCCGGAACAAATTGCAACAGAATTTTTTTACCTCACCCAGTGTATAGGGGGCTGTCATGTACAACATATCAAAAGTCCTCCAAAATTCCAATAGGGGAAAGGGTAAAATTTGCATAATTATTACCAGATTTGGGCCATTTCACCTGAAAAATCCATTCTTCTTTATTTCTTTAAAACCGGTATGTAATATATGTGTGACTGGGTATTTTTGGACTTTTTTAGTAATAAATGAATACGATTGACATATTCTCCACAAATTAAATGTATTGTGTTATGCCACTTGCATGAATTTACCTAATACCATCATTGATATTGATACAATACATATTATATTTTATTATGTCACGGTATTGTGTGTTTCTAAGCTAAGCTAAGATGAAATAGTATGGCATAGGTACCTGGTTTCTACTAATTTCATCTTGCATCAATTATCCAAGTCATCTTCCTCAATGAGGGTTATTGAATTCGAGCAACTGAGACCCTTACAGTCTTCGCAGGCGGATGTGCAGCTGAGCCCATGTTTTCTACAGGTGCATCTCTTTGATTCACAGCCAGTTTTGCAGCTGCATCTAAATGAATACAGTAAATCGTCAGGTGCTGCCAGCATGTCAGTCTTAACAGGCAGCATTTGGTGGTTGAGAACTTTCCAGCCCCATTCTGTTGGATCCATATCTCCAGCATCTCCTCTCCAAACTTGAATTTGGTAGTACACGCGAAGACTGTGAAACTTTGCGGATGCGGGTGTTGGTGGTAAATCTCGTGCTTCAACATACTTGGAACTTTTTGCAACCTTCTCCCTGAATCGCTTGTACCGCAAAGCAACTAGACTATCCATTGAAGTGCCATTGTATAGAATAAGCATTGCCTTCTCACCTGCTTTTATCACGTCATCTTTATTTGCATTACTCATTGTAAACACTTCAGCAATTTGAGAGAGTTCTTTGCAGCACTGGATTTTGCTAAGGGATGCAGATTTTCCAATTCCATAAAGCCTAGATGTTGAGTCACAGCCAAGGATAGCATGGATAAATAACAGCTGTGAGCACAAACAGAACCCAAGTTTTTCCTTTGCCATTTTGATATTCCACAGTCGGGGTTTCTTTGCATTTTGCTTTGGCTCTGGTCTGAAAAATAGCTGACAGCCATTCATATCAGTATGGTATAGAAGCAACACCAGTAGGTCGGTATCGTCTCCAACAAGAGCAGTATTTGTTGACTTTGAAGCCAAGATAGCCGTTTGCGTAATTAAGACATCAGCATCACCGCTTGCCTTTATCGTTAAGCATCCAGCCTGTTCGAGAGATGAACTTAAGATTGATATGAACCGATGTTTGTTCTGCTTGTTACTAAGAAAATCAGGCTTACTCAGAGTTACAACTGTTTGCGGAGTCAGTACAACAGTTGCGCCTGATCCACGAGTTCGCCTCTTATGTGTTACTTCTTTTATGTCTGGGCCTTGGTCATAACCATAAAAAACTACTGTAGCCTTTCCATATTTGCTTATGCAATATTTTACATATCTTTGACAAACATTTGCAAATGTCTCTCCACGCTGCCATGGAACACGGTGTAATAGAGCTCCTCCATCAAGCACATAGTGGACAGAATCTGGAAGGACTGCATCTTCATTTTGAATTAATTTCCACAATGCATCAGCAAGTGCCGGCTTATTTGCTTCCCATGGAAGAGATGAATTATCAAAGAGTGCGGGCGGATGAGTGCACAACTCATACTCAAAATAAGATGCTGGATTCCCTTTTGATCCATTTGTAGCAATTAAACTGAGTCTTTGAAATAGGAGTTGTGGATCAATTTGTACACATTCATTATCAATCTTGAGAGATGTTTTGGATGCTAAGGTAATAGCTTGTCTCTTTCTCTGGAACGAAATGCTTGATCCACGTTGTCGGCAACAAACTGAATGAACTCGCCTGATAATGGCTGTGGTAGATCTCCACCATGAAGTGATGCACTGCGCTCAAACCTCTGTATCTCCGCGTATGAACATCCAAATCCGTGCTTGTACAAGGTGTCAACAATAAATCTAGATCCAAATTTATGGTGCATCTCACATGACAGCCCGAACTGCAAAGGTGCCAAAATAACTCTAGGACGAGTTCCTTGCATAATAGCCTGTCCAACTGATGCCTGTTTCATTTCTGTGTCTTTTCCAGTAAACAAAATCCGCAATAATTCCCGCAGTGTCTCTGGTAAATAATTCAATGCCTTTACTGGGTCGCTCATTTGCTCCCTTGATGGATAGCTTTCAGATGATGTGCATGAATCAATTAACTTAATATCGTGTCTAAGCAGTTTGGCAGCTGTCTGGATGATTAGCATGCTCTCTGATTTGGAATCCTTTCTCTTCTGTTCCTTATAGAAGTCAGTCAAAATAGTAGATGCTTTAGATCTATCTGTATATAACTATAATTATCTGTTATTTTATCCTGCATGTATTTTGTACTGTATGCTTTATTCTCTTTATCATCGAGATACTCTTGCATTTTATTAATGAGGTCATGCAGGGTCAGCTGCTCATCATCATTATTTTCAAGAAATGCCATTGTCGCACTAAATGCTCTTACTCTGTCCAAGTCTTCTGGCCTTCCATGTTTTTGGGATGAGCAAGATGAGTGCAGCTGAGGGATATTTTTCATGGTTCGAAAATTTACGCTGCAGCTTTGATGGTATACTGCATTGACAACGCATAAATCTGGCGTGAAGGCAAGCCGCCCAGCTACAAGTTTTCCCCATTCGTCTTTTCTCTGCTCACAGGCCTCGGCGATACTACATTGAAAGTCATGAGTACTTACTGGATAAATATCATAGCCACGTTTCTTTCCATCTTGAATTTTTGCAGGGTATCCGCATAGCAAACAATGTTCACTAAAATTGAATGTTGGACTTTCTGAACGGAGTGTTCGCATGGGTGGCGGAGATTGTTCAATTTTCTCTGCGTCACGGGCAATCCGCTTGGGATCAATGAACTCCCGTTGACATTTTACATGAACCCTCTGTCCTACTTCAGCTATGACATCGCTTTCATGGGCTCTGCTAGCATTGTTAATACCGTCACAGCCTTTAACTCGAAGCTTAACAGTTTGTGAGCCATTTTCTAGGCTCTGGTTACAAATAACGCATGTATTTAAATCCATGTCCATATTCTGATTGAATTGTATAGAAATTTATTCAAATTGTGAGATAAAAGTGAAAATTAAAATGCAATTTATTTTAGATAAAATTTTAAAAGCGAAAAACAAAATTAAACTTACTTTAAATATAATTTTTTTAAATTACCCCGGCCCTGTGCATACAACCATATTTAATCTGTGGTTTGGAGAATTTGTACAAGTGGTTCAAGGCAATATTGCCAATTGCTTACTGTCTTCCGTGACCATGAAATTCAGAGCTTAGACAACATTTCTACTTCGTTTATTTGCGGAATGAAGCAGGTAAGGGAAGTTTCATTATTCGGATAATGGCGGTAGCTAAATATGCGAATTTACCCACTTTCCCATCGAGGGATTTTGGAGGACTTTTGATATGTGACACCTGGCAGTCCCATGAATGCCGCAGAAAAGAAATAAATTCTGTTGCAATTTGTTCTAGGTTAATTTGTAGTTTTACTGGACTATAACCCATATGATTGTGGAGTGCAGGATGACATTTACATTTGGCTCCCCTTAGATGGTAGGGGTGGGGTCAAAAGGTAAAAAATTGATTGTAACTGGTGGGTAGGATGTGGTGGGGGAGGGGGTGGCCGGTGAGGTGGCAAAACAGCAAAATTGGTGGTATTCGACCAAATTTGCTATGTAAGTTACTCAAATGATTTGTAAATACTGTTAGTATAATCAGATATGCTGGGATATGAAAGAACATTCACATTTTAAAATTTGGTGTATTAACACACACATGCAACACATTTGAAATTACCATATTTCAGCGAAATAAGGTCTTATTAGCTCACCTGGCCAGAATGGCCAAGTGAGCTTATGCCATGGCGACCATCCGGCGTCCGTCCGTCCATCTGTCTGTCCATCAACTTTTTCTTTAAACAACTTCTCAAGAACCGCTGGGCCGATTTCAATTATATTTGGCAGGAAGTATCCTTAGGGCATAGGGATCCAAGTTTGTTCAAACAAAGTCGATTGGCCAATTTGGCCAGTGGCCATCTTGGATTTTGGCCGATTTTAGGAAATGACTAAAAATCTTCTCCGAAACCGCTTGGTGGATCGATTCAAAACTCACGAAATATCATATAGGGCAAGAGCTGAACCAAGTTTGTTCGAAGGAACTTGATTGGCCAAATGGTTCGGCGGCCATCTTCGATGACATAGTTTTCGTGAAAACAACTTATTCTGCAGAACCGCTGAACGGAACGGGCTGAGATTTTGGGGATATGATTATGGACTAAGGGCCATTAAAGTTTGTTCATGGGAAGTTGATAGGTAAAAAACATGGCCGCCGTGAACCAATCAAATTTTAGCGTGTTTGGCTGCCATGTTCAATTTTTTTATTTGATGGATTTTGAGGCCGAAATTGGTTTTCTTAACTCTGGTTGCTTGTCAGTCAGCTGTCGTATAGCGATAACCCCATCCGTCTTCTGTATGTCCGTCCATCCATCTGTTTGTCCGTCACCAACAATGGCAGCTCATTTTGTTATTTCTTGACGGATTGACACCAAACTTGGTCACAATGTTAATGACGGCATCTAATATCTGTGTTGTGAAAATGAAACTGATAGGACGTCAATTGCCAGAGTTATCACTCCTTAAATACTTGCAGTCTCACTTTCATAGGGAAAATAATGGTTTGTTCCCACCGTCCATTGATTTATCACCATGTCAGATTTTATTGCCAATTTAGATATTAAATTCCAATTAACGGATTAACCTTTCCAGTACTGCAGAAATATTTAAGATATGTATTATGTGCTCTGACATCTATGCTCTTAAAAATATTTTTTAATGTATTTGATTGAAAGTTGTTGCTGCCTGAGGCAGCAGTGAAAGTTGTTGCTGCTTAAGGCAGCAATGATTTCAGTCAAATTATTTTTTAAATCAACTCCAGCTCACCCTACCTATGCTGCTAACTTGGTGATTCAGCCAGATGCTCATGTGTTAAATGGATTGTGTGGTGGTGGGGAATAACCTGCTATAAAGACCACCTACCTGCCTTTAGAGACCATTTACTTCAATTGTATTTAAACCTCTAATAACTGTCTGACTGAGTTTTTGCAGATGACATATTCCAACGGTTATATCTCTGAACCTGATAAATATATTGAAAACAATTGGACTGAAATTGTTGGTGGCTAAGCCACCAACAATTTTCAGTCAAATTGTTTTCAAAATATTCAACAAGTGAAGAGCTTTTGAAAATTGAAATTATTGGCTGCACTGGCTTGCAGCAGTGAGACAGTTAAGAAACCAGCTGTAGTTAGCACTGATATCATCTATTTTCACTTAAACATTGTTCAAAATCACTAATGCAAAAAAACAGTCCAGAGATTGTTGTCAATATCTCGAAAACTAAACCATTTGACTGAAAGTCATTGGAAGTGACACCGATGGATGTAAAACTTAAGTAAGATTAGTTGAAATGCCAATGTTCCAGGTGAGCGATACAGGCCCATTTGGTCTCTTGTTTTGAAGCAAGATTCAAAATGGCAGCCATTTTGAAATTATGTATTCAAGGTAATATCAAATGCTTATTGTGTGTATGATAGACATATGATATGATCATTGTTACTCTGTTAGGATTATTTATTTGCACAATTAAGCAACTGCTTACAGTAGGTCAATTGAACCAGGGCATTTTCTGTACTTTCCCCAGCATCTTCAAAATGGCGGCCATCTTTAAATGTAAAATAGTTATAACATGTAACCAATGCTCTTTCCTCTATGATATACTGGCATTGACTCAAATGGGATGATTTTATCATTCAGTCTTTTCATTTAATACAATCACAAAGGTCTTCAACCATAAAAAAAAAATATTTTGGGTAATATTTTGGTTTAAAAATAAGTACTGTTGACACGTCAAAATTGGTGTTCTAACTCCTTTCTTGGGACAACTGAATACAATTTTAGCTATCCGAGTATTTCCATATTATTGTGGTGGCCATTTTGAAAATGCCAGCCATCTTGAAAATATTTAAATATTCAAATCAGTCCATGTCTAATATTAATCTATAGGTCAAATGCTATCGTCATGCCAAATTTAGTGCTTTTAGCCAAATGTGCACGATTCCATCAATTTTCTGCACCATGTTGCCCGACTGACAAGGTATGCCATGTACATCTCATCATTTAACTGCGTCACTGCTGCAAGCCACTAGATAATAATTCCAATGTGTAAAAACTCTTTACTTGCCGAATATTTCATGACTTTTTCGGACTGCTTAAAATTTCATTACTTAGAATTTTTTTTTTTAATTTTCAAACCTGGATTCATGTTTTTTAGACACGTATTTCTCATGAATTGCTGTTCTATTTTGAACAAACTGTTGACAAAAGATCCTTACTTAATATATGATTTAAACCGTTCCCACAGTTCTTTCTGGTAAACATTCACTATCCATGCCCACCAAGGCGCAACAAAACATGTTTTATCTTTCTTGGCCATACACAAGGGAAATAATCCATCTATGATATATGTACTAAACTTGTTGCATTAGTTGGCCCCCTTGAGTAATGATACTTCTAAATATGATATTAAGTGTGAAGTGATGTGTCCTCGTTCTAAAATGTCTCCAAAAGCCATATAGGTTAACCTACAAGCTAGTTTGCCGTACTACTTAACATACAGGTTCACTGTGGATTCATTAGTCCACTGCACTAGTTACTCATGTCGGCCGGTGTAAGTATTGCAGTTGTTGTTCTATGTATCTGTCTGTCTGTCTGTCTGTCTATCTGATGCATATCTCCAGATTTTAGTTTACTGTCAAAGGGTCAAATATCGAGGTCACTGGGTCACTTAGTGCATACTGGAATAGACACTTTCAACGACAACTTTGTAATTCAAGAATGTAGAATCACCAAATCTGTAACATACATTCGTATTATGGTTGGCTAGAAGCAACATTTAGTTTCAGGTCAAAAGTTAAAATATCGAGGTCACTCAGTCACTGCATCCCGAAATACACATTTTATACCATAGTTCAGGAATGCAAGTAGATAGCATCAATTTTGGCACATACATGTATTATATGTGGCTAGAAGTTCTGTGAGTTTCAGGTCAAAGCATCAAATATCTAGGTCACAGGGTCACGAAGTGCATACCGGAATACAGATTTTTGGTCAAAGCTCGGGAATGCAAGAGGTAGAATCACCAGATTTAGCACACGCCTTCATATTACGATGGTTTAAGATTGCTTTACGTTTGAGGTCAACGGATCAAATATCTAGGCCACTCACAAAGTGCATTGTCAAGACATGAGCTCAAAGGCGTGAGTCAGCATCTCCCTCGAGTGCATTTTAGTTAATATGTTGATCGGTTCGCTGTGAATGATCTATAGAACTAGTCAACATATGTTGGTTGACCATGATCTACTTTACTGTTCCATCAGTTAACATCTATCTGGTTCATCATGGATGAACTACTTTACTGTTCCATCAGTTTACATCTATCTGGTTCATCATGGATGAACTACTTTACTGTTCCATCAGTTAACATCTATCTGGTTCATCATGGATGAACTACTTTACTGTTCCATCAGTTTACATCTATCTGGTTCATCATGGATGAACTACTTTACTGTTCCATCAGTTTACATCTATCTGGTTCATCATGGATGAACTACTTTACTGTTCCATCAGTTAACATCTATCTGGTTCATCATGGATGAACTACTTTACTGTTCCATCAGTTAACATCTATCTGGTTCATCATGGATGAACTACTTTACTCCCCCATCAGTTAACATCTATCTGATTCATCATGGATGAACTACTTTACTGTTCCATCAGTTAACATCTATCTGGTTCATCATGGATGAACTACTTTACTCCCCCATCAGTTAACATCTATCTGGTTCATCATGGATGAACTACTTTACTGTCCCATCAGTTAACATCTATCTGGTTCATCATGGATGAGCTACTTTACTGTTCCATCAGTTAACATCTATCTGGTTCACCATGGATGAGCTACTTTACTCCCCCATCAGTTAACATCTGTCTGGTTCATCATGGATGAACTACTTTACTGTTCCATCAGTTAACATCTATCTGGTTCACCATGGATGAGCTACTTTACTCCCCCATCAGTTAACATGTGTCTGGTTCATCATGGATGAACTACTTTACTGTTCCATCAGTTAACATCTATCTGGTTCATCATGGATGAACTACTTTACTGTTCCATCAGTTAACATCTGTCTGGTTCATCATGGATGAACTACTTTACTGTTCCATCAGTTAACATCTATCTGATTCATCATGGATGAACTACTTTACTGTTCCATCAGTTAACATCTATCTGGTTCATCATGGATGAACTACTTTACTGTCCCATCAGTTAACATCTATCTGGTTCATCATGGATGAGCTACTTTACTGTTCCATCAGTTAACATCTATCTGATTCACCATGGATGAACTACTTTACTCTCTCATCAGTTAACATCTATCTGGTTCATCATGGATGAACTACTTTACTGTCCCATCAGTTAACATCTATCTGGTTCATCATGGATGAACTACTTTACTCCCCCATCAGTTAACATCTATCTGGTTCATCATGGATGAGCTACTTTACTGTCCCATCAGTTAACATCTATCTGGTTCACCATGGATGAGCTACTTTACTCCCCCATCAGTTAACATCTACCATAGATGAACTAATCCACAGTACTAGTTAACATATAGGTTCACCATAGATTATCGAGCCAGTCATTCCAGCGCGAATCTTTAATAAACTCTTCTCTTGGTCTGCAAAATGGACATTTCTCAAAATCACTACAGAAGCAGGCCAAAAAATATGATATAATTTGCCACTATTGTAGTATTGGTTGGCTCACTACATGTATATAACCTCAAAATCGAGCCAGTCATTCGAGTGGTAAATTTTCCAAAGCAGTTCTCTTGGTCTGCAAATCGTCATTTCTCAAGCCCACTGCAGACACTGTTTTTGGCTGAGATGAGTGTTAAAGGGTTAACAATTTGACAGCAAGTTCTTCCTATATAAACCTCACATTCTTTTTGTAGCACTACCTGTGCGGTTTTGTACTGAATGCATTGTGATTTTCATTTATTTGTGTTTTTTGCAAAAATTGTGTTTTTTTTAAATTTTCAGATATCAGTAAATGGCAACTGCGTGATGGTAATGCAGATATAGAATGGCCTACGGAATGGCACAATGTAAGTTAATGAGATACTACAGTATATATTAACCACAGGTAGAGTATACTTGTTTTCCATCAGGGTTGTTTCCTGAATCATTTCCTGAGCATAGTATTACCATACCTACATAGATTCACATTTCCTGAGCATGGTATTACCACACCTACATAGATTCACATTTCCTGAGCATGGTATCACCACACCTACATAGATTCACATTTCCTGAGCATGGTATTACCACACCTACATAGATTCACATTTCCTGAGCATGGTATTACCACACCTACATAGATTCACATTTCCTGAGCATGGTATTACCACACCTACATAGATTCACATTTCCTGAGCATGGTATTACCACACCTACATAGATTCACATTTCCTGAGCATGGTATCACCACACCTACATAGATTCACATTTCTTGAGCATGGTATCACCACACCTACATAGATTCACATTTCCTGAGCATGGTATCACCACACCTACATAGATTCACATTTCCTGAGCATGGTATCACCACACCTACATAGATTCACATTTCCTGAGCATGGTATCACCACACCTACATAGATTCACATTTCCTGAGCATGGTATCACCACACCTACATAGATTCACATTTCCTGAGCATGGTATCACCACACCTACATAGATTCACATTTCCTGAGCATGGTATCACCACACCTACATAGATTCACATTTCCTGAGCATGGTATCACCACACCTACATAGATTCACATTTCCTGAGCATGGTATCACCACACCTACATAGATTCACATTTCCTGAGCATGGTATCACCACACCTACATAGATTCCCATTTACTGAGCATGGTATCACCACACCTACATAGATTCCCATTTCCTGAGCATGGTTTCACCACACCTACATAGATTCACATTACCTGGGCATGGTATCACCACACCTACATAGATTCACATTTCCTGAGCATGGTATCGCCACACTTACATAGATTCACATCTAGACTTTAATCCTTGAAATGCTGGTGTATCAAGTTCAAGACAAATATACAGGAAAATTTTAATATTTTGAAACTAAATCAACTGGAACCTGTTGCTGACATGTGTTCTCATCTGTAAAACCTAACCGTTCAGTGGTAAAGATTTGTAAAGAAAATTAAAATTTTTGGTCGGTTATAGAGCCAGTTATTCCAGTGGTAAATTTTCCAAAATATTCTTGTCCTGTAAATCGACATTCCTCAAGACCATCGCAGAGGCCGGTTTTGGCCGGCTTTACCATTAAAAGGTTTAAAGCAGCCATAGCCAAATTGTGCAAATGAAATGATCGTTCGAATTCGGGTTATGCTATTGTTTTGTAACTCATTTTTTCATTTATTTGGAAAAGTTGCTAATATTTTGAATAGTTTACTTGAGTTAACAATCAGAATATCCAGAAATAGATGTCTCAATAACAAAGACACTCACCATCATGCCAGTCCACCCTACATGCCCAAACCATAAAATAGCTCTATATCTGTAATGGCGGAATCCATTAGCTGTGCCTAACCCATCTTTAGCTAAGCGCCACCCACACTTTGCCCCTTGTTGGGATCAATCGATCACTGAACTCCCTTGACTTTCAATTTCCAGAAAACTATACAGGTAAGCTGTTAAATATTTTGAAACTAAATTGACTGGTGCTGTTACTGCCATATGGTGCTGTTGCTGCCTATGGCAGTAACGGCACCCAGTAAGATTAGTTCCAAAATATTCAACGGCTTGGTTATTAAATAGTAAAGACATACAATTCGTACAACTGACAGACTATTAAGCATTTAAAACAGACTAACTCGAGTCTTCTTCTTCTTTTCGATCGCTGGTATCACACTTGGAGAGCCGTTCTCAAGATGAAATCTGTGGTTTTCTGTAGTTCTTCCACAGGCCCATACAGCTTTTAAAGAAAAGAGGTTGACAAAGGCCAGATCTCTTCTCTCAGCAGCTGATACATACTGCAACATTGAATTATGTGCTCTGTGGTCTGTTCTGCTTCTCCACAAGGACAAGCGGGCGATGTCGTAAGGTGGAACCGCCTGTACATGTGTTGGTTTAGTCTGTTGTGTCAAGTTCTGAGACGAAAAAAGGTCACTTCCTCTGGCCTCGAGAGATGATGGTCATTCATGACGTAATTGATGATGACATCATCCTACAGGTCACATAGTTGATTATGACATCATATGATTGTGTGAGAAACTGGACTCCTCAGTTATGATGATTTGTCATATTATGCCATAGAATGTTATATTTGCTTGATGTGTGATGTGCACAGACACATTTTGCGTCAATATGCAGGCCATCAGTGCCTAGTGAAGTATTACAATTACTCTGTATTTGTCTAGGTATTTACTAAAAATGAAAGCCAATTTTGCCAAATTTACTGAGCATATAATCATAAATTGAAGCAGTCTGGCTATGAAAACTTGATATTATGGCCACTATTCTACGGACCACCAGGTAAATGGTATTATTCAATAACATTTAGAATTGCCATAAATCTGGCTTCAAATCTTATTATTAGCTCACCTGGCCAGAATAGCCAAGTGAGCTTATGCCATGGCGACCGTCTGGTGTCCGTCCGTCTGTCCGTCAACTTTTTTCTTTAAACGACTTCTCGAGAACCACTGGGCTGATTTCAGTTATATTTGGCAGGAAGTATCCTTAGGGTATAGGGATCCAAGTTTGTTCAAACAAAGCCGATCTGCCAATTTGGTCGGTGGCCATCTTGGATTTTGGCCGATTTTAGGAAATGGCTCAGAAACCGCTTGGTGGATCGATTCAAAACTCATGAAATATCATATAGGGCAATAGCTGAACCAAGTTTGTTCGAAAAACTTGATTGGCCAAATGGTCCGGCCGCCATCTTGGATGACCCAGTTTTCGTGAAACCGACTTATTCTGCAGAACCGCTGAACGGATCGGGCTGAAATTTTGGGATATGATTATGGACTAAGGGCCATTAAAGTTTGTTCATGGGAAGTTGATCGGTAAAAAACATGGCCGCCGTGGACCAATCAAATTTTAGCGTGTTTGGCTGCCATATTCAATTTTTTTTATTTGATGCATTTTGAAGCCCAAATTGGTTTTCTTAACTCTGCTTACTTGTCAGTCAGCTGTCGTATAGCGATGACACCATCCGTCTTCTGTATGTCCGTCCATCCATCTGTCTGTCCGTCACCAACAATGGTGGCTCATTTTGTTATTTCTTGATGGATTGAAACCAAACTTGGTCACAATGTTAATGTTGGCATCTAATATCTGTGTTGTGAAAATGAAACTGATAGGACATCAAATGCCAGAGTTACCACTCCTTAAATATTTGTCTCACTTTCATAGGGCAAATATAGGTTTGTTCCCACGGTCCATTGATTTATCACTGGGTCAGATTTTATTGCCAAACTAGATATTAAATTCCAAGTAACAGATTAACCTTTCCAATACTCCAATATTTAAGATATGTATTATGTGCTCTGACATCTATGCTCTTAAAAATATTTTTAAATGTATTTGATTGAAAGTTGTTGCTGCCTTAGGCATCAGTGAAAGCAATAACTTTCAGTCAAATAATTTTTTTAATCAACTCCAGCTCATCCTACCTCTGCTGCTAACTTCAGCCAGATGCGCATGTGGTAAATGGATTGTGTGATGGTGGGGAATAACCTGCTATAAAGACCACCTACCTGCCTTTAGAGACCATTTTCTTCAATTGTATTTAAACCTCTAATAACCGTCTGACTGAGTTTTTGCAGACGACATATTCCAAAGGTTATATCTCTGAACCTGATAAATATTTTGAAAACAATTGGACTGAAATTGTTGGTGGCTAAGCCGCCAACAACTTTCAGTCGAATTGTTTTCAAAATATTCAACAAGTCAAGAGCTTTTGAAAATTGAAATTATTGGCTGCACTGGCTTGCAGGAGTGAGACAGTTAAGAAACCAGCTGTAGTTAGCACTGATATCATCTATTTTTACTTAAACATTGTTTAAAATCACTAATGCAAAAAACAGTCCAGAGATTGTTGTCAATATCTCGAAAACTAAACCATTTGACTGAAAGTCATTGGAAGTGACACCGATGGATGTAAAACTTAAGTAAGATTAGTTGAAATGCCAATGTTCCAGGTGAGCGATACAGGCCCATCGGGCCTCTTGTTTGTAAAATAACTGCCCACACTATAGTTCTTTCAGGATGCAATGTGAAAAATTTGACCAGCTTATTCTTTTTGACTGCAAATGCACAGTTAAATGGCAAATACTTAAATTTTCTTAAACCCAATTTGACAATTAAAGGGTTAAAATCTATATGAACGTATGTATATAAAGTCAATGGAGCTATGCTTACAAATGAAATTTGTATATTTTATGAAAGAAAATTAAACTACTTAATTGTTAGGCTTCGTTCATTGCTGACAGATTCCGCGCATGCGAATAGTTCTAGAACTGTCATCAATTATCATAGCTTGAAATCCATTCAAACACAATTCCATACAAGTTGGGTAGATGTTATTTAACAGTGGATTTATGAAATGTGCTGGCCCTGATGAGTTTCCTGATTAGACACTTATAATCATGAGTATACATGTACGTGTGAACAGTTAAATTTTTTTAATGCTCAAATCTCGTCAAGAAAGTCAAAATATTTGCTCATTAAATGTCCATTTGCAGAACATGTATGGCAAGAGAAAACTGATAATTTACCACTGAAAGACTTGCATGATTATCAGGCCAGGCTGTTGTCGAAACGGGTCCTCTTATACCCTGCAAATTAGAATTTCTCACTGCATAGGCTGTTTTTGGCCAGTTTGCAGAGTGAAGGGTTATAGTTTTACGCATATCTTAAAATAAGAATAATTGATTAATCTTTAACAGCAAATTCATTCTTTTATTTCAGTTTGCCAAGTATAGTGTCGGTTTTCTCGTGTGCATTGCGATAGGTGTGGTCTTTGTTCTAGTCATGCCCTTGATTGGCTTTATCTTCTGTTTATGTCGATGTTGTGGGAGGTGTGGTGGGCGAGCCAGTGCGTATGACCATAAACGTGCACGCTGCAAGAAGAGTACATATGGTGTGTTCTTTGCCATCGTCACAACTCTCATTCTGTGAGTATGCACCCCTCTGACAGTACAGCGCAGAAAGTCCTTGACCTACAAAACAAAATAAAACATACTGTTGATTATTTTGAACATTATTGGGTGGGAAGACATTACTGCTTAAGGCAGCAATGTCTTCCAATCCAATTATGGTTGAAATATTCTGAAACAAAACATTTCTTACATTGTGCTCAAAGTTCTACTATAAACAAGTTTGTGTTTTTGTTTTGGAAACATTCTAGCGTATTTATGAGCTGTACTGTACATGTCATGCGTTCATCCCTGCATTCCATACAGTGCTGTATCAATTTTATGATATCTATACAGGAAAACTAGAATATTTTCAAAATAACGGTGGAATGTTGTTGCTTCGTTAAGCAACAGTGACTTTCATGCAGATTAATTTCAAAATGTTCAACTGATCATGTGTGTTCCATTGTAAATCTTGCCAGCAGTTTCTATATACAGATGCATCTGGTGTAGGGCTGGCTAACATGACATATAAAGCTGACAGACCCACCAATTTGCTATGACTGTCACTGCTAAAGACGATTTCATAATCTGTCAGTTTAAAAATGGATATTAACATCTCAAAATCGAAAACTCAATTTGCTCCAAATTTAGTCTTATTATCATCAGCATGTACAAGTATACATTATCAGGTATATAATGTCCCAGTAATATTTTGAAATATAACTTTATAGTTGTCTGACTGCTGCAAACCACTAGACAATAATTTGAATGGGTAAACAGACTGAATATTTGAAAGCAATTTGACTGAAAGTTGTTGGTGGCTGTGCCAGCAACTACTGTCAGTCAAATTGTTATCAAAGTATTCAGCGTATCCAGAGTTAAAAGTTAATATGTAGTCTGCAAAAATTCAGCAAGTAGACAGTTAGCCATTAATCAATTTTGTGGTGATTGGCAAATTCTTGTGAATTGTTGGATTTCAAGCATTCTAACCTATTCAGCAGTGCAAGTCAGCCAAGCAGTAGTGTCCATTTGCAGGACATTAGAAGAGTATTTTTGAAAACTTAACAGTGTAGTGACTGGCTTCCATTGGTATGTTTCCAAAAGATAGTCTTCTCTTGCTCTATAAATTATTTCTCAAGTCCACAGCAGAAACCATTTTTGTCAAGGTAGACCATACTTATAGAGTTATTAGTCCCCTACCGGTAAAACCGGGGGGACTATAGGTTTGGACTCTGTCCGTCCATCTGTCTGTCTGTCGCAGTTGGTTTTCCGCACTTTTTTTCGCAGTCCTTCAAGGTATTCAACTGAGAATTGGTTTATCACTTTGTTATGAGAAGTTACAGACCAAGTTCGAGTTTCAGGCGTATACGGCAATTTTTGATGGAGTTATGCTCCCTTTCGAATTAAGAAATACGAAAAATATCAGCTTCCGCACTTTTTCGTACTCCTTCAGGATATTTAAGAGAAAATCGGTGCATCGCTTTAGTATAAGGAGTTACAGAGCAAGTTGGAGTTTCAGACATTTTCGTCAATTTTTCATGGAGTTATGCCCCCTTTCGACATAAAATACAAAAAATATTAGTTTTCCGCACCTTGTTTCGCAGTCTTTCAAGATATTATACTAAAAATTGCTACATAGCTTTTTTATGAGATGTTACAGACCAAGTTCGAGTTTCAGGTGTATGCATAAATTTTTGATGGAGTTATGCCCCCTTTCGACTTAGGAAATACGAAAAATATCAGCCTTCCACACTTTTCTTTCGCACTCCTTCAAGATATTTAAGGAAAAATCAGTTCCACCGCTTTAGCATAAAGGGTTACAGAGCAAGTTTGAGCTTCAGAAATTTTCGTCAATTTTTCTTGGAGTTATATGCCCCCTTTCGACTTATGAAATACGAAATATATTATTTTCCGCACTTTTTTCGCAGTCTCAAGATATTATACTGAGAACTGCTACATTGCTTTGTTATGAGAAGTTACAGACCAAGTTGGAGTTGCAGGCATATGCGTAAATCTTTGATGGAGTTATGCCCCCTTTCGACTTAGAAATATAAAAAATATCAATTTTCCGCACTTTTTTCGCACTCCTTCAAGATATTTAAGCAAAAATCAGTGCATCGCTTTAGTGTAAGGAGTTACAGAGCAAGTTGGAGTTTCAGACATTTTCGTCAATTTTTCATGGAGTTATATATCCCCTTTCGACTTATGCAATACGAAAAATATTAGTTTTCCGCACTTTTTTCGCAGTCTTTCAAGATATTATACTGAGAAGTGCTACTCCTTCAAGATATTTAAGCAAAAATCAGTGCATCGCTTTAGTGTAAGGAGTTACAGAGCAAGTTGGAGTTTCAGACATTTTCGTCAATTTTTCATGGAGTTATGCCCCCTTTCGACTAATGCAATACAAAAAATATTAGTTTTCAGCACTTTTTTCCGCAGTCTTTCAAGATATTATACTGAGAATTGCTACATTGCTTTGTTATGAGAAGTTACAGACCAAGTTCGAGTTTCAGGCGTATGCATAAATTTTTGATGGAGTTGTGTCCCCTTTCGACTTCTGAAATACAAACATATCAGCTTTCAAGACTCCTTCTCCTTCACCATATATAACTGAGATTTGGTTTATTGCTATGTTATGAGAAGTTACAGATCAAATTCGAGCTTCAGCTGCTTTTGACAATTTTTAATGAAATTTTTGACTCAATCTCTAAAGATTTATATCACCAGGTAGGGAACATGTATTGCAAAGCAATGCTTACAGAATGCTTGTTTTCTTTCAGTGCCTCAGCAGTGTGTTCGTTTGTGACTGTCGCGCTTCTTCATGATCGTCTGCAGAGTGACGACCCGAACAGACCTGTCATTAATAAGATCAGGACAAATATTAATGACTTTAACATATATGTGAATGCCACACTTGATGTTAGTAAACATAATTACCCTTTCTGTAGCAGTAGGCCGACCATTAATCTGTCACATAATACCTACAAAATTTGCAGAACTCTCCACGAGAGGCGAGTGATTGCTCTCCTCTCACCTACACTCGCCTAAAATTAATTTTAGGTGAGTATCTCATTGCTCGCCTACATTGTTTTATAACAATGACAGACTATAGGCGAGTACTGACGCTGCTTGCCTCAATGGTTAAAACTTTAATTCAGGAGAGCAAGTTATTACTCCCGTTCAAAATTCTCATGGAGAGGCCTGAATTTTGGTTCTTTATGAACCAGTACTATCAATCTGTCTCATTACCTACAAAACTGCCTCTGTATAGACCAGTCAAATTAGTTTCAAAATATTCAAACATCATGTTTAATAAAAAAGGTAGAGACATACAATTCGTACAACGTGTCAGACTATTAAGAGTTAAAGATGGGCCAAATAGAATCATTTACAATGTAATGATTATGACGTCATCCTACGCACCGCTTAGCTGATTATGACTTCAGAGGATAGATGGATACTCTGGAAAGGCGAGTTTTTCTCACATCCAAATTTGTTTTATGCTCAAATTATTAATGCACATGTACATGTTTTACCTCAAACAGGACAAATGTTAATTTGAGCCATTCAAAGTTCTGACATGTCTGACAAAGACAAAATCATTTTCCGATGCTTAAAATTTACTGTCAAGGCAGTTTTAAAAAATCAATGACTTTTCCCTCTGTTTTTCAAAGGTTTGAATTTCTATTAAAAGCAATTCCTTTTTCCGTTGTTTGTTGAAGCATTATCTAGCCAATTTCACTGATATTTTAGAAAGTTCCTTGAAAGACTAGTTTTAAATGATTTGACTTGATTTGATAGGTGAAAAAAGTGGTGGGTTGAAAAGCTAGTTTCATCTTTAGTGCTAGTCAGAATTATTGAGTGGTGGCTAACCCCGTCCAGTGCTGACCCATCATGTGCCAGTAGGCAGAACTGCTTGAGCTGTGCTGTACTGTAACTTATTCGAGTGAGACTCACTAAGTTTGGCCTCCATGTTCCCCGCATTGTCCTGACGAACCCTACTGATTTTGATGTCAATACATCAGAGGTCAAGGCTGTTGTGACCCAATTATTGGTAATGACCATCCGAAGGCTTAAGACCCTTTCACTTAATTCACCCTTTCACTGATGAATTAATTTTGAGTGGAGGCCATTGCTGCATTAGGCAAATTAAATTCAAAGTATTCAACAGAGTAAGTTTTACATCATAAAGATTATACTTTTCCAGGATTTGGCAGTCAACCTGTTAATGCAGAATGTATAACAAGGAGTTCAGATTGCCATCATTTAAGACTTACTGTACCAATCTAGTATCAATATTTAAAATTTTTAAATCAAATGAAAAAGCTGAACTGGTGTTAATTTTTCAACAAATTTGGTGGAAGATGTTGCTGTGATAGACGGCAACATCGTCCAGCAAAATTGTTGAAAAATGTACACCAATTTACTTGCTATTAACACAGTAAAAGATAGAATATTGACATCAGAGTGGTAAGGGTTAAGTTAAAAAATATTTGATTTCCCTTGAAACTTGATTAATGTTTTCTATTATAATTGAGTCCATACTCAGCATTCAAAAGTTGTAAGTAATGGAAAATATTTTTTGTGTATCCCTATGGAAGTGAAGGATGTCCCTACATAACAATCTGACCAACATCTGGCAGAAAGGGATACAATATCTTAATTTGGTAGCATGTTACAGTTTTAGCCTTCAGGTCTATAGTTTATATATAACTATTTGGCAAATGTACAAAGAATCTCATTTAGATTATCCATGTATCTGGTTAAGATTCTTGCTTTATCATTACTTATTGTTCTGTTCCTGTTTCAGGAGTTATCAGACAAGACTGTAGGCAGTTTTGCAGAGTTTTATGATGATCTTATGATTAATAAAGTCAACAGTAAGTGCTTAAGCCTGTAAGGCTCAATAATCACACTATTTATTAATTTAATGTCCATTTGCATGCCATGAGGTTATTTTTGAAAATTTATCACTGAAATGACTGGCTTGGTTATTGAGCCAGTCATTCCAGTAGTAAATTTTCAAAGATAGTCTTCTCTTTGCTTGTAAATGGACATTTCTCAATCACCTGCAGAGGCCGGTTTGTGCCAGTTTCACCCTGATAGGGTTAAGCTTGTTCATGATAATAAGAACTTACTCTTACAAAATGTACCCTTGCAGTCCAAGTGAGGAATTTTTTTGAGAATTTACTAATAGATTTGCATCAGACATAAATTAGCACCCATATATAAAGTAGTCCTGTTTGACCGAATTTCTGGAGAATATAGGTCAAAGCTAAATTTTCAGGTTGGTGCCAATAATAAAATATTGAATTCTATTCTGTATGATACCGCTCGGTATAGATCTTTAACCGACTTATCCAGGACTTGGAAATAATTTGAATGTAGTGTGGGGAGGATCACAATCTAAGATTGGTCCAGATGGAAAATCCACTATGACCACTAAATGACCATCTTGAAAATTGCTTATACTAGATAATTGTATATAACATTGATTGAATTATGAACAACTTTATGGGGGCGAGATCTCTGAAAATTGGTATGAATGTGCAATCCAGTATGATCCCCTGATGGACATCTTGAAAATTATTTCCATGTCATCGCTCTCTGTTGCTTTAACCTTTGACTGTCTTATCTGTACAAGCCACCAGACAATAATTTCAGTGGGCATTAACTCTGGATCTGCTGAGCCACCAACAACTTTTAGTCAAATTGTTTTCAATATATTCAGCAATATCCACAGTTAAACCCGATGAGAAATGTAGTCTGCAGAAACTCAGCATGCAGACAATGTTCAAGCCATCCAAAACTGGCCTCTACAGTGGTCTTGAAGAATGGTCATTTGCAGGTCAAGAGACTACTATTTTGAAAATTCTCACTGGAATAACTGGCTTGGTAACCAGATTCCAATATTACCCCCAACCCACCATCTTGAAAACCATTTTCCGCGACAAACTTTTAACTGAGTGGTTTAAAACTTTAGAAACCTTTCTGTTTTTGTCGGAAGGACCGCTTTAACAATTGCTCTGGATACTAAATCCAAAATGCCTACCTGGCAGACATCTTGAAAATCAATATCCACGGGATTGATTAAATCTAGTCTAGAGGTTACGTGTACCATTTCAACAATGAAATCTCTTCATGCAATTTAAATTTCACTATAATTATACAGGAACATCAGTTGGATATTTTGAAAATATCAGTAATTTGACTGGAAACCATTGTTTTCATAGGGGGCAATACCTTCTAATCAAATAACTTTCAAAATATTCAACAGAACATTTATAACTTTATAATTGTTCTGTTGAATGTCTTGATTGCTTATCGGTGAGCTACGCGATATTATTGTCTTTGAAAACTCGTTCCTGCCTATTTATTTAGCCCTTACCACTCGGATGTCAATGTACTATCTTTTACTCTGTCCATAGCAAACTAACTAGTGTACATTTTTCTACAACAGCAACATCTTCCACCAAATTTGTTGAAAAATGAACACCAGCTGATCCTTTAATTTAATTTGAAAATTAAAGAATTCGACATCACAATGGTAATGGTTAAGCAACATGCTGTATTACCATGCTGTAGACATAATTAATATGTGTGTCTTTGTTTTATTTCAGAAACAGCCAATGAACTAGCAGTTAAATTAACAAAGGCTCTAAATATGGATGAAGCATTTAATAAAGCAAGAAGTCTGGCAACAGGTAAGTTATAGTAATAGAGCGATCCAATCTGTCACTCATTTATCTGACGTCATAATCAAATACATCTTGTATTAGCTGACATCGCAATCATAATGATGTACAGCTCTCTGTCATAAAGCCTGAAAAGTCTGTTAAGTGTACAAATTTTATGTCATTGTAGGCTTTAAAATTTTATAAGCATTCTGTTGAATATCTTGAAACTAATTTGTTAGCAACAGTCCCGCCAGTCAAATTAGTTTCGAAATATGCAACAGTTTTCCTGTATAGTCACCTTGAAATTGAGATTCTGGTAATTCATGGTTCAAAATATCTAAATCGATCCCAACCCGTGTACATAGTGGGTGGGGCATAACTAGAAATGGGAGGGGCATGGCTAGAAAGAGGCGGGGCATAGCTAGAAATGGACGGGGCATAGCTAGAAATGGGCAGGGTTAGCTAGAAATGGGCGGGGCATAACTAGAAATGGGTGGGGCATAGCTAGAAATGGGCTGGACATAGCTAGAAATGGGCGGGACATAGCTAGAAATGGGCAGGGTTAGCTAGAAATTGGCAGGGCATAACTAGAAATGGGTGGGGCATAGATAGAAATGGGCTGGACATGGCTAGAAATGGGCGGGGCATAGCTAGAAATTGATTCCTATGTTGTTGTTATTATGAGAGGAGTTGATAGAATATAGCTAACTATAGTTAACTGTTTTGTTACTGGTATGTGTAATGCTCCGACTAGTGAGGCAACAGGAGCCGACCAGTGCTTGATCGCAAACATTGGTCTGTCTGTCAGCCTGTCTATCTGTGTGTCTCTGTCTTCCTGTCTGCCTGCCTGCCTGCATGCATGCATGTGTGTGTCTGCCCCGAACTGTATCTAAGAAATTACTGATCCAATTTGGTTAAAATTTTAGTACAACAAAGGGTCTTCAATGAAAGAGGATATTAAGACTGGCGCTGGCTGTTATCTGAATTTAAAAAATGGATCAGGGTCAGATCAAATTCTTAATCAATGGATATCTCGAAAACTACTAGTCCGATTTCACTCAAATTTTTAACATCAAAAGGCATGACCGTACACTAGGTTTGGACACATTTGGTAATGATATGAAAAATCTGAAAGGATGTCAAAAATGAGATGGTGTGGATTTGCAATGTCTGATTTCCTCTGTTTGTATGTTCTCCGACCGATGACTACCAACTTGGATTAAATACTCTTTTAACCAAAATTCTACTATTTATAGGAATATTCCCATGTCTGTGTGTACTGAATAAGTCAGTTAGTATAATTCAGTGTTTTAAAACTAGGCATAGATGATTAAAATAGACATCTATAGCATAGATTCATAACATTGAATTACACTAGCTGACTTATTCAGTACACATATAGACATGCGAATATTCCAATAAAGTTGGTAGTCATTGGTCGGGACATATATGAACAGATGAAATCAGACATTAGAAATCGTCACCCTCCTGACAGTAATCGTGGGTGGGTGGGTGGGCGGAGCTTAGCTAGCTAAAAATGGCCCATGGTATGGGTAGAAATGGATTCCTCTATTGAATGAGAAACATTAGCGCCATTAATGATCTGCTCATCTGATTGTCTAATTCACGTCAGTTACTTACAAATAAAAATTTAGATTTCATCCAGAGGCATTCAGTATTAGCACATTTACATTTCTACAACCGTATTAATCTTTTCACCTACAAATCCCTGAAAATTCTTTATGATATAAAACTTATTCTGTTGATTTAATTTCAAAATATTCAACAGTTTTCCTGTATGATTTCCTTGAAAATGAAATATGGGTAATTCGTCAGTGAAAGTGTTAAAACTAAACCAGAATTTCATATTAATTAATGTGACTCTCAGCAATGGTGACTTAAGTTACCCCTGTAACACTCAAGCTGCCCAAAAATGGGTTCTTTGCCATGATCTTGGGACACTAATTTAGAGACCAAGACGAGACTATTTTTGAAAATTTGCCAGTGGAATGACTGGCTCGATAACTGAGCTAATCATTCCAGTGGTAACTTTTCAAAATTAATATTCCCTTGGTTTGCAAATGGACATTTTCTATGAGAAATTTGAAATTTTCTTGAACAAATTTTGATTGTTAAAGAGTTAATGTTGAGATTTACTTACAGATGCTGATGCTATTGTTGACACTCTGGATATCGTGGATAAATTGACCAAATTTGGTGACGAGTTAAACAGAGAGCTTGAAGATATTAAAAACAAGACTTTGGAAGTACTCGAAAGATGTAGTAATTGTACTGCTACAAAAACCAAAGTTCAAAGTCTCCACAAGGAAGCAGATTTTTCACAAGTAAGTCTGAGAATTAGAATTATCTCTGCAGTTAACCGTTATCACCTCGTATATCTTAATTACGAGGCTAACATACAGAAAGGCTATTTAATATTTTCAGATTAGTATGACTGGAAGCCATGTAGCATGTGGCTATGGCAGCAATGGCTTCCAGTCATATTAATATCAAAACATTTAACAAAATATGCTTTATTTTGTAGAGAAGTTATTGTTTATTATTTATTTTCCATTGAAAGGGTTAATTGTGCCTGGGAAAACAACTGCCTTTTGACATGTGGTTGCTTCCAAAGGCATGTCATGCATGATTATAAGGAGCTGGGAGAACAACTGCCTTTTGGAGCCAATTTAAGCGTATTACCTTAGGCGCATGTGTTTGCTTCCAAAGGCATGTCATGCATGATTATAAGGAGCTGGGAGAACAACTGCCTTTTGGAGCCAATTTAAGCATATTCCCTTAGACATGTGGTTGCTTCCAAAGGCATGTCATGCATGATTATAAGGAGCTGGGAGAACAACTGCCTTTTGGAGCCAATTTAAGCATATTCCCTTAGACACGTGGTTGCTTCCAAAGGCATGTCATGCATGATTATAAGGAGCTGGGAGAACAACTGCCTTTTGGAGCCAATTTAAGCATATTCCCTTAGACATGTGGTTGCTTCCAAAGGCATGTCATGCATGATTATAAGGAGCTGTGAGAACAACTGCCTTTTGGAGCCAATTTAAGCATATTCCCTTAGACATGTGGTTGCTTCCAAAGGCATGTCTTGCATGATTATAAGGAGCTGGGAGAACAACTGCTTTTTGTAGCCAATTTAAGCGTATTCCCTTAGACATGTGGTTGCTTCCAAAGGCATGTCTTGCATGATTATAAGGAGCTGGGGGAACAACTGCCTTTTGGAGTCAATTTAAGCGTATTACCTTAGGCATGTGTTTGCTTCCAAAGGCATGTCTTGCATGATTATAAGGAACTGGGAGAACAACTGCCTTTTGGAGCCAATTTAAGTATATTCCCTTAGACATGTGGTTGCTTCCAAAGGCATGTCTTGCAGGATTATAAGGAGCTGGGAGAACAACTGCCTTTTGGAGTCAATTTAAGCGTATTTCCTTAGGCATGTGTTTGCTTCCAAAGGCATGTCTTGCATGATTATAAGGAGCTGGGGGAACAACTGCCTTTTGGAGCCAATTTAAGCATATTCCCTTAGGCATGTGTTTGCTTCCAAAGGCATGTCTTGCATGATTATAAGGAACTGGGAGAACAACTGCCTTTTGGAGCCAATTTAAGCATATTCCCTTAGACATGTGGTTGCTTCCAAAGGCATGTCTTGCATGATTATAAGGAGCTGGGAGAACAACTGCTTTTTGTAGCCAATTTAAGCGTATTCCCTTAGACATGTGGTTGCTTCCAAAGGCATGTCTTGCATGATTATAAGGAGCTGGGGGAACAACTGCCTTTTGGAGTCAATTTAAGCGTATTTCCTTAGGCATGTGTTTGCTTCCAAAGGCATGTCTTGCATGATTATAAGGAACTGGGAGAACAACTGCCTCTTGGAGCCAATTTAAGCGTATTCCCGTAGACATGTGGTTGCTTCATTCCAGTGGTGAATTTTCAAAAAGTGTCTTCTT
The DNA here is from genome assembly GCA_034401795.1 of Chaetoderma sp. LZ-2023a. Lineage (NCBI taxonomy): Eukaryota > Metazoa > Mollusca > Caudofoveata > Chaetodermatida > Chaetodermatidae > Chaetoderma > Chaetoderma sp. LZ-2023a. Next base: position 42,912,644 of record CM067372.1, read on the forward strand.
GGTCTGCAAAAGGGCATTTCTCAAGACTAGTGTAGAAGCTGTTTTTGGCTGATATGAGTGTTAAAGGGTTAAAGGGTGAAGAGAGCCCCTGATCTCTATAATGGCTTGTGCTGCATAATGTACTCACCTAACACGTACAGGCCAGATACTCCCGTCTTTTTGATGGATGGCATAGTCTGTAATTTCTGTTGAATGTTTATAAGTAATTTGGGAACGGTCATGGACAATCGACAACATCCAGTTAAATTAGTTTCAAAATATTCAATAATGTACCTGTATATCCGTCTTGTAATTGAGCTACTTGAATTTCATGGGTTAGAGGCTTAAGGCAGGTTCCGCTTACATTTATAAGACACGTTTTACAGCTATATGGTACTGAATTCATGGGTTGTAAGATTCTTCTCTGGCTGGAAGTTTTGTCACAGTAGGATCACCACAGAGAGATGTTTTATTTTCAATGCTCTTCGCATGTTTCCTTGCTGCAGCTCTATTATCAGTTTGGGGCCATTCCACGAGACCAAACCCACTAGAGATTGAGTTTGCAGATGATATTGTTTCATTGATGATGAAAAGGGTCCGCTTGATGAACTGCTTCAAATATCTGCAAAACAGCTCAGAACCACAAACCTTTTCGTGAATGAAGACAAACGCATCTGTGGCAGCTTGACACCTCCAAAGGTGCTCATGAACAAACACTTGGCCATGCCACAGAAAGCAGTCACTCCTCTTCATCATTATGGTCGTTAAAACAACATATATGGGTTGTGATGCATCTTAAGCGAAATATAGTTCACGTATATATATATATATATATATATATATATATATATATAAAAAGGTCACTGAGCATCCAAAGAAACTTAACTATATATACACGTTCTGTCAATCTAATGATGATATTTGTGGGAGTTTTGGCAGAGAAAATCATGTCATATGTTTTATTGACCCGCCATCATTTGGCCTGAAGAGCTATTTACCATTCATGTAGCCAAATCAGTTGCAATAACACTTTAATGATTAAGGCAGCCAAAACCAGCCTCTCGTAGTCTTGGCCAATGTTAATTTGCTGGTCAAGACTATTTTTGAAAATTAACACTTGAAGACTGGCTGAATAATCGGGCCAGTCATTCCACTAATAAATTTTCAACAACATCCTACTCTTTTCCTGCAAATGGGCGTTGTCTAAGCAATACGCTTGCTGTTTCTGACCATTAAATGGTTAAACACCAGTGTGTTTTTAGTGAACACTTCATTGTCTCATGCAGTCCATTTTACACAGCTGTCAGTATGGATATTGCTCTGATGATACTGTTGATGTGAGCACAACTGTTCAAGGTCATGTTTATTCACCTGCACTCAACCTCAGTCCGTGATGGATTCTGAGTTTAGTTATCTTCGCGTGTGGACATAATCTAATAAATTTAGTTTGACTGTTGGAAGAATATAAGGGAGAATTGGAATCCCAGTATGAGTATACATGCTTTATAGCCTACGGTCTATGTCATATTTCATAAAGTATACATTTTTAGTTGTGATTGGTAACTAGTATTGGTCAGTCAGTCTGTTTGTCAAGCTTTTGACATTTCTGATGAATCCTCCACGTTCTTTGGAACTTTAGCATGTTGTGTTTGTTTTTTGCTTTTCTAGTCTTCTGTTTGCTTTCAGTTGGATGAACTAAGCAGCATCAGTAAAAAAGTAGATTTAAACGTTACAGGATACATTAACGAGGTATGTAATCAATCCCTATCTATCTATCTATCTATCTATCTCTATCTATCTATCTATCTATCTCTATCTATCTGTCTGTCTGTCTGTCTGTCTGTCTGTCTGTCTGTGTCTGTCTGTCTGTCTGTCTGTCCTACCTATCTGTCCATCTTGCCTGTCTATCTATCCATCCATCTGTCCATCGTGCCTGTCTATCTTGTTGTCTGTCTGTCTGTCCATCTATCCATCTGTCAACCTATGTCTGTCTGCCTGTCTGTATGCCTGCCTGCCTGCCTGCCTGCCTGCCTGCCTGCCTCTTAAATCTAACCATTAAGTTAATGCTGTGTGCGTGCAAGGAAGTGTTTGTTGTCTTTGTAGTTCGAATATGATGCCACAACAAATGATTTATAGATTATCATGAATTTGTCTTCACTTTCAAATGCTGATTCCTGATTCATAAATTCCAATGGTGTTATGCCACCATAATACAAATTCCAATGGTTGATATTATGCCATCATAATACATATTGCTTTAAGTTATAATTTAGATCCTTTGTTTAGACACACAGCACTTCCTATTGAGGATACAGTACAGCTATCAAATAATGTTTTCCAACATTTTCGGTTTCCAAAGCAAAATAAAATATACTGTTAAATATTTTGGACTTAGTTTGATTGCAGCAATGTCTTCCAATCAAATTAAGTCCTAAATATTCAACAGAATATTTTTTCCATCGTGTTCAAAATTATACAAACTAACATTCTGCTGGAAGATCTGAATCTGAAGCCTTTGTCACAACAGTAAATAAAGTATCTCGGTAGATGTATCTCTGTCTGACTTCAGTTCCTCTGGAATTGCATCTGGCATTTTGGCTTTTCCATTCTTGAGCTGGGCTTCACTAGGTTTTGAACTTGAAAATGAGTGTTACTATGTACTCCTACTTCTTATTTTGAAAGCAATTAGACTGAAAGGTGTTACATTGTTTTCAAAATGTTTATATCTGTACATACTTGACACAAGTTGAAACCATGTTAAATACTGGATAGTTCTATTTCATAGTGAGTTGGTATGATACGGGTTGGAAGATACAATACTGTTTGTATTACTGTGTGAATCTTGATAATTACAACTGACTGTCTCTCTTAACCTGTTAATGGTCAAGCCGGCCAAAACCGGCTCCTGCAGTAGTCTTGGGGAATGTCCATTTGCAGGCCAAGAGAAGACAATTTTCGAAAATTTACCACTGGAATGACTAGCTTGATAACTGAGCCAGTCATGCCAGTGGAAAATTTTCAAAAATATTCTTCTCTTGGCTTACAAATGGACATTCAGTAAGTAAATATTTTGATTTTTTTAATTTGCCCATTAAAGGGTTAAATGTCATGTATTGTTTACAATATTTAGGGGGAGCACGAATTGAATCAGTCAATCAAATCTTTCCAAAATGGCCTTCCAGATATGGTGACAGGTGAGTTGAATATATTACACACACTCTAAAACCAGCTTTTTGTCACACCATTAGTGAGGTGCATGATGGCGCGACTTGGCGATCAAAATGGTGTACAGCATCTGCTTTGTGAATTAAGTAGAATGCTTCCTATGACTGCATCCACTCTGTATCACACTGAAATGTATTTTTGATAAGTACATTTTTATGGGGTTTGGATTTAGATTTATGAGATCAATGACAGACCGTCACAGCTTTTCTATGAACATTTAATTCACAAAAGGTGAATCTGATTTTATTGAAGTTTTACTGATTGTTTCTGTGCAATGCTTGCATCGATTTGGCGTCTTATGAAATGAAATTAATTTTTTGGGGATGTTTATCTGGTATATAGACTTAGTTTAATTTTGTTTGATTTATGACAAAAATGCTGTAAAACATTAAAATATTTCAAAGGACATTTACTTCATCAATTTCTGTGAAGCTTTTTCTAATTCTCACAGGAAAAGCATTAGCTAATTTATTATTCAGTTAATGTGGTATTTTTATCAATGTTACTTTATTCTTTCAGATTCCCATAAGGAAATGAAAAAGAAGCTCACAGAACAAATTGACGATATTTTTAAACAATTAAAATTGACAAAAGAAGCTGAGACTAAGGTGAGTTTTAGTTCTGATGTGTGGGAATTATTGCAATTTGATGAGAGTTAATTTTTTCAGTAACACGTGTCTTGAATGGCTATCTGATTTTCTCACCAATAAATGGTAGTTCTCTAATATTTTACTTGTCAACTCATCATTAACCAGCCTCTTCAATGATTTTAAATTTATGCTTAGTATATGTCCATCTGTTGGCCAAGAAAATGTCTTGTTTCTTATGATGTCAGGAGGCGGATGCGAGGGGTGGGGCCTTATTATGAGCCTTTATCCAATATGGTTGATGCCAGGCTGCCAGTAGGGTCCATTGTGCACCTAAAAAGAGAATTTTTAACAATTTACGAGTAATAGCTGGCTGTCTTCTTTTGCCTTGCAAATGGGCATTCACTAAGCATAAATTTGTATTTTCGTGACCAATGTTGATCCTGAAAAGATTCAGATTGATGGGTGATTGCAGAAACCTTCACTGTGTGACTCCAGGAGGGATCACCTGTGTTTGAAGACCAATACCATATACATTAAAGACAGGTTTTACTGTGTATCAGTGTAGTAAAACATAATTTCGCTTTCGGCTACAGACCTCCATGGAATGTCCATTGTTTTGCTGAAGTGCTACATGTATGTGAATTGTACCCTCATTGGCACCAAACTAAATGATGCCAAATAAAGAAAGCATAAACTTCAGTTTAAAACGTTAAATATCTTCACTGAAATAGCTTAGTCGATTGATTTGAAACTCAAGAACCTTCATCTAGGGAACCTGATTGATAGATTTGTCTGGCGGCCATCTTGGATGGCATATTTTTGCAAAAACGGCTTATCAGAACTGCTGAATGGATCAGGCAGACACTTGTTTGGCAGTCACAATAGATTTTTTTATTTGATGTTTTTATGGTGAAAATTGCCCTATATATGTTTATGTGTATAGCACTGTCAAATTTTACACTTGAGTCTCAGAAAACTTGATTGACAACCATCTTCGATTATTTTCTCACTAAACCTCATATAGGAATAGATTGGGAAACTTTAAATGATTTCTTCGTAAGAACCACGGCCGATTTGAGGTAAATTTGGCAGGAAGCATCCTTGTTTCAAGGAGAACCAAGATTATTCAAATGAAGCTGCTCGGTCAATTTAGATGGTGGCCCGCTTGAATTTTGCCACTTCTTTTTTAGAAATACCTTTAAATATCTCCAAAGTTACTTATCAGATTGATTTAAAACTTAAGGAACTTCATCTTGTACGTTTAACTCAAATTTGTTCAAAGATTTTAAATTTTCTCATAGAAAATGTCCATTTGCAGACCAAGAGAAGACTATTTTTTTTAAATGTACCACAGGAATGACTGGCTTGGTCATAGAGCCAGTCATTCCAGTGGTAAATTTTCAATAATAGTCTTCACTTTGTCTGCAAACGGACATTTCCCAAGATCACTGCAGAAGCCATTTTTGTCTGACATGAGTGTTTAAAGGGTTAAAACCACATTTTCTGTGTTTCTTGCCACAAGTGTCGAATGCCTGGCAAAAAATAGGACTCCACATGTAGAACACAGCCTTTCCACATGAAATAACGTTCTTCCAGGTGTTGTATTGATTTATTCGCTCACCTGGCCAGAATGGCCAAGTGAGCTTATGACATGGTGATCGTCTGTCCGGCATCCATCCGTCCGTCTGTCCATCCGTCAACTTTTTCTTTAAACAACCTCAAGAACTGCTAGGCCAATTTCAATCATATTTGGCAGGAAGCATCCTTATGGCATACAGATCTAAGTTTGTTCACAGGTGGATTGTGGCCGATTTTTAGAAACCTCTAAAAATCTTCTCCGAAACCACTTGGTGGATCGATTCAAAAGTCACGAAGTATCATATAGGGCAAGAGCTGAACCAAGTTTATTCGAAGAAACTTGATTGGCCAAATGGTTTGGCGGCCATCTTGGATGACCTAGTTTTGTGAAAACGACCTGCAGAACCGCTGAATGGATCGGGCTGAAAGTTTGGTGATATGATTATGGACTAATAAGGGCCATTAAAGTTTGTTCATGGGAAGTTGATAGGTAAAAAACATGGCCGCCATGGACCAATCAAATTTTAGCGTGTTTGGCTGCCATATTCAATTTTTTTATTTGATGGATTTTGAAGCCGAAATTGGTTTTCTTAACTCAGCTTACTTGCCAGTCAGCTGTCCTATAGCGATGACCCCGTCTGTCTTCTGTATGTCTGTCCATCCATCTGTCTGTCCATCACCAACAGTGACAGTTCATTTTGTTATTTCTTAACGGATTGACACCAAACTTCGTCACAATGTTAATGTCGGCATCTAATATCCATGTTGTGAAAGTGATAGGACGTCAAATGCCAGAGTTATTACCCCTTAAATATTTGCAGTCTCACTTTCATAGGGGAAATACAGGTTTGTTCCCACCGTCCACTGATTTATCACCATGTCAGATTTTATTGCCAAAGTAGATTAAGCTCTAATTAACAGATTAACCTTTCCATCACTGTTTAAGGTATGTATTACATGTATGTGCTCTGACATCTATGCTCTTAAAAATATTTTTAAATTTATTTGATTGAATGTTGTTGCTGCCTTTTGCTGTCTAATGCAGCAATAAGTTTTAGTCAAATTATATTCTAAATCAACTCCAGCTCACCCTACCCCTGCTGCTAACTTGGTGATTCAGTCAGATGTGCATGTGTTAAATGGATTGTGTGGTGGTGGGGAATAACCTGCTATAAAGACCACCTACCAGCATTTAGAGACACTTCTTCAATTGTATTTAAACCTCTAGTAACCGTCTGACTGCTGAGTTTTTGCAGATGACATTCCAAAGGTTATATCTCTGAACCTGATAAATACTTTGAAAACAATTGGACTGAAAGTTGTTGGTGGCTAAGTCAAGAGCTTTTGAAAATTGAAATTACTAGCTGAACTGGCTTGCAGCAGTGAGACAGTTAAGAAACTAGCTGTTGTTAGCACTGACATCATCTATTTTCACTTAAACATTGTTCAAAAGAACTAATGCAAAAAAACAGTCCAGAGATTGTTGTCAATATCTTGAAATCTAAACCATTTGACTGAAAGTCATTGGAAGTGACACCGATGGATGTAAAACTTAAGTAAGATTAGTTGAAATGCCAATGTTCCAGGTGAGCGATACAGGCCCATTGGCCCTCTTGTATTTAGATTATTTGATTAATTTATAGCCATCTATGATTATTAGCTCGTCCGGCAACTTTTGCTTTAAAATGCTACTCATTAACCGCTTGGCAGATTTCAACCTAATTTGGCTGGAAGGAGAAGGGGGGGGGGGGGGGGGGGGGGGGGGGAGAGGGGGGTGGAGAAGGCTTCAGAACTTGTATACAGAATTTTGATTGGTCAATTTTTTTCGGCGCCCATCTTCAATTTTCTGAAAGATTGCGGGAAATCGTTTAAAACACTACTCATTAAGTGCTTGGACAATTTCAACCAGCCGTAGCTGGGAGGATAGTACGCTGGTATGTTTCAGAACTTGTATACAGAATTTTGATTGGTCAATTTTTCTGGTGGCCATCTTGGATTTTGTAAAAAAAATTCTGGAAATCACTTAAAAGCCTACGCGATAAGCACTGGGCCGATTTCAATCAAACTTGGATGAAAGAACCCTAGCATGGTATCGTTCAGAATTTGTTTACAAAATTTTGATTGGTCCATTTTTCCGGCGGCCGTCTTGAATTTTCCAAAAACTGCTGGGAAATCGTTTAAAACGCTATTCCTCATTAATTTTTTGAGCAATTTCAACCAGACGTGGCTGGAAGGATACTAGGCTGGTAGCTTTCAAAACTTGTATACAGAATTTTGATTGGTCAATTTTTCCAGCGCCCATCTTGGATTTTCTGAAAATCTCTGGAAATCACTTAAAAGCCTACTCCTCGATAACCACTGAGCCCATTTCAATCAAACTTGGATGGAGGAACCCTAGCCTAGCATGCTTCAGAACTTGTATACAGAATTTTGTTTGGTCAATTTTGCCGGCAACCATCTTGGATTTTCTGAAAAATGGCGGGAAATTGTTTAAAATGCTACTCATTAACTGCCTGAGCAATTTCAACCAGACTTGACTGGAAGGATACTAGGCTGGTAGATTTCAGAAGTATACAGAATTTTGATTGGTCCATTTTTCAGGCGGCCATCTTTGATTTTCTGAAAATTTCTAAGGAAATCGGTTAAAAGGCTACTTCCTCATTAACCGCTTGAGCGACTTCAAGCAAACTCGGCTAGAAGCACCCTAACGTGCTATGCTTCAGAGCTTTATATAGAATTTTGATTGGTCAATTCATTCAGTGGCCATCTTGAATTTTCCGAAAAAATGCTGAAAATCCTCAACTCATTAACTACTTGGGTGATTTCAACCAGACTTGTCGGAACGAGCCTTAGAAGTTGCATATAGAATTTTGATTGGTCAACATGGATTTTCTGAAAATCAGTTAAAAGCCTACTCCTCATTAACCGCTTGGCCGATTTCAGCCAAACTCAGTTGGAAGAACCCTAGGCCCATACACTTCAGAATTTGTATACAGAATTTTGACGGCTTGATTTTGATGTTGGCCATCTTGAGTTTTCCGATAAATGGGAATTCATATAAAATGCTACTCCTCATTAATCGCTTGGGCAATTTCAACCAGTTTTGGCTGGAAGGATCCTATTGTCGTAGACTCTAGAAATTGTATTCAGAATTTCGATAGGTCATGGTTTTGGCAGCAATCTCTGATTTTCTGAAAGTTTTCTGGAACCATTTAAAAACGGTACTCCTTCAATCAATAACCCAATTTCAACAAAACTTGGGTGGAACGATCCTATGATGGTAGGCTTCAACATATTAAACAAGGGTCTTGATTGGTCAATTTTTGTGTGGCCATCTTGGATTTTCCGAAAATCATCCATCATGTCTATTTAAAGGCAAATGGTTTTAATGCCAATTGTCCTGGTGAGCACCACAGGCCCTTGGGCTTCTTGTTTTAAGATAATAATCTTGATTAGCAACTATATCGAACAACCCTAGGTGATGATCTGTTTTGATGATTTATTTTGTCACTAGACCTAGGTGATGATTTGTTAGCTGGTCACTAGGGGAGGATTTCCTTTTGTCACTAGGTGATGATTTTTAGATCACTGGGATAATCTGTTTAGTCACTAGGTGAGGAATTATGTAGTCACAAGGGGATTGTCTATTTAGTTACTAGGTGAGGCTTTCTTGTCACTAGGTGAAGATTTGCTCGGTTACTAGGTGAGGCTTTCTTGTCACTACGTGATGACCTCTTTTGTCACTAGTTGATAAATTATTTAGTCACTAGTTGATGATCTATTAAGGCATTCAAATGCCATTTCCAGATGTACACAGTTTCTATGGGTGAAGATTGTATGTGATAATTCTATTATATTACGCTATTTTTTCTGTTTCAGAAGGCCCTTGATAAACATATCAATCCAGCTCTTGACGACGCATCACAATACCTAGATGACTATGAAAAATACTGGTAAGATTTTTATTCTGAGTCCAAATAAGTTTTGCATTACAAGTAAACTATCAGGCACATTGTAAGGAATCTTCATGCCGAGTGAAACCTGTGTATAATAAACACAGTGAACCATAGATTTGGATATATTGGCTAGATGGCTCATGCGCATGATCAGCTGCATATATATATATATATATATATATATATATATATATATATATATATATAAATTACGAAGTTATCTTTTGGTAATTTGAAAAGAAATTGAATACACACAAATTTACATATTTTTGTCATAAGTAAAATTGTATTGCCTGTATTAATCTGACCCTATTCGAATACGTAATAGTTTTAGTAACAAAAACATATTATTTTGGAGACTATAAGGGCCTACCTACATCTGGTGAGAAAATACTCTTAAATGCCGCTTTTAAGAGGGTGATGATCGATCTAGCAAATATGTACTAAATGTATGCTGTGAGCCATCTTAACATAGTCATTAATGAAGGTGGTCGCATGAGACAACTCATTTGCTTTAGTAAATAATTTCTGCTATAAATTGGAGAAAATGATAATAATTCCATAATATATATTCTTTAATGAAATTAACATGGTCAGAACACGACAGAGGATTGGTCAATTAATTACATTGAAAATAATACACTAATGAAATTGAGAGCCACCACTTGTCAGAGGATAATACGTTCTGAGAGATCATCAATAGAGGAATCCATTTTTAGCTATGCCCCGTCCGTCCATTTATAATTAATCTCCGGCCACATTTTGTGAGTGTTGGAATCAATTTATATACATTGAACTTTGAATTCGCAGAATCACATTTTCAATGTAATTATATTGGTAAGCTGTTGAGTAATTTGAAACTAATTTGACGGCGTGCTGTTGCTGCCAATGGCAGTAACAGCACCCACTCAAATTAGTTTCAAAATATTCCTCAGAATGTTTATTAAATCGTAAATCCATCAAAGACATACAATTCCTACACTTGACAGACTTTTAAATTTTCTCGACAGAACTAAATACGGTCATTCATTATGCATTCTGATTATGACATCATGTAAGGTAATTGATTATGACATCATATACTTAAGTGACAGATTGGATCCATTCATTAATTGAATGTGTAATTGTGTTTGCTTGTGACTTTGCTAATTGATTTGCTACTGTGTTTGCTAGAACTGTGTTATGTAATTGCAAATCATCACTGCACTATCTGAATATCAATTTCCAGAAAACTGCAAGTAAGCTGTTGAATACTGTGAAACTAATTGGACTGATTGTATAGGCAGCAACAGCGCCCAGTCAAGTTAGTTTCAAAATATTCAACAGATGATACAACTTGACAGACATAAGAGTTTATGACGGACTGAATCTCGTCATTCATGACGTAATTGATTCTGATGTCAGCCTGCATGTGACATAGTTGATTATGACGTCATATGATTGACTGAGAGACTTGATTTCTCTATTGATTTGCTAGTGTGTTTGCTAGAACTGTGTTATATAATTACAAATGATCTTATGTGTTTTCTAGGCACTATCCATTCATTGCATTATGCTGTATCGTGGTGATAATCATTGTGTGTAACTATATGGGCCTGGTGTATGGGACCTGCTGTGAGCGGCCAGGTGACCATGCATACAGCTGCAATAAGGGCGTCGGCGCTAACTTCCTAATGGCGTAAGTCACGAATTTTGATAGGGAACACAGCATTCAAGGGTGGTACGAAGAGTGACATTTAGATATTTAGGACAAACATTTACACACTTGCGTGAAACCTTGGTGAAAGTCAATGAATTCATTTATTAGAGGTGCCACCTTTAAATCCTGTTATCATTATTATGCGCGTAACATGGCTATCGTAGCTTTTAATTATGCTTGGTATCATGTCTTTCTCAACAATGAGCCGCTGACATACGTGAGTTAGTAATGATAACTGCATCTTGTAGCCAGAAGAATAGCCATTTTGTAGGGCAAGAGTAGCGCTGCGTGGTTTGGCTTACAGCTATATCAGTTTCGATATGAATTTTCATATTGATTTTAACCAGATATCAGTTTGAGGGGTGAGTTCTATTAGGTATGTAAGGGAGTTACGGTTGGTTGGTGTGGGTTGATTACAAAAGAAAAACGATTCATCAAACGATTTTGATCAAAATATTGAACTATATCTGATTATGACATCATTGGTACAGGTAATGCCCCAATATTTTACTGACCAAAACGTTTAACCCGAATGGAAATAATAATTGAATGTATATTGGTATAACTATATGACTTCCATCCAAAGGATTAACCTTTTTACTTGTCAGTTGAATGAGAATTTATTTGGTTACTTTGAAGTAATATTCAACTGTACCTATTTGGCTCGAATTATATGTGAATGATCTACATTAGTATTTGAACTGGTATCGATGAGTGGAAATTCAGCTATGGCGGGCAGAAAGTAAAGAAAAGCAGATTTTTTGGAAAATTAATATTCATTCATACATTCTTGCATATCTTGAACAGTTGCAATATGATATCAGGGAATCGTTACTGCCTATCTTGGCAGCTCTGTAGTATAAATAATATGAGATTTCAGTAAACCATTTGTTTCAAAAGTATATGAAATAGCTTTTAAACTTTTTTAAACTTTCTGTTGAATACTTGTTAATAAAAACTAATTTGCTAGAAACAAGTACCATAATCTGACTAAGCTATATCTAGATTGAAACGACCATGATTAGCAGGCGACTAATCCTGGCCGATTCAATCACTGTTCGTTCATTGAGCTTTTGAGATCAACGACAGCCAATCAATTCTATGATTGGATATAGTCCGTCTCAACCTTCAACGAATTCGGCAGATGATTAGATTCACTTATTAATTATAAATGCTATCATATTTTCAAGAAGATCATTGGTTTTAAGACCCGTTCAAGTTCGCGATGATTCTTATTCAACCTGGTTGATATAAACCAGAATCGACTTCTGAATTATCTGGAACCCAAACCAGCCAAAATCTCTGACTGTTTCATTGACAATGGACCGCATGTATAATTTTGAAAGGTCAGTTAAACTAGCATTAATGGATCTTGTTTGTAAATCTTGCCTTGATATTAATAATACTTATATTTGATATAAAATCTAAATATAATAATCATATAATAGTAATACAACCTGTATGCAGTATCGATGGTGTGATAACAAAGAGTCGATCAGTCCTTCATATAGAGGTTGATGTGGATGACTCTATGACTGATGGTTGTACGTTGAACTGACGGATAAACATGGGTGCACCCAAACAAATGAATAAGTATAATATAACTTTGCCTAAGGCGAGAACGAAACGCAGCCTGGTTTGAAAGGCGGCATTCACCTGGCCACAAGCTGCCAGAAGCTGACGCCGAAACAAGCTAAGAATATTTGGCCACGAGCCGCCAACAGCTACTGATAAATATTTGATCAGAAAGGTCTGGCCACATGCCGCCAGAGGCCAAAGTTATATGCTCGTCTGATAGAAGGTTGTGAACTGGATGCTGACTGATTGACAAGGAGTTGGATACCTGGTCAACTACTCAGGACGAGCATAATCATTCGACCCATGGAAACTGGGCATCGTAAGATCTGGCCACGTGCCGCCAGAGGCTAAAGATAATTATGTTGGTTGAACTGGAAAGACTGATCAGGAATTGAATATCTGATCAATTACTCAGGACGAACGGAATAACTTAGTCCAGGATCAGGAAACCTGACTGAATACTGCAGGCTCACGGAAATTGTAAACCGTGTTTTCTCCATAGCTAAAATTGGAAACGACGTTCTAGCTAAAAATTTAGCAACTGTGATATATTCATGTTGCTGATGACTCGATGATAATCGGCCTATGAATGACTGGTGGTGCCTATAATACTGTTGCTGATATAACATATTCACACTACTTTCACTCGGCCATGCTGGTGTATATAGCCCGCACAGAAGATATATACAGTTTGAGACGATGGCTGCCTACATCCTAATTACGCGAATACACGACATACACGTTCCGAGGTCAGCCACCGAATACCCGCTGAGACGCTGTTCAAACACATATAATATGCATAGTGACCCATCAGGATCACGCAGAAATGGTACTGCATGCCAGATTGTACCCCTAACACAAATTATAAAATAATCAACATAGAATACATACATATTGCAAATAATGAAATCTATATTGATTATAACATAATCATATTAAAAGTACAATTATCTAAACCTTATGTGTAATAAAATTCCATAAGAATAAATCTCGATTATGAGTGACCCTTACACTTTTGCATTTGACATGAAGGAATACATTTCGGAAATGGCCATCCAAGCGAGCAAGAATGAATGAGACTCTGTCTGTTGTTATTGTAGCGGAATGAGTCATAACATATTGAGGACGGCATAAGCTAAGATGTTAAGCTATAAGCTGCCTATGGATCCCAATAATATTCCATAGAGTAAACATGCAATTGCTACGTATGCTCTCGCGATCATATGGTAGCAAGTCATCACAGGTATATGTCAAGAAAAAGATGAAATCCGTTCTCCAAAATGGTTTAAAAAACTATCGTCAATAGCCCGAAAATAGAACACTATTTCCCGGTACAAATTCTTGCCATATTACGCATATGCTTCATATACGCCATGCCCATCATTGCGGGAGTGAACTTATTATCTGGGACAATGTAAATATTAGGTATACTGTAATAACCATCCTTTATTAGTCCCCTACCGGTAAAACCGGGGTGGTGGGGACTATAGGTTTGCACTCTGTCTGCCCATCTGTCTGTCCGTCCATCCGTCTGTCCATCTGTCGCAGTTGGTTTTCCACACTTTTTTTCGCAGTCTTTCAAGATATTATACTGAAAATTGCTACATTGCTTTGGTATGAGAAGTTACAGACCAAGTTCGAGTTTCAGGCGTATGCGTCAATTTTTTATGGAGTTATGCCCCCTTTCAACTTAAGAAATACGAAAAATATTATCTTTCCGCACTTTTTCGCACTCCTTCAAGATATTTAAGCGAAAATCAGTGCATCGCTTTAGTGTAAGGGGTTACAGAGCAAGTTCGAGTTTCAGACATTTTCGTAAATTATTTATGGAGTTATGCCCCCTTTCGACTTATGAAATACAAAATATATTAGTTTTCCGCACTTTTTTCGCAGTCTTTCAAGATATTCAACTGAGAATTGGTACATTGCTTTATTATGAGAAATTACAGACCTAGTTCGGGTTTCAGGCGTTTGCGTCATTTTTTATGGAGTTATGTCCCCTTTCGACTTATGAAATACAAACATATCAGCTTTCAAGACTTTCCTTCTCCTTCACCATATAGAACTGAGACTTGGTTTATTGCTATGTTATGAGAAGTTACAGATCAAGTTCGAGCTTCAGTTTTTTTGGACAATTTTTAATGAAATTTTTGACTGTCAATCTCTAAAGATTTATATCACCAGGTAGGGGACATGTATTGCAAAGCAATACTTGCAGAATGCTTGTTACATCAAAATTAATAACAGGCCTGTCGAAATTGGGGTAACCCATTTATCATTCACGCAAAGGTTACGCAAATATTTCTGTCACAACCTGTTTTCCGTTCCCGCAATTGCTTTCATCTTGTAAAAAAATACATGAAAAATGGTTACGCAAAACAGAATGTGTTAACTAAAATAAATTTGCTTAACCCATGGGTTATGCACATTTTCAATTTGGACAGGTCTAAATAAGCAACTTGAGATTTCATGGCGTCATTAAAAAATACAAATCACATGATATTAGAAAGATTTATTTTCGGTATT
The DNA here is from genome assembly GCA_034401795.1 of Chaetoderma sp. LZ-2023a. Lineage (NCBI taxonomy): Eukaryota > Metazoa > Mollusca > Caudofoveata > Chaetodermatida > Chaetodermatidae > Chaetoderma > Chaetoderma sp. LZ-2023a. The sequence goes on from CM067372.1 coordinate 42,927,775, forward strand.
CAGAGCGTGTACTTGTCTGTGACTCATTGACCACAGTTTAGACTAGGAACTCGGAAATTACTCTATGCGCAATGGTGACCGAGTACTGTACTTTAGATCCGATCCGAGTTTTATCCAAGAAAGTGATCGCTCAGTTATCTCGCTCTCGCAATGGCGTATGAGATCTCGTGAGAATGCGAATGTGCATCTTCAAGCAAGACACAATAGGACAAAAAAGATATTCCCACTTTCAATAGTCCATCAATATGTCAGATATTTAATGTCATGTGTGTATAACCATTAATTTCGGAAAAGATCATAAAGCATCAGCCACTACTCGATAAGATAAACAATTAATCATTCATAGGAAAAAAATTCTTCTTCATATAGTGATTGGATAATTTTTGTCGTGTTAGCCAATCAGAGAACAGGAATGGAATGTTTCACTTCAAGAGTATACTTACGATCCTGATACTCATTAATATTCCCTAAATATCCAACTAGTTCAATATTACACATAATTTAAATTTAAAATTTGCACATAGTCCAGCCACTCTTCCTAGATATTGGCTTCCAATTCAACATGTTTTTACCTTGCTTAGCTTTTTGGCTTTGTTTGGCACAAAGTCTATTTGTTGGTTCCAAACTCAAATTCTTTTCTAAGAATCTTGGCAGCGACTTCTAAGACTCCTGCGGAACAGCCGAGCACAAGTTATCAAGTTATCAGGTGTTTTCCTTTAGAATTTAGCATTAGCACTTAGTGTTATCTATTTCCTGGATTTGCTAAAAATGTGATCTTTGTTCAATCGTAATGTGTTTACATACCTTTGATGTCACTATTAGCTAACCCCATGTTGTTTTATAGTCCCACAAAGCGGTCCTGGCATGCCATGATCCCGTGACCTAATTTGTTAGTTAATTGTATTCAGGGGTGTAGTAAGGGTACATAAGACAAACCCTTACATCTCTCTACCCTTAGACTCCTTGTTCCTGAAGCTGTGCAGAGGTTTGACTGGTTGCTTTCTCTCTCGGATGCAGCATCTTAATGTAGGCTAATACTGGAGATGTTCAAGTTAGGTAGGGAGATCGCAGGAAGGCTCTCAATAGATTTGAAAATCTTAACATTTTTTGACTGCCTATCCTTCTTCCTGCTTTCTCAGATGATAAAGTATTGGTCTATGCAAATCATTCAGCAATGGAATGAATGTATGCATGAGAGTGCTGGATACAATCTGATTATTTTCCAAATTGTTGAAAAGGAGTAATATATTAGATTGTTATTCATTAGCTGATTACCTCCCCTGAAGAAAATGACGTCATGATCAGCTTTTATTACTTAAATTCTTAAGTAATTGTCTGATTATTATATAACTAAGCTACTTCCTTTATTACGGTTTCAAAGTTTCTACGGTTGCGTTATTTTCTGTCATTTATTTCTTAAACGACTAAAGTCTCATTATTTTCATCTGTGTCATTTCAGAAAGTAATTAGTCATTACACCAAAGTCAAGTTTGCCTATCACGAGTGCACCAGGTGTAGCACATGTGACCATATGTACAGATGTCGCATCTGTGACCAATGGTCAGATGAGCTATTCCTGGAATTCTTAAAACTCCAAGAGATAGAGAAGGTGAATGAGGATGCTCGCCATAAGGAGGGTTTTGGTAAGAAACGAAAGGCTTCCATGCCTGACATGGAAGCCTTTTGTTTGGAAATGATAGGCTAGATTAAGAAGACCCTGAAGGATATGATGCCAGAGATGCTTCGCAGCATGCTTCCTGCATCACATGCGTCAGTACCTTCGTCATCTGCGCTCGATCAGGAATTCCCCGCCTCTGGATCTGGTATTTCTTTTAGGGTTCTGCCAGTTTTTGATAATGATCCAAAGGTGGTCTCACTTGTTCAGGCTTGAGGTTCGCCCCGCCTGTTGACCCGCGGACGGGAGCTGTGAGTTCTGTGAAAATTTACACTCGTAAATATGGCCATATATAAGATAATAATAGTGCATAGTGTGTAATGTCAAAATTCACCACACAAAGCTACTCCAGATCCTTCTGTATGTATGATTACTGTATTCTGCAGCTGTAGTAGTTGAAACATCCTACAGCTGCGATCAGTCCTTCTTCGCTTTTGCCCACTGTGTCTTGTCCTCAGCCGAAATCCTTAGCTTCCTTGGGTCCATTCTTGACTTGAGTGTACCGAGTCCTGCTTTCTTGAGGTCACCTCATAGCACGCTTAGCAGATTTATGCAATGACATCCTCTCCTTGCTTTGTATTTGCTGGCTCCGAGTAGGACAAATTCCAAGGCTCTCCGTGCTGGTGTCTCTTCTGGCATCCTTAGCACATGGCCAAACATGGACCATCTTTGCTGGGCGACTTTTACAGACAGCGGCGACATATTACACATCTTGTATAGTGCATCGTTGGAAATTATGCTGTCTGGCCATCGGTGCCCAGTGATGGTGCATAGGTGTTTGCGGTGGCAGGCATCGAGTTTGTCTAGAGCTGCCTTTGGAGCTGCCCAGCTGTTACAGTTATACAGCGTCAAGGATATGCAGGTTGCATTGTATAAACGTAGCCTCTTTATCAAGGGCATCTTTGATCCACGAATCCATAGCTTCCAGAAGGATTGGAAGAAATGTCAGCAGTACTGCAAAGCAGTGAGCCCAGGATTTTACTTTTCCTTCATGGTTCGCCGCCATGAAGTGGGTCGTCATTTTCTATAGTTTCATGCTTTGTCGATAGGTATATGTGGGTGAACTCTGTTTTGGATTCATTCATAAAGAGATTCTAAATTTTTAGTTTGCTTGCAGCTATTGGGAGAAGTTCGTACGGGGGTTTCTTTTCCTCGTCTATGAAGTCCACATCATCGGCAAATTCCATCTCTAGCGGTATGCCCAGTATTGACACTGGGGTGGGGTTTGGTCTTGTGGAACTTTCCCTCACAGATTTTGATGCAGCAGCAAGGTAGCAGGTGAAAAGCACCGGAGATAGACCACCTCCCTGTGAGGAGCCGATTGATGACTCAAACTCTACAGACTTCACTGACTTGACTCATACTGTCAGCTTGGTGTCTGCAAGTAGCAGTCTCACTAGTCGTAGCTCATCTTCATTGCAACTGGCCTGGCGTAGTACATCTAGGATCTTTGAGCGTTTAATTGTGTCATGGGCTCGTGACATGTCAATGCCCATTTTGTGGAAGTCCCAGTGTTTGGACATGACTAAGACACAAGCATGCGTTGAGCCCATACAATGTCTGCGCATCTGCGTCCACGTTTGAAGCCACTTTGACATAATCCCGTGAAGTAATCGATCTTGTCTCGGATGCGGCATAGAGTAACATTGGATGGGATTTTCCGTATGCTGTTGAGGAGCACAATGGGCCGCAGATTGGCTGGGGACCCAGGTGTCTTCTTGGGCTTTGTTTGTGCGATAAGGGTGCCTTGGCCTACAACGTCGATGGGAAGGTGGTGCATAAAAGCTGAATTGATTGGGTGCGTGATCGGTTTTAAGATAATGTCACATGCATATTTGAATAGTTCATTGCTCATGCCATCAGGTCCAGATGCACGTCCATTTTTCAGGGCTTTAAGTGCCTTCTCAACTTCTGATATTTTAATTGGTGTTAGTAATGACCTGGTGTCTCCTGAGAATGGATGCAAGGGCTCATCATCATGTCAGTGAACTGTTCCTTGAACCATTCTCGGATCGCCTCAGGTTTTCCATTGGTCAGTCCCGATAAAGTGGCCTTCAGAGTTGTGTACAGTGAGTGGTAGTGTGTATGTAGTCAGTAACTCTCAGGGCTCGGGCTGCCCGAAACATTTTGTGACAGTCATCCGTGGCAGTGATTTCGTCTGCCTGTTGAATAGCAAGATCTTTTAAGCATTCGCTAATGTGGCATAGAATAATTACGCCTGATCCTTCTACATGCAAATAAGTGAACACAGACCGGGCGAATGATCATTGCTAAGGAAGCGAATCATAGTGTTTGCCAAATTATAGTGTAGCAAAAACAGAGTTCTTGCATTTTATCTTCCAATGAGTCAACATCTGACTGGATGTGTGGAGGGACAGTGGGGAGGAATGGTGGAGTGTGGATGGTATACCAAATAAACATCCCATCCCTAGACCCCAAAGTATAACACCACCACCCCTAGAAAAAAAAGCATTTCCATAGAAATACTCCTTAGTCAGAGTCTATAGACCCCCCCCCCCCAAAAAAAAAAACCCAAAAAAAAACAAAAAAAACCCATGTCTAAACTAACTACTATTCCGTTCGAAAAAGAAAAGTGCTTAGTTACAAATATGATTTCTCCTCTGACATCCATAAATGAGAAGATAAAAACACCCCTCATAATGATGATCTGAAAGAGAAATCAATCGTACTGTACATACAAGAATTATGTATGAATCGTGGAGAATGCATCAGCCAATACATTGTCAGTTCCTCGTATATGTCTGATATTGAGATCATAATTCTGAACCAATAAACTGCAACATAAATGTCTTTGACTTGTATTTGACATTCTATTTAAGAAAGTCAAAGGATTGTAATCGGTAAAGACTTCAATTGGGTACCCAGTTGTTCCAAGGTACACGTCAAAATGATGTAATGCTAAAAGGAGTGATAAAGTCTCCTTTTCGATGACCGAATAGTTCTTCTTTATACTTGTTAAACTTGTGTGAGAAGTAAGAGACAGGATGAATTATCTCTTGATTGTCCTTTTTGCAATAATACCGCTCCAGCTCCCAAATCACTAGCATCGGCATGCAGTATCATTCATTGGTTTGTAAAAATCTGGAGCTGATAAAACTGGGTTAGAGAATAACAGAACCATGATCTTTTCAATTGCATCTTGACAAATAGTCGACCACACATAAGGGATGTTCTTTTTAAGTAGACCAGTTAAAGGAGCTGCGACGTCTGAAAAATTTCTACAGAAATGTCTATAGAGCCCAGCCATGCCAAGGAATGGCATAAGCTCTTTCTTGGCTGTATGTGCAGGGTAATTTATAATCGATTGCACTTTAGCCAACAATGGCCTAACTTTCCCATGGGCAACTTCATGCCCTAGGTATGTTACAGAGGCACGAGCAAACTCACTCTTAGCAAGATTAACTGTCAACTTTGCTTCTCTTAACCTGACAAACAGGTCACGAATAGTATCTACATGTTGCTGCCAGGATTTAGTTTGCACTATTATGTCATTGATATATGGAACTACTCCAGGGACTTTTACTTGGTTCAATGATTTGATTTTCCAACATGTAATCAATTTCTTTTTTCATTGCTTCCATTTTGAGCAGATTCAGACTACAAGAGCCTGTTTAAGAGCTTAACGTTCTGTATCTCAATATCATGATCGATAACTGGAGTTCATCACACAAAACTACTCCAGAGCCTCGTACATGCAAATAAGCAAACATAGACTGGGCAAATGACAGTTGCTAAGGAAATAAACTACAGTGTTTGTCAAATTATAGGTTGGCGAAAACAGAGTTCTTGCATTTTATCTACAACGGGTCAACATCTGACTGGACGTGTAGAGGGACAGGGAGGGGTGGGGGAGGAAAGGTGGAGTGTGAATGGCGTACCAAATAAACATCCCATCCCTAGACCCCAACGTATAACAGTATGTCTTTCCTGGCTATCCAGGGTCATCTATGGCAACAACTACTTATCCACCTTGGATTGTTGTGGATGACGACGAAGGCGCTAGGCTCGTCAAAACTTCCCAGGTGGCTACCGAGGAAGACTGGCTTAACGCTTGCCAATGGTTGGTAAGCGTTAGGCCAGAACTCCAGGTAACGGCATTGGTTTACCAACGGGATCAAGCCCTGTGGGTTCAGGGAAAACTGTCGACCGTAATGCCATCTCTGCCATATGCTGAGCGTATCATTGATATGTTTAAGTAGGCAAAGGCTTCCATCAAGCCTGGTGGAAGATCCCCCCCGTGCGCAAGGTGGCAAGGTTGTGCCATATTAACACTGAGGCTTTTCAGCAAGACTGCATCCTTTCAAAACCATGTGCAGATGATCACACGGCTTTGGCCGAGGATACACGGCTTGAGTCCCGGTCTGAGACAGGTCATTTGTGCATGGACGTTTTAGTTTGCTAACTCTGCGTTATGGGATTTGGAGGAGAGTGCTAGAGTTGTGATCTCTGCATTAGCTCATGCCTCCCAGCTGGTGCAAGGGGTGGTGACAGCATCCACATCCAATATTCCATCGCCGATTTCGGTCCAGAGAGCATCCACATCCAATATCCCATCGCCGATTACAGTCCAGAGAGCCATCTGGGATGGCATCAACCTGACACTGGACTGTATGATGCGTAGCATCACCAGGAGTGTCCTGGCACAGTGACAGTTTGCCTAGGACATTCTATGCCCGTCCCAGGACCTGTACACTAGGCTTCATTGGACGCCTATGACAGGGCTTGGTCTTTTTGGAGATGAAGGGTGCAAACACATCCAAGCTCTGCGAGAGCAATTTGAGGCGTTCCACAGAGAACACGTTCACGCAGCGTGCCATGTTCACCGTCCGCAGCAGCCAAGATGTGGTGACCAACAGGCTAGGACCCAACCTTCAACACAGCGAAGGCCTAGGCCTCACCAGCGCAGGCCAGCAGGGGTGGGCGTGCCAAGATGGAAGCAGCCCCCACTTCCCCCAGTGTACCAGGCAGCCCGCGCAATGTGGTGCATGCGGGGCAGGTAGAGGTGGGCCGGGATCCTTGGTATAGGGACCATACCTGGTGGTGCTGCCCTCACAAGGACCACTGTGCTGCTGGGAATAGCACCGGAGACAGTACCACTCTTGCACTTCTGGCGTCCATCTCAGCCCCGAGATTGGCCTGTGGGTCTAAGAGTGGAAGCGGGTGGTTACACAGGACTGCTTAGTCTTAAGATGGCTTTCAGTCGGATACCATCCTGACTGGATAGACAACAATCCACCATCGCTCCTGTCTCCGGTACTGATCTGGACTCAAAATCCAAGAGATCCAGATCAGCTGTTGAGTATAGAGCAGGAAATAATTTCCCATATACAGAAACAGGCAATTCAGCCGGCTCTGAAGAATTGTCTGGGCTTCTATTCAACCGTTTTCCTAGTAACAAAAAGCAATGGAGGATGGAGCCCTCACACCTCTAAACAGGGTTATTTTCATAACAAGTTTCAAAATGGAAACAGTAAGAACGGTGTTGGCAGGGTTGAGAAAAGGAATGTGGAATGATGATGAATCTAAAAGATGCATATTTTCACATTCCAATAGCGAAGAGCTTCCGTCGGTACCTGAGATTTTCCTTTCTTCACCTGAGTGGTCCTTTGCTATCACATCATACCTCCGCAGGAGGAACATAGCAGTCAACACATACATAGAGGACTGGCTGTTAAAAGCACACAACCAAGAAAATCTGTCAGCCAATCTGAAGATAGTTGTGAAATTTCTGACAGATTTAGGCTGGATAATCAACTTTTGAAAATCAGAGCTGACACCATCCCAGAAGTTTGTTTACCTGGGCATGTACTTCGATCTAGAGATAGGATATGTTTATTCATCTCGGGAAAGAGTGCAATCACTTATTTTAGTAATACAGTCAGTGTGTAACAGTCTCTATGTCTTGGCCAGGTTTTACTTGAGAATGCTGGTGTTATGGTTTCCCTGGACCCAGTAATTCCGCAGGCAGCCTTGCGCAGACAGCCTTTTTTCTCATGACACTGGATGCAGAAGACAGGATCTCTGTACTCAAAAGTGTTAGTGTTGGAACTTCTTATTCACCACCTTCAATGGTGGATGGTAAGGGAAAATCTAGCAGGGGTGATGTTGTTCGTTCCCCACCCTCAAGTCATGATGAATACAGATGCATCAATGGAGGTTTGGGAAGCTTGCCCGGAAGAAGCCACAATATCAGGGCTTTGGAATCTTGAACAGTCTCCAGATCACCTCAATCTGCTGGAAATGAGAGCAGTAGTCTTAGCTGTCAAGGAAGTTCAGGGCAAGATAGGTGTGGTTCGATCAGACAACTGAACAGTAGTAATGTACATAAACGGCCAGGGCGGAACGAAATCACCCAATCTCTGTATGATGACTTGAAAACTGCTTTGCTGGTGCCTAGATCATGGGATTACTTTGAAAGCAGCTCATATTACAGGAAGACTAAATCTCCTAGCGGACTCATTGAGCCGAAGGATGGGCATTCTTCCAACGGAATGGCAACTAAATCAATGTGTGGCGGTACAGCTAAAGGGGCAAATGCAACATAGATTTATTCGCGACGAAGAAGAATGCGAAGATGCGAATAATCTCTGATTCCAGATCCGAGCGCTATCACAACAGATGCGCTAGCCATCAGCATACACATTTCCACCAGCAATCAGGATTCAAAAAATCCTTCAGGATATCAGGCAGGAGGCATGTCAAGTGCTTCTGATCGCCCTAAATTGTCCAAGCCGATCAATCCTTCAGGATATCACGCAGGAGGCATATCATGTGCTTCTGATTGCCCTAAATTGGCCAAGTCGATCATGGTATATATATCTGCTGGACCTTTTGGTCTGCAATCCAGTTCCTCTGCCTCTGGTGAACAATATAATCTTCCAGGGCAGGCCTTACACAGCAATCCGTCAATGTTCCAATTGACTGCGTGGATGTTGTCAAGGAACCTGCCATTAATGAGGGCTTTTCTGAGCAAGCAAGCATTTTCAATGCCAGAAGGGGGTCAATCTCCAGACCATATAATTATAAAATCAACAAATTTGCAAAATGGTGCTCAAAAAGATGTCTTAATCTAATGGGTGCATCTATTCAGGTAGTAGCAGATTTCCTTTGTTACCTATATGATACCTACAGTCTCAAGCCTAACTATATCTGGCTATAAGTCAGCTTTAATGTCTGTTATTCTTTGCTCGGCTAATAGGGGAAATGATGAAGTATGTAATCTAAATACTGTAATCAAAGACATGGGTAATCTGAGACCACGGAATCTGCCTGTGATTCCGTCGTGGAGCTGATCTCTAGTACTACAAGTTCTAGCTGATAAATCATTTGAACCACTTAGCTCAACTTCCATGAAGTTTTTAACGCTAAGAACTCTATTTCTTATTGCTGCAGCCTCGGCAAGGCGGAGAAGTGAAATTCCCGTTCTGTCAGCCGAGCCAGACTGTTTTGTGGTTACAGAGGAAGGCTTCTTCCTAGACTTAATTTTAAGGCTAAAAACCAGTCCTTGAAATATCCTGGTCAGCCCATAATTTTGCCTGCTGTATCAAGATTTACTTCTGATTCAAAGGCTTTGTGTCCAGTCCGAGCATTGCTCCATTACAAACAATGTATGCAGGAATGGCAGACGGACCCTCGTTTGTTATGTTTAATCCTCTGTTGAACCCATGGCAGGGCGTCAAAGGATACCATTTCCAGATGGATTGTGGAATGCATTAAATTTTGTCACAAATCCTCTACTAGTAGTCAAGTTGATTTGGCCAAGGCTCACAGTGTCCATGGCGTAGTGGCTTCCATGGCTCTATTCAATGGAGTGCCAGTGGACAACATTATGTCGGTATCCCAGTGGCAGTTGGAGCCGAGTTTTACTGGCCATTATTCACGTGACACCAATAACCCTCTCACCTCAGCAATTTTGAAATTTTTTTTTAATATATTATAAATAGCTATTTGTCTCATATGAAACACCTACATGTATGCCTATGGAACACTCACCATTCTGTGCTACACCGCTCAACAGCCCGTCTGAGGAGGATGTCACCGACAAACCGGCCAGTCCACTGTTTGTGATGTTTATGTGTTTTGTCACGTTTTCCATAACAATTCGGTAATGCTTCGTGTTTTATGTGGTTCTATCTATCAAGAGTATACAAAATTGAAGCATTTTGTTCGATGCCCTATAGTACCTTTCACTAGTACATCGTGAGGCATCCTGAACAAATCCAGGTTATATCAATGAGTATCAGGATAGTAAGTATACTCTTGAAGTAAAAAAAACAAACCGAAATCATGTTTTCATTTTTCATGAGAGAGTTGATACGTATCATCCTGATATGAACCTGACCTCTCTGCCCCACAGAGGCATGGTCATACGTCTATCAGTTGCAATTGTTAGCCAATCAATATTGAGTCGGAGTGATTGGTCACTCTCTGCATGCACACATTTGGTCCCGGATGCGCCACGAGTAACAAATGTGTAACCTGTCTAGTGGCAGCAGGTTTGTTTTAAATTCTGTGTAATATTGATCTAGTTGGATATTTAGAAAATATCAATGAGTACCAGGATGGTAAGTATAAACTCTCTCATGACAAAGGAAATCTGGTTTCGTTTAATCAGTAGAAGCTGCCTAAGCGATATAGACTGATATTTCCTGGGAAAACATGTTTTAGCCACCAATATGACTCCGTGAGCGTTTCACGATTGTCTCTGGATAGTAGCTTTCATTCTTACCAATGATGATATGAAAAAATTAAAATATATTCGTATTCGATTTTTCAATATTTATATTTTATAAGTGGTTTTTGAAACCATCAGTGCGTGATATCGGTTTTCAATATGGTATTGGTATATCATCCAGCCCTAGCCAAGAAGACTTTTTTTTTTAAATGTACAGCTCAAATAACTAGCTTGGTTATTGAACTAGCCATTCCAGTAGTACATGTACATGTATACTGTCAAAAATATCTACGTGGCTATCGTACTGAAAGCCAGATTTAATGACTATAGTCATAATCTCATCTATATCTTTCATAAATTACAATGTATTTAAGCAATGATTTTAAATAGTGGATGATGATAATTATATATATGTGGTTCATTTCAGTGGCGTTGGCTTTACGTTTATCTTCTCCTGGTTCTTGATGCTAATTACTCTGGTCATGTTCGGTTCTGGTGGTGTGCTATACACAGAATCATGTCGTTACCTCATCAATCATGACCCCGCTGATCTCCAGGTGAGTGCTCTAGATACAGACTATGTTCCCACTGAAACTACAGGTGAGTGTGCTCTAGACACAGACATTGTTCCCCGCTGAGCTCCAGGTGAGTGTGCTCTAGATAGATACATTGTTCCCGCTGAGCTACAGGTGAGTGTGCTCTAGATACAGACATTGTTCTACACAAGGTCAGTGTGCTCTAGATACAGACATTGTTCCCACTGAGCTCCAGGTGAGTGTGCTCTAGATACAGACATTGTTCCCACTGAACTACATGTGAGTATGCTCTAGATACAGACATTGTTCCAGGTGAGTGTGCTTTAGATACAGACATTGTTCCCACTCAGCTACAGGTGAGTGTGCTCTAGATACAGACATTGTTCCCACCGAGCTACAGGTGAGTGTGCTCTAGATGCAGACATTGTTTCCGCTGAGCTACATGTGAGCGTGCTCTAGATACAGACATTGTTCCGCTGAACTCCAAGTGAGTGTGCTCTAGATGCAAACATTGTTCCCGCTGAGCTCCAGGTGAGTGTGCTCTAGATACAGACATTGTTCCCGCTGAGCTACAGGTGAGTGTGCTCTAGATACAGACATTGTTCCCACTGAGCTACAGGTGAGTGTGCTCTAGATACAGACATTGTTCCCGCTGAGGTACCGGTGAGTGTGCTCTAGATACAGACATTGTTCCAGGTGAGTGTGCTCTAGATACAGACATTGTTCCCACTGAGCTACAGGTCATTGTGCTCTAGATACAGACATTGTTTCCACGGAGCTACAGGTGAGTGTGCTCTAGATACAGACATTGGTCCCGCTGAGCTCCAGGTGAGTGTGCTCTAGATACAGACATTGTTCCCACTGAGCTACAGGTGAGTGTGCTCTAGATACAGACATTGTTCCCACTGAGCTACAGGTGAGTGTGCTCTAGATACAGACATTGTTCGCATTTGCTCGATCGATGCCTGCACACTCTGAATCTAAATTTTTCAGAAAAATACAGGTAAGCAGTCCGCAATCATATGGGTAACTGAAATAGCAAATCTGATTGAACTCCATCAACTGGTTTCAGAGGAGATAGGCAGATGGACAGACAAGATGTAGAGACAAACAGATGGATGGAGGTCATTGCTAATGGTAGAAATAGCTCAGAGTAAAATCTGTTTCCAAATATTCAACAGAATACCCCTTACATGATAAAGAATGTGATTTTAGCCTGCAGGCCTTCAAGGGTTAATAGATAAGTATGTATTTCTGTTAACAAATCTAAGCAGGAAAATTGTTGACAAACACAACATTCAACAGATATGCACTGCTTGCTTGGTGGGAGGGTTTAGAGTCGGGTGGTAGAATGCCAAAGATGGCAGAAGTCAACCAATTTGTGATATAATCATGGGATTGCGGATAGCGACACGATGTTTACATTAGGCTCTGCCTACCCCATCCCCTGCCCCTGCGATAGTGAAGCTGTGGTAGTGAGGCTGTGTTGCAAAATGTCAATGTTAAATGTGCATATATTCATAGCAGAATGTCTGAAAATAAAATTGTTAAAATTGTATTCATTTAGAGGCTTAAATTGTGTGCTTAGATGTAAAGAAGAGGAATAGATCTTAACATATGATGATTTCATTCTGTAAAAATTTATATAATTTCTTCAGTTGTAAATTTGAATTATGGACGCTTGTCTTTAATTCAATTTCACAACTTAGAAAATTAAATTACTTTATATGGAATGAAATCATAAAATGCTAAGATTTATTTCGTTTCATTACATCTAAAGTAGGTACACAATTTAAGCCTCTAAAAGTGTACAATTTTAGCAAATTAAATTTTAAGCATTTTAGTGTGAATATGCTCCTTTAGCGAAAGCGTGGTGATTTGCGATGGCATGCCATCAACTGTACATTCTAGATGCTTATGAGTTTCAAAATATCCAGCAGCTTTCCTGTATAGTTGTCTTGAAGGGATCCATTTCTAGCTCTGCCCCATCCATTTCTATCAAATATCCACCCACAGTACATGTACTGGAATCGATTTGAAAGTTTGAAACCTTTATTCCCAGAATCTACATTTTATGCTAACTACAGGTAAGCTATTCAATATTTTAAAACTAAATTGACTGGGGTCTTTTACTGCCTATGGCCTGATACCAGCCAAATATTTCTTAATGATTTTGTCTATGGCAGCAACAGCTACCAGCCAATTAGTTTCAAAATATTCAACCAAATGTTTATTAAACGTAAATTTATCAAAGACATTCATGTTAGTCAGGGACTTTTCGATTTTTGTGTCCACGTCATTCTGATCATGGTCGGCTAACACGTTACATATTTGATTATGATGATCAGATACTTGAGTGTCAGATCGCATCCCTCCATTGTTTATTGTAGACCAACAAGTGTTAAAGGATCTTACTGTTATATAGGCACTTGTAGCTCCCAAAGGTCTTAATGTGTTTAAGCTAATAGATATTGTTGACACGTAACCAAGATTATTGTATATTCAAATCTGTATTGAATAGTTTATCATTTTATCTGGTCTTTTCGCAGGATTTTCACTCGTTGATGTATGTGAATCTGTCTGTTGAGGGTATTGGCCTCACACAGGACCAGGGAGCGGACGGACAGAAACATCGACTGGACTTTTATGTTGACACTGCTCTACAGTAAGAACATTATTGGCTAGCCTGCTCCAAAGAGCAAAGACATGTATCATCAATTCCTCTGTCCATCCTTCCATCCATCTACCTTTTCTTTAAAAAGACTACTCTTTAAAAACTTGGCCGATTTTGATCAAACTTGACTAAAAGGACCCTTGTGTGGGTGACTTTGGAACTTCTATGCACAAATTTGATGGGTGAATGTTTTCAGTGGGGCTCTTGGAAGTCTGAAAATGCCTTGGAAACTGGACAAATGAATTCTTCATTAGGTGTTCTGCCAAATATAAACGGCATTGACTAGACCAACCCTATGGTTGTAGGCTTCAGAATTTCTATACAGAAATTTGATACATTTTTTTTCTTGGATTTCAAACATGTACAATACATTGTTTAAAAGATGTACAATACATTGTTTAAAAGACTAGAGTACACCTAATTTAGTGATGTGCCAATTTCAAGCAAACTTGGCTTCAGGACTATGCAGAAATTTAGTTGGTCAGTTCTTTCGGTGGCCATCTTGAATTTTTATTTAAAAGTCTAAAGCTCATTAACCGCTAGACCAATTTCAGGGAACTTTGTTTTATACAGAGATTTTATTGTTCAATTCCTTTAACATCCATTGTGACTTTCCTTCAGCAGCCATCTTAGATTTCCAAAACTGCCCAGCAAATTGTTTAAAAGGCTACTCATTAAGTCTCAATAGATTTTATTAAACTTGGCTAAAAGGACCCCAAGGTGCTAGGTTTTCAAACCTCTAGACAACAATCTAATTGATCAATTTACTTGGCGGTAATTTTTCTAAGCATTCACGTAAATCATGTAAAAGACTGCCTCTGAGCCGCATGGCCAGTTTTATCCATGCTTTGCTCCAAGAACCGTAGAGTACTGCTGCTGTTCCAGGTGAATGGCACTCACTGTTGGGCCTCTTGTTTTGATATTAAATGGTAACTTTGTTGAGTTTCTCTAGTCACTATCCTTCTGGTCTTGTCTCATGATAGGTGGTTTCTAACAATGTCATTGCTGAATTGATGAATCCGATCTGTCGGTCAAGTATATGATGTCATAATCAAATACATCACATATAGGCTGACCCCCACTATCATAATTGACAGGCATACTCCGTTATGATGCTGGAATAGTCCATCGAGGGTATGAATTGTATCTCTGAGGGACTTACTATTTAATAAACATTCTGTTCAAAATTTTGAAACTAATTTGACTGGTCGCTGTTGCTGCCATAGACAGCAACAGCACCCAGTCAGACTAGTTTCAAAATATTCAACAGCTTATCTGTATAGCTACCTTCATATTCTGATTCTGGGAATTCAGAGTTCTATTGACCCCAACATGGTTAAAGCAAGGGTAGAGCATAGCTAGAAATGGGCATGACAAAACTAGAAGTGGACTCGGCCATTATTCTCTCATTGAACTTGATTAATGATGCATGCTTGATCTTTCTTGACAATGGACCTTTCCAGTTTTAGCTATGCCCGGCCCATATCTAGCTAAGCTCCACCCTCGCTCATGTTGGGATCAATCGATCCTTAAACTCGCTCACTATAAAATTCCGGAAAACTATACAGATAAGTTGTTGAATATTTTGAAACTAATTTGACTGGGTGATGTTGCTGCCCAGTCAAATTAGTTTCAAAATATTCAACAGCATCTTTATTGATTAGTAGACATGCAATTTGTACAACAATGTTTAGTTCGTCACCAATTATGCGTTCGTGATGTACTTATCTATGTCATTCATGACGTAATTGATTATGACATCATCCTACACATCAAATAGTTGATTATGACATATGATGGATGGATAAATTGGAAAGGTTCATTGTCTTTGGCCTCGGTTGCTTTTCCTTTGTATTCTATGTAAAAGAAAAATGAAAATGTTTGCATCTTGACTACCCCATAACTAGTATCATATATTAGTGGCAATTTCATTATTTTCTGAAATTTTATTTCTCTTGTTAATTTAAAATAAGTTTACTAAATAAATGCCTGTTTGCACATGCACAGCTGTTTTTTCCGTATTACAGTCTTGAATTTTATCACCACATGTTTTGAAATTCCTAAAAGAGAATGCCGTGGATATTGAAATCACCTCTGTCCATCCGTCCGTCTCTCTGTCCATCCATCTATCCAGCTATCTCCTCTAAAAATGTTTAACATAATTCAACCACATTTCTTATGTGCATTGCCCATATAAGTACTGATTGCCAGACATTTATATTAAGCTCTGCACCCAAGGGGTAGGTGGGAGGAATGTGTAAAATTTACGATGGCGCACCAGAGACTGTGCATTCTAAGTGAAGCAGAAAGCGAGACATATGTGTCACTTCCTCGACGGCGTCAACAATGTTATGTTTTTGCGTTTAGCGAAACATCTCAGCTTATATTTCAAGATCATACTGAGGTCACAAGGTCAAAGGTCTTGACTTTGACCTTCAGACAAAATTTGATTTTGCGTGTAGCCAAACTTCTCGGCTTATCTTTCAGAATTGGTTATTCCTATTGGAACTAAACTTGGATACATTGTTACCTGTAATGTTAGGAAGCAGCATACTGATACTGAAGTCACAACATCGAAGGTCAACATCATTCTGACCTCTACAAAACTTATTTTTCAATGTTAAGTTTTTAGGCTTAGCAAATATTATCATGTTATATTTCGGGATTGCTTAACCCTAATGGAACACAACTTGGGTACATGTTTGCTTATACCAAGAGGATACAGGATGGTGACATGGAGGTCACCAGGTTAAAGGTCAAGGTCATTCTGACCTTGCTATTTTACCTCTGCTTTTTCAACTTTAAGTAAGTTTTTCCGTTTAGCAAATTATATACATTTATATTTCAGAATTACTTAATACGTATAACCAGAACTCATCTTGGACACATGATCCCCTATAAAATAAGGAAGTTACATGCAGATAGTGACATCACTAGATCCACGGTGAAGGTCATCATAGCCTTGATATTTCAACTACGTCATGTCTGTATTTCCAATATTAATGTTTTTTTGTTTGCCTATATTTTAGGATTACTTATTCCTACTGGAACCAAACTTGGGCACATGGTTTCACATACCATACCGAGGCATGATGATGATATTGAGCTCATTAGGTCAATGGTCAAGTCCATTCCAATATTGCGATTTGAAATCTGCGTTGGAACTAAGCTTGAATACATGGTTACCTATAATCTTAGGAAGCAGCATGATAACACGGAGGTCACAAAGTCAAAGATCAATACCACTGTGACAAACAGGAGACAGGCGAGACATTTAATTCCGCGGAATTCTTGTTGTTAATACAATTAATAATTAGAGTAAATTTTTTTCCCCAGGAATTGCCAGGAAGATAAGAGTCTGTATGAGAGTTTTAATCTCCGCACATTATTCAATCTTGACAAAGAGATTGATCTGAAGGTAGGTAATGAGATATTATTAGCAACTATATAATCCTCAAATTTGTTCTAGAAAATTTCAATTTCGCCATAGAAAATGTCCATTTGCAGAGCAAGAGAATATTATTTTAGAAAATTTATCACTGGAATGACTGGTTCGATTATCGAGCCAGTCATTCCAGTGGTAAGTTTTCAAAAATTGGATTCTCTTGGTCTACAAATGAACATTTCTCACGCCCACTGGCCGCCATTTTCTGGTTGGTTTAAGTGTTAACCTGTCAATGGAAGTGGTACTTATGTCAGTGATAATTGGTTATTATGGTCTTATGGTGAGAGTTGATTTATTAAGGGCTCTCAGAGAGTTGATTGCTAGTGCCAGTGATAATGAGCTATCGTAGTCTGCTTGATTAACCTTTTAACCCTCAAATTTGTTTAAATTTTTTTTAGTTTTTCTCATAGAAAAAGTACATTTGGAGACCAAGAGATTATTTTTGAAAATTTATCACTGGAATGACTGGCTCCATTACATAGTAGTTTTCTCTTGGTCTAAATTTACTTTTCTCAAGACCACTGCAGAAGACGTTTTTTGTACGACTTGGGTGTTAACACTTGCCACTCTGATGTCAAAACTTACGTTTTCAAACTAAACTAAAAGATAAACTGCTGTTTAATTTTCAAAAAATTTGGTGCGAGATTGTGGTGTCATAGACATCAACATCTTCCACCAAAATTGTTGAAAATGTACACCAGTTTGTTTGCTATTGATGCAGTAAAAGATAGAATATTGACATCAGAGTGGCAAGGGTTACGGTGATAATGCTATTATTAACTGACCAACACTGGTCATTTTCAAGATTACCAGATTATTTTATGCAATGAAAGATACCTATCAGTCCTTAGCACATGTGTTTTAGTGTGAAAAGATGATAATTCTTACGTCAACGCCATCAAAAGCGAAATCATGTGAGTTGTATTAACCCTTGGACCCTTACGGTTCAGATTGGCAAAATCTTCTTTATGTAAGGAATACGCTTTTAAACAGTATGAAAGTAATTTCACTGGAAGCTCAAATATTCAACAGCTGGCCAAAAATACCTTCTGCAATGAAATTGAAAAATGTCCATTTGCAGAACTTCTTTGGAAAATTTACTACTGGAATGACTGGCTTGATAATGGAGGCAGTCATTCCAGTGGTAAGATAATCCTCTCCTGGTTTGCACATTGACAATTTTTATGAGAAAATTGAAATTTACTTGAACCATTTCAAGCACTAAATATTCATACTGTTTTCTCAAAGTCGATGTTATATTTGTTTTTAGTTTCTGGAAGATGCGGTTGAACAGTTTAAGAATCAATCGCAAGTTGATTTAAAAAACCTTAATTTCACACAAGATATCATTGAGAAAATTAGTGCATTTGGAAATAGCGGCTTCGAAACGGTCAACATTTCCTCATACAGAAACCAGGTACAATACTAAAGGTTTATCATGAATAACTCACTACAGTGACTATATATAAAGGAATGAAGCCTGTTTAAGGCTTGTTGATGCTTTAGGCAGAGATGTTGTGCTAAAGATCCTAGTCTCTGATGTCATCAATATAGTGGTTCAAATATATGTCCATTTTCGGTAGCTAATCATTCATCTATTGACGCATCAAACAATACCTGGGTAACTTTCCCACTATACAGTACAGGTCATACATAGGTTCACATGTTTCCAAAGGGAAAAAGGAAATGTGTTATGTAGTATGATTTTGAACACAATGTAAGAAATGTATGTTTATAATGATATGAGCTAATTATTTTTTCAAACTATCTGATTATATTATATACCATTCTATTCTTTGTCATTTGCAGCGTAATTAACAAATACATTTGAGTTTATTTGTGGTAATTCTTTGTAAATTATCATTGTTATCACTATCACCACCACGACTATCATCGCATTACATCAGCACAACTGCTACCATCACCATGACCATTATTTGCACCATCATTACCATCACCGCAACCTCTCGACCCCTACTTTCACATCATCATCATCACCACAATGTACCATAGTCAGTCACCATGGACACCAGTACCAATAAACACCATCACTTACAACAACCACAGCCACCAGCACCAATAAACACCATCATATACAACAGCCACAGCCACCAGCACCAATAAACACCATCATATACAACAGCCACCAGTACCAATATATATCATCATTTACCACAGCCACCAGTACCAATAAACACCATCATTTACAACAGCCACCAGTACCAATAAACACCATCACTTACCACAACCACCAGTACCAATAAACACCATCACTTACCACAACCACCAGTACCAATAAACACCATCATTTACAACAGCCACAGCCACCAGTACCAATAAACACCATCGTTTACAACAGCCACAGCCACCAGTACCAATAAACACCATCATTTACAACAACCACAGCCACCAGTACCAATAAATATCATAATTACAACAGCCACCAGTACCAATAAACACCATCATTTACAACAACCACGGGTACCAATAAATATCATCATTTACAACAACCACAGCCACCAGCACCAATAAATATCATCACTTACCACAGCCACCTGTACCAATAAACACCATCATTTACAACAACCACAGCCACCAGTACCAATAAATATCATCACTTACCACAGCCACCAGTACCAATAAATATCATCATTTACAACAACCACAGGCACCAGTACCAATAAACATCATCACTTACCACAGCCACCAGTACCAATAAATATCATCATTTACAACAGCCACAGCCACCAGTACCAATAAACACCATCATTTACAACAGCCACCAGTACCAATAAATATCATTTACAACAACCACAGCCACCAGTACCAATAAACACCATCATTTACAACAACCACAGCCACCAGTACCAATAAATAGCATCATTTACAACAACCACCAGTACCAATAAACATCATCACTTACCACAGCCACCAGTACCAATAAATATCATCACTTACCACAGCCACCAGTACCAATAAATATCATTTACAACAGCCACCAGTACCAATAAATATCATCATTTACAACAGCCACCAGTAACAAAAAATATCATCATTTACAACAACCACATCCACCAGTACCAATAAACACCATCATTTACAACAGCCACCAGTACCAATAAACATCATCACTTACCACAGCCACCAGTACCAATAAACACCATCATTTACAACAACGATAAACACACCACTCACCGCCATCACAATTGCCATCATCAGTCACCACCTTATAAGCACCACCACAATAAACACACCACTCATCACCATTGCCATCATCGGTCACCACCATTATTAGCACCTTATAAGCACCACCACAATAAACACCCCTCATCACCATCACCATTGCCATCATCAGTCACCACCTTATAACCACCATCACGATAAACATCACTCACCCCCATCACCATCGCCATCATCAGTCACCACCATCGTCATCACCTTATAACCACCATCACGATAAACACCACTCGCTACCATCGCCATCATCAGTCACCACCATTATTAGCACCTTATAACCACCATCAAGATAAACACACCACTCACCGCCATCATCAGTCACCACCATTATTAGCACCTTATAACTACCACCACCACCACCACGATAAACACACCACTCACCACCATTGCCATCATCAGTCACCACCATTGTTAGCACCTTATAACCACCACCACGATAAACACACCACTCACCGCCATTGCCATCATCAGTCACCACCATTATTAGCACCTTATAAGAACCACCACGATAAACACACCACTCACCGCCATTCCCATCATCAGTCACCACCATTATTAGCACCGTATAAGCGCCACCATGATAAACACACCACTCATCACCATTGCCATCATCAGTCACCACCATTATTAGCACCTTATAACCACCACCACGATAACCACACCATCATCACCAATGCCATCATCAGTCACCACCATCATCATCATCTTATAACCACCATCAAGATAAACACACGACTCACTGCCATCACCATTGCCATCATCAGTTACCACAATTATTAGCACCTTATAACCACCACCACTAAGATAAACACCACTCACCACCATTGCATCATCACTCACCACTATCATCATCACCTTATAACCGCCACCACGATAACCACACCACTCATCACCATTGTCATCATGAATCACGACCATCCTCACCACCTTATAACCACCATCACGATAAACATACCACTCACCGCCATCACCATTGCCATCATCAGTCACCACCATTATTAGCACCTTATAACCACCACCACGATAACCACACCACCATCACCATTGCCATCATCAGTCACCACCATTATTAACACCTTATAACCACCACCACGATGACCACACCATCATCACCAACGCCATCATCAGTCACCACCATCATCATCACCTTATAACCACCATCAAGATAAACACACCACTCTGCCATCAACATTGCCATCATCAGTCACCACCATTATTAGCACCTTATAACCACCACCACCATCACCATTGCCATCATCAGTCACCACCATTATTAGCACCTTATAACCACCACCACCACCACCACGATAACCACACCATCATCACCAATGCCATCATCAGTCACCAACATCATCATCACCTTATAACCACCATCAAGATAAACACACCACTCACTGCCATCACCATTGCCATCATCAGTCACCACCATTATTAGCACCTTATACCCACCACGACTAAGATAAACACCACTCACCACCATTGCCATCATCAGTCACCACTATCATCATCACCTTATAACCACCACCATGATAATCACACCACTCATCACCTTTGTCATCATGAAACATGACCATCCTCACCACCTTATAACCACCATCACGATAAACATACCACTCACTGCCATCACCATTGCCATCATCAGTCACCACCATTATTAGCACCGTATAACCACCACCACGATAACCACACCACCATCACCATTGCCATCATCGGTTACCACCATTATTGGCACCTTATAACCACACCACCATCACCATTGCCATCATCAGTCACTACCATTATTAGCACCTTATAACCACCACCATGCTAAGCACACCACTCATCACCATCACCATTGCCATCATCAGTCGCCACCATTATCAGTAAACGTGTATTGATATTCAATTTTTGATATCCATTTAACAGATTGATACGGTGAGTGATGGAATGTAATGTAGCGAGTCTGTGTGTTGTAACTGTAATGTGCTGATGGATTAATATTATAATAATGCATGTTGATATATATACACTAGGTTAAGCTGGTGTTAGCTGTATAATGCATGGCTATTAAATGTATCACGCATGACAGACAAATGATTAGTTTCACAGAACTGTAGTGATCAATGCAGAGTGCTGAATGTGTTGTATTCTGTGCATGTGCGGTATGCATGTACATTATGTGCATGTATGTGTGTACATACATGCTTGTGTGTCTTTGAAAGTATTGTTGCTATGGGATGCAATGCATTGTATGTAGACTGAACACTGTGCACAAGAAACCATCTTTTGCAATTGTTGGCGTTGGTCTGCTTATCCATATAACACATGCTATAGATAATGGCTCAGTCTAACAGGCTCAGAGATACAGTTGGTCATTTAATGGTCAAGTTTGGTCAAGAAAACCTAAGTATTTGTTCAATGAATGTCCATTTGCAGAGCAAGAGATGACCACTTTTAAAAATTTACCACTGGAATGCCTGGCTCGGTGACCGAGCCAGGCATTACAGTGGTAAATTTTTAAAAGTAGTCATCTCTTGGCCTGCAAATGGACATTCCTCAAGACCGCTGCAGAGGCTGGTTTTGGCCATCTTGACCATACAAGGGTTAATATTATGGTGATTATCATATTGTATTGAGATATAGGTTAATATTGTATGTACAAGGAATGCAGAAATGCTCACAGGCTGGTAGTTTTTGTAAATTTCTCAGGACTAATATGTACAGGTAGAGGTCTGGCTTGACCAGTAAAGGGCTAATTACATGCCTCTATGTGGTGAAAAACATTGAAATAATTAAAAAGGATATTTCTGGAAAATTTTAATAATCAACAAGTAAAACAAACTCTTAAAAATCTAATTTTAATTATAATAATTAATTATTTCAAATACGATAACCAGCATATGGTAGTGTTTACTTTCTATTAGGTTCTACTATGCTATCTGAAATTGTAATGTTTTAATAACTTAAATTTTAACTTATTACAGCTTTTGATGTATGCCGTAAGTTGTTCTGACATATTATGTGACATTCCCCTCTGCTATGCTTTGTCCCGGGAAAAGTCCTCACATAAATCCTCTTTCAGATTTTTGTTTCTAATCCTATCATGGCAGCTTTCTCATTAGGGTTGTCATGTCTCAACTAAATGAACTGCATGTTATGTGAAATTATGTTGTCAGTTTGGAAATTAATCATTCCTTTAATACAATTCACCTTTCCAGAGTACCCACCCATCATATGACGTCATAATGAACTGCGTGGCGTGTACAATGACATCATAATGAATGACGTCGATAAGTACATCACGAACACATATTTGATGATGGTCTATGCGTTGTTGTGCAAATTGTTTGCTTTTACTATTTAATAAATATTCTGTTGAATATTTTGAAACTAATTTGACTGGGCGCTGTTGGGCAGCAACAGCACCCAGTCGAATTAGTTACAAAATATTAAACAGCTTCCCTGTATAGTTTTCAGGAAATTGATAGCTAGGGCATTTGGGGATCGATCAATCCCAACACGGTGAGGTGTGGGTGGAGCTTAGCTAGTGATGGGCGGGGCATAGCTAAAAATGGAAAGGTCCATTATGTAATCAAATTTATCAACGCCTTTCATTGAAAATCTGTTGTCTCGCTCTGTGAATGTTTCAGTTGTGACGCGTAACTAATATAAGTCAGTCTATCGGTCTGTCAAATTTTTGACAGTTCTGATAAAGAGTATACATCAGAGTGGTAAGGGCTAAACAAATGCGAGATTCCATAGTTGCAGATCCATGGCCTTGCCTTCATCTGATTAGAATATCATAGGTGTAATCACAGACTATCCATGGCCGTGCTTTCATCTGGTTAGAATATCATAGGTGTAATCACGGAACTTATCCATGGCCTTGCTTTCATCGGGATAGAATAGCATAGTGCCTTTATCTGGTTAGAATATCATTGGTGTAATCACGGGCTTTATCCATGTCTTTATCCGTCTATCCATGGTCTTGCTTTCATCTGGTTAGAATATTGTAGGTGTAATCACAGGATCTATCCATGGCCTTGTTTTCATCTGGTTAGAATATCATAGGTGTAATCATGGGATCTCCATGGCCTTGCCTTTATCTGGATAGGATATCATAGGTGTAATCACGGACTCTATCCATGACCTTGCCATTATCTGGTTAGAATATCATAGGGGTAAGCAAGGGCTCTATTCATGGCCTTGTTTTCATCGGGTTAGAATATCATAGGTGTAAACATGGGCTCTATCCATGGGTTTGCCTTTATCTGGTTAGAATATCATAGGTGTAATCACAGGCTTTATCCATCTATCCATGGCCTTGCTTTCATCTGGTTAGAATATCGTAGGTATAATCACAGGATCTATCTATGGCCTTGCTTTCATCTGGTTAGAATATCATAGGTGTAAACACGGGATCTATCCATAGCCTTGCCCTCATCTGGTTAGAATATCATAAGTGTAATCATGGGATCTATCCATGGCCTTGCTTTCATCTGGTTAGAATATCATAGGTGTAATCATAGGCTTCATCCATGGCCTTGCCATTATCTGATTACAACATCATAGGTGTAATCACAGCATTTATCCATAGCCTTGCCATTATCTGGTTAGAATATCATAGGTGTAATCAAGGGCTCTATCCATGGCCGTGCTTTCATCAGGTTAGAATATGATAGGTGTAAACACAGGGCCTATCCATGCCCTTGGTTTCATCTGGTTAGAATACCATAGGTGTAATCACAGAACCTATCCATGGCTTTGGTTTCATCTGGTTAGAATATCATAGGTGTAATCACGGGACTTATCCAACGCTTTGCTTTCATTGGGATAGAATATCAGAGGTGTAATCACGGGATCAATCCATGGCCTCGCCATTATCTGGTTAGAATATCATAGGTGTAATCACAGGACGTATCCATGCCCTTGGTTTCATCTGGTTAGAATATCATAGGTGTAATCACAGGACCTATCCATGCCCTTGGTTTCATCTGGTTAGAATATCATAGGTGTAATCACAGGATCTATCTATGGCCTTGCTTTCATCTGGTTAGAATATCATAGGTGTAAACACGGGATCTATCCATAGCCTTGCCCTCATCTGGTTAGAATATCATAAGTGTAATCATGGGATCTATCCATGGCCTTGCTTTCATCTGGTTAGAATATCATAGGTGTAATCATAGGCTTTATCCATGGCCTTGCCATTATCTGATTACAACATCATAGGTGTAATCACAGCATTTATCCATAGCCTTGCCATTATCTGGTTAGAATATCATAGGTGTAATCAAGGGCTCTATCCATGGCCGTGCTTTCATCAGGTTAGAATATGATAGGTGTAAACACAGGGCCTATCCATGCCCTTGGTTTCATCTGGTTAGAATACCATAGGTGTAATCACAGGACCTATCCATGGCTTTGGTTTCATATGGTTAGAATATCATAGGTGTAATTACGGGACTTATCCAACGCTTTGCTTTCATTGGGATAGAATATCAGAGGTGTAATCACGGGATCAATCCATGGCCTCGCCATTATCTGGTTAGAATATCATAGGTGTAATCACAGGACGTATCCATGCCCTTGGTTTCATCTGGTTAGAATATCATAGGTGTAATCACAGGACCTATCCATGCCCTTGGTTTCATCTGGTTAGAATATCATAGGTGTAATCACAGGACCTATCCATGGCCTTGGTTTCATTTGGTTAGAATATCATAGGTGTAATCACAGGACCTATCCATGGCCTTGGTTTCATCTGGTTAGAATATCATAGGTGTAATCACAGGACCTATCCATGGCCTTGGTTTCATTTGGCTAGAATGTCAACGGTGTAATCACAGGACCTATCCATGCCCTTGGTTTCATCTGATTAGAATATCATAGGTGTAATCACAGGACCTATCCATGGCCTTGGTTTCATTTGATTAGAATATCATAGGTGTAATCACAGGACCTATCCATGGCCTTGGTTTCATTTGGTTAGACTATCATAGACAGATGTATTTACATTAAGCCTTGCACTGATAAAATCTTTTTATCTTCATTTCAAGACAGACATATAGGAAAACTGTTAAAAGTTTTGAAAATAATTTGACTGAATGTTGTTGCTGCAATATGGTGCCACAGCGTGTATTCATGTTTAAAATGTAATCACATGAAAGAAATTGCGGGAATGTAAAACATTTGTGTACAGTACAGCATGGTAGGTTACAATATAGGGACCATACCACATGATACTGTACCATACCGTAACATGATGTATATATGTTCTTTTCATACAGCAGCTTAATATTTAACCCTTTAATGGTCAAGCCGGCCATTGCAGTGGGCTTGGAAAATGTCCATTTGCAGGCCAAGAGAAGACTATTTTTTAACATTTACCATTGGATGAGCCTGTTATTCCAGTGGTAAATTTTCAAAAATAGTCTTCTCTTAGCCGTCAAATGGACATTTAATAAGCAAATAATCTGATTTGTTACGTAGCAAAGTTTGACCAT
Organism: Chaetoderma sp. LZ-2023a; assembly: GCA_034401795.1. Lineage (NCBI taxonomy): Eukaryota > Metazoa > Mollusca > Caudofoveata > Chaetodermatida > Chaetodermatidae > Chaetoderma > Chaetoderma sp. LZ-2023a. The sequence continues at coordinate 42,954,522 of CM067372.1, forward strand.
TAAAGGGTTATTGGTGATTCAGATGATATCACTTTCGCCTAGTAGACAATAAATAGTATACCAGAGCATGATTTTATTACGGCATAAATACATTAACATGTCACATACAAATAGAAAACTTCATTTATATGGGAATATTGATTAAATTTAAGTTTTAGCTTCCATGACACAAAGTTTCTGCGAAGTTAGTTTAAAAAGTGTTAAATAGATAGCTTTATGTAGTAACGCTTTCAACCATAGAGGCAACAAATTCTATACATGTATGGTATGAGAAATATTCGTTTGAAGATTAAAAAAATATTTATGAAATAATTAACTTGAAATGTTTCCAATTTAGTTTTAAAATATTCAACAATTGTAGTCTGCATTAACCCGTACCACTTTGATGACAAAATCTTTAAGTTTCAAATTAAATTTAAAAGATGAACTGGTGTTCATTTTTCAACAAATTTAGTGGAAGATGTTGCTGTCACAGACAGCAACATCGTCTACCAAAATTGTTGAAATATATACACCGGTTTCTTAGCTATTGATGCAGTAAAAGATAGAATATTGACATCAGAGTGGTAAGCGTTAATTGTTAAAATCGCTACAGTTAAGGTGATATCACATGTGTTGTTTCTCTTTGAAGATTTCTTTATTGTTGTATCTCCAGTTCTGTGTTTAATGTATTTTTTTTGTATGGTGTTTTCAGATTAATAGCAACATTACCTCTGTGGACCTTGTTGAGCTGGCTAGCGATTTAAGGGAGACTGCAACATCACTGGTATGTGTTACTAAGTCTTATATATAATGATGCACTGTAATCAAGCAGCTGTACCGTATTTTCCCTATTTTAACCACCCATCCCAATTATACCGCCCCATTGTTTTTGAGAACTGTGAAGGAAAAAAACTAAGCTCCAAACTCCCAAAAGTACAGAACGAAGACAAAATAAAAAGAAAAAATTAGCACGAAAATTGAACACATTTCCACGCTAAATATTTCATACCGTTTTTGCATATGCTTAATGTATAGCGCATATATATCTACCATCGCGGTAGTGAAATTATTAATTGGGCCCGCCTAAATAGTGCTTATACTTTATTAAACATCGTTTATTTCATCAAATATAATCCAGATTTTGATAAAATGGCAACGTGGGAAAAGAGAAATAACGATTTGTATCATGTGATGTTTCAGCTTCCGCTTAGTGGGACGACTTAATGTCGTTACTCGAGTAGCGGCAAGACACTAATATTAGTACCATGGTAGATACTTCACAATCCACATACATAGGAAGGTAGCTTCGAGTAGCTATGAGAGTGACGGCATAAACTCGGCCTATAGCGGAAGCTGATTAATATTCGGAAGAATCGTCTGCGTTTTACAGACCTAATTTAATGGACTCGGGAACTCGGAATGTACTGTCTATATATATAATCAATACGTGAGCATTATACATTTATATCCGACCCACCTAACGGGTACCCGACAAAATAACGGCGATCTACTGTGAATTTTTCTCCTAATTAAGCCGCCCGCCCCCTCCCCCCCCCCCTTACGTGACCGCTAACCGCCCGGCATTTAAATTAGGGAAAATATGGTATATTAATTATGCATAAGAAATGAACACCATTAACATTTAGGTATTATGGTGGGATCTGGGCTGTCGCTCAAGTATCTGACATCATAATTAAAATGTCATTGTTAGCTGACGTCACAATCGAATATTGTAAGTCTGTCACTGAACTGCTAACGGTCTGCAATTAAGCCTCTGAACCCGTATTCATGGTGCTTTCTTAGGTTAAGAAAGTTCTTAGCGCTAAGAAAGCTAAGAAGTCGACTAAGAACATCCTAAGAACCGGAAGTTGGGAATTTCCTAATGCTACAACGGCGTTGCGTGCATGTGCATGAGTGGTGTATGTGTTAAATAGTTTAATATCTTGCTTTAATCTGCTCGTAGGCCTCCACCAACATATATTATGCACTGACACAGTGAGATATGTGCATGTTCTTAAAGAATATGTACCATTATGATGTCATTTCACATTATGACGTCATATTGCTGCAGCAGGAGATCAAACCTAGGAAAACATCAATTCTGCAAAAACCAAACTAAATGAAGAAGAAGGCGGAGGTATTTAGTGGACTGGACGCAAATAAGACAAACATAATTTTAATCCCCATGTTTTTCGAAAGAAAGCGGGGATTGTGCCATCCTGCCCGTGTGTGTGTCTGTCAGTGTGTCTCTCTGTGCAGTAATAGAGGGATCCATTTCTAGCTATTCCCCGCCCATCTCTAGTTATGCTTCGTCCATATGTTGTTGTAGATTTATCAGGCGATTTATATAGGCGATGCATAGCCTATATGCCCTACTTTGAATCCTGAATGCCCAGAATCCCAATTTGATGGTAACTATATATGCATACATGTAAACTGTTGTATCTTTTGAAACTAATTTGACCGGGTGCTTTTGCGCCAAGTCAAATTAGTTTCAAAATATTCAACAGAAGGTTTATTAAATAGTAAATGCATCAGAGACATACAATTCGTACACCTGGCATACTTTTTCGCCCTGGTGGGCGTTTGGGGTTGGGGTGGGTTTTGGTAAGTTAAGGAGGGGCTGGGGGTTGTCAAAGCGATGGACATTGGGGGGGGGGGGGGGGGGTCTAATATTGATTGTGTCAAATGCTGTAGGTTATGATGGCATTACTGTTCTCATCATAATGACATGAAACAAGAGAAATAGCCTTTGCTTATTCCTATGCTGTGAGCATGTGTGTTGGGGTGGGGCAGATCTCTTATGGTAATGCATAGGCATGTATACAGACACACACACACATGCATGAATAGACCCTATGTACACACTAATGCACACATGAATATGTACATGTGGCACACCAATATCGAATTCGATATCGGTGCGCCCGTTGCTCAACAGCGCTGGGGGCCAATACCAATTGCGTCGATTTGAAACAATATCAAGCTAGATAAATTTCTGATTCCCCACCAATTTGCGTATTGGTATTGACTCAGGCATTATATGAAGTTTGATATTAGGCCTATCTGTTCTATATTGCATTATTATTGCAAGTTCTAATCTACTCTGTAGGTTAGGCCTATATATTGTGCCAGTTGATTTCAGGTTTTTTTAGATTTAATGTTACAGAACTAAGTTTTATAAATTATTGTGTTTTATTTATTGTGTGCATCAATAGTTTCCATTCATTTCACTTCTCTTTGATATTCTCACACCTATGGAACCGATCCAACCTTATGTAACACCTGAGTGACCATTAATAAGGCTCAGTACATGCAGGCAATCAGAAATTTGTGCAAAATCATACTGTTTCATATCGGCGCAAATATAGCAATTGATATTGGTCTGACCAACTGGCGCAGTACTGGTCCCTGCGTCAACGGCACAAGATCGGCACAAATTCTGTATTGGCACATTACATATGTACACACTCATGCACATGCGTGCATGCGCATGCGTGTATGTGTACATAGGCACTTGTATCCATATGGATTGGGAACACCTTACACCTGCTTATTACACATGCACAGTACAGCTCAGAAACAACTTAACAGAATAAAATAGACCTAATGTTAAATACATTGTGCACATAATTGGATAAGAATGCATTGCTGCCAATTATGTTCAAAATATTCCACAGAATATTTCTTACTAACAACTACGTGTTTTGTTTTTGCTTTGGAAACATGCATGGTAGCTATAAATTGATGAGCTGTACTCTAGGCAAACACTATAGTTTAACAGCCTCTATAATGTTCCTCGACTAGATGTGTATCTCATTGATATGGTGGTGTGCATGAGCTGTTGAATCATCGATAACAAAATATTATTCACACGATGACATCATACCACAATGATCATTTATGCGATGACATCTACGTGATTCTCATGAGAAATTAAAATACTGTGGCGAAATTTGCGACTAAAGTATTCGAGAATATGCAAACAAAATATGTTCTATTATTTAAATTATATGAAAGCACATGTAGCTTGTCTCCGCAGTATGACATCACAATTTAATCTCAAAATGGTGAGAAAAGACAAAAAGCATTCCGCTGCAAGAATACATTTACCAATCTACATTTGTTTCAAATAATTGGAAACATAAATATAATTAGTGTGGTTTGAGTGATAGCCTCTGGCATACACAAAACAAGAAGAAATTTTCACTAAGAACATTATTAGCAGATTTACTCCATGGGCGTGTCTGTCGTAAATTAAGAAAGGTTTGAGAATGGTCTTAGACCTAAGAACATGCCATGAATACCGATTTTTACTAAGACGTAGTTCTTAGCGCTAAGAGCGTCTTCTTAGGTGCTAAGAACATGCCATGAATACGGGTCCTGAATTGTTTATCTTTGGTGAATTTACAATTTACCCTTTTAATGATCATGCCGGCCAAAACTGGCCTCTGTTGTGGTCTGGAATGTACATTTAGAGGCCAAGAGAATACAGTTTTATTAAATTTACCTCTGGAATAACTGGGTCGATAACTGCGCCAGTCATTCCAGTGATAAATTGTCAAAAATTATATTCTCTTGGCCTCTAAATGGACATTCAAGAGGCAGATATTTGAATTTTCTTGACCAAATTTGACCATTAACGGGTTAATAAACACTGTTGAATATTTTGAAACTAATTTGACTAGCAGTCAAATTAGTTTCAAGATATTCAACAGCTTACCTGAATAGTTACCTCAAAATTGAGATGCTGGGAATTCATGGTTCAAAGTTTTAAAATCGATTCCAACGCAGAATTTAGCTAGGAAAGGGTGGTGCCTAGCTATTAATTGGTTCCTCCTCTGTTTTAATCAATTTGTCATGGGAGACTAGATCTCAATGTTTACTGGTTCATGTAGGCAGTGCTTTACCAGATTGCGATATGATATGTATATAATGTAGCATGTGTTAACTCAAATGTGCTGCTCCTGTTGCCAATATATAGAGCAAAATTTCCACGAGGTAAACTATGAAGTTTCTGCCTCTAAAATCTAACTACAAAGCAGACTACGGCTGCTGTATGATCGTAAAAACAATTTGCAGTCAAATTGTCTGTTACATAAGCATTATAATATTAATCTATAAATTAAAGGCTTCGTCAGTAGTCATAGAGAAATGTCCATTTTCTAAGTATAAGACAGTTCGCAAACTTACCACTTGAATGACAGGCTCGATAACTGAGCCAATTATTGCAGGAGTAAGTTTTCAAAGTTAGTCTCTTGGTCTGCAAATGGACATTTTCTATGTGAAAATTTAAAGCTCTTTTGGTCAGTTTGGCCATTAATGGCTTAAGCATATGATTTAATGACAAAGCTGTGCTTATAGTATTCACACTGTTGTTTACATTCTTCACAGAGATCAGATATAGCGGCTAACTTGACGACACAGATTAACAGACTGGAAGAATTAGAGAATACAGTCATAGCAAATATATCCCAGCAAGTGGTATGTACTACATCTTTAGCCATTTAATCCTCAAATTTGGTCAAGAAAATTTCATAGAAAATTTCCATTTGCTGACTAAGAGAAGATTATTTTTGAAAATTTATCACTGGTATGACTGGCTCAGTTATCGAGCCAGTCACGCCAGTGATAAATTTTCAAAAATAGTCTTCTACTTGGTCCGCAAATAGACATTTTGCAAGACCACTGCAGGAGTCATTTTTGGCCAGCTTGATGGTTAAGGGGTTAAAGTTCTTGTGCACTGATACATAGTACGTAGTATGCCGGTGACTTGTGATATTTCATGGTTTGTGCATGCATGAACAAACTTGCAATGTTCGTAGTTGCAATAATAGATGAATTTATTGCCTGCACTAACATGATATTTTCAAACAAAATGACTAGATTTTCAAACAAGATGACTAGATATTTTCAAACTAAATCACTGTATTGTCCATCCTTTTGAGGTGGTACCAATTACAAGTTCATGCCTGTGGGTGTACAGACCTGTTATAATTTATAATGCGAAAATATATTCAAATTTATTCAATGGTAATGTTGTCTGATTTTCGAGTTATATCCATTTTGAAAATAATGTTGTTACTGAATTTTGATATTTCTCTCGCTCATACAGTGGCGCAGTTCAAAATGAATTAACATTGCCCTGTAGAGAAAGTATATATAATACAATCCCAGAAACAATGTGTGAGATATTATACTGACTGATTTAACACTTTACTGGTCACAGCGGCCAAAACCGGACACTGAAGTGGTTTTGTGGAATGGATATTTGCAGGGCAAGAGAAGATTATTTTTGAAATTTTACCAATGGAATGACTGACTCGGTAGTCATTCCAGTGGTAAATTTTTTAAAACAGTCTTCTTGCCCTGCAAATGGACATTCAAAAGGAAAATATTTAGATCTTCTCAACCGAATTTGACCACTAAGGGGTTAGATAAACAAGCCAGTATTGAATATGCATCTAGCTGAGTCCATTTACATGTGCTACTGATTACTGTTATTAATATTCATGTTATTTTTTCAATTTCAGCAACTTCTCAATGACTCGATCAATAAGTTAGATGGCAAACTGGACTTCAAAGTAAGCCTATAGTTGTTAAGTTTATCTTCCATCTGGAAGTTGTGAATATTTGTCAAGAAAATTTTTTTCTTGGCAAAAATTCATTTGCCGGCTAAGGGTCATTACTATTTTTGAAATTTTACCACGAATGACTGGCTCGGTTACCTTTGGCCGACTTGACCATTAAAGAGTTAACCTCTGGCCGGATTGTGGTCAATATAGCAGGAAATTGTGATATATCTCTATATATTGTCTTCATGGTTTGATGATGTAAATGCTAGGTAACTGGGTATACAGGGCAGCAGGTTTGGGGTGTGGGAGGTTGGAGTTGGGGTAAGCTATTTTGGTGTGGTGGTTAGTGGATTGGGTAGGCTGTGCCATAATTCTCCCAATGCTAATGAATAAAAAGATCATTCAATGCTTTCTTCAGTGTACTCAATTCTATCTTCCTGCAATAGTTATAACTACCTGATCCAAGGATCGTGTAATGATGTGTTTAATTTGTCATAATCTTAAAATATCTGGATTAATAATTAGATGTATTCTATGAATACCACAATGATCATGTGCTATGTTCTGTGGCTGTGGTAGTTGAGTCATCCTACAGCTGCGATCAGTCCTTTTGTGCCTTTTACCACTGTGTCATGTCTTTGGCCAAAATTTGTATTTAGCTTCCTCGTGTTCATTCGCGATCTGAGTGTACCGAGTCATCTCGGTTATCATCATGTCTAAGTGATGTAATAGAGAAATCTGGCCGGTCTATCACATGTTAGCTACATCACAAATTCACAATCAAAATGACCCGTCACGAAAATTGAAAGGTCTGCCCTGAATGTATACAAATTGTATGTCTTTGATTAATTTACAATTTAATAATCTCCCCCCCCCCCCAGTGAAATATGTTTCAAAATATTCAACATCCTAGCTGTACCTACCTTGAAATCTAGATTCTGTGAAATCGGGTTTCAAATCAATTCTAACACAGGTAAAAAAGATGGTGGAGCTTAGCTAGAAATGGGTGTTGTATAGCTAGAAATGGATGTGGTATAGCTAGAAATGGGTGTGGTATAGCTAGAAATAGGTGTGGTATAGCTAGAAATGGGTGTGGTATAGCTAGAAATGGGTGTGGTATAGCTAGAAATGGGTGTGGTATAGCTAGAAATGGGTGTGGTATAGCTAGAAATGGGTGTGGTATAGCTAGAAATGGGTGTGGTATAGCTGGAAATTGGTGTAATATAACTAGAAATGGGTGTGGTATAGCTAGAAATGGGTGTGGTATAGCTAGAAATGGGTGCGGTATAGCTGGAAATAGGTGTGGTATAGCTAGAAATGGGTGTGGTATAGCTAGAAATGGGTGTGGTATAGCTGGAAATGGGTGTGGTATAGCTGGTTATGGTCGTGGTATAGCTAGGAAGGGGCGTGGTATAGCTGGAAATGGGCGTGGTATAGCTAGAAATGGGTGTGGTATAGCTGGAAATGGGTGTGGTATAGCTGGAAATGGGTGTGGTATAGCTAGAAATTGGTGTGGTATAGCTGGAAATGTGTCTGGTATAGCTAGAAATGGGTGTGGTATAGCTAGAAATGGGTGTGGTATAGCTAGAAATGGGTGTAGTATAGCTGGAAATGTGTGTGGTGTGGCTGGAAATGTGTGTGGTATAGCTAGAAATGGGTGTGTTATAGCTAGAAATGGGTGTTGTATAGCTAGAAATAGGTGTGGTATAGCTAGAAATGGATGTAGTATAGCTGGAAATGTGTGTGGTATAGCTAGAAATGGGTGTGGTTTAGTTGGAAATGGGTGTGGTAAAGGTGGAAATAGGTGTGGTATAGCTAGAAATGGGTGTGGTATAGCTAGAAATGGGTGTGGTATAGCTAGAAATGGGTGTGGTATAGCTAGAAATGGGCGTGGTATAGCTAGGAAGGGGGTGGTATAGCTAGGAAGGGGCGTGGTATAGCTGGAAATGGGTGTGGTATAGCTGGAAATGGGTGTATTATAGCTGGAAATGTGTCTGGTATAGCTAGAAATGGGTGTGGTATAGCTAGAAATGGGTGTGGTATAGCTAGAAATGGGTGTGGTATAGCTGGAAATGTGTATGGTGTGGCTGGAAATGTGTGTGGTATGGTTAGAAATGGGTGTGTTATAGCTAGAAATGGGTGTGGTATAGCTAGAAATGGGTGTGGTGTAGCTAGAAATGGATGTAGTATCGCTGGAAATGTGTGTGGTATAGCTAGAAATGGGTGTGGTATAGCTAGAAATGGGCGTGGTATAGCTAGAAATGGGTGTGGTATAGCTGGAAATGGGTGTGGTATAGCTGGAAATGGGCGTGGTATAGCTAGGAAGGGGCGTGGTATAGCTAGAAATGGGTGTGGTATAGTGAGAAATGTGTGTGGTATAGCTGGAAATGTGTGTGGTATAGCTGGAAATGTGTCTGGTATAGCTAGAAATGGGTGTGGTATAGCTAGAAATGGGTGTGGTATAGCTAGAAATGGGTGTAGTATAGCTGGAAATGTGTGTGGTGTGGCTGGAAATGTGTGTGGTATGGTTAGAAATGGGTGTGTTATAGCTAGAAATGGGTGTATAGCTAGAAATGGGTGTGGTATAGCTAGAAATGGGTGTTGTATAGCTAGAAATGGGTGTGGTATAGCTAGAAATGGATGTAGTATAGCTGGAAATGTGTGTGGTATAGCTAGAAATGTGTGTGGTATAGCTAGAAATGGGTGTGGTTTAGCTGGAAATGGGTGTGGTAAAGGTGGAAATGGGTGTGGTATAGCTGAAAATGGGCATGGTATAGCTGGAAATAGGCATGGTATAACTGGAAATGGGTGTGGTATAGCTGGGAATGTGCCTGATATCGCTTGAAATGGGTGTGGTATAGCTAAAAACTGGCCCCTCTATTAATGAATGTCTTCACACCTCACATTCAACAGAATTTGTTGGAACATATTTATTCTGTTTGCTGACAATATCGCAAATCAGCCAGTTGACTCACTCGCTACCATAGCTGACAAGTCAGATTATTAGCCATAAATCCTAGTATTCATATAGCTACCCTAGGGTTTCTGATTCACGACATTTCTTGTATGCTTTAGATCCTTGCATTTTCTCATTTCTCTTGTGTATGCAGAATAAGACTAACGATTTGATTGCTAACCCTAACCCTAGGGTTTCTGATTCACGACATTTCTTGTATGGTTTAGATCCTTGCATTTTCTCATTTCTCTTGTGTATGCAGAATAAGACTAATGATTTGATTGCTACAATAAGCGCCACAGAGACGAAGGCTACAAGTGAAGCAGATGAACTACTTAACCATGTAAGTGCTATTACGGGTACATGATCCATTGCTATGTGCCTACTAAGTGCAGCATAATTGACCGCTTCTTTTAGGCCCAAATGATGGTGGTTCATCTTTCACCGACAAAAAATTATGTTCTTTATGATATAAAACTTATTCTGTTGAATATTTTGAAATTAATTTGACTGGTAGAGCAGCAACACCTTCCAGTCAAATTAATTTCAAAATATTCAACGGCGTTCCTGTATTGTTGCCTTGAAAATTAGACGTGGAGGATTCATCAGTGAAAGCATTAAGGAACAACCATCTTTTGTTACCAAAAACAGGTGTCGATTTTACTCTATTATTGTATCCATGGGATCTTTATTCACCTATTTATGACTAAATTTGGTCAAGAAAATATTTACTTGTTGAATGTTCATTTGCAGGCCAAGAGAGTAATATTTTTAAAGATTTACCACTGGAATGACTGGCTCGTTTATCGATTCATTTCAATGGTAAAATTTCAAAAATTCTGATCTCTCGGTCTGCAAATGGACATGCTTAAGACCAACGCAGAGGCCGGTTTTGGTTGGCTTCGCCATAAAAGAGTTTCGTCTTGTATTCTTCAAATGTTATCATGTTCATCACCTGTCATCATTTTATGAATCTCATTCTAATTATCTTCTTTGACAGAAGGGTGCTTATAACATGTCGACCATCAATCATTCATCCGTCTGTCATCCATCCCTCAAATTGTTGAGATGTAACTGTTTAATTGTTTTGTTCCCCATTTTGGATTCCTGATAATTTCTGAAGATCTTTCAAAGCCTGACTGATTTCAGCCATCCTAGACTGGAAGACCACCTTACCCAGGAGTCCCTGGAGTTGGTAGGCTTCTGGAATTATATACAAAAATCTATATCTATTTTTTGTTGTGGCCATGTTAGATTTCTGAAAACGTCTAGAAAATTGGTTAACCCTTTTTGACTACAACGGCCAAGAATGGCCTGTTCACTTACAGCTATAATGGCCAAGGATGGCCTGTTCACTTACATCTATAGTGGCTGAGGATGGCCTGTTCACTTACAGCCACAATGGCTGAGGATGGCCTGTTCACTTACAGCTATGGTGGCTGAGGATGGTCTGTTCACTTACAGCTATAGTGGCTGAGGATGGTCTGTTCACTTACAGCTATAATGGCCGAGGATGGCCGGTTCACTTACAGCTATAGTGGCTGAGGATAGCCTGTTCACTTACAGCTATAGTGGCTGAGGGTGGCCTGTTCACTTACAGCTATAGTGGCTGAGAATGGCCTGTTCACTTACAGCTATAATGGCCGAGGATGGCCTGTTCACTTACAGCTACAATGGCTGAGTATGGCCTGTTCACTTACAGCTATAACGGCTGAGGATGGTCTGTTCACTTACAGCTATAACGGCTGAGGATGGTCTGTTCACTTAGAGCTACAATGGCTGAGGATGGCCTGCTCACTTAGAGCTACAATGGCTGAGGATGGCCTGCTCACTTACAGCTATAGTGGCTGAGGATGGCCTGTTCACTTACAGCCACAATGGCTGAGGATGGCCTGTTCACTTACAGCTATGGTGGCTGAGGATGGTCTGTTCACTTACAGCTATAGTGGCTGAGGATGGTCTGTTCACTTACAGCTATAATGGCCGAGGATGGCCTGTTCACTTACAGCTATAGTGGCTGAGGATGGCCTGTTCACTTACAGCTATAGTGGCTGAGGATGGCCTGTTCACTTACAGATATAGTGGCTGAGGATGGCCTGTTCACTTACAGCTATAATGGCCGAGGATGGCCTGTTCACTTACAGCTATAGTGGCTGAGGATGGTCTGTTCACTTACAGCTACAATGGCTGAGGATGGCCTGTTCACTTACAGCTATAACGGCTGAGGATGGTCTGTTCACTTAGAGCTACAATGGCTGAGGATGGCCTGTTCACTTACAGCTATAGTGGCTGAGGATGGCCTGTTCACTTACAGCCACAATGGCTGAGGATGGCCTCTTCACTTACAGCTATGGTGGCTGAGGATGGTCTGTTCACTTACAGCTATAGTGGCTGAGGATGGTCTGTTCACTTACACCTATAGTGGCTGAGGATGGCCTGTTCACTTACAGCTATAACGGCTGAGGATGGCCTGTTCACTTACAGCTATAGTGGCTGAGGATGGCCTGTTCACTTACAGCTATAATGGCTGAGGATGGCCTGTTCACTTACAGCTATAGTGGCCGATGATGGCCTGTTCACTTACAGCTATAGTGGCTGAGGATGGTCTGTTCACTTACAGCTATAGTGGCTGAGGATAGCCTGTTCACTTACAGCTATAGTGGCTGAGGATGCCCTGTTCACTTAGAGTATAATGGCCTGTTCACTTAGAGCTACAATGGCTGAGGATGGCCTGTTCACTTAGAGCTACAATGGCCGAGGATGGCCTGTTCACTTACAGCTATAGTGGCTGAGGATGGCCTGTTCACTTACAGCTATAGTGGCTGAGGATGACCTGTTCGCTTACAGCCACAATGGCTGAGGATGGCCTGTTCACTTAGAGCTACAATGGCCGAGGATGGCCTGTTCACTTACAGCTATAACGGCTGAGGATGGTCTGTTCACTTAGAGCTATAATGGCCGAGGATGGCCTGTTCACTTAGAGCTATAGTGGCTGAGGATGGCCTGTTCACTTACAGCTATAATGGCCGAGGATGGTCTGTTCACTTAGAGCTACAATGGCTGAGGATGGTCTGTTCACTTAGAGCTACAATGGCTGAGGATGGTCTGTTCACTTACAGCTATAATGGCTGAGGATGGTCTGTTCACTTACAGCTATAATGGCTGAGGATGGTCTGTTCACTTAGAGCTACAATGGCTGAGGATGGTCTGTTCACTTAGAGCTATAATGGCTGAGGATGGTCTGTTCACTTAGAGCTATAATGGCTGGGTATGGTCTGTTCACTTACAGCTATGGTGGCTGAGGATGGTCTGTTCACTTACAGCTATAATGGCTGAGGATGGCCTGTTCACTTACAGCTATAGTGGCTGAGGATGGCCTGTTCACTTACAGCTATAATGGCTGAGGATGGCCTGTTCACTTACAGCTATAATGGCCGAGGATGGTCTGTTCACTTAGAGCTACAATGGCTGAGGATGGTCTGTTCACTTACAGCTATAATGGCCGAGGATGGTCTGTTCACTTAGAGCTATAATGGCTGAGTATGGTCTGTTCACTTACAGCTACAATGGCTGAGGATGGTCTGTTCACTTACAGCTACAATGGCTGAGGATGGCCTGTTCACTTAGAGCTATAATGGCTGAGGATGGCCTGTTCACTTAGAGCTACAATGGCCGAGGATGGCCTGTTCACTTAGAGCTACAATGGCCGAGGATGGCCTGTTCACTTACAGCTACAATGGCTGAGGATGGTCTGTTCACTTACAGCTACAATGGCTGAGGATGGCCTGTTCACTTAGAGCTATAATGGCTGAGGATGGCCTGTTCACTTAGAGCTATAGTGGCTGAGGATGGCCTGTTCACTTACAGCTATAGTGGCTGAGGATGGTCTGTTCAGTTAGAGCTATAATGGCTGCGGATGGTCTGTTCGCTTACAGCTACAATGGCTGAGGATGGTCTGTTCACTTACAGCTATAAAGGCTGAGGATGGCCTGTTCACTTAGAGCTACAATGGCTGAGGATGGCCTGTTCACTTATAGCTATAATGGCCGAGGATGGTCTGTTCACTTAGAGCTATAATGGCTGAGTATGGTCTGTTCACTTACAGCTATGGTGGCTGAGGATGGTCTGTTCACTTACAGCTATAACGGCTGAGGATGGCCTGTTCACTTACAGCTATAGTGGCTGAGGATGGCCTGTTCACTTACAGCTATAGTGGCTGAGGATGGTCTGTTCACTTAGAGCTATAATGGCTGAGGATGGTCTGTTCACTTACAGCTACAATGGCTGAGGATGGTCTGTTCACTTACAGCTATAATGGCTGAGGATGGCCTGTTCACTTACAGCTATAATGGCTGAGGATGGCCTGTTCACTTAGAGCTACAATGGCTGAGGATGGCCTGTTCACTTAGAGCTACAATGGCCGAGGATGGCCTGTTCACTTAGAGCTATGGTGGCTGGGGATGGTCTGTTCACTTACAGCTATAGTGCCTGAGGATGGCCTGTTCACTTACAGCTATAACGGCTGAGGATGGCCTGTTCACTTACAGCTATAGTGGCTGAGGATGGCCTGTTCACTTACAGCTATAATGGCTGAGGATGGCCTGTTCACTTACAGCTATAGTGGCCGATGATGGCGTGTTCACTTACAGCTATAGTGGCTGAGGATGGTCTGTTCACTTATAGCTATAGTGCCTGAGGATTGCCTGTTCACTTACAGCTATAGTGGCTGAGGATGGCCTGTTCACTTACAGCTATAGTGGCTGAGGATGGCCTGTTCACTTACAGCCACAATGGCTGAGGATGGCCTGTTCACTTAGAGCTACAATGGCTGAGGATGGCCTGTTCACTTAGAGCTACAATGGCCGAGGATGGTCTGTTCACTTACAGCTATAACGGCTGAGGATGGTCTGTTCACTTAGAGCTACAATGGCTGAGGATGGCCTGTTCACTTACAGCTATGGTGGCTGAGGATGGCCTGTTCACTTACAGCTACAATGGCTGAGGATGACCTGTTCACTTAGAGCTACAATGGCCGAGGATGGTCTGTTCACTTACAGCTATAACGGCTGAGGATGGTCTGTTCACTTAGAGCTACAATGGCTGAGGATGGCCTGTTCACTTAGAGCTACAATGGCCGAGGATGGCCTGTTCACTTAGAGCTATAGTGGCTGAGGATGGCCTGTTCACTTACAGCTATAGTGGCTGAGGATGGCCTGTTCACTTACCGCTATAATGGCTGAGGATGGCCTGTTCACTTACAGCTATAATGGCCGAGGATGGCCTGTTCACTTAGAGCTACAATGGCTGAGGATGGCCTGTTCACTCAGAGCTACAATGGCCGAGGATGGCCTGTTCACTTACAGCTATAACGGCTGAGGATGGTCTGTTCACTTAGAGCTATAATGGCCGAGGATGGCCTGTTCACTTACAGCTCTAGTGGCTGAGGATGGTCTGTTCACTTACAGCTACAATGGCTGAGGATGGCCCGTTTACTTAGAGCTACAGTGGCCGATGATGGCCTGTTCACTTAGAGCTACAATGGCTGAGGATGGCCTGTTCACTTACAGCCACAATGGCTGAGGATGGCCTGTTCACTTAGAGCTACAATGGCTGAGGATGGCCTGTTCACTTAGAGCTACAATGGCCGAGGATGGTCTGTTCACTTACAGCTATAACGGCTGAGGATGGTCTGTTCACTTAGAGCTACAATGGCTGAGGATGGCCTGTTCACTTACAGCTATGGTGGCTGAGGATGGCCTGTTCACTTACAGCTATAATGGCTGAGGATGGCCTGTTCACTTACAGCTATAATGGCCGAGGATGGTCTGTTCACTTACAGCTATAATGGCTGAGGATGGTCTGTTCACTTACAGCTATAATGGCTGAGGATGGTCTGTTCACCTAGAGCTACAATGGCTGAGGATGGCCTGTTCACTTAGAGCTACAATGGCCAAGGATGGTCTGTTCACTTACAGCTATAACGGCTGAGGATGGTCTGTTCACTTAGAGCTACAGTGGCTGAGGATGGTCTGTTCACTTACAGCTATGGTGGCTGAGGATGGTCTGTTCACTTACAGCTATAACGGCTGAGGATGGTCTGTTCACTTAGAGCTACAATGGCTGAGGATGGCCTGTTCACTTACAGCTATAACGGCAGAGGATGGTCTGTTCACTTAGAGCTACAATGGCTGAGGATGGCCTGTTCACTTATAGCTATGGTGGCTGAGGATGGTCTGTTCACTTACAGCTATAACGGCTGAGGATGGCCTGTTCACTTACAGCTATAGTGGTTGAGGATGGCCTGTTCACTTACAGCTATAGTGGCTGAGGATGGTCTGTTCAGTTAGAGCTATAATGGCTGCGGATGGTCTGTTCGCTTACAGCTACAATGGCTGAGGATGGTCTGTTCACTTACAGCTATAAAGGCTGAGGATGGCCTGTTCACTTAGAGCTACAATGGCTGAGGATGGCCTGTTCACTTATAGCTATAATGGCCGAGGATGGTCTGTTCACTTAGAGCTATAATGGCTGAGTATGGTCTGTTCACTTACAGCTATGGTGGCTGAGGATGGTCTGTTCACTTACAGCTATAACGGCTGAGGATGGCCTGTTCACTTACAGCTATAGTGGCTGAGGATGGCCTGTTCACTTACAGCTATAGTGGCTGAGGATGGTCTGTTCACTTAGAGCTATAATGGCTGAGGATGGTCTGTTCACTTACAGCTACAATGGCTGAGGATGGCCTGTTCACTTAGAGCTACAATGGCCGAGGATGGCCTGTTCACTTAGAGCTATAGTGGCTGAGGATGGCCTGTTCACTTACAGCTATAGTGGCTGAGGATGGCCTGTTCACTTACAGCTATAGTGGCTGAGGATAGCCTGTTCACTTACAGCTATAGTGGCTGAGGATGGCCTGTTCACTTAGAGTATAATGGCCGAGGATGGCCTGTTCACTTACAGCTATGGTGGCTGGGGATGGTCTGTTCACTTACAGCTATAGTGCCTGAGGATGGCCTGTTCACTTACAGCTACAATGGCTGAGGATGGTCTGTTCACTTACAGCTATAGTGGCTGAGGATGGCCTGTTCACTTACAGCTATAATGGCTGAGGATGGCCTGTTCACTTACAGCTATAGTGGCCGATGATGGCGTGTTCACTTACAGCTATAGTGGCTGAGGATGGTCTGTTCACTTATAGCTATAGTGCCTGAGGATTGCCTGTTCACTTACAGCTATAGTGGCTGAGGATGGCCTGTTCACTTAGAGTATAATGGCCGAGGATGGCCTGTTCACTTAGAGCTACAATGGCTGAGGATGGCCTGTTCACTCAGAGCTACAATGGCCGAGGATGGCCTGTTCACTTACAGCTATAACGGCTGAGGATGGTCTGTTCACTTAGAGCTATAATGGCCGAGGATGGCCTGTTCACTTACAGCTCTAGTGGCTGAGGATGGTCTGTTCACTTACAGCTACAATGGCTGAGGATGGCCCGTTTACTTAGAGCTACAGTGGCCGATGATGGTCTGTTCACTTAGAGCTACAATGGCTGAGGATGGCCTGTTCACTTACATCCACAATGGCTGAGGATGGCCTGTTCACTTACAGCCACAATGGCTGAGGATGGCCTGTTCACTTAGAGCTACAATGGCTGAGGATGGCCTGTTCACTTAGAGCTACAATGGCCGAGGATGGTCTGTTCACTTACAGCTATAACGGCTGAGGATGGCCTGTTCACTTAGAGCTAGAATGGCTGAGGATGGCCTGTTCACTTACAGCTATGGTGGCTGAGGATGGCCTGTTCACTTACAGCTATAATGGCTGAGGATGGCCTGTTCACTTACAGCTATAATGGCCGAGGATGGTCTGTTCACTTAGAGCTACAATGGCTGAGGATGGTCTGTTCACTTACAGCTATAATGGCTGAGGATGGTCTGTTCACTTACAGCTATAATGGCTGAGGATGGTCTGTTCGCCTAGAGCTACAATGGCTGAGGATGGCCTGTTCACTTAGAGCTACAATGGCCGAGGATGGTCTGTTCACTTACAGCTATAACGGCTGAGGATGGTCTGTTCACTTACAGCTATGGTGGCTGAGGATGGTCTGTTCACTTACAGCTATAACGGCTGAGGATGGCCTGTTCACTTACAGCTATAGTGGCTGAGGATGGCCTGTTCACTTACAGCTATAGTGGCTGAGGATGGTCTGTTCACTTAGAGCTATAATGGCTGAGGATGGTCTGTTCACTTACAGCTACAATGGCTGAGGATGGCCTGTTCACTTACAGCTATAATGGCTGAGGATGGCCTGTTCACTTACAGCTATAATGGCTGAGGATGGCCTGTTCACTTAGAGCTACAATGGCTGAGGATGGCCTGTTCACTTAGAGCTACAATGGCCGAGGATGGCCTGTTCACTTAGAGCTATAGTGGCTGAGGATGGCCTGTTCACTTACAGCTATAGTGGCTGAGGATGGCCTGTTCACTTACAGCTATAGTGGCTGAGGATGGCCTGTTCACTTAGAGTATAATGGCCGAGGATTGCCTGTTCACTTACAGCTATGGTGGCTGGGGATGGTCTGTTCACTTACAGCTATAGTGCCTGAGGATGGCCTGTTCACTTACAGCTATAACGGCTGAGGATGGCCTGTTCACTTACAGCTATAGTGGCTGAGGATGGCCTGTTCACTTACAGCTATAATGGCTGAGGATGGCCTGTTCACTTACAGCTATAGTGGCTGATGATGGCGTGTTCACTTACAGCTATAGTGGCTGAGGATGGTCTGTTCACTTATAGCTATAGTGCCTGAGGATTGCCTGTTCACTTACAGGTATAGTGGCTGAGGATGGCCTGTTCACTTAGAGTATAATGGCCGAGGATGGCCTGTTCACTTAGAGCTACAATGGCTGAGGATGGCCTGTTCACTCAGAGCTACAATGGCCGAGGATGGCCTGTTCACTTACAGCTATAACGGCTGAGGATGGTCTGTTCACTTAGAGCTATAATGCCCGAGGATGGCCTGTTCACTTACAGCTCTAGTGGCTGAGGATGGTCTGTTCACTTACAGCTACAATGGCTGAGGATGGCCCGTTTACTTAGAGCTACAGTGGCCGATGATGGCCTGTTCACTTAGAGCTACAATGGCTGAGGATGGCCTGTTCACTTACAGCCACAATGGCTGAGGATGGCCTGTTCACTTACAGCCACAATGGCTGAGGATGGCCTGTTCACTTAGAGCTACAATGGCTGAGGATGGCCTGTTCACTTAGAGCTACAATGGCCGAGGATGGTCTGTTCACTTACAGCTATAACGGCTGAGGATGGTCTGTTCACTTAGAGCTAGAATGGCTGAGGATGGCCTGTTCACTTACAGCTATGGTGGCTGAGGATGGCCTGTTCACTTACAGCTATAATGGCTGAGGATGGCCTGTTCACTTACAGCTATAATGGCCGAGGATGGTCTGTTCACTTAGAGCTACAATGGCTGAGGATGGTCTGTTCACTTACAGCTATAATGGCTGAGGATGGTCTGTTCACTTACAGCTATAATGGCTGAGGATGGTCTGTTCACCTAGAGCTACAATGGCTGAGGATGGCCTGTTCACTTAGAGCTACAATGGCCGAGGATGGTCTGTTCACTTACAGCTATAACGGCCGAGGATGGTCTGTTCACTTAGAGCTACAATGGCTGAGGATGGTCTGTTCACTTAGAGCTACAATGGCTGAGGATGGCCTGTTCACTTACAGCTATAGTTCCTGGGGATGGCCTGTTCACTTACAGCTATAATGGCTGAAGATGGCCTGTTCACTTACAGCTATAATGGCAGAGGATGGTCTGTTCACTTAGAGCTATAATGGCTGAGTATGGTCTGTTCACTTACAGCTATGGTGGCTGAGGATAGTCTGTTCACTTACAGCTATAACTGCTGAGGATGGCCTGTTCACTTACAGCTATAGTGGCTGAGGATGGCCTGTTCACTTACAGCTATAGTGGCTGAGGATGGTCTGTTCAGTTAGAGCTATAATGGCTGCGGATGGTCTGTTCAGTTAGAGCTATAATGGCTGCGGATGGTCTGTTCGCTTACAGCTACAATGGCTGAGGATTGTCTGTTCACTTACAGCTATAATGGCTGAGGATGGCCTGTTCACTTAGAGCTACAATGGCTGAGGATGGCCTGTTCACTTATAGCTATAATGGCCGAGGATGGTCTGTTCACTTAGAGCTATAATGGCTGAGTATGGTCTGCTCACTTACAGCTATGGTGGCTGAGGATGGTCTGTTCACTTACAGCTATAACGGCTGAGGATGGCCTGTTCACTTACAGCTATAATGGCCAAGGATGGTCTGTTCACTTAGAGCTACAATGGCTGAGGATGGTCTGTTCACTTACAGCTATAATGGCTGAGGATGGTCTGTTCACTTACAGCTATAATGGCTGAGGATGGCCTGTTCACTTACAGCTATGGTGGCTGAGGATGGCCTGTTCACTTACCGCTATAATGGCTGAGGATGGCCTGTTCACTTACAGCTATAATGGCCGAGGATGGTCTGTTCACTTAGAGCTACAATGGCTGAGGATGGTCTGTTCACTTACAGCTATAATGGCTGAGGATGGTCTGTTCACTTACAGCTATAATGGCTGGGGATGGTCTGTTCACCTAGAGCTACAATGGCTGAGGATGGCCTGTTCACTTAGAGCTACAATGGCCGAGGATTGTCTGTTCACTTACAGCTATAACGGCTGAGGATGGTCTGTTCACTTAGAGCTACAATGGCTGAGGATGGCCTGTTCACTTACAGCTATAGTGGCTGAGGATGGCCTGTTCACTTACAGCTATAATGGCAGAGGAATGGTCTGTTCACTTAGAGCTATAATGGCTGAGTATGGTCTGTTCACTTACAGCTATGGTGGCTGAGGATGGTCTGTTCACTTACAGCTATAATGGCTAAGGATGGCCTGTTCACTTACAGCTATAGTGGCTGAGGATGGCCTGTTCACTTACAGCTATAGTGGCTGAGGATGGTCTGTTCAGTTAGAGCTATAATGGCTGCGGATGGTCTGTTTGCTTACAGCTACAATGGCTGAGGATTGTCTGTTCACTTACAGCTATAATGGCTGAGGATGGCCTGTTCACTTAGAGCTACAATGGCTGAGGATGGCCTGTTCACTTACAGCTATAACGGCTAAGGATGGCCTGTTCACTTACAGCTATAGTGGCTGAGGATGGCCTGTTCACTTACAGCTATAACGGCTAAGGATGGCCTGTTCACTTACAGCTATAGTGGCTGAGGATGGCCTGTTCACTTACAGCTATAGTGGCTGTGGATGGTCTGTTCAGTTAGAGCTATAATGGCTGCGGATGGTCTGTTTGCTTACAGCTACAATGGCTGAGGATTGTCTGTTCACTTACAGCTATAATGGCCGAGGATGGTCTGTTCACTTAGAGCTATAATGGCTGAGTATGGTCTGTTCACTTACAGCTATGGTGGCTGAGGATGGTCTGTTCACTTAGAGCTATAATGGCTGAGTATGGTCTGTTCACTTACAGCTATGGTGGCTGAGGATGGTCTGTTCACGTACAGCTATAACGGCTGAGGATGGCCTGTTCACTTACAGCTATAGTGGCTGAGGATGGCCTGTTCACTTACAGCTATAGTGGCTGAGGATGGCCTGTTTACTTAGAGCTACAATGGCTGAGGATGGCCTGTTCACTTATAGCTATAATGGCCGAGGATGGTCTGTTCACTTAGAGCTATAATGGCTGAGTATGGTCTGTTCACTTACAGCTATGGTTGCTGAGGATGGTCTGTTCACTTACAGCTATAACGGCTGAGGATGGCCTGTTCACTTACAGCTATAGTGGCTGAGGATGGCCTGTTCACTTACAGCTATAGTGGCTGAGGATGGCCTGTTCACTTAGAGCTATAATGGCTGAGGATGGTCTGTTCACTTACAGCTACAATGGCTGAGGATGGCCTGTTCACTTACAGCTATAATGGCTGAGGATGGCCTGTTCACTTACAGCTATAATGGCTGAGGATGGCCTGTTCACTTAGAGCTACAATGGCTGAGGATGGCCTGTTCACTTAGAGCTACAATGGCCGAGGATGGCCTGTTCACTTAGAGCTATAGTGGCTGAGGATGGCCTGTTCACTTACAGCTATAGTGGCTGAGGATGGCCTGTTCACTTACAGCTATAGTGGCTGAGGATAGCCTGTTCACTTACAGCTATAGTGGCTGAGGATGGCCTGTTCACTTACAGCTATAGTGGCTGAGGATGGCCTGTTCACTTACAGCTATAGTGGCTGAGGATGGCCTGTTCACTTAGAGCTACAATGGCTGAGGATGGCCCATTTCACTTATAGCTATAATGGCCGAGGATGGTCTGTTCACTTAGAGCTATAATGGCTGAGTATGGTCTGTTCACTTACAGCTATGGTGGCTGAGGATGGTCTGTTCACTTACAGCTATAACGGCTGAGGATGGCCTGTTCACTTACAGCTATAGTGGCTGAGGATGGCCTGTTCACTTACAGCTATAGTGGCTGAGGATGGCCTGTTCACTTAGAGCTATAATGGCTGGGGATGGTCTGTTCACTTACAGCTACAATGGCTGAGGATGGCCTGTTCACTTACAGCTATAATGGCTGAGGATGGCCTGTTCACTTACAGCTATAATGGCTGAGGATGGCCTGTACACTTAGAGCTACAATGGCTGAGGATGGCCTGTTCACTTAGAGCTACAATGGCCGAGGATGGCCTGTTCACTTAGAGCTATAGTGGCTGAGGATGGCCTGTTCACTTACAGCTATAGTGGCTGAGGATGGCCTGTTCACTTACAGCTATAGTGGCTGAGGATGGCCTGTTCACTTACAGCTATAGTGGCTGAGGATGGCCTGTTCACTTACAGCTATAACGGCTGAGGATGGCCTGTTCACTTATAGCTATAGTGGCTGAGGATGGCCTGTTCACTTCCAGCTATAATGGCTGAGGATGGCCTGTTCACTTACAGCTATAGTGGCCGATGATGGCGTGTTCACTTACAGCTATAGTGGCTGAGGATGGTCTGGTCACTTATAGCTATAGTGCCTGAGGATAGCCTGTTCACTTACAGCTATAGTGGCTGAGGATGGCCTGTTCACTTAGAGTATAATGGCCGAGGATAGCCTGTTCACTTACAGCTACAGTGGCTGAGGATGGCCTGTTCACTTACAGCTATAACGGCTGAGGATGGCCTGTTCACTTACAGCTACAATGGCCGAGGATGGCCTGTTCACTTACAGCTATAACGGCTGAGGATGGTCTGTTCACTTAGAGCTACAATGGCTGAGGATGGCCTGTTCACTTACAGCCACAATGGCTGAGGATGGCCTGTTCACTTAGAGCTACAATGGCTGAGGATGGCCTGTTCACTTAGAGCTACAATGGCCGAGGATGGTCTGTTCACTTACAGCTATAATGGCTGAGTATGGTCTGCTCACTTACAGCTATGGTGGCTGAGGATGGTCTGTTCACTTACAGCTATAACGGCTGAGGATGGTCTGTTCACTTAGAGCTACAATGGCTGAGGATGGTCTGTTCACTTACAGCTATAACGGCTGAGGATGGTCTGTTCACTTAGAGCTACAATGGCTGAGGATGGCCTGTTCACTTACAGCTATGGTGGCTGACGATGGCCTGTTCACTTAGAGCTATAATGGCTGAGGATGGTCTGTTCACTTACAGCTATAATGGCTGAGGATGGTCTGTTCACTTACAGCTATAATGGCTGAGGATGGCCTATTCACTTACAGCTATGGTGGCTGAGGATGGCCTGTTCACTTACCGCTATAATGGCTGAGGATGGCCTGTTCACTTACAGCTATAATGGCCGAGGATGGTCTGTTCACTTAGAGCTACAATGGCTGAGGATGGTCTGTTCACTTACAGCTATAATGGCTGAGGATGGTCTGTTCACTTACAGCTATAATGGCTGGGGATGGTCTGTTCACCTAGAGCTACAATGGCTGAGGATGGCCTGTTCACTTAGAGCTACAATGGCCGAGGATTGTCTGTTCACTTACAGCTATAACGGCTGAGGATGGTCTGTTCACTTAGAGCTACAATGGCTGAGGATGGCCTGTTCACTTACAGCTATAGTGGCTGAGGATGGCCTGTTCACTTACAGCTATAATGGCAGAGGAATGGTCTGTTCACTTAGAGCTATAATGGCTGAGTATGGTCTGTTCACTTACAGCTATGGTGGCTGAGGATGGTCTGTTCACTTACAGCTATAATGGCTAAGGATGGCCTGTTCACTTACAGCTATAGTGGCTGAGGATGGCCTGTTCACTTACAGCTATAGTGGCTGAGGATGGTCTGTTCAGTTAGAGCTATAATGGCTGCGGATGGTCTGTTTGCTTACAGCTACAATGGCTGAGGATTGTCTGTTCACTTACAGCTATAATGGCTGAGGATGGCCTGTTCACTTAGAGCTACAATGGCTGAGGATGGCCTGTTCACTTACAGCTATAACGGCTAAGGATGGCCTGTTCACTTACAGCTATAGTGGCTGAGGATGGCCTGTTCACTTACAGCTATAGTGGCTGTGGATGGTCTGTTCAGTTAGAGCTATAATGGCTGCGGATGGTCTGTTTGCTTACAGCTACAATGGCTGAGGATTGTCTGTTCACTTACAGCTATAATGGTTGAGGATGGCCTGTTCACTTAGAGCTACAATGGCTGAGGATGCCCTGTTCACTTATAGCTATAATGGCCGAGGATGGTCTGTTCACTTAGAGCTATAATGGCTGAGTATGGTCTGTTCACTTACAGCTATGGTGGCTGAGGATGGTCTGTTCACGTACAGCTATAACGGCTGAGAATGGCCTGTTCACTTACAGCTATAGTGGCTGAGGATGGCCTGTTCACTTACAGCTATAGTGGCTGAGGATGGCCTGTTCACTTAGAGCTACAATGGCTGAGGATGGCCTGTTCACTTATAGCTATAATGGCCGAGGATGGTCTGTTCACTTAGAGCTATAATGGCTGAGTATGGTCTGTTCACTTACAGCTATGGTGGCTGAGGATGGTCTGTTCACTTACAGCTATAACGGCTGAGGATGGCCAGTTCACTTACAGCTATAGTGGCTGAGGATGGCCTGTTCACTTACAGCTATAGTGGCTGAGGATGGCCTGTTCACTTAGAGCTATAATGGCTGAGGATGGTCTGTTCACTTACAGCTACAATGGCTGAGGATGGCCTGTTCACTTACAGCTATAATGGCTGAGGATGGCCTGTTCACTTACAGCTATAATGGCTGAGGATGGCCTGTTCACTTAGAGCTACAATGGCTGAGGATGGCCTGTTCACTTAGAGCTACAATGGCCGAGGATGGCCTGTTCACTTAGAGCTATAGTGGCTGAGGATGGCCTGTTCACTTACAGCTATAGTGGCTGAGGATGGCCTGTTCACTTACAGCTATAGTGGCTGAGGATAGCCTGTTCACTTACAGCTATAGTGGCTGAGGATGGCCTGTTCACTTACAGCTATAGTGGCTGAGGATGGCCTGTTCACTTACAGCTATAGTGGCTGAGGATGGCCTGTTCACTTAGAGCTACAATGGCTGAGGATGGCCTGTTCACTTATAGCTATAATGGCCGAGGATGGTCTGTTCACTTAGAGCTATAATGGCTGAGTATGGTCTGTTCACTTACAGCTATGGTGGCTGAGGATGGTCTGTTCACTTACAGCTATAACGGCTGAGGATGGCCTGTTCACTTACAGCTATAGTGGCTGAGGATGGCCTGTTCACTTACAGCTATAGTGGCTGAGGATGGCCTGTTCACTTAGAGCTATAATGGCTGGGGATGGTCTGTTCACTTACAGCTACAATGGCTGAGGATGGCCTGTTCACTTACAGCTATAATGGCTGAGGATGGCCTGTTCACTTACAGCTATAATGGCTGAGGATGGCCTGTACACTTAGAGCTACAATGGCTGAGGATGGCCTGTTCACTTAGAGCTACAATGGCCGAGGATGGCCTGTTCACTTAGAGCTATAGTGGCTGAGGATGGCCTGTTCACTTACAGCTATAGTGGCTGAGGATGGCCTGTTCACTTACAGCTATAGTGGCTGAGGATAGCCTGTTCACTTACAGCTATAGTGGCTGAGGATGGCCTGTTCACTTACAGCTATAACGGCTGAGGATGGCCTGTTCACTTACAGCTATAGTGGCTGAGGATGGCCTGTTCACTTACAGCTATAATGGCTGAGGATGGCCTGTTCACTTACAGCTATAGTGGCCGATGATGGCGTGTTCACTTACAGCTATAGTGGCTGAGGATGGTCTGGTCACTTATAGCTATAGTGCCTGAGGATAGCCTGTTCACTTACAGCTATAGTGGCTGAGGATGGCCTGTTCACTTAGAGTATAATGGCCGAGGATGGCCTGTTCACTCAGAGCTACAATGGCCGAGGATGGCCTGTTCACTTACAGCTATAACGGCTGAGGATGGTCTGTTCACTTAGAGCTATAATGGCCGAGGATGGCCTGTTCACTTACAGCTCTAGTGGCTGAGGATGGTCTGTTCACTTACAGCTACAATGGCTGAGGATGGCCCGTTTACTTAGAGCTACAGTGGCCGATGATGGCCTGTTCACTTAGAGCTACAATGGCTGAGGATGGCCTGTTCACTTACAGCCACAATGGCTGAGGATGGCCTGTTCACTTACAGCCACAATGGCTGAGGATGGCCTGTTCACTTAGAGCTACAATGGCTGAGGATGGCCTGTTCACTTAGAGCTACAATGGCCGAGGATGGTCTGTTCACTTACAGCTATAACGGCTGAGGATGGTCTGTTCACTTAGAGCTACAATGGCTGAGGATGGCCTGTTCACTTACAGCTATAGTGGCTGAGGATGGCCTGTTCACTTACAGCTATAATGGCTGAAGATGGCCTGTTCACTTACAGCTATAATGGCAGAGGATGGTCTGTTCACTTAGAGCTATAATGGCTGAGTATGGTCTGTTCACTTACAGCTATGGTGGCTGAGGATGGTCTGTTCACTTACAGCTATAACGGCTGAGGATGGTCTGTTCACTTAGAGCTACAATGGCTGAGGATGGCCTGTTCACTTACAGCTATAACGGCAGAGGATGATCTGTTCACTTAGAGCTACAATGGCTGAGGATGGCCTGTTCACTTATAGCTATGGTGGCTGAGGATGGTCTGTTCACTTACAGCTATAACGGCTGAGGATGGCCTGTTCACTTACAGCTATAGTGGCTGAGGATGGCCTGTTCACTTACAGCTATAGTGGCTGAGGATGGTCTGTTCAGTTAGAGCTATAATGGCTGCGGATGGTCTGTTCGCTTACATCTACAATGGCTGAGGATGGTCTGTTCACTTACAGCTATAAAGGCTGAGGATGGCCTGTTCACTTAGAGCTACAATGGCTGAGGATGGCCTGTTCACTTATAGCTATAATGGCCGAGGATGGTCTGTTCACTTAGAGCTATAATGGCTGAGTATGGTCTGTTCACTTACAGCTATGGTGGCTGAGGATGGTCTGTTCACTTACAGCTATAACGGCTGAGGATGGCCTGTTCACTTACAGCTATAGTGGCTGAGGATGGCCTGTTCACTTACAGCTATAGTGGCTGAGGATGGTCTGTTCACTTAGAGCTATAATGGCTGAGGATGGTCTGTTCACTTACAGCTACAATGGCTGAAGATGGCCTGTTCACTTACAGCTATAATGGCTGAGGATGGCCTGTTCACTTACAGCTATAATGGCTGAGGATGGCCTGTTCACTTAGAGCTACAATGGCTGAGGATGGCCTGTTCACTTAGAGCTACAATGGCCGAGGATGGCCTGTTCACTTAGAGCTATAGTGGCTGAGGATGGCCTGTTCACTTACAGCTATAGTGGCTGAGGATGGCCTGTTCACTTACAGCTATAGTGGCTGAGGATAGCCTGTTCACTTACAGCTATAGTGGCTGAGGATGGCCTGTTCACTTAGAGTATAATGGCCGAGGATGGCCTGTTCACTTACAGCTATGGTGGCTGGGGATGGTCTGTTCACTTACAGCTATAGTGCCTGAGGATGGCCTGTTCACTTACAGCTATAACGGCTGAGGATGGCCTGTTCACTTACAGCTATAGTGGCTGAGGATGGCCTGTTCACTTACAGCTATAACGGCTGAGGATGGCCTGTTCACTTACAGCTATAGTGGCCGATGATGGCGTGTTCACTTACAGCTATAGTGGCTGAGGATGGTCTGTTCACTTATAGCTATAGTGCCTGAGGATTGCCTGTTCACTTACAGCTATAGTGGCTGAGGATGGCCTGTTCACTTAGAGTATAATGGCCGAGGATGGCCTGTTCACTTAGAGCTACAATGGCTGAGGATGGCCTGTTCACTCAGAGCTACAATGGCCGAGGATGGCCTGTTCACTTACAGCTATAACGGCTGAGGATGGTCTGTTCACTTAGAGCTACAATGGCTGAGGATGGCCTGTTCACTTAGAGCTACAATGGCTGAGGATGGCCTGTTCACTCAGAGCTACAATGGCCGAGGATGGCCTGTTCACTTACAGCTATAACGGCTGAGGATGGTCTGTTCACTTAGAGCTACAATGGCTGAGGATGGTCTGTTCACTTAGAGCTATAATGGCTGAGGATGGTTTGTTCACTTAGAGCTACAATGGCCGAGGATGGTCTGTTCACTTACAGCTATAGTGGCTGAGGATGACCTGTTCGCTTACAGCCACAATGGCTGAGGATGGCCTGTTCACTTAGAGCTACAATGGCTGAGGATGGCCTGTTCACTTAGAGCTATAATGGCTGAGGATGGTTTGTTCACTTACAGCTATAGTGGCTGAGGATGACCTGTTCACTTACAGCCACAATGGCTGAGGATGGCCTGTTCACTTAGAGCTACAGTGGCCGATGATGGCCTGTTCACTTACAGCTATAACGGCTGAGGATGGTCTGGTCACCTAGAGCTATAATGGCTGAGGATGGTTTGTTCACTTACAGCCACAATGGCTGAGGATGGCCTGGTCACTTTGAACAAATTTAAGTGTGTAAGGGTTATGGTGGTTGACTTCAATATATACTCTTATACATTGATTTGATTGCTCATATTTTGTCAAGTCATCTTTCAATATAAAAAAATGGTTTAAATGACTACTCAGCATTAACCTCTGGTTGACTTCAATCACACTTGGCTGCAGGGACCCAATGTTGGTAGGATTCAAACATATGCAGAAATTTGATTGGGCAATCCTTTTCGTGTCCATCTTTATTTCCGAAATATACAAGAAATTTGTTAAATGACTATTTGTCATTAGCCACTTGACAAATTTCAATCATACGTGGCTGGAATTTCTCTAGCCTGGTAGGCTGCAGAACTTATACAGAATTTTTCATGATAATGCCTGCCATTTAAAGATTCTTAATGGGCTGTTGCAGTGCTTGTTTAATGATTAGAATTTATCATTTTGAAATTCAGATTTGGGAACTTCAGGCTTGAAAGTTTGATATTAACAACATGAATATTTTAATAATTTGTTTAATTTGTGCTTATTTTTCAGACAATGCAGAACATATCAGATCAAATCCTTGCTGAGACTTATAAATTCAAGAATGATGTAGTAAAGGATGTAAGTTTTGAATGGACAACGCATGCACCTTTTAGAGCCAAAATATGGGCTTCTTTAAAACTTTAATGCTCAAGACTTGTCAAGAAAATTTACATTTTTCTCACTGAATTCGCAGTCCAAGAGAAGACTTCGAAAATTTACCACTGAAATGATTGGCTTGGTTATCGAGCTAGGTGTTCCAGTGGTAAATTTTCAAAAATAATCTCTTGGCTTGCAGATGGACGTTCCTGAAGACCACCGCAGAGACAAGTGTTGGCCAGCTTGACCATTAAAGGGTTAAAACTTTAATTGTCAAAATTTGATAAGAGAATCGAAACCTTTGCCTATTGAATCTCCACAACTGTATCCCATGTATTGTGGACGCTCACACACACACATGCACGCACGCACGCGCATGCACGCACACACACACGGACGCATGCACGCACAGCAAAGTCACTAAGATTTCATTGTACACCCTTGGGACCTACTAATGAGCAGCCTCAAATGGTGGGCCACCTTCACTGAAAGAAATGCTCCATAGACGTAACACCCTGGTGAATGCCAAATACACAGACCCCAAACAAATTCAGAAGCTCACCCACCCGGCTAAAATATCATAGAAAAACACACAAAAAACGTTTTCCAAAACATGCAACATAATTTGTTCATTAACATGCAACAGTATGTAGGTGAAACTAAATGGGAATTCCAAGTATGCATAAAAGAGGACATCCGTAATGGAAAGACACACTAGTCGCCAATGGGCCTTAACTGTTTTAGCTATGCTCCGCCCATCTCTAGCTAAGCTCCACCCACAACTCACTCGTGTTGGGATTGATCGATCTCTGAACACCCTGACTATTAATTTCCAAAAAACTGCACAGGAAAGTTGTTGAATATTTTGAAACTAATTTGACTGGGTGCTTTTGCTGCCTAAGGCAGCAACAGCGTCAAGTCAAGTTAGTTTCAAAATATTCAACTGCATGTTTATTATATAGCAAAGAATTACAAAGACATACAATTCATACAACGTGTCAGACTATTTGAGATTTGATGACTATCTATATGGAACCATTTGTGATATAATGATTGTGATGTCATCATATATGCGCTGAGCTGATTATGACATCATACCAGGCCAGATGATGGATGGATACTTTGGAAAGGTGAATTAGTTTAATCCTCCACATCGTCAGCTTTCCTATATGAGCTTTATGATTATTGAAGTACTCTGCCACAATCCTGACAGTATGCAAACCATCCATAAGGAATGTGAAAAGTTCTGAATCCACCAACTACACTGTACACTGCATGGATGCAATCGGGATCAATCAC
Organism: Chaetoderma sp. LZ-2023a; assembly: GCA_034401795.1. NCBI lineage: Eukaryota > Metazoa > Mollusca > Caudofoveata > Chaetodermatida > Chaetodermatidae > Chaetoderma > Chaetoderma sp. LZ-2023a. The sequence continues at coordinate 42,985,004 of CM067372.1, forward strand.
GAGGATTGGTAACCCATAAAACTACCTATGGTGGTAAAAATTTTTAGTAAAAATTAATATAGCCCAATGTAAGGATATTGGGAATCAATCATTCAAGATAAATGACATGGAAATCAGGTTGATCAATTAAAATATGTGGTCTCTGTTGTAGCCATATGTTGTAACGGCTTTTCAGATGCCATTAGGTTAGGCATCGTGATGAAAGTAATGAGGCAGCAGTGACCAATATCAGGCTGAATAAACAGCTGAGGAAACACAGTTAACAGTTTTGTTCTGTATCCCTCAGAAAGTTGGGCACTCAAAAGTTCAGATGAGGAAAAAAGTGCATGCTTTTTGAAAAGTGTATTGTGGTGATATGCTTTGACTCAGCGAGGTAAATCCAATGCCTTGATCAGACAGAAGGCTAATGTTGCTGAAGAGAATAGCCTGCTTGCTGCATTAAAATGCAGAAATTTAGCTAAATAGCATCACTGGAAATGGTGACCAGAAAGTCTCATAATGGCGATGACAGAAGGCGAAGTGGGAAGAAAGTAGCAACCCTTGCAATGAAGTACTGCCTGGATAGATGACATCTGACGATGGACAAGCAATGGGTTACCCCAAGCAAGGATGACCACATGGATGAACAGAAAGATGTCAACCGCACAATAGAGCTATAGCAAACTAGATAGATAAGATAGATAGACAGACAGACAGACAGATGAAATAATAATGATCTCTTTGAAATACTGCTGCTTATTTTGAAAACAATTTAACAGAAATATTTTTATATTGATTAATCATGCTTATTTCTGCGGAATTTGAGTGAGTATTGTTTCTGTCCACAGATAGAGCAGAATGCAGGTGCCTGTAAACCTCTGGTCAACATCATTTACTCGCTTACTGATATACTATGCAAGGACCTGCTTAATCCTTATGTACGTATATGCATTGTGCTTGTATTATCAAGCTCTATGCGAAGCAGATGGTGGCTCTACATAGCAATTCAATTGCTATCCAGCATTCACCAAAAATTATGTAAATGTTCAGTGGACATTTAATTCATCAAGGGCTTATCCAAGCTCCATAAAACTTTAGAGATTTGTTCTGTGCTATCATTGTATCTAATCTTTATCATAGTGAAAATGATTTTAAATTTGTTCATATTTTTATCAAATTTGGTGTTTTCACCATGAATTAGAAGAATTTTATAGTTTTTCAATGGGCCTTTAATTTATCACCATGTTATCCGATCTAAATAAAATTTTACAGATTTGTTTTATATAAAGAAATATTTATTTCGAGATTGCAATATTTGATATGTGAAAAACAAAAGTTAATGGTTATTATGAAGCATTGCTGAATTGCATGTTAGCATTGTAAAGTCTCTCTAGTACAATAACGGTGCTTAAAATAGCTTTGATGAACACTGTTACTGTGTAATCCATCAACTGCTTTCTACAACATGATTTTCATAGTGAAGTTCATCAGTCTTCTTTTCCATCTCAAAATTTCATATTGACCGTTGATTTTTATTAAATGTCAGCTGCATTGTACCATGTCTGTGTATCCAATTTAGAGCCACTAGCAGCAGCATCGACTCTACCACCACCATTATCCACAAACTCATAGCGCAACCTCCACCGCCACCATTATCACCACCACTCTACCCTCCACCACCAGCATCGCCACCACCACTCACCTCCACCACAACCATCATCACTACTATATCAGCGTCACTATGACGACCACTTATACTAACACAACCCCCCCCCTACTCTTACAACCACCGATGCCACTAATACTACCACAAACACCAATCCTACCAACACAACCACCACCCCTACTCTTATAATCACCAATGCCACTCATACTACCACAAACAGCAATCCTACCACCTTAACCACCACACCTACTACTGTGTATGTCTGGCCGTCATCCGTCAACCTTTTGCTTTAAAATGTATCTCCTAAACCACTCAGTGGTAGGCTCCAGATAGTCTATTCATAATTTTGATTGGTCTATTTTTTGGTGGCCATCTTGGATTTTCTGAAAATTTTCCAGGAGCCTTTAAATCGCTACTACTACTTAATCAATGACTCGATTTCAACTAAACCTTAGTGGAACAGTCCTATGGCATTAGGCTTCAACATATCAAACAAGATATTACCACGCCCACTACTTAATCAATGGCCCAATTTTAATTTGGGTGGAACAATCCGATGGCGGATAGGCTTCAAGAAATCTAACGAGAATTTTAATTGGTCAATTTCTTTTTACCAATGATCTTGGAGTTTCAGAAAATTATCCTTGTCGATTTAAATGCAAATGATTCAAATGCTAATGATGGTCCAGATGAGCGTTATAGGAACTTGGGCCTCTTCTTTTTATTGCCATGTCTGTTCTGAAAAGAGTATTTTCTTGTTCCCCTAAATGAAACACTAAATAAAACAATATAATCTAACCATTACGACTGATTCTTCAGGGACACAGAACTTGCCACTGTAGCCCACTACTGTGGACTTATTACATTTATTGTGGTGTTTGCATGTTTCAGAATGGCTTTTGGTTCAGTATGGGATGGAGTCTGTTCTTTCTCATCCCGAGCATCATCCTGGCAGTTAAGCTGTCTGGACTCTATAGGAAGGAATATCATTACCAAGCAGGTGTCAGGGATTCTGATGAGTATGTATATAGTAAACTACCAAACAGTCATTGTTTCAACCGGCTCTGTGGTTAAGTTAACGTGTTTCCAAAACCAAAAAAAACCCACGTTATTTGGTATAAGTTTGAACACGCTGTAAGAAATGTTCTGTTAAATATTTTGAACATAATTGCATTGGAAGACATTGTTGCATGCAGAATGCAGCAATGCCGTCCAATCCAGTTATGTTCAAAACGTTTTACTAAGTGATTTCTGACCGACCTGTACTGTATTAGTCAGAGATATTCAATGAGTATCATTTTTCCATTTAATGTTCAATTTTGTTAATGGTTCCTTCTTCAGCACTTCATGCTGAGAAATGTAAATCCTTTAACCATGGAAGAATATATTAGAACAAAACATTTACCACTTGAATGATTGGCTCAGTAACCCAGCAAGCCATTTCAGTGGTAAATTTTTCTAAATGTTCTCAATGCTTGCAAATGGAAATTTTTTGTCTCACCTCTAGTCGCCTTATAATGTCATTTGATCACAGTGACTTCTATATCTGTCTCGGAGATGGCAGCTAAGTGAGTGCATTTCTTCAGGCTGTATTATTGCAAAGTAAATATTGATGATAGAAAATCATTTGGTTAACCAATAGATTGCTAGTAAAACTTTCTCAGGCCTTTCTCAACTGCTCCTCTATTAATGGCAAATATCTATCATTTGTGGCTAATGAAGTACAGGTAAGCATCTCAAGCCACAATGGAAAAAAAACTACTAGCATGGAGCCCTACGTGTGCGCTAAGTATTTGAACTCTGTTTACTAATATTCTGTGTTTCTGTCCAATTAGTAAGAGTCTTTAGCTGCAACTTGCAACTAAGATAAGTCTACTCATTAGTCTGTCCATCCGTCCATCTGTCCATCCATCCATCCTCCCTCCAACACACCCATTCTCCAACCCATCCATCCATCCATCCATTCCTCACATGTCTGTCCATCTATCTGTTCTACCATTACCGAAAAAGCCACATACATCACAGCTACAGGCAGGTACTTGCTTTATTATCCCCACATTAAAAAGAAATGTCAGTGGTAATCGCCTCCGTCCATCTGTCCGTCCATCCATTACGCTATCTCCTCCCAAACCATTTGGTAGAATTAAATCAAATTTGGTAGGTGGGTTACCCGTATGATTCAGCTTTGCAAGATGATATTTAGATTTGGCTCCACCCCCACGGGGGCACGGCAGGGTCAAAAGGTAAAATCAGTTGTAATGCAACTCCTCTGAAATCATTAAACAGTACTCAGCCAAATTTGATATTTGAGTTATTTGAGGGGGGGGGGGGGAGGAGGTAGGTGTGGGGGGGGGGGGAGTCGGCGGGAGAGATAAAAAGGTAAAATCTTAACCTGCAGAAACTGATTTAACGCATCCCTGAAACCATTGGACGTAGTTCAACCAAAATTGGTATGTGAGTTACCCATATCAATGTGGAGGGGATGAGCACATTTAGATTTGTACCCCGCCTCCAGGAGTGGGGGATGGGGTCAAAAGGTCATGAGATAGATTGTAATGCAAATCCTCTGACACTTGGATGGAATTCAACCAAATTTGGTATGTGAGTTACCCATATGATTGCGGAGTGCAAAAGGACATTTACATTTGGTTCCGACCCCGGGGGTGGGTTGTGGGGGGTGTCAAAGATTCAAAGCGGTGAACGTGGGGATTTTCGCTGATACGTCATCGACCAATCAATTTAGTTAACATTATAAGCATGAATTCCCCATAACTTCAACTTTATTTTTTTTGTCAAAGATTTGACTGTCCGACAAATTGATCTATACTAATGCAGCTAAAATGTGGTTCCCACAAGCTGGTGTAGTAGAGGGGTAAATTGTGGTTCCCACAAGCTGGTGTAGATGGGGGGGGGGGGGGTGTCAATGCTAGCGCATCTAAAATGCTGGTGTAGTAGAGAGGTCAGTATTAGTTCAGTTAAGATGTGGTTGCTATAAGCTGGTGCAGTAGACAGATCATTGTAAATTAAAGTTATTTTTCATGTTAATACTAAATTGAATGAATATTAATCCTTTAGTGGTAAAATTCTGGCAAGAAAATTTAGATTTTCTCCTTAAAAAATGTACATATGCAGGCGAAGCGAGGACTATTTCTGAAAATTTACCAATGAAATGACTGGCTCTCTTATCGAGCCAAAATGGTAAATTTTCAAAAATAGTCTTGAGCTGCAAATGGACTTTTTAAAATTACACTGCAAATGCTGGTTTTAGTAGGCTTAACCATTAAATGGGTTAAAAATATCTAATTTACTTGAACTACTGCGTTCTTTCTTTAGCCATCATGATTTATACGGAACTCCAAATGACACCATTCCTCTAACAAGGTAAGATGATACTACAATTTAACAATTCTTCTGAAAGTGATTGCTTTCACTTAAATTGTTTTAAGATTTTTGTGTGGTTAATATTTTACTCCTAAACTGTACTAGTGAATCGAATGAAATTAGGTTTCAATCATCTATACATACAATCTATTTATAGTAATCATTCATTCGCTCATGCATTCATATCGCTTTCTAATAGAGCTCTGCTGCAAAGTTTTTGTCACTACACAATAATTACTACTACTTGTGTATGCTTAGTGATATACCTTAGCTCCAATCTATTAACTCTTTAACACTCATATCAGCCAAAAATGCCTTCAGCACTGGTCTTGAGAAATGTCGGTTTGCAGACCAAGAGAAGGCTATTTTTTTAATTTTACCACTGGAATGACTGGCTCAATAACAGAGCCAGTCATTCCAGTGGTAAATGTTAAAAAATATCCCTTCGGTTTTTGTTACATTTTAAATGTTTTTAGGAATTTCCCTAATTTGACCAAAGTCATGTAATCTTAGTATAGAGTCACACCCTTTCTTGGGTTAAGGTTTTATACACATCTACCTAGTAGTATAGAGTCTTTCTTGTGTTATGTTTTAATACAAATCTAATAAGTAGTTTCGGCAATATCCAGAATTTTATCTGATCCAGATCCATTTTTAAATCCGGACTGTGGCCAAATTCTCGTTTTTCATGGTAAGATCTTCTGTTGTGTTAAAATTTGACTCAAATTTGATCATTATTTCTTGCGAAACTGCACTTGATACACAAATACATGCATATGCAAACAGACAGATGGACAGATAGACTGACAGAAATGAATGCAATACCATCTTAAAGAAATTACACCCTAGATAAGAACTGCTAGAGTCAAATTTGTTTTGAAAATGATTTGATACAATGTTGTTTGCTAATTTTTCGACTTGTATTATCAGTCCTATTACAAATGAAATGCCTTTATCTAAATTTCAAAACTACAATTTTGAATCAATTTTATGAGCAGTGTTTTTATGGTGACAAATATCTACTGCTAGCTAATCAAACTATGCTCAAATTAAACACTAAAACCTTTATCAAGAAATTAATGAATATTGTCACCTGTCTAATAAATATTGAGGGATATGTGGCATTCTAAAATAAGACAAGAATTAATCAACTAATAATGATATGTCACTTGTCAATTTTCCTCCGATAGAGGGCGTTGGATAAAAGATGCCTTTGATCTCCATCAGTTTATTGCTGAAGTAATGTAAGTTTGAAATGGAGATGTGCTTAAGTGATCCACAAATGTTGCCTTGGTTATATGTTGTTGTTATGTAAATCATCGGGTCCTAGATCTTTGTTTGGATGCTGTCACATCAATTCTCATTATGGCCTACTTTGTTTGATTCTGTCACATGTATCAATCCTCATTGTGTCCTATATTTATTGTTATGTAGATCACTCGGGATGCACACATTGTCTCCCATTGTTAGCTCACCTGGCGAGAATGGCCAAGTGAGCTTATGCCATGGCAACCGTCCGGCATCCGTCCATCTGTCAACTTTTTCCTTTAAACGACTTCTCAATAACCACTGGGCCAATTTCAATTATATTTGGCAGGAAGTATCCTTAGGGCATACGGATCCAAGTTTGTTCAAACAAAGCCGATTTGGGCGGTGGCCATCTTGGATTTTGGTCGATTTTAGGAAATGGCTTTAAAAATCTCCGAAACCGCTTGGTGGATTGATTCAAAACTCACGAAATATCATATAGGGCAAGAGCTGAACCAAGTTTGTTCGAAAGAACTTGATTGGCCAAATGCTTAGGCGGCCATCTTGGATGACCTAGTTTTCGTGAAAACAACTTATTCTGCAGAACCGCTGAACGGATCGGGCTGAAATTTTGGGAATATGATTATGGACTAAGTTTGTTCATGGGAAGTTGATAGGTAAAAAACATGGCCGCCTTGGACCAATCAAATTTTAGCGTGTTTGACTGCCATATTCAATTTTTTTATTTGATGGATTTTGAAGCCGAAATTGGTTTTCTTAACTCCGCTTACTTGTCAGTCAGCTGTCGTATAGCGATAACCCCACACCCGTCTTCTGTATGTCCATCCATCCATCTGTTTGTCCGTCACCAACAATGGCGGCTCATTTTGTTATTTCTTGATGGATTGACACCAAACTTGGTCACAATGTTAATGACGGCATCTAATATCTGTGTTGTGAAAATGAAACTGATAGGACGTCAATTGCCAGACCTATCATTCCTTAAATATTTGCAGTCACTTTCATAGGGCAAATAATGGTTTGTTCCCACCGTCCATTGATTTATCACCATGTCAGATTTTATTGCCAAACTAGATATTAAATTCCAATTAACAGATTAACCTTTCCAATACTGCAGAAATATTTAAGATATGTATTATGTGCTCTGACATCTATGCTCTTAAAAATATTTGAAATGTATTTGATTGAAAGTTGTTGCTGCCTTAGGCAACAATGAAAGTTGTTGCTGCCTAAGGCAGCAATGACTTTCAGTCAAATTATTTTCCAAATCAACTCCAGCTCACCCTACCGCTGCTGCTAACTCGGTGATTCAGCCAGATGCGCATGTGTTACATGGATTGTGTGATGGTGGGGAATAACCTGCTATAAAGACCACCTACCTGCCTTTAGAGACCATTTTCTTCAAATGTATTTAAACCTCTAGTAACCATCTGACTGAGTTTTTGCAGATGACATATTCCAAAGGTTATATCTCTGAATCTGATAAATATTTTGAAAACAATTGGACTGAAAGTTGTTGGTGGCTAAGCCGCCAACAGCTTTCAGTCGAATTGTTTTCAAAATATTCAACAAGTCAAGAGCTTTTGAAAATTGAAATTATTGGCTGCACTGGCTTGCAGCAGTGAGACAGTTAAGAAACCAGCTGTTGTTAGCACTGATATCATCTATTTTCAGTTAAACATTGTTCAAAATCACTAATGCAAAAAAAACAGCCCAGAGTTTGTTGTCAATATCTCGAAAACTAAATCATTTGGCTGAAAGTCAATGGAAGTGACACTGATGGATGGAAAACTTAAGTAAGATTAGTTGAAATTCCAATGTTCCAGGTGAGCGATACAGGCCCATTGGGCCTCTTGTTGTTGGTGTCATTCTATTGATCATTCCATTGTGTCCTTCACATCACTACTCATTGTGTCCTATTGTTGTGATTCTTGTACTTGAATCTATTTTGTCATTCTAAATATTCACGGAGGATATCCACTGATTGCTACATGTATTGCTATTCTGCCGGATATATTAAAAATACAGTAACACAATCAAGGCAGCAACAACCTTCAGTCAGAGTAATTTTTATCTCTCTTGACAGCAGACCTACGGAATTGCTGATGAGAACTGTTGACTTTGTGATCGGTACAGGTCAAAACTGTCTATGCCTGGGACTTTCTTATCGGGCCAATAATGGTGATTCCGTAATACGACAATAGAATTACTGAACCACCATTATGTGGTCATGTGATCTATGTATCACAGGTGATAAATATAGTGATCCATTTCATGTGCCGCCCATTTCTAGATAAGCGCCACCTATTTCTAACTCTGCTCCACCCACTTCATATGCATGCTCTAATCGAATTGAAACTCTTGGTTTGACCTTTCCATTTGTAGCTATGCCCAGCCCATCTGGAGTTAAGCTCCACCCACACCTCGTTCTTGTTGAGATCGATTGATCTCTGAACTCCCTGACTATCAATTTCCAGAAAACAATACCGGTAAGCTGTTGAATATTTGGAAACTAATTTGACTTGGTGCTATTGCTGCCAAAGGCAGCAGTGGCGCCCAACCAAATAGATTTCTAAATATTTAAACATCATCTTTATTAAATAGTGAAGATATACAATTCGTACAACAATGCTTAGTCCGTCTTCAATTATGCATTCGTGATGTACTTATCTACAATGTATGTCATTCATAACATCATTGATTATGACATCATCCTACACGTCACGTAGTTGATTATGACATCATATGATGGATGAATAAATTGGAAAGGTTCATTCAATGAATCTAACTTTCCAGCTAACTATACAAGTAGTTGCTGTTGAATATTTAGAAACTAATTTGATTGTGGGATGTTGCTGCCATACAGCCCCCTATGGCACCAACAGCTCCCAGTCAAATTAGTTTCAAAATATTCAACAGAATGTTTATTAAATTTTTAATTCATCAAAGACATACAATTCGTGACAAACTTTGTGATTTTAATGACGGAGGTATACAATTTTGATTTGGATGGGGAACCTGTGATATATTTGATTACGATGTCAGGTACTTGAGTGATAGATTGGATCCCACCATTGACATATGTGACTGCCTTCTTTAGTGATCAGATTCTGATGGTTTATCATATTTTTCTTATAGTTGTCTATGCCATGGTTTTCTCCTGATAGGTGGCGGGACTCTGATTCATACATGTACATTTGTGTAGTTTTATGTTTATTTTCTCTGGTCAAATATTAGTCTATCGAGTAGTGCTGAAGGCCACCAGGTAAAAGTTCAGTACTACCTGAAATAAAAAGTGATTTAGTGTGTTATCTGCCTTGATGATGTTTTGAATTACGTCAGTCATTAACCCTTTAACTTTTGAAATTGCAATGGCTCAATTTCAAACACAAGCACAGGAAAGTTTTTAAATATTTTGAAACTTATTTTACTGGAACCTATTGCTATCTATGGTGGCAATAGCTCCAAGTTAAATTAGTTTCAAATTATTCAACACTATTCCTTACGTCATAAGTGATTTGTCATTCCTGGTCTGTGACAGGTAAAGTGTTGAATGTACACATAAGCAAGTTATTTTTCCTGTTCCCTGTTTATCTGAGCTAATCTGTGCTCTGTTCTACCTGGTAATCATTCATATTTTAGTGTTATCTTCTTTTGCAATATCATACATGCGGTTAATGCTCAATTCCATTGCTCCTTTCTTCTTCTGACTGCATATGGACGGATCCATTTCTAGCTATGGCTCCCCAATTTCTATCTATACCCATTTCTAGCTATGCCCCGCCCATTTCTAGCTATGCCCTACACATTTCTAGCTATGCCCTGCCCATTTCTAGCTATGCCCTACACATTTCTAGCTATGCCCTAACCATTTCTAGATATGCCCACCCATTTCTGGTTATGCCCCACCCATTTCTAGCTATGCCCCACCCATTTCTAGCTATGCCCCACCCATTTCTAGCTGTGCCCACCCATTCCTAGATGCACTTCCCATTTCTGGCTATGCCCCCACCCCCACCCCCACCCCCAGTTCTAGCTATGAGCCGCCCATTTCTAGCTATGACTCACCAACTTCTAGCTATGCCCTGCCCATTTCTAGCTATCCCCCCATTTCTAGCTATGGTCCGCTCATGTCTAGCTTTGCCCCGCCCATTTCTAGCTATGGTCCGCCCACGTCTAGCTTTGCCCCGCCCATTTCTAGCTATGGTCCGCCCACGTCTAGCTTTACCCCGCCCATTTCTAGCTATGGTCCGCCCACGTCTAGCTTTGCCCCGCCCATTTCTAGCTATGGTCCGCCCACGTCTAGCTTTGCCCCGCCCATTTCTAGCTATGGTCCGTCCGCCCACGTCTAACTTTGCCCCGCCCATTTCTAGCTATTGTCCGCCCACGTCTAGCTTTGCCCTGCCCATTTCTAGCTATAGTCCGCCCACGTCTAGCTTTGCCCCGCCCATTTCTAGCTATGGTCCGCCCACGTCTAGCTTTGCCCCGCCCATTTCTAGCTATGGTCCGCCCACGTCTAGCTTTGCCCCGCCCATTTCTAGCTATGGTCCGCCCACGTTTAGCTTTGCCCCGCCCATTTCTAGCTATGGTCCGCCCACGTCTAGCTTTGCCCCGCCCATTTCTAGCTACACTCCAGTGACTTATTATGACTGTTGGAATCGATTTGAAACTTTGAAACCTGAATTCTCAGAATCTAAGTTTTACGGTACCTATACATGTAAGCTGTTGAATGTTATGAACCTAATTTGACTGGTGGCTACTTCTGATAGGCAGCAATAGCTTCCAGTCAAATTAGTTTCATAGCTTTCATTAGTTTTAAAATATTGAAAAGAATCATTTTGATTTAGATGTCCGCTAACATGTGATGTCATTGTTTATGATGTCATATACTTGCGTGACAGGTAGGATACTTCCTTTGACGTCTCCTTACTCTCTATGAAATTTCTAAACATCATAAAATACTATGTACTAGATAGGCTGTCTGATGATGTGCCTCTTATGGCTAGTGGAGATCTGTATCATGACACAACCATCTGTATCATGACACAACCATCTGTATCATGACACAACCATCTGTATCATGACACAACCATCTGTATCATGACACAACCATCTGTATCATGACACAACCATCTGTATCATGACACAACCATCTGTATCATGTAACTACCGCACATACACCTCATTAGTTCACAAATTAGCATGATGTAAACATTTCTGATTCATTCTATTGTCCCTTTTCATTCTAAACTTGCAGTATTCCTGTTTCAAAAATGTGTATGACTATTGCATTTCATGAATATTATGTGTATAGTGTATAGAGAGAAAAGACCAAATATTGAACCCTTAGAAAGCATTATTGGCCATAGGGCTGAATCTGAGGCCCATCCATGTTACATGATGACAATGACAATTTTTTTTTACTCATTCTATATAATAATTTCTCTCAAGTTAAACAGAACAATAATTATATTTTTGTTTAGCTTTCAGAAAATGTTCTTTTTACATTGAAGTCGATGAAGGGTCACAATCAATTTTTTTGGCTTTTTCTTGAATTGAGGGGTATGCTCATTCAAAATGTCTAGCTATCATATATTTAATTTATTGCCATACATCTAGGTATATAATGTATCTATGCACTGAACTCAGTAAATAAAATGGCAAATCGTGGATGAGAAAATTGAAATCTACAAAACTTATAATCTAACTTTAACCCTTTAAGACTCTCAAGCTGGGAAAAATGGCTTCTGCAGGGATCTTGGAAAATATCCATTCACAGACCAAGAGAAATCGATTTTTGAAAACTCATCACTGAAATGACTGGCTCAGTCGTTAGATAGGTAGCTTTTCAATGTGTAATAGATAATGGTCAACAAAGCATTTATTAGCTCATCTGCACCTGGCCCAAAGGACCAAGTGAGCTTATGCCATGGCGGCCAGCCATCATCCATCTATCAAATCGCATTGCCTCCTTAACGGTTTGACTGATTTCTATGGTAGTAGGCTCCAGAACATCTATTCAGAATTTTGATTGGTCAAATTTTTGGGTGAAAAATTTACAAAAAAATGTCAAAATGCATCTCCTTAACCGCATGCATGGATTTCAAACAAATTTGTCTTGAAGGATCCTGTAATGGTAGGCTTCAGAACCTCTATTCAGAATTTTGATTGTTCAATTTTTTGAGTGAAAATCTTATATTTTATGGCCAATTTACCGGAAATTGTCAAAACGCAATTCCTCTTCACCTGCTTCACGAATTTCAACCAAATTTGGTTAGACTGTCCATATTGTGGCACGCTCCAGAAATTCTATTCAGAATTTTGATTGGTCAAGGTTTGGGTGGGGTGGTGGGGGAGGGTGTTAGGAATTCTTAGATTTTATGAAAAATTTACTGAAAATTGTCAAAATGCTTCAACTCCTTAGACATGTGGTAGAGACAGACCCTATCATAGTACTGTATGCTTCAGATCTTCAATTAAGAATTTTGCTTCATGAATTTTTTGCGTTGAAAGATTTTATGAAGAATTTACCAGAAATTGTCAAAATGCATCTCCTTAACCACTTGGTGGATTTCAACCAAATTTGGTTAATTAGACCAAGAGAAATAGTGGACGTCTCTGGAACTGATATTCATATTTTTTATTGGTCAATATTTTGTGTGAAAATCGTAGTTTTTATGAAAAATTTACTGCAAATTAAATAAACGCTTCTCTTCCTTAGCTGCTTGGCAGATCTATTGTCTAGAATGACCCTATCATGATCTAGTATTCAGAATTTTGCTTGTTCATGTTTTGGGGTAAAATCTTAAATTTTATGAAAGATTTTCCAGAAATTGTCAAAACGCATCTCCTCATTAACCGCTTGCGGGCATTATCAAATTGGTTGGAATGATTCTACAGTGGTAGGCTCTAGAACTTCTATTCAGAATTTTGGTTGCCCAATTTTTTGGCGCCCATCTCGGATTTTCTGAAAATTGTTCACACCCATTTAAACACTACTTATTTAATGGACCGATTTCAACGAAACTTGAGTGAAGGGATCCTGTGGCGTTAGGCTTCAACATATCAAGCAATGATTTTGATTGGTAAAATTCTTTGGTGGCCATCTTGGATTTTCCAAAATTTATCCATCCTGTCTATTTTAATGCAAATGGTGCAAATGCTAATGTTCTAGATGAGTGTCGCAGGCCCTTGGGCCTCTTGTTGGAATAAATATGTCAATGTTTTTTGTGTGTGAATGGTCCAAAAATTTGCTTTAAAAGCATAAATGTATATTAATTAGCCTGTTAACGGTAAAGATTAGTCAAGAAAATTAACATTTCTGATTAGTGAATATCCAAGAAAACTAACATTTCTGATTAGTGAATATCCAAGAAAACTAACATTTCTGATTAGTGAATATCCATTTGCAGGGCCAAAGGAAGACTGTTTTTGAAAATTTAACACTGGAATGATGGACTCGGTTATTGAGCCAGGCAGTTCAGTGATGAATTTTCAAAAATAGTCTTGGCCTACAAATGGACATTCCTCAAGACTAATGCAGAGGTTGGTTGTGGCCCACTGAACCATTAAAGGGTTAATTATTAATAAATAAATATAAATTAATACACCCCCCCCCCCCCCTCTCAATCTTGCCCACAGTCACTTAATTCTCCATCTGCCCACCCATCATGCAGTAAATAGTCAAATATATTTATAATGTACACTATAGACTATCACACAGTGGTCATTCAAGACAGACAGTAGCCTAATACACCTCATGTCCTATTGTAATATATAGCTTTTGGGACAAATTAAGCTGGTTCATTAACCATTCAATGGTGATGAATGTCGATTTGCAAAGACTAATTTGATGCTCCCCGAAAAAAAATTCGCGGGAGCATATAGTCGCCGCTTTTCCGTCCATCTGTCCATTCGTCTGTCCGTCCGTTCACCATATATAAGTTTGTCCGGGGCATAGTTTCAAGACTTTTTCACATATGGTCACAAAACTTGGTATGTGGATGCATCTTAGGGAGAAGGTGTGCGGAGTATGAAAAGTAGGTCAAAAGTAGGTCATGATGACCTACTTTTCATGGTCGACTGAATATCACAGAAAATGTTTGTCCGGGACATGCATCTTAGGGAGAAGGTGTGCGATGTATCAAGAGTAGGTCATGCTGACCTACTTTTCATTGTCGACAATATCACAGAAAATGTTTGTCCGGGGAATAGTTTCAAGACTTTAACATATGGTCACCAAACTTGGTATGTGGATGCATCTTAGGGAGAAGGTGTGCGGAGTATCAAAAGTAGGTGATGTTGACCTACTTTTCATGGTCGACAATATCACAGAAAATGTTTGTCCGGGGCATAGTTTCAAGATTTTTTCACATATGGTCACCAAACTGGGTATGTGGATGCATCTTAGGGAGAAGGTGTGCGGATTATCAAAAGTAGGTCATGCTAACCTACTTTTCATGGTCGACTGAATATCACAGAAAATGTTTGTCCGGGGCATAGTTTCAAGGTTTTTTCACATATGGTCACCAAATTTGGTATGTGGATGCATCTTAGGGAGAAGGTGTGCGGAGTATGAAAAGTAGGTCATGCTGACCTGCTTTTCATGGTCGGCTGAATATCACAGAAAATGTTTGTCCGGGGCATAGTTTCAAGACTTGCACATGTGCTCACCAAACTTGGTATGTGGATGCATCTTAGGGAGAAGGTGTGCAGTGTAGAAAAGTAGGGCATGCTGACCTACTTTTAATGGTCGACTGAATATCACAGAAAATGTTTGTCCGTGCCATAGTTTCAAGACTTGCACATATGGTCACCAAACTTGGTATGTGGATGCATCTTAGGGAGAAGGTGTGCGCAGTATGGAAAGTAGGTCATGCTGACCTACTTTTCATGCTCCACTGAATATCACAGAAAATGTTTCTCCGGGCCATAGGTTCAAGACTTTTTCACATATGGTCACCAAACTTGGTATTGATTATTACAGAAAATATCTCTGTTCATATATGTACATGTATTTTTCATATGATGCCAAGCAAAGTCTAAGTGTGTTTATTTAGAGAAACTTAGATTTTGCTTTTATTAACCTATCCTTAACAAATTGTTCGTTAGGGCAAATCCCGCCAGACCAAAAGAATGATGGCCCACCAAATCATTCTTACTCCCCAAATTGTGGATTTAACATCATTACCCCAAACCAACAATATTTTAAGGATGGCCTAAGATGGTGCTATCTCATTGACAATTTCAAGTTCGTTTTTCTGTGTCTGAGCCACAGTTCCAAACCTTTCCCTGAAGCATATGCCTTCGGGGTTATCCATTCAATTTCTCTGCAGAGTATGCCTTCGGGGAGCATACATTAATTTGTTGATTTGCCTTGTTTCTAACTGTACCACTGGAATGACTGGCTAGGTTACCGTAATTCATGTCATGCCTGTGGTCAATTTTCAAAAATGGTCTCTTGACCTACAAATGGGTATTGTTGACTACCTAGGCTGGTTTTTGCCAGTTTGACCGTTAAAGGGTTACGATAGCTTTTCTACTGACCACACATGTTTAAAGACTCAAACCAGTCAGAAAAGGGCTTCTGCAGTGGTCCTGAGAAATGTCCGTTTGCAGACCAAAAGAAGATTAGTTTTGAAAATTTCTCACTGAAATGACTGGCTCGGTTACCGAGCCAGTCATTCCAGTGAGAAATTTCAAAACTAATCTTCTTTTGGTCTGCAAATGGAGATTTTCTATGAAAAATGGAAATTTTCCTGAACAAATTTAAGGATTAAAGTGTTAATTGCTGTGTGTTTGCCCAAGACGCAGCAGGTGTCCGAGAGAGAGAGAGAGAGAGAGAGAGAGAGAGAGGGAGGGAGGGAGGGAGGGAGGGAGGGGGGGGGGAAGAGAGAGAGTTTACGCTACAGTGTGATGATAACGGCACAATGAAGTACCTGTTTCTTAGTGAATTTGTTGCATGGTGTTTGTTAATGAATCATCCTGCTATCCATTGCTTCCAATATACGCATCTCATCTGCCACAGCTTTGCTAGTCACATGACTATAAACAACTCTGCTTTATTTAATAACATCAAACCAATGATAACCTCGACAATATTCCAAATAACACGTACCCTGCAAATACTGCTAGTTCTGCAATTGTCTAATCAAATGTAAGCATCCTCTTCATCATAAATTCATTATAATAATTAGAAGTATTGCCGTCTAAAGTACAATTATCTCCAGAGGTGAACTATCCATTAAAGAACTTGATCTAGGAAGTCATTTTCTCGAGACAAGTAAGCGCAGCATTTAGTAACGCTTATGCAGCATACCTCATGAGTAGTATAACCAACAGAATGATTAGTAAGTGACATTTAGCTATGCCCCACCCATCTCCAGCTAAGCTCCACCCACACCTCGTTCGTGTTGGGATCGATCGATCTCTGAACTTCCTTACTATCAATTTCCAGAAAACTACAGGTAAGCTGTTGAATATTTTGAAACTAATTTGACTGGGTGCTGTTCATATGGCAGCAACAGCGTCCAGTCAAATTAGTTTCAAAATATTCAACAGCATGTTTATTAAATAGTAGAGACATACAATTCGTACAACGTGTCTGACTATTAAAAGTTAAAGACGGGCCATATAGAATCATTTATGATGTAATAATTGATTCTACACACCGCTTAGCTGATTATGACATCATATGACGTCAGATGAAAGATGGCTACTCTGAAAAGATGAATTGCAGCACTTGCTGTCAGGTAACTTCATTTTAAGTGTTGATTTTCTAAATGTTTTAGCACAACGAATCATTTGTTTATCCATCCATGTTTCTAATTCTGATTAGATTGTTGCCTAATCAATTGATGTGAGGTGAAATTGCTGTGAATTCACTAGCCCGTTAGTGTGCATGGTGGGAAAAACAGGGTGTTGTGGTCTTGAGAAATGTCCATTTGCAGGCCAAGAGAAGACAATTTTTTAACAGGAAAAGATTGGCTCGATGACCAAGCCGGTCATTCCAGTAGTAAATTTAAAAAAAATTTTCTTGACCTGCAAACGGACATTATAAACACAAACCTGTGGGATTTTTTTTATTAATCTTCGCCATTATTGCGCTGACCTTTCATTAATTCACTGACCTTTCCAACACAACATGTGTGGTTTGTTGCAGAAAGTCATATTGCTGATTATTACTCAGGTGAGGTGAGAGAGAAATTTTATTGTCACATATCTGCTTATCCCTTCTGCTGTTGAAATGTCACCATTCAGTTACCTTTTTATCTGAAAATGTGTTTATTTTGAAAACAGGTGTGTTGAACAGTGTTACTGTTTTAAGCAGCTTTAGCAGTATCTGTTTTCAAGATAAGCTCCAGTGATCCTCTCACATTGTTCTATATTTAGTTTGTTTGTGTGTACAGCAGTAGAAGGGTTACTACACTGTTAATGTCACAATGTCACACAATATAATCTCTAGGCCTACGCTTAATAAGCACTGTTACTTCACCATTTATGTTCAAATTGAATGCTAATTATACTTTCACATTTAACCCTTGTCCTGCCATTTTCTCTTTATTCTCCCCCTTTGCTGCTGCATGTGAACCACATCAGCATTGACAGTAAACATGATTACCGTAATGGTGGCTTGCCTAACTCTGCATACCGACAAGAAGACACGCCTCCGTCTTATCAACTCGCTGGCCGTTACGCTCCTGGTGGAAGTGGCTACGGAAGTAGGGACAATCTTAATCATGGTGGTGGTGGTGCTAGTAGTAGTTCTGGTGCTGGTGACTTCTACTTCAATCCTAATCAGAATGGTATGATTGGTGGTGATCGCAATGGCTATGGTGGTCAGAATCGTGCAGGAGGACAGGATCGTTCCGCGCAGCATAATTATGATGATTATCGTGGTGGTAGGTCAACTTTGAATGCAGTAACTATCAACCAGGCTGCTGACCCTTCTGCACCTCCTGCATATTATTATGCCGACTAACTTTTCTCATCCTTCACTACTGTTTCTACTAATGCAGCATGTAAGTAATAATTCTATCGACTAACCGGCGAGGAAAGGTTTGCAGCGCATGCTCACAAGCATTCACAGAAGTACCATTTCTGTTTGCGTAGCAACAGTATCATATTTTGATATAGCTGGATAGATTGACACCAAACTTTGTTAAACTGTTCATGTTGGCATCGAATATTTGCATTGCGAAAATGCATCTGATTCGCTTACAAACACCAAAGTAATCGCCCTTGCAAATAATTTTTCTAACCTAGTGGGTTAACCTTTTGGCATAAACTACCACCCATTTAGAAACTAGATTAGTCTGACCAGTTTGGATAATATAGGTTTAACCAAATCTGTTAAAATATTCTTATAGGCATTTCATGTTTGCATTATGCAAATGAAGGTAATTTCATCAGTTGTTAATTTCTAGCTTTAATGTGTACCACCCATATCAAAACTAGGATAGTCTGATCTAGTTTCTGGAGAATATAAGTCAAATTCCCCATTGAAATCAATAGTAAACTATTTTGGCAGCAGGTTTTGTCATATTTTGGGCTATTTATACTAAGTCTGGTCAATATGATGCTCTCGACTATTGACTTATATTGGCACTACGAAAACGACGTATATATAACTTCAAATCCAGATTTCATATTACCCTAGAAATAACGTAATTCTCGTTAATCTTGGTGTCAAATAATACATCAAACAGCTTAACCAATCGATCCATTAGCTGTAATGGTAGGTAATCTTGGCTTATGTCTATTCAAATCCATATTGAATTATCTCCATTTATCTTATTCCACTGCGTGATGAAAGTACTGAGAGTACTTACGTATTCATCCATTCTGACTCAAAGCCAGGTTCTGATTGGCTAATACAGTCTGCTATGCTTTCATGTATGTGAGAAATCTAGATGAAAATTAATAAAGTTAGTCTTGAGTATATTCTTCCAAAATGCCTTAGAAAAAATCTTATGGGCAGTCTGTTAAAGCAGACTTTGGGAAAAGGATCATCAATTTGTCTGTTTACCCTTTCGCCCTCGAATTTATTCAAGAAAATTCTGATTTTCTCATAGAAAACATCCATTTGCAGACCAAGAGAAGACTGTTTTTGAAAATTTACCACTGGAATGACTGGCTCGGTCATCGAGCCAGTCATTACAGTGGTAAGTTTTCAAAAATAGTCTTCTTGGTCTGCAAATGAACATTTCTTAAGACCACAGCAGAAGCTATTTTTGGCTGATGTGAGTTTTAAAGTGTTAGTATCTACAAATTACTGTCTAGTATGTTTGTCATTTAGAAATTTGTGTAAGTCTATTTAAGAGGTCTATTATGTTAGTCATAGCAGTTTCTATTTTTGGTGTAATCTCAAACTATTCAGGTTTTTTTTGGCTCAGCTGACCTATAGCGATGACCCATCGTTTATTGTTAGGCTGTATGACTGTCATATACAATGGTGGCACCTTTCTTTATTTCTCAATGGCTAAAATAAATAGTTTGACATCTAATATCTGTGTTGCGAAAATCAAGTTGATTCAATGTCAAACCCCAGAGTTATCCCCCTTCAACATTTCTACAGCATAGGAACCTATGGGAAAAGATTTTCTTCGGTGATACATGGATATTTTTGGACATAAGCTAGCAGCCATATAAAAACTAGGTCAATCTGACCTAGTTTCTGGACAATATATGTCAAGGCTCAATTTTGCCATTGACACTAATGTACCGGTAAGTTATTCAGGCAACCCTGTTCATCATCTTTTGACTGATTTTTACCAAATTTGGTTAAAATGATAATTTAGACCAGATAATGAGATTGCTTAGAAATGACCGTAATAGCCTGAAAGCTCCAGAGCTTAACCCTATCACACTGATGTCAATATTCTATCTTTTACTCTGTCAATAGCAAAGAAACTGGTGTACATTTTTCAAGAATTTTAGTGGATGATGTTGTTGTCTACGACAGCACCATGTTCCACCAAATTTGTTGTAAAATGCACACCAGTTCATCCTTTAATTTAAATTTAAAATTTTAGATTTTGACATTAGAGTTGTAGGGGTTAAGTGTGAGACAGGTGAGCATCCAGGCTTTTGGGCCTTTTATTGCTAAGGAGTAAAGTGAAACTTGTTGATTTATAAAAATGACATTGAGTTACGGCTTTTGTCCCATGGTCACTGGCACTTCAGATTACCAGTGTCCAGTTGCTTTCATTTTGGAAACACTTTCCAAGTTAGCTGTTTCTGGCTAACATAATTTAGTAACATTTTCTTTAAAATGAGCACCAACCTTTCTCCATCTAACGCTGCATTTAACATTTAACCTTTTTAACATGTATCAGTGTGGTAAACATCAGTTTCTAGCAGTGCCACTTTTACAATAAACACCGCCCTTGTCTATAGGAAACAAATTAATGGAGGGATCTGCTCTGTCACTCAAGTATGATGTATCTGACATCATTATCAAAATGTCATTTGTTAGCTCATGTCACAATCCTTTAGTAGTGTTTAAATTGTATGTCTGATGAATTTACAATTTAATAAACAGTC
This sequence comes from Chaetoderma sp. LZ-2023a, assembly GCA_034401795.1. Taxonomy (NCBI): domain Eukaryota; kingdom Metazoa; phylum Mollusca; class Caudofoveata; order Chaetodermatida; family Chaetodermatidae; genus Chaetoderma; species Chaetoderma sp. LZ-2023a. The sequence continues at coordinate 43,005,843 of CM067372.1, forward strand.
TGTTGAATATCTTGAAAATTGCTTGATTGAGAAGTGTTTCTGCCATAGGCATTAACTGCCCCCTGTTAAATTAGTTTCAAAATATTCAACAGTTTAGCTGTATAGTTATATTGAAATTGGAACTCTGAGAATTCAGGGTGAAAAGTGTGTACAAAGTATACAGAGCTTAGCTAGAAATGGGCGGGGCATAGCTAGAAATGGGCGGGGCATAGCTAGAAATTGGCGGGGCATAGCTAGAACTGGATCTCAAGGAAACCATAAACGTCTTAGTCGTGATCATACCTGTATCCTCGACAAGATTAGTCGTGATCATACCTGTATTCTCAACCAGATTAGGCGTGATCATACCTGTATCCTCAACCAGATTAGGCATGATCATACCTGTATCCTCGACAAGATTAGGCATGATCATACCTGTATCCTTGACAAGATTAGGCATGATCATACCTGTATCCTCAACAAGATTAGGCATGATCATAGCTCTATCCTCAACAAGATTAGGCGTGATCATACCTGTATCCTCAACCAGATTAGGCATGATCATACCTGTATCCTCGACAAGATTAGGCATGATCATACCTGTATCCTTGACAAGATTAGGCATGATCATACCTGTATCCTCAACAAGATTAGGCATGATCATAGCTCTATCCTCAACAAGATTAGGCGTGATCATACCTGTATCCTCAACAAGATTAGGCGTGATCATGCCTGTATCCTCGACAAGATTAGATGTGATCATACCTGTATCCTCGACAAGATTAGGTATGATCCTACTTGTATCCTCGACAAGATTAGGCATAATCATACCTGTATCCTCGACAAGATTAGATGTGATCATACCTGTATCCTCGACACGATTAGGTGTGATCCTACCTGTATCCTCGACAAGATTAGATGTGATCATACCTATATCCTCAACAAGATTAGGCATGATCATACCTGTATCCTCGACAAGATTAGATGTGATCATACCTGTATCCTCGACAAGATTAGGCATGATCATACCTGTATCCTCGACAAGATTAGATGTGATCATACCTATATCCTCGACAAGATTAGGTGTGATCCTACCTGTATCCTCGACAAGATTAGGCGTGATCATTCCTGTATCCTCGACAAGATTAGGCGTGATCATACCTGTAGCCTCAACAAGATTTGTCGCCAGAAAATAGTATGGTACTTTTGTGATGCTTGTGAAAATATGAATGCACGTGAATGCTCGCTTCTATCTATAACTAATTACTAATGGCATCCATAAAGCTTTATGAGAGCTAACTGTAACTCTCTACTTATAAACCACTGTGTTCTTGAGCTCTGGAAGCTCTCAGATGACTAGCGCTTTCATGGTCAAATTTGGTCAAAAATATTCCAATTTTTCTCTTAGAAAATCTGGAGCCAGTCACTGTAGTGGTAAATTTTCAAAAATGGTCATGTCTTGGGGGGGGGGGGGGTAAATGGACATTCCTCAAGCGCTCTACAGAGGCCGGTTTTGGCCGGATTGACCATTAACTGGTTAATAACTATTTGAAAAATATGTGATTTATACTAAAATGAAGTCATGGTGTGGAGATGTATCATCCTCTCCAAATGTGTGTGCATGTGCTCTTTCTATTCAAGCATGCGCACATGTGCGCTTCCTATCCAAGCATGTGCTCTTCATCTCCAAGCATGTGTGCAGGTGTCCGTTGGAACAGAATGAATGACTTGAGTGATAAGGTGACACATCATTAGCTCGCCTGCATCAAAGGCCAAGTGAGCTTATACCATGGCGGCTGTCAATTATTCTTCAGCCACCCATCAGCCTCTTTTTCAATGACTCAATTACTATTTAGCTGATCTCAAGCAAATTTAGGAAGGAGCATCCTTGGGTCAAAGAGATCCAAGATAGTTCAGACGAAGCCAATTGGTTAATTTGCTCAGCTACCACATTGAATTTTGTGGTATTTTTACAAACACTGTTAAAGATCTCTAAAAACATGTGACTGACTGAAAACCAAAGGAACTAGCTTAACCGAGGTCTTTCAAGAGCACCTGATTGGTTGAGTCATCTGGGAGCCATCATGGATAACAGCTTTCACAAGAATGACCCCCAGAACCACTGATGGGATTGAGCCAGAATTTGGGGGAGAACTGCTGATGAGACAAATGGTTATTCTGGTTTCTTTAATTAATGGTGAAGCCACCCTCTGCAGTGGTCGATAACCGGGACAGTCATTCCAGTGGTAAATTTTCAAAAATGGTCCTCTTGGCCTGCAAATGGACATTCAATAAGCACATATTTTGATATTCTTGACCAAATTTGGCCATTAACGTGTTAAGGGAAGTTGATCCGTTAAAAATTATAACTGCCATTGACCTATCAGAACTTATACTCTTTTACTCTGAAACTGCTAAAGGGATGCTTTGTATTCCCAGTCCAAATTTTCATATCTTCAACCAAAGCACGTGTTTGAAAACCTAACTTTCAATGATTTTTTTTTAAATTCTGATGATCCAGTTGAGCAATACACCTGTTCTATGATGACCTCTTGTTTCTGGAAAGGCCTTAGAGCATGGAATATTCTTGTCATAGGGCTGATATATTTACGGCTGAGGGTGCATGTTTTAGTGCATGTTTCACAGCATAGATGCATATCTGCCTATCATAAACATGTATGTTAGATGCATGTTTGACATTGTTTGCCTGTGTCAGTTATTGATGTTCAAAAAGAAGCTAGACTAATGCGTATTCTTTGATACAACTACGCACTCTAATGGCTGTTAATGCAGTGCCGATGCTAGGATAGACACCGGTTCATGTTGCAAACCATTTATTAGGATTCTCAGACTGCTGATCGAAATTGACATATATAAAGAAATACTCATTTTCAGTCATTCCAATGATAAAATTAAAAAAATGAACTCATGGTCTGCAAATGGACATTTTATATGAGAAAATTGAAATTTTTAAAAACAAATTTGAGAGTTAAGGGGTTAAATAAGACATTTAAGTACATGTAGTAGGAATTTCAATTACATTTGATCCTTGAAACTATTGTTTATAATCACCTATACATCATCTTGTTCTGATTAACCATTTTAAAACGTCTCTGTCTGTCTGTCTGTCAACTTCTTTATTCAACTTATCCAGGAACCACTGACACTGGGCCGATTTCAATGATATTTGACAGAAAGCATCTTTCAAACAAAGCTGATTTGGCCAATTTTTAGCTCACCTGGCCAGCTTACGCCATGGTAACCATCCGTCATCCTTAATCTGTCAACTTTTTGTTTAAGCAACTTGAGAACCACTGGGCGGATTTTAATTATAATTTGCCAGGAAGCATCCTTAGGGCACAGAGATCCATGTTTGTTCAAACAAAGTCAATAGGCCATTTTGTCCTGCAGACATCTTGGATTTTGTCCAATCTTTAGAAACATCTTAAAAAATCTTCTGAAACCACTTGAGGAAACAATTCAAAATTCATGAAACATCATCTAGGGCAGCAGCTGAGCGAAGTTTTATTCGAGCGAACCTGATTGACCGAATGCTTGGTCGGCCATCTTGGATGACCTAGTTTTCGTGACAATGACTTCCAGAACTACTGAATGGATCAGGACAAAATTTGGAAGATATTTAAAATTTGTTTAAGGAAAGTTGCGTAAAAATACATGACTGCCCATGTACCAATCAAAATGTTACATGTTTGGTAGTCATATGGATTCTTTAATCTGATTGATTTTGAAGCAGAATTTGGTTTTATATAGTTTTATATATTTTTTGGGGTATGCTGATTTCAAATTTGCCACTCAAAACTGTCGGATAAATGGTTGGTGGCCATCTTGGATTTCTTTCCACCAAAAAGTGCCGTAGTAGAGCAATCGGAAATTTTAAGCATCTTCTCGGGAACCGCTTGACTGATTTTAACCAAATTTAGTCGGACATCCCTGTTCTTGATGCAGTTCTGGTCAAACCTTAGGGTTATACTTATTGGTTATAACCTTTCTAGTTGAAATGCCTATGTTCCAGACGAGCGATACAGGCCCCTTGGCCCTCTTGTCGTTTTTCAAAATTCTTATCACATTCCTCTTATACACTTATACGTATCAGGGAATTCAATAACCATAGAATGAAACATTTATATTTCAACTAAATTTGAATTTCTACTTAATTACACTAACGCTACCACACACAGTGAACCTTCATCGTCTTTAAATAGTTCATCATAAGCAGCAACAACTACCAATCTTGAAAGAATTAACAATTTAACCTGCAAATTTATTCAAGAAATTTTAATTTTCTCATAGAAAATGTCCATTTACAGACGTAGAAAAAATTATTTTTAGAATTTATCATTGGAATGATCTGCTCTGTTATTAAGCTATTCATCCCAATTATAAATGTGCAAACATTGTGTTCTCTTGGTCTGCAAAAGGCCTTTTCTTAAGAATGTCTGTCCGTGCAGAAGCTGTTTTGGGTCAGCTTACATTTTAAAGGTTTAACCTCTACACTGCCATACCCACCTCCTAATGCCAACTATTAGCAGACAGTTCCATTGAATCAACTCTGATGTTCTTGCAAATTATTAATTGTTGTTCCTACTTTAGCATATCAACATCCTTAAGCAATGCATTTCAAAATGTTAACAGGTTTAGCGTAATTTTTCCCTCTGGCTGTATCTAACAACCTTAACCCATGCACCTAACACAGCATCAGTGTCAAACATACTAATTGTGACATTAATCATAATGTCTGTGTCTTTAGCACTGCTATAATAATTAGAGGAAGGATAATTACTAATATGACTTGCTCGATGTACCGGCAGCGTCCATTGTTCTAGTCATTGGTATCACGCTTGCTTGCCTCTTTGTGATAAAGAAATGATCCCATCACTATTAATCACGCGGATTGGTAATCCTTTAAACTACTAAAGGTAGTAAAACTTAATTAGCAATTCTAGTTACCAAAACCTCCCTACCCTTGGTGATGCTTATGACATGTATTACGTCACACCTGTGATGATTCAACACTGCGTATGACGTTCACTACACCAACGTCAAATTCTATTACAAAACAATTTAATAATCATATGAGTTTAAACAGTGTTTACTAATGGACCGTTTCCAGTGTACTGAATGTACCAACAGTTACAAGTTCAACAACACAAAAAACCTCAAAACATCTTATGGAAATAGTCTTAATCAGAATCTGTCAGTCCTCTGATGAGTAAAGTCATAACAATGGCACGAAACGCTAGTAGTCTGGATCAGTATTGGACCGTTTTCGCCAACACGCTAAACAATGACCAACACTCCTTTTTACCAAAAAAATGATAGCTCTGCAAAACCCAGCAGAGCCGCAAAAAATCACTGTCATCCCCCCATTATTCCTTGCCCAGAAACCACCCACCAAGTATACAAACAGAACATGTATAAAACCAACACAGTCATTATGTATACAAACAACTGGGTATATGCAACTAATAATATACACATATACTCACACCTTTGAGTACACAACAAAACAGCCAACCGGGTATACAGGAAAGCATACCCACACAATCAAACGGGTATACAATGACAAAAACAATTAAAAACTACCCCAACAAACGGGTACAAGTATACACCCAAACGGGTACAAACAGGTATGAGTACACAACCAAACGGGTACATTTGGTGTAGCCAAAGGGTATAAAAGGAGCGTGCAAACAGCACATCGGTATCCAGACTCAACTGACATCTCAGTTCGCATCGGGACAAACCAGAAGCAACGCATCAAGCTTTTAGAAAAGTCATTTCTTTATCACAAAGAAGCAAGCGTGATACCAATGACTAGAACAATGGACGCTGCCGGTACATCAAGCAATACTTCTGTAACATCCACAGAATAGGATCATAGAAGTACTCCACCACGACTCGATAGCATAGGAGCAACGGCTTCCCGCAAGGATCGTGAGAAATTCTAGATCCACCAACTTCACTGTATGGATCCCATCGGTATTAATCACGTGGATTGGTAACCCTTTAAACTACTAAAGGTAGTAAAACTTAATTGATAATTACTAATATGTTTGAGTTTATCATTAACCTCCTATTAACCATTTAACCCTTAAAATCGTTCAATGTCAATTTACACTACATTTTATACCCCGCCCAAAAATTGGTGGATTATTATGTGATGCCGTTTATGGGTGGGCGTGCGGCAGAGTGGTTTCCACATGATAACTCCGCTACCGATTATCGGATTGCTTTGAAACCTCATAGGATGATTGGACTAGGTCTGAGGAAGAACATCGAAAGCAACGATGATCCGAAATCCAAGATGGCCACCAGCCACCGACATCCATCTCAAAAATTGGTTTCCACACAATAACTCCTCTACCGTTTATCAGATCGCTTTGAAACCTCATAGGATGATTGCACTAGGTCTGAGGAAGAAACCTATGGAAATCGACGATGATTCGAAATCTCAGATGACCGCCAGCCACCGGCGGGTATTTTGAAAATTGTTCTCTGCATGATAACTCCGCTATCGTTTATCAGATCACTGAAACTTGATAGGGTGGTTGGACCAGGTATGGGGAATAAACCTATCGAAATTAAAGATGATGCGAAATCCAAGATTCCTGCCAGACACCAGCGGCCATCTTGAAAACAGGTTTCCGAACAATAACTCCATTACCTTTTATCGGATTATTTTGAAACTTTATCGGGTCGTTGGACTAGGCCTGGAGAAGAAACCTATCAAAATTGATGATGACCCTAAGTCCAAGCTGCCCGCCAGCCACTGACGGCCTTCTTGAAAATTGGTTTCCAAACGATAACTCCAATTTTGTTTAGTGGATCGCTTTGAAACTTCAGGATTCCTGGACAAGAGGAAGAAACATATTGAATTTATGGAATATCTGAAATAGAATATGGCTGCCAGCCACCATCTTGAAAATTGGTTTCCGGGTGATAACTCCATGACCGTTTAGTGGATCGCTTGAAACCTCTTCTGATATGTATGATAACTGTATTCTGCGGCTGTGGTAGTAGAAACATCCTACAGCTGCAATCAGTCCTTCTTCACTTTTTCCCACTGTGTCTTGTCCTCAGCCAAAATCCTTAGCTTCCTCAGGTCCATTCTTGACTTGAGTGTACCGAGTCCTGCTTTCTTGAGGTCACCTCGTAGCATGCTTAGCAGATTTATGCAATGATGTCCTCCTGGCTTTGTATTTGCTGACTCCGAGTAGGGCGAATTTCAAGGCTCCCTGTGCTGGTGTCTCTTCTGGCATCCTTAGCACATGGCCAAACATGGACCACCTTTGGTGGGTGACATTTACAGACAGCGGCGATGTATTACACATCTTGTATAGTGCATCGTTGGAAATTATGCTGTCTGGCCATCGGTGTCCAGTGATGGTGCGTAAGTGTTTGTGGTGACAGGCATCGAGTTTGTCTAGAGCTGCCCAGCTGTTACAGCTATACAGCATCAAGGATATGCAGTTTGCATTGTATAAACGTAGCCACTTTATCAAGGGCATCTTTGATCTACGAATCCATAGCTTCCAGAAGGACTCGAAAGCTATGTTCCCCATGACGCAGCGTGCAGAAATGTCAGCGGTACTACAAAGCAGTGAGCCCAAGATTTTACTTTTCCTCCATGGGTCGCCGCCACGAAGTGGATCTTCATTTTCTATAGTTTTGTGCTTTGTAGATAGGTATATGTGGATGAACTCTGTTTTGGATTCATTCATAAAGATTCTCAATTTTTAGTTTGCTCGCAGCTATTGGGAGAAGTTCGTCAAGGGGTTTCTTTTCCTCGTCTATGAAGGCCACATCGTCGGCATATTCCATCTCTAGCGGCATGCCCAGTATTGACACTGGGGGGGGGGGTGTTTAATCGTGACATGTCAATGCCCATTTTGTGGAAGTCCCAGTGTTTGGACATGACTACCGACACAAGCATGCGTTGAGCCCATACAATGTCTGCACAGCTGCGTCCACGTTTGAAGCCACTTTGACATGATCCGGTGAAGTATTCGATCTTGTCTCGGATGCGGCATAGACTAACTTTGGATAGGATTTTCCGTATGCTGTTGAGGAGCACAATGGGCTGCAGATTGCCTGGGGGCCCAGGTGGCTTCTTGGGCTTTGGTAGTGCGATAAGTGTGCCTTGATCTACAGCGTTGATGGGAAGGTGGTGCATAAAAGCTGAATTGATTAGGTGCGTAATCGCTTTTGAGATAATATCACTTGCATATTTGAATAGTTCATTGCTCATGCCATCGGGTCGAGATGCACGTCTATTTTTTAGGGCTTTAAGTGCCTTCTCAACTTCTGCTGTTTTAATTGGTGTTAGTAATGGTCTGCCATGGATGACTCTCACAAAATGTTTCGGGCAGCCTGAGCCCTGAGAGTTACTGACTACACACCACCACTCACTGTACACAACTCTGAAGGACACTTTATCGGCACTGACTAGGGAAAAGCCAAGGCGATCCGAGAATGGTTCAAGGAACAGTTCACTGACAATGATGATGAGCCCTTGCACCCGTTCTCAGGATTTGGAGTTTACCCAGCTTGGAGTTGAAATCACCACACATGAACAGTTTCCATCTAGCTGGGATTGTAATGGCGAAGCTCATGCAGTTCTGCATAGAAGGAACCTAATATTGCTGGATTCTCTGGCTTTTTCGGTACAAAAAAGCCCTTGGGGGAGCAGATAGCTAACATCGATGTCAGCTCCGATCCAAACGAATCCATAACCAAAATACTGAAATCTATGGAATCATCCGCTACCAGCACCATAGGTGTTCTTAAAAACAACCAAACTAGGTATACTGATGACCCTCTAGTAGTAAAACTGTCAGCAGAGCAGAAAGCATTACGGCTGCGCATCTATCAAAGTGGCCAAAGTGAAGCCCGCACCAAACTACGCCGGGAGCGCAATATTATCCTGCGCCACATTAGCGAACGCTTAAAAGATATTGCTATTCAACAGGCAGACTGCCTAGCAGATGAAATCACTGCCACGGATGACTGTCACAAAATGTTTCGGGCAGCCCGAGCCCTGAGAGTTACTGACTGTACACCACCACTCACTGTACACAACTCTGACGGACACTATCTTTTCTGATAGCTCTCAGTCATTGGTATGTCATGGCGGGGTATTATGCACCATTTGCAGAGCTCTTGTTAATATTTACCACTGGAATGACTGACTCGTTTATTGAGTCAGTGGTAAATTTTCAAAAACTTCTCTTGGTCTGCAAATGGACATTTTCGAACATGTTTCGCTCGCTCGAGTGTTAAAGGGTTAATAAATGATTATGCCTCTAATGGTCAAACTGGCACAAACAAATAAGATAAGCTGTTGAATAATTAGAAATTAATTTGACTTGGTAGGCAGCAACAGCACCCAGTCAAATTAGTTTCAAAATATTCATGCATGTTTATTAAACAATAAACACATAAAATTCAACAATGCTTAGTCCATCATCAATTAAGCATTTGTGGCAAACTTAGTTACACCATTCATGATGTAATTGATTATGACGTCATATAATTGACTGAGAAACTGGAATCCTCCATTGTGACCACTTACAGGTGAACAATTTCACTTTTAGACACAAGTTACAAAGATTTCTTTACAATATAAGAAATATTCTTCTCTTTACTTGCAAATAGACATTCATTAAGGAAGTATTTTGATGTTTTTATCAAATTTAACTGTGATGTAATGGTTATCCCATTACGCCATTATCATGAGCTCATAAATAACAAAACAAAAACACCACAAAAATTTATTTATTGTTCAAATGGTTAATATGAAGCTTCAACATGATGTGTTCAAGTTGAATGCTAAGGAGATTTTCTCCTGCAACCCGTGGCTGGTTATAATATTCTGTTTTACTCTCTAATGCTCGGGCTCGCCAAAGCTGCTTCTGGCGTGGTCTTGATAAATGTCCATTTGCAGACCAATAGAAGACTATTTAAAAAAAATTAATTCCAGGAATGACTGGCTCGATAACAATCATTTGGTGATAAATCTTCAAAAATAATCCTCTTGTACTGCAAATGGTAATTTTCTATGAGAAAAAAATTAATCTTGTAGAGATATGAGTTAAAGAGTTAACAATCGGCGTTTGAATAGTTTGATATTCTCCTTTCTTTACAGGAAATATACATGGTCATAAAGGACATTAGGAGCAGAGTATAGAATCTCATGAATCTATATGACCAGCTGTGCAGAGGACCAGATTTACAACACAGGGACTGTATTCACGAAGAGAGCCTAACTTACGCAACGGCCTATCTTCCCGCACCTGTTTAGAAGAACCGACTGCACAGTATTCACGAAGGGTGCCTAACTTACGCAACAGCCTATCTTCCTGCACCTATTTAGAAGAGCCGACTGCGCAGTATTCACGTAGTGTCTAAAATATGCACTGACCTATCTTCCCGCACCTATTTAGAAGAGCTGACTGCGCACTATTCAGGAAGAGGTAGTTAAACATTCAACTAATGTAGGTGAATAGACTTCAGCTTTTTTTTACTTACGCACTATTTAAAGGCTTCTCTTTAAGCACCACTTAGGCAGTTTTTCGTACTTAGGTTCCATTCGTGAATATGGCCCCTGTATTCTTGTGATACATATGTCCATAAATAATTTTGTTTTGTTGAGGTCAGAAGTTTTACCAGATGCAGTAAAATCTGAATATTTAGCCTCTTATATATGATGGTTGTGTAACATATTTTATTCTTAATTTATTGACACATCGCATATGGAAAGCTGATAAGCCATTCTCACAGTAATATCTGTTAGTGAGAGTATTTTATAATATATAAGCGGATGATGTCTGGTGAACCATGTTGCAATGAACAGATTTCAATGTTATATGTGCACTGAGAAACATACCCAACCCTTTAATGGTCAAGAGTGAGTGCCCATTTACAGGCCAACAGAATCCTATTTTTGAAAATTTACCACCAGAATGACTGCTCGATTATCGAGCCAGCCATTCCAGTGGTTAATTTTCAAAAATAGTCTATTGACCTGCAAGTAGACATTCCTCAAGCGCACCACAAAGGCTGTTTTTGACCATTAAAGAGTTAGCAATTCAGGCATATGTGGGTGATTGACAGCTCTAATCTCTTAGTATTATACACTGAGATATCTGCTGACTTCTCGATATGAATGTCTAGGGATGTGTTCACACTAGCGAGTTAATCCGAAGTGAATCTAATCAATCACAAGATTTAGTTTAGCTCGGATGAGCATTCACACTTCGACGAGTTGTGACAATTCAGTGAGTCTAGCCCTCTAGTATGAACTTCATCTAGGAATGCTTATCTGCATGTGATACACCAGCCCCTCATCCATTATTATTTACCTTTTCACTGATAAATCGCTGGGAAAAAATTACGATATAAAATTTATTCTGTTAAATATTTTGAAATTAATTTCACTGGAAGTTGTTGCTGCCTAGCGCAGCAACAACTTCCAATCAAATTAATTTCAAAATATTCAACCAGTTTTCCTGTAATGGTTACCTTGAAAATGAGGTATTGGGACTTTATCTGTGAAAGAGTTACGGCAATAACATTCCAAATCGTGGTCAGATTTTCACAGAATGTCACATTGCTTTAGTATCCAGAATGAGCATCAGGGAACCCTTTAATGGTCAAAGACATCAAGAGATTTCATTATTGAATGTTCATTTGCAGGCCATGAGAAGACTATTGTTAAAAGATTACAACTGGAATGAATCACTCGATTGTCTAGCCAGATATTCCAGTAAAATTGTCAATAATGGTGTTCTTTTAACCCGCAAATGGACATTTTCCAAGACCCCTGCGGTGGTCAGTTTTGACCAGCTCTATCAGTGAAGGGTTATTCACAGTTCTATGTAATATTCTGTGGGAGTGGTTTGCACTGTTTAATTTCCTCATTATTTTGTGTAGGATGGTCTATGGATTTTGATGGGTATTGCGACCTTATTTACCTAAATATATATCATATACCTTGTTAGCACCTGGCTAATTTACTCCCTGCGATGTGTCATGATAAGGATGATGTGGGAATAGAAAGTTATGATCAAACATAAGTATTGTTTTCGTATTGTGAACACAATTTACACTATCTGCTAACAAATCATGTCTCATGTGTCATTTTGACAGAGTATACTGATGTCTCTATCATAATCCTAATATACAATGTAGGGAGATACATACATACATATATATATATATATATATATATATATATATATATATATATATATATATATATATATATATATGTATATGTATATGTATATATATATATATTATTATTATTATTATATATTTTATAATGTGATAAAATATTCATGCATAATCAGTTATTAATCAGTGATAATTATCTCCATATGTTATCATTATTCTAATATTTTATTGTCAAGTCTGCATCATACTCCATTCAAATCTGTTTATAATGGATACCCGCTTTTGTGGTCAAACGATGATGTTTTCCGTGATATTATTTTGGTCACATGACCGTGTGTCTTAAGCCTTTAAAGGCTAATATAGCCAAAGACAGCCTCTGTAGATGGCTTCAGAAATATCCATTTGCAGATCGAGAGAAGTCTATTTTTTTGTAAATTTAACTGAGCCAGTCATTCCAGCGTAAATAAAAAGTCTTCTTAGTCTAAAAATGGACATGCTCTATGAGAAAATGAGAATTTTCTTGACACAATTTTGCAATTAAGGTTTAAGAAATTGCCATTGTTTGGTCCTAACAGCTAGCCATTTACATTAGCAAAGCTGTATTGACGCTTTGACACTCATATCAGCCAAAAACGGCTTCTGCAGTGGTCTTGACAAATACCCATTTGCTGACCAAGAGAAGACTATTTTAGAAAATTTACCACTGGAATTACTGGCTCAGCCAGTCAGTCCAGTGTTAAATTTTCAAAAATAGTCTTCTCTTGTTCTGCAAATGAACATTATCTAGGTGAAATTTGAAATATTCTTGAACAAATTTGAGTGTTAAATGGTTTAATTTGTCAAACCAGCCAAACGGTCCTCAGCTCGTGCCTCTATTTCAATTTCGCAACTTTAAAAGTTATATTCATTTATATAGAATGAAATGATCATATGTTAATATTTATTTCATTTTATTACATACAGGCTCAGTTTAAGCCTCTAAAAGTATATAATTTAAACAACTTTATTTTCAGTAATTTTGCTCTGAATATACACTTTTAAGATGTCCATAAACCTATTGGCTTTCATTTAGATGACCAGCCTGCTTTCTGTTCTCGGAATTGTAACTTTTGTAAATTTACATTTAAAACAGAATTTGAACAACATAATAATATATAGATCAAGAATATTGCTAAACAAGTTGCCATATTTGGCCAGTACCTTCTTTTAAATGTTGTCTCATTTCAAACTAATGGTTTTATATACCTGCTTCATTCAATTTACCTGTGACTGATTCTTGAACTTTAGCCACTTTAATGGTCAAGATTGATCAAGAAAATACAAATATTTGAATTCTGAATGTCCCATTGCAGGCAAAAGTATTTTACTACTGGGCTTCCTGACTCAGTTCTCTTGGCCTGCAAATGGACATTCCTCAAGACCACTTGTGTGGTCAGTCTTGTCTGGCTTGACCATTAACGGGTTAAAATCCTGGTTGGATATTTTACTAAACGTATTTGTTGCTGCTTAGAGGTGCGATGACTCTGATAATGGGGGAATCCAGTTTTAGCTATACCCCACCCATCTTTAGCTAAGCTCCAGTCATACTTCGCCTGTGTTGGGATCGATCGATCCCTGAACTTCAGAAAACTATACACTCAGTTGAGTGTTGAATATTTTGAAACTAATTTGACTGGGTGCTGTTGCTGCCTAGGGTAAATTAGTTTCAAAATATCCAACTTCATGTTTATTAAATAGTAAAGACATACAATTCATACAACAACCCTTAGTCCATCATGAACTAAGCATTCATGATGAACATAGCTATGTCAGATGAACATATCTATGTTAGCTACATCATTCATGACGTAATTGATTATGATGTCAGCATACACATTATCTTGTTGATTATGTCATGTGATTGGTTGACAAACTGGAATCCTCCATTCTCACAATATTCAGCTAATTTCATATTTATTCCACAACTGTATGATGTCAATTGTGTCCATTGTAAAAGCAACCAGTGATCATGTATAGTTTTTACTTTGACAGTGAAAACTGTGAAAACTGAGAATGAAATAGAATTATCAGGACTGGATTATTGATGCAAGCCTAAATCAGCAATAACCTTCAGTTAAATTGTTCGCGCACATAATCAGCCCAGTCACCCGTTACTTGTATGTATGACCTGTCGTGTGAAATGGAATACCTTTGCTATCATACCGTATGCAAGCAGAACAACTATGGAAATAATGTGATATTCAAGTCACCGTTGTGAATTGTGATATTTAAACACAGATAACTATATGTATAATTATATATAACCTGTAATCATCATTAACTCTTTAACACTCAAGACGGCCAAAAACGGCTTATGAAATGGGCTTGAGAATGTTCATTTGCGGACCAAGAGAACACTATTTTTTTTAATTGAGCACAGGAATGACTGGCTCCATAAACGAGCCAGGCAGTTAATGCAGTGGTAAATTTTTTTTTAAAGGTCTTCTGGGACTGCAAGTGGATATTTTCTATAAGAAAATTGAATGAATTTGATGGTTAAAGAACTAAACTAGCTATTACCTATCCCATGTACATAACTAGGCCTATTTTGCTCAATATTTTCAAGGAAATAAATACTTTAGGGGCAAATAAATTTTAATCTATTTAACAGAATTTGACAAATTGCATCCGAAATTTACAATCTATATTTTTTTGTAGTGGAATTGTAATCTGCAATAATGATCTGCTCTGGTAGTTGGCGGTTTCAGATTTTCTAGCAATAATTGTTTGTATATATATATATTTATATTTATATTCTATGTATATACGAGTTCACTGTACTATAATTGCTATTTCATTGTGGAAATTTACAATGTTCAATGCATATATGTGCGTCTGTGTTTTTGGTGAGGTTATGCGTGTATACTGAATATGTATACGAGCATAAATGTTAACAATAACAACGTATTGTTTATGTCTTGGCTTCATTCTTAAGAGCTAAATGTTAACAAATGCCACAAGCTTTAGGTGTGACTTAGACAACCTTGTAAGGAATGTCAAAAATTTGACAGACAGACAAATCGGCGTATAATAGTCGCGAGTCGCAAATAAAAATAAACATATCTATAAAATTAGCTGTTTGCCTACTGAATTTCTGCAGACTACATTTTCCATTGGGGGTTTAACTCTGGGTATGCTGAATATTTTAAAAATAATTTGTCTGAAAGTTGTTGGTGGCTAAGCCACCAACAACTTTCAGTCAAATTGTTTTCAAAATATTCAGCAGGTCCTGGGATATTACCTGCTGAAATTATTGTCTATTGGCTTGTAGCAGTCAGACAGTTAATATATCCCTATCAGTTGTTATTTCATAAACTGTGCATATTTTCATGATTATTATATTTGAAAGTTTAAGCAGTAGACATCTCTCACACTGTGTTGAGAAATGCTCTATATTTAATGTTCTAAGATTAAAAGATTAACTCTATCTCTAAGTTGGTTATTAAACATGTGTCAAAGTTATTATAATATTGTTATGTAGGACTTTATAATTTGATTGTTTACAGTTCGTTATATTTTCATAATTATTTACTTTGTTCCATTTTCCATTAAGATATACATGTAATAGAGGATTCCAATCTGTCAGTCAAGTATATGATGTCATAATCAATTACGTCAAGGTAGGCTGACATCACAAGTAAAATATGTCATGAATGGGCGTATCCAAGTCCGTCAGGAACTCTTAATAGTCCGTCATGTGTACGAATTGTGTCTTTACTACTTAATAACCATTCTGTTGAATATCTTGAAACTAATTTGACTGTTTACAGCTTACCTGTATAGTTTTCTGGAAATTGAGATTCAGGGAGTTCAGGATTTGTTATGTCCAAACACGGGCAAAGCGTAGCTAGAGATTAGCGCGGCATAGCTAAAAGTGGATTCATGCATTGAAAAGCCAGTTACTAGCTGTATTTATCCATAATAACTCTATCTGATACATTCTTTCTGTGTAGGTAGCGGGATGATATTCAACACAGGCTATAATAGAGAGATCTATTTTTAGCATTCGATTTTCGTGACAGGGCTATGTCACTTAGATTGTAACCCTTTAATGGTCAAATTTGATCAAGAAAATCTAAATACTTCCCATTTGAAAGTCTATTTGCAGGGCAATAAGACTATCTTTTGAAAATTTACCACTGGAATGACTGGCTCAGTTACCAAACCAGTCATTCCAGTGGTAAATTTTCAAAAATACTCCTGCCCTTCAAATATCCATTTTGCAAGCCCACTTCAGCATCCGGTTTTGGCTGTCATGACCTGTAAAGGGTTAATATTCTGCAGAGCTATGTGGATCTAAGCACAGTCAAATTGGAGAGATCCTAGGGGAAATGTCTGTCATCAGTGTCTGAATTGTATGCTTGGTAAATTTACAATTTAATAAACATTCTGTTGAATATTTTGAAACTGATTTGACCGGGAGCTCCCAGTCAAATTAGTTTCAAAATATTCAACATCAAACTTTGTATCTTTGGTTACCTTAAAATTGTGCTTCTAGGGAATCAGAGTTCAATGTGTCAAAATCGATTCAAATGCATGTAAAAAATTGGCGGGGCATAGCTAAAAATCGATCCCTATAGTACAATATTTTTGCGACACGTCTGTTAGACTCTAATGAGTTTGAAAGATATGTAAAAGATACAAATATATGTATATTTTATTAATGACTTTATTGTTGCTGAAACATTTTGATAATAACCTAATGATTGCTGTATTATCGTGAGTATTAACATTGACTTTGATGTTTCCACAAGTGCCTCATTGTGCTCTTACATATCCGTGTCAATGAGTGTAAATTACTTTTTTATATTGTATTAATATGTTTATATATTCCAAGCCAAGGAACTAATTATGCATATATATAAATGACACATTAAGCCATAAAATTGTACTTTCTGTCATCTATGTATATATATATATATATATATATATATATATGACTTATATTAAAGTTGTCATGAAGAATTAAGCCGGGAAGTAAATTTGGGTAAAATCTTAATGACGATCGTCTTCTTCGATGCCTTCATTTTAGTGTGATATTTGTGGCCACCATTGTTCGGGATTCTATTGTTCTCGCTGTTACGCAATGCTTAGTATAAACACATTCCTGTAAGGCTAATGATAGTTATTGTACTTTTGGCTTCCAAGGTGAACAGAGTTGCATTGATAGTGTATAGTAAAAGTATAATAGTTTTATCCTAATTTTATATATCCTATGGTACAAGTGAAACATGCTAGGCTAAATTGTTTATGCCTATAGCTTCAAAGAAGACGATCAACTTTCATTGGTAAAGATTTCCTTCTATTCTGAATGCTTCCGGTTCACTTTAAGAAAATAATATCCAAAGTTTACAGGGTAATTTAAAATGTTCTATAAACATTTAACTCAGATGGGAAATTCCAGTGTCTCAATATCAAGACACTGATGCATGAAAGCTGCTGAATATTTTGAACTAAATCGACTGGAACCTGTTAGCTTCCAGTCAATGTTATTTTTTAAATATTGAACAGCACTTTCTTTACATGAGAAATAATTTGTATCTAGTATGTGAGTTAAACATTTCACTAATTTAATCATGGTATCGCAATTTCAAGGCAGCTGCCGTTATTGCCTTAGAAACTAGAATTTTAAAATCTAGAACAGAATAATTTTCATCACTCTATAGCAGATGTTTGTCTGACAGAAAGTCACTTAATGCCAGGCCGAAAGTCACTTAATGCCAGGCTGAAAGTCACTTAATGTCAGGCCGAAAGTCACTTAATGCCAGACCGAGTCACTTAATTCCAGGCCGAGTCACTTAATGCCAGGCCGAGTCACTTAATGCCAGGCCATACACAATGTGGATGATGGCTCAACATAGCGATCTAAATAACATCCGGCATGTCATCTGAGCATTAGGGGGACTGTTATAGTTTTTCAGTTTACATTTTAATTCACAAAGGCTTTTTCAATTTAAATAAAACCATGCAGTTTTCCAGTCTGTATTGTAATGAAATTAATATTTGACATTTTCTCCATACTTTTGGGGGAATTTGGCTTAACTTATTTTTGGGGTGATTTATGACAAATGGATATTTACTTCACAAATGGCTTATCCAGTCTTCACCATGATAAAAAAATAACATTTTTAGCTCACCTGGCCTGAAAAGCCAAGTGAGCTTATGCCATGGCGACCGTCCATCCGTCGTCCGTCCGTCAACTTTTCCTTTAAACGTCTTCTCAAGAACCACTGGGCCGATATTTGGCAGGAAGCATCCATAGGGCATAGGGATCCAAGTTTGTTCAAACGAAGCCGATCGGCCAATTTGGCCAGTGGCCATCTTGGATTTTGGCTGATTTTAGGAAATGTCTACAAATCTCCGAAACCACTTGGGGGATTGATGCAAACCTCATGAAATATGATCTAGGGCAAGAGCTGAACCAAGTTTGTTCAAAGGAACTTGCTTGGTCAGATCGTTCGGCCACCATCTTGGTTGACCTAGTTTTAGTGAAAACAACTCCAGAACCACTGAAGGGATCGGACCGAAATTTGGCAGATATGATTAGGGACTAAGGCCTAGTAAAGTTTGTTCAAGGGAAGTTGATCCGTCAAAAAACATGGCCACACCCGGCCAATCAAAATATAGCATGTTTGGGGGCCATCTTGGATTTTTTTATTTGATGCATTTTGAGGCTGAAATTGGTTCTGTGTTTTTGGGGTATTCTGATCTGAAATTTTGCAATTTTCGAAACTCGGATAAACGGTTTGGTGGCCATCTTGGATCATTTTCCCACCAAAAGCTCCCATACTAAAGCAATGGGAAATTTAAAATGTCTTCTTGAGAACTACTGGGCCGATTTCAATTGTTTGGCAGGAAGCAGCCGTATGGTGTAGAGATTCAAGTTTGTTCAAACGAAGCCGATGAGCCAATTTAGCCGGTGGCCATCTTGGATTTTAGCCAATTTTTAGAAATGTCTAAAAAATCCCCAAAACCAAGACTCGTGAAACATTATCGAGGGCAAAAGTTCAAATTTGTTTAATAGGCATCTTGGATGACCTAGTTTTCGCAAAAACAACTCCAGAACCTCTATTTATAACCAGTCACCTTTCTAGTTTAAAAGCTTATGGTTCAGGTGAGCGATACAGGGCCCTTGGGCCTCTTGTTTTGTATTTCCAGTTTGAATCTAGAATGTTTTGGGGACTAATTAACCACATAGTAAGGTTTTTATACAAATTTATTTCAACATAGTCTTTATATACAGTGATGGCAACCAGCAACATATAAGCATAAACATGTGCAATGTGGACCATTTGTCAATCATCATTAATCCTTGCTCAGGCCAGTAGTGCTTGCAGCCTTGCACTGCAGGTACAGTAAAAGGTTAGGTTTCAGTGTTGATGCTATGTCTGTATGACTTCCTCATTGGACCTAACATGGGACTCTTGATGTCGCAAGTAATCTGTCTTTCAAGATCAGACTGTATCCAGTGGTCAGTCATATTAATTATAATTTTCCATATTACTCCATATAACTTGCATAGGGCAGAGACATCAAACTTTCTCCTTGTCCTAAAATAACTAACCTTCTATACGATGTCTCCTTTGGAGCCAGAGAATGGGGTCCTTTAATACACTTGTCTCTTGACCTTCACCCTGTAAGTCGTGTTTGAGCCAAATCGGACCTGTGGTTTCCAAGATATCTACAGGTGCACTATTTGGTTCTATCCGGATCTTGATTTTTCTCCTGGATCATGAACACACACTACCATCATGTGCTTAGGGGTGAAGATATCATTCCAAATATGGCGCCACATTTGATATTAGATGTGCAGAAAAAAGAGGGGCACACATTATATGGGCTCAAAATGCTGGACCCAATATTTCTAGAGGCTTAACATGCTGGGGTGTCTTTTTAGGGACATGCTGGACCCAATATTTCTAGAGGCTTAACATGCTGGGGTGTCTTTTTAGGGACATGCTGGACCCAATATTTCTAGAGGCTTAACATGCTGGGGTGTCTTTTTAGGGACATGCTGGACCCAATATTTCTAGGGACTTAACATGCTGGGTGTGGTCTTTCTAGGGACTGAACATGCTGGAACCAATCTTTCAAGGGGCTCAACATGCTGGATGCATTCTTTCTAGGGCTCAACATGCTGGGGGTGTTCTTTTTAGTGACATGCTGGACCCAATATTTCTAGGGACTTAACATGCTGGGTGTGGTCTTTCTAGGGACTGAACATGCTGGAACCAATCTTTCAAGTGGTGCAACATGCTGGATGCATTCTTTCTAGGGCTTAACATGCTGTACCCAATATTTACAGGGGCTCAACTTGCTGGTGTTTATATATAGAAATATCCACATTGCCGAATGCATCTTTGCTTATATTAGAATTATGATAATTGACGATCAAGAAATATTAATTCTATTTTTATCTGGCATTATTTAGTTGAAAGGAAATTTGTTTTGTTGAATGACTGTTGTTAAGTTTTTTCTATTATCATTTATATTCAATGTTCGTGAAATACTTACATGAAATCAGATGATGGAAAGTAAATATTAATTAATCCACTAAATGCTTTAATGGTTAAGCCGGCGAAATACAGCTTCTGGAATCGTCTTGGGAAATGTCCATTTACAGACAAGAGTAGTTTTTTCTGAACTATCAAATTTGGACAAGTAAGTATCATTTCTCTCATCGAAACTGTCCATTTGCAGACTAAAGAAAGATTATTCTTCAGAATTTACCGCTGGAATGACTGGCTAAGATATTGAGCCAGTCATTCGAGAATTACATTTTTAAAAACAGTCTTCTCTTGGTCTGCAAATGGACATGTTCCAAAACCTTGCAGAAGGAATTTTTGGCCATCTAATGGTCTGGTTGTAATTTACGGTATATAGGATGAAATGGGATTGTATTCCTATTGATCTTCTCCATTCCAGTAGTTTCTGCAATACATCATTATCTGAAATCTGTCAGTGACTGTAATCCATCAGTGACTGAAATCTGTCAGTATCTGAAATCCGTCAGTGACTGAAATCTTTCAGTATCTGAAATCCGTCAGTAGCTGTAATCCGTCGGTGACCGCCATATCTAGTTTGTAATAACAGACGTAACTTTTCCACATGTGCATGTCACTGTATATATAATGTCATCTGAATGGGATTATTATGCAGAAGCTGTTATATCGTGGTGTAACGTTGGAACATTGCGATGTCAGATGAACATATTGATTGTGTCCTGTAATGACAGACCTAATAAACCTTCAGAGACCACTCTTGTGTTGACTATTATTAACCCTTAAACACTGATATCGGCCAAAAATGCTTTCTAGTGGTTTTGAGAAATGTCCATATGCAGACCAAGAGAAGACATATATTTTTGAAAATTTACCACTGGAATGACTGTTTCGATAACAGAGCCAGTCATTCCCATTGTAAAATTTTCAAAATTAGTCTTCTCTTGGTATGCAAATGGACATTTTCTGAGAAAATTGAAATATTTTTGACCAAATTTGAGGGTTAAATGGTAAATGAACAGCATATGTACTGTTTATGCCATCACACTGTGAATTCGAGGGTATTTATGTTTCTAATTACATAGGTGTTTTGCCAGGTGTACACTACACGTATGCTATTGGCTTGTAGAACCTGCTTAAAATACACCAGACAACACTCGTGTATTATGAATTCATTGCTCCTGGGAAAAATGGGGATCATTCATAATTCAACAACATAGAAATGTGTACAGTTCTTTGCCTTTCAAGATGACATATCATAAAACATCAAGAGCAGAACATGTCATATCAACTGTAATCATCCATCATAGTCTTAAGTTATCCTGACTCAAGAAATAGATTTAAGAGCAAGTTCAGATTTGAGACTTAATGGTCAGAAAATCTAAATTTGTTTATTGAATGTCCTTTTGCAGACCAACGGATTATTCTTTTGAAAATGCACCACTGCAATGACTGGCTCAGTTATCGAGCGGTTATCGAGCGAGACATTCCCATGGTAAGTTTTCAAAAATAGTCCCGGAAATGGACATTACTCAAGGCCGATTTTGGCTGGCTTGACCAATATGCTAGGACTAAGACAACTATGTAATTCAATTTGAAAATCTATTGTCACACTTTGTAAGCGTATTTGGAATAAAGGAAATGTAACTGTTGTGTAATAGCTTAGTGTACAACTGCTCTTCAATTTTATCAGGCATGTGTAATTAGCCTAGTCAGCTAATTTCAATAGAAATGGACCTTTCCAGTTTTAGCTATGCCCCGCCCATCTCTAGCTAAGCTCCACCCACACCTTGCTCGTGTTGGGATTGATCGATCTCTGAACTTCCTGACTATCAATTTCCAGAAAACTGTACAGGTAAGCTGTTGAATATTTTGAAACTAACTTAACTGGGTGCTGTTGCTGCCCAGTCAAATTAGTTTCAAAATATTTAACAGCATGTTTATTAAATAGTAGAGATATACAATTCTTACAACGTGTCAGACTTTTAAGAGTCAAAGACGGGCCGTATAGAATCATTTATGACATAATGATTATGATGTCATCCTACACGCCGCTTAGCTGATTATGACATCATATGACGTCAGACGATAGATGGATACTCTGGAAAGGTGAATTGGCCTATTTCTTATTTATGTGACATCAATTAAATATTTAAATATAAAACTTGCAAAACTCCATTGACTTAAAGCTCAGTGGTTATGCTAAGATTTAAACTTGACAACTTAGTGTAAACAATCTGTTTCAGTTTTCACTAAATCTTATATATGGAGCAGCCTACCGATAATTTCCCCTAAATTCCCGTTTCTCAATCTCATGGCAAACAAATAGGAAAGTTGTTGAATATTTTGAAATTGGTATGACTGGAGTTTAATTTACAACTTTAGTGAGGTTCATTTTATGAAAAGTTCATTGAAATCCTGGAATCTCTCTTGATCAAATTTTGTTAAATATTTGACTTATTGACTTGGACCAATAGAAGCAGAAATGGCGTCTTATTGAGAGTCTACAAGAATGATATTGCTGTTAGTTTTTGTTGAGCTAAGACTACCGTATGAATTTGTATTTGCTAGCACCAAAAGAATGCCTACAAGGAAACAATCTTTTAGCCCTTACCACTCTGATATTAATATTCTATCTTTTACTGTGTCAATAGTAAAGAAACTGGTGTACATTTTTCAACAATTTTGAGGGAAGATGTTGCGGTCTATGACAGCACCATCTCCCACCAAATTTGTTGAAAATGAAGACCAGTTCATCTTTTAATTTAATTTGAAAACTTAGTTTTGACATCAGAGTGGTACGGGTTAAAAGATTTTGCTCAAATGCCTTCCGACGGCTATATTTGGTGTACACTCAGTTTATTTATAGTTTCTTCGAGAACCGATGTGCGATGTGGTATTTGAGCTGTTACTTTCATTCATTTAGCGATTATATAGTGCCCCCCCTACAATTTCAATTGATTAATCCGATCTGTCAATCAAATATATCATGTCATAATCAATTACGTCACATGTGGGCTGATGTCACAATCATAATTAACAGACAATACTCCGTCTCGAGGCTGGAAAAGTCTGTCAAGTGTGCGAATTGTGTGTCTGTGATGCATTTACTATTTGTTAAACATTGTTGAAAATTTTGAAACTAATTTGAATGGGCTATGTTGCTGCCATAGTCAAATTATTTTCAAATATTCAACAGACCTGTATAATTACCCTGATACATTGGGATTCTGGAAGTTTAGGGTTTGATCGATCTCAACACTAGGAAAGCGTTGTCGGAGCTAATTAGAAATGGGAGGGGCATAGCTAAAAGTGGATTTATCCATTGTATCAGTTAGCTTCTCCCTCTCACACAATTGAAAAAAACCAGCGTCGCCAAATTCCGCAGAGGACTGTTGCTAATTTGGCTATTTCCAGTACACGGTGTAACAAGAGGCCCAAGGGTCTTAATGCTCACCTGAACCATTAGCATTTGAATCATTAGCATAATACTTTAAATTCAGCAGTAATAAGACATACAATACAAAATTGGGAATTTAGTACAATCGATATTTAGTGGAAAATTACTGATGAACGATGACTACACAATCAGATTGAACCTTAGGTTCCATCAAGGCAATAAAAAATCTAATATGGCGATCAAACACAAGATTATGATTGGTCCATGACAACCATGTTTTATCAGGGATCAACTTCTCTTGAACAAACATTAATCGCCCTTAGTTATCAATGAAATTAAATCTAATGAGTTTCAGTCTGATCTGAGCAGCAGTTCCTGAGATGTCATTTTGGAGAACAAGATGGCCAATGGAACAAGCAATTAATGAGGAGTATCGTCTTAAACCATTGCCAGCCATTTTCCAGAAAATTCAAGGTGGCCACAGAAAAAGGAGACTAATCAAAATTCTGCATACAAGCTCTGAAGCACACCACTCTTGGGTCCTTACAGCCATGTTCGCTTGAAATCGTTCAAGCAGTTAATGAGTAATAGAATTTTAACTGATTTCCCGAAGTTTTCAGAAACTCCAAGATGGTCGCAAGAAATAGTAGCGTTTTAAATGATTTCTGGAAAATTTCCCTGAAAATCCAAAATGGCCACCAGAAAAATTGACCAATTAAAATACTGAATGAAAATTCGGGAGCCTACCACCATAGGATCCTTTCAACCAAATTTGGTTGAAATTGGCCATGCAGTTAATGAGTAGCTTTTTAAATGATTTACCGCCATCTTTTTGAAAATCCTAGTGGCCGCCGAAAGAATAGACCAAAATTATGTATACATGTTCTGAATCATACCACTAGGGTCCTCTCAAATAAGTTTGCTTGAAATCAGCTAAGTGGTTAATGAGTAGGAGCATTTTTAATTTTTAACAGATTTCCCGAAATTTTAAGAAAATTTGAGATGGCTGCCGGAAATATTGACCGATCAGAATTCTCATTAAGTGTTGAAGCCTCCCAGCATAGAATTAGTCCACCTAAGTCTCATTGAAGTTGGCCCACTTATATTGTAGTAGCGTTTTAAATGATTTCCAGAATTTTTTTGGAAAATCCAAGATGGCCACCATAAAAATTGACCAATCAAAATTCTGATTAGATCTAATGGAGCCTACCACCATAGGATCCTTCCAGCCAAATTTGGTTGAAATCGGTCAAAGCATAAATGAGGAGATGCGATTTGGACGGATGTACGACGGATGGACAGATGGCTGCCATGGCATAAGCTCACTTGGCCCTTCGGGCCAGGTGAGCTAAAAACAAACTCAGGCATCTACATTGTATCAGGGGTGAAGTTTTCAGAGGTGTGAGTGGGCATCATATGACAAATCATGTGAATGTATGTCATGTTTGGTGAAGATGGTCAAAAGAAGCAATTGGACAATTTCCAGTACATTTTTCATAAAATCTCAGATTTTCACCCAAAAAATGTATGAATTAAAATTCTGAATGGATGTTCTTGAGCCTACGACAATAGGGTCCTTTCAGACAAATTTGGTTGAAATCACTCAGAATGGTTGAGGAGGAGCAGCATTTTGACAATTTCCGGTACATTTTTCATAAAATATAAGATTTTCACCCGAAATATTTACGAATCAAAATTCTGAAAGCAAGTTCTATAACCTAAGACCATAGGAGCCTTTCAGCCAAATTTGGTTGAAATTGGTCAAACGGGTAAGGAGAAGCAGCAATTTGACAATTTCCGGTACATTTTTTATAAAATCTAGGATTTTCACTCAAAATATTTACGCAACAAAGTTCTGAATGGAAGTTCTAGAGCCTATGACCATAGGATTCTTTCAGCCCAATTTGGTTGAAATCGGTCAAAAATTCTAAGGAGAAGCAATTTGACAATTTCCAGTAAATTTTTAATAAAATCTGTTTCACCCAAAATATTTACTAATCAAAATTCTGAATGGAATTCTATAACCTATGAACATAGGATCCTTTCAGCCAAATTTGACTGAAATCGGTCAAACAGGTAAGGAGAAGAAGCAATTTAACAATTTCCAGTAAATTTTTAATAAAATCTAAGATTTTGAGCCAAAAAATTTATGAATCAAAATTCCAAATGGACGTTCCGGATCCGAGCACAATAGCATCCGTTGACCAAAATTTAGTTAAGATTCGGCTATTGGTTATGGAGGAGTAGCGTTTTAAAGCAAAAGTTGATGGACAACGGACGGACGGTCGCCATGGCATAAGCTCACTTGGCCTTTCAGGCCAGGTGAGCTAATAATATACAACCAATTTTACCAGATATTGAAGACAGAACATTTAATTAATGATTTGTAAAAGCTTTTAATATTAAATAAATGCAGTTTATATTTTGTAAACGTAAAATAAATAAAACATGTTACAAATCAGCAACATTACATAACAAAAGCAATCAAACCCTTGCCCTCCCATTTATGTCACATTGTAAAGATATAGATGCATGCGTTGCACACGCATGCACACACATGCACCTGAATGCGATGCCATCTTCCCCTTACACAGCAAGGGTACAAATATTAATGACTGCAATAAGAAGGTATTGTATTGAAACTTGATTCCATCTGAGCACCATTGATACGTCAGCTCGACTACTGTTGTTACCTGAATGATAGTTTGTTTATTATTAGGCAATCATAAATCAGAACTCCATACCGCATTGTACATATTTTATAGGGCCACTATGTTAACGAGTGGTGAATTGCTGGCACCATTTTCAGACTAGATAATCTGGAGTGACTGTTAAACAATTAACTCGGGTATGTTCGACTGTCAAATAGGGCTTCACGATATACTGATATTATATCGAATACCGGTATCATAGCTATACCATTAGTCATACCGATATGATTTTGCTGCTACCGAAATATCGAGATATAAGATAAAAACGGTATAACATTTTGTTAGGCAGATAATCTGCTTCCCATTAGTAATATTTCAATAGTATATAGCTGTCTAGCGATATAAGTTACTGCTCTTCGTACGGGAAAATAATATTTTATCTGTATTTAACGATCACGCTTTTCTTATTTATCCAGAGCTGTCAAATTGTTGTTTTCAGGCTAGTGTTAGAGTGTAATTGACAAATTAATGATTACGGCTACGAAAGTTGCCTACTTATAAGAAAGCACTTCTCACAAAAAAGAGAATAAAACTTATTTTAATTTCCATCATAGGACATCGGATGGTTAAAAATGTCTAAAAACTATCTTTTCCAGCGCTAATATTTTATAATTTCGGCCCGTTGTTTGCTAGAAAAATCATAACATGAAATGAATATTTTGAGTGATATTTTATATCAATTACTACAGCCTGTTAAGTCAGCGATTTCCAGGAATTGTGCGCCTTTGTAGTGACTGCCCAACAGCCCAAGTAAAGAGGAACCTGACAATATGAGAAGTTTCTCAATTCCCGCGAGCTTTATTCACTTCTTATGTTTGCGGGTTTCATTAGATATCGATCAATACAAGAGCTCTATGCTAACGAGAGCGAGCTTAGGCCTATGTATTCGCAGCATATGGTAGTCTATTTAGTATGTATTATAATGGCTAAGTTGAACCCCTGCGCAGAGATTTCAACGTTTCCTGGCAGTTTCGTCCCATTGCAAATTCATCCTATAAAGCACAGGCCATCGTGAAAAGTTCATTTATTATTCTAACATATACATCAATGCAGATAGCCAGGAAAATTAGTAAAACGTATGTTTACATTCATATCCAACGTGTTTTACTCATAATATTGATATTTGTCAGTCAAATATCAACAGCTTTACTGTTTGCAGTTTCACTGGGTGAGTTTGTGTCGAGATGGTCACTGGTTACCGGTATCTTGCGATCTCCATGCGGAAATAGTTGTAATTTTGTGGCAAATTCAAATCATTTGTATAGGGACGATTTGGGGGGAGTTTCAGCCATTTTGGGATATGATTTAACTGAAGACAGTTAAAAGTTAGTGTTTAATATCAGGATTCATGTAATTTCTTTGTTTTAATGTGGAAATTTGCGGCGACTATTTAAGCAGCGCTGATATACGTTGAATATGGAATCATACTACTCACGCCTCACTCCATTTTCCCCATCGGAATAATACCGGTATTAAAGGTATACCGGTATGAAAATTGATATCGATACCTATATTCATTTTTCTAATACCGTGAAGCCCTACTGTCAAATGGTTAACTCTGGTGTGTTCGACTGTCTAACAGCTAACTATAGCTCATCAGTCGAATGCGCACAAAGTTGATTGACACATTCCACGATGCAAACCACATATATATAAGATATAAGATGAAGGGAGCAATATCTATGATGTAATAGGTATGTGGATGAACATTTTGTGAATATTGTGCTTTAGTAACCATTTAATAGTCATGACGGCCAAACCCGGCCTCTGTCATAATCTTGACGAATGCCCAGTTACAGCCCAAGAAGACTATTTTTGACAATTTATGAAAAATGACTGGCTGGGTTATGGAGTAATTTCAGTAGTATATTTTAAAAAATAGTCTTGTCTTGGCCTGCAAATGGAGATTCCTCAAGACCACCATAAACATGACAAAGGCCGGATTTGACTATCAAATGGTTAAACAATGAAAAAAAAATGTTTTAAAAACGTATTAGAAGAGCATGTTAACATGTTGAGAATAGTGCTGCCAAAGGCTGTTGTCTTCATATATATTGCAAACTCTATTAGCATCACTAGTCTCAAAATTAACATCAATTGTCCTGATAAAGGCAATTTAAGATTTTGTAATAGTCATGTTTCTAGGATGCAGTACAAAACTAAAAACATGTGAACTATTATAAGCCATTCTCCAAAGTATGATCATAGTTATGCTTCATCATCGGTAGCACAAATAATTTCTGTCATTGTGTAATTTAAGCAAAAATCTCACTCTTCAGTTTAACCATGGTTATTATCTTATGATCATATCTCAAGGGAGGTAACTGCCCATTATTTATAAATAGCCAGCTATTAAGGATGGAATATAATTGGAATGGAAAATGTATTTTTGTACATATTTTCACTGATGAATGGACCCATATATAGACAGTTATATAACAATATGAACCTTTCAGTTGTAAAATTTTTACAGTGTCCATTTTTTTGAGTGATCAGGGTTAAAAAATATCACCTTTTATAAACTAATGAAAAAGTAGAATATTTGTGAAGATTGATTCCAGGATAATGCAGCCTCCAACAAAATACAGGAACCAGAACTTTCCTTTGGGAAGCTCACCTTTACGGATAAACATAACCTGGAATATAAGACAAAGAAAACATTAGCCATTTAGTATAAGCGCACTCTGAACCATCACACATTATTAATTTTATTCTTTTTCAAATTTGGTTTTGGATCGACATCACAAAGTTGGCAATTCTAGTTTAAGAGATGGCCGAAATAAACAGAGATACAAATCCAACACATGCTTTTCAGGATGGCGTGAGAAAATGAGTCACAAAACAAGAATTCTGCGGAAATAAATATCTTGCCTGTCTCCTGTTTGTCACAGTGACTTTAACCTTTGACCTTAATGTTATCATGCCGCTGCCTAACACTACAGGTAACCATGTATTCAAGTTTAGTTCCAATAAGATTACCCAATCTTGAAATATAAATGATTTGCTAAATAGAAAATCTTAACGTTGAATAAACAGAGGTCTAATAGCAATGTCAGAATGGTGTTGACCTTTGACCTAATGAACTCACTATCATCATGCAGCCTTGGCATAGTAAATGAAACCATTTGTCCAAGTTTAGTTCCAGTAGGATCAAGCAATCCTAAAATATAGGCAAACACAAAAACTTAACTTTGCAAATACAGACATAACAGAGGTCAAATATCAAGGCCATGGTGGCATTAACCTTCTACCTAGTGATGTCACTATTAAGAAACAGCTTTCTTATTGTATAGAGAATCATGTGTGTGCTGGTTGTACTAAGTAATTCTGAAATATGTAAATGATTTTCTAAACGGAAAAATCTAAATTTGAACAAGAGCTCCACAAACGGTGCATAATACCCTGACATGATGACAAATAATGAATGAGATTTCTTCCTCAGACCTAGACAGGAGTCATCCCAGAAAGTTTCATAGTGATCCACTAAATGGTCATGGAGTTATCGTCCAGAAACCAATTTTCAAGATGGCCACTGGTGGCTGTCGGCTATCTTGGATTTTGGAGCACCATCAATTTCCATAGCTTTCTTCAGCATACTTAGTACAAGCACCCTATGAAGTTTCAAAGCGATCCGATAAATGGTAGAGGAGTTATCGTGTAGAAACCAATTTTCAAGATGGCAGGCGGTTATCTTGGATTTTCGATCATCACCGATTTCAATAGGTTTATTCCTCAGACCTAGTCCAATCATCCTATGACGTTTCAAAGTGATCCGATAAACGGTGTGTGCCAAAACCAATTTTCAAGATGGCCGTCTGTGGCTGGCGGCCATCTTGGATTTTGGATCATTATCGATTTCGATAGGTTTCTTCCTCAGACCTAGCTCCAATCATCCCATGAAGTTTCAAAGCGATCCGATGAACGGTAGCTGAGTTATCGTGCGGAAACCACTCCGCTGCCCGCCTGCCAACCTGTCCGTAAAAGGCATGACATAATACCATGACAATTTTTTTGGCAGGGTATAAAAAGCAGAGGTCAAATAGCAAGGGTAGATTGACCTTTAACCTGGTGACTTCCCTGTCACCATCCTGCATCCTCTTTGTATGCACTCAAGTTGTGTTCCATTAGGGTTAACCAATCCCAAAATATAACCTGATAAGATTTTGCTAAACGCAATAACTTAATGTTGAATAATAGTTTTGTAGAGGTCAGAATGAACTTGACCTTTGACTTTGTGACCTTCCTGTCATCAACTTGCATCCTCGTGGTCTAAGCAACAATGTACCCAAGTTGTGTTCTATTAGGCTAGAGCAATCCCAAAATATAATTTGATGTTTGGCTAAACGCAAACAAGAGGCCCAAGGGGCCTGTGTTGCTCACCTGGACTACCATCAATTTTTGTCAAAATTGTTGGTGGGTGGTGTAGCAGTCTTTTAAACGAGTTTGTGGACATTTTTGGAAGTGCAATATGGCCACCAAACACACTACATTTTGATTGGCCCACGGCGCCCATGTTTTTTTGATGGATCCACTTCCCTTGGACAAATTTTGGCCTGATGCCTTCAGCGGTTCTGGAGGAGTAATTTCCATGAAAACCAGGTCATTCAAGACGGTCGCCGAACCATTTGGTCAATCAAGTCCTCTTTGAACAAAATTGGCTTACCTCTTGGCCTAGATGAAGATTCCCCAAGTGGTTTCGGAGAAGACTTTTAAAGACATTTCCTGAAAATGGCCGCTGGGAAAATTGGCCGCTGGGAAAATTATATGTCCGCCAAACACGCTACATTTTGATTGGTCCACGGCGGCCATGTTTTTTGACGGATCAACTTCCCTTGAAGAAACTTTAATGGTCCTTAGTCCTAATCATATCTCCCAAATTTTGGCCTGATCAATTCAGCGGTTCTGGAGAAGTCGTTTTCGGGGAAACTAGGTCATCCAAGATGGCTGCCGAACCATTCGGTCAATCAAGTTGTCTTGAACATACTTGGCTTACCTCTCCCTAGATGAGGTTTCATAAGTTTTGAATCGATTCCCCAAGCCGTTTCGGAGAACGAGATTTTTAGACATTTCTAAAAATTGGCTGAAATCCAAGATGGCCACCGGCCAAATTGGTCGATCGGCTTCGTTTGAACAAAATGAAATCTCTATCCCATAAGGATGCTTCCTGCCAAATATAATTCAAATCGGGCCAGTAGTTCTCGAGAAGACATTTTAAATTTCCCATTGCTTTAGTATGGAAGCTTTTGGCGGGAAAATGATCCACGATGGCTGCCAAATCGTTTATCCGACAGTTTCGAAAATTGCAAATTTGAGATCAGAATACCCAAAAACCTATACAAAACGAATTTCGGCCTCAAAATCCATCAAATAAAAAAATCCAATATGGCTGCCAAACATGCTATATTTTGATTGGTCCAGCGCGGCCATTTTTTTTGGCGAATCAAATTCTCTTGAACAAACATTAATCGCCCTTAGTTGCTAATTATATATCACAAATTTTGGCCTGATCGCTTCAGCGGTTCTGGGGAAGAAGTCGTTTTTGTGAAAACTACGTCATCCAAGATGGCTGCTGAACCATTTGGTCAATCAAGTTCCCTTGAACAAACTTGATTCAGCGCTTACCCTAGATCGTATTTCGTGAGTTTTGAATTGATCCCTCAAATGGTTTGGGAGGAGAGGATTTTTTTAAATCGGCCGAAATCCAAGATGGCCGCTAAACCGTTTATCTGACAGATTCGAAAATTGGAAATTTGAGATCAGAATAGCCAAAAACCTATATAAAACCAATTTCGGCCTCAAAATCCATCAAATAAATAAATCCAATATGGCCGCCAAACATGCTATATTTTGATTGGCCCACGGCGGCCATATTTTTTGACGGGTTAACTTCTCTTGACTCACTTTACTGGCACTTAGTCCCATATCATACCTGCCAAATTTCGGCCTGATCCCTTCAGCGGTTCTGGAGAAGTTATTTTCGATAAAACTAGGTCAACCAAGATGGTCGCCAAACTAGTTGACCAATTAAGTTCGCTTGAACAAATTTGGTTGAGCTCTTGCCCTAGATCATATTTCATGAGGTTTCCTTCAATCCCTCAAGCGGTTTCGGAGAAGATTTTTAAAGACGTTTCTAAAAATTGGCCAAAATCCAAGATGGCCGCCGGCATAATTGGCCGATCGGCTTCATTTGAACAAACTTGGATCCCTATGCCTTAAGGATGCTTCCTGCCAAATACAATTGAAATTGGCCCTTTCAGGCCAGGTGAGCTAAAAACTAACATTAAAATATAACCAAGTTTTCAGATGTCACAGTGACCTTTACGGTTGATGTGGTGACCTCAATAACATTATCCTGCCTCCTTACGGTACAGGCAACCATATATCTAAGTTGGGTTCTAGTAGGATTAACCCTTTAACACCCATATCAGCAAAAAATGGCTTCTGAATGGTCTTGAGAAATGTCTGTTTGCAGACCGAGAGAAGACTATTTTTGAAAATTTACTACTGGAATGACTGACTCGATAACCGTCTTCAAAAATTCAAAAATAGTCTTCTCTTGGTTTGCAAAGGGACATTTTCTATGAGAAAATTTAAATTTTGTTGAACAATTTTGAGGGTTAAAAAGAGTTAAGCAATCGTAAAATATATGCAAATATGATTTGCTAAACGCAAAAACTTAACATTGGAAATATGGACATGACAGAGGTCCAATGTGAAGGCTATGATGACCGCAACCTTTGACCTAGTGATGTCACTATCAGCAGGCAGCGTCCTAACATTATACGTAACCATGTATTCAAGTTTAATTTCAACAGGATTACCCTGGCCTTTAACCTAGTGACCTCAATATCATCATACTACTTCCTTATGGTATAGGCAACCATGTGTTCAAGTTTGCTTCCAGTATGATTAAGCAATCCTAAAATATAGGCAAATATGATTTGCTCAATGTATAAGGTTAACATTGGCAATACAGACATGAGACGTCAACTATCCAGGCTATGACGATGACCTTGACCATGTGACCTCAATATCATTGAGCTGCCTCCTTATGGCATAGGCAATCATGTGTCCGCATAACCATGAAAGTACAGACATGACAGAGTTTGAATATCAAAGCTATGATGACCTTGACATTGATCTAGAGATGTCACTATCAGCACGCAGCTTCCTTGTTCCAGTAGGATTAAGCAATCCTAAAATATTGGCAACGATGATTTACTAAATGCAAAAACTTAACGTTGACACCGTCGCAAGAAAAGTGATACCGCTATCTCGCTTTTGCTTCGCAGGTGAGACAAAAACCTCAAAATGTATTCACTTATGACCATTGCATTTAATGAAAATAAGTAGATCTAATTAGCATGATGAAGCTATCAATACTATCCGTAATCATGATAATACTACTACTCCTACTGTAGCTACTTTTGTGACTGACCTGCTGCTACACCATGGTGAAATCACCTACTACATGTAGCTCAGTTACTGCTACTGCAGGCCTTAATATTTCAAGGGACTTTTAGGTTCCTGTAGCGTATTGGTACCATGTGAGCTAAATGACGGAGGCCAAAATTTGTTACCCATTTTCGTAATTTATTGTAATTCATAAACAATGGTTTTCTTCGGGGAAATCAAATTCAGTGTCCAGTAGGTTCCCATCAACACAGGTCATGGAACAAAACAAGAGGCCCAAGGGCCTGTAACCCTCAATGGCGGCCAAAACATAACATTGACCTATCAAAATTCTGAATAAATTTTTAGAGGCTACAACAATAGGATCCTTCCAGCCAAATTTGGCTGAAATTGCCCAAGCGATTAATGAGTAGAATTTTATACAAATTCCCATTTTTCAGAAAATCCTAGATGGCCACCATCAAAATCAAGCCGTCAAAGTTCTGAAGCGTACCAACCTAGGGTTCTTTTAGCCAAGTTTGGTTGAAATCGGCTAAGCGGTTAATGAGGAGTAGCCTTTAAACTGATTTTCCAAAATGTTCAGAAAATCGAAGATGGGCGGCGAAAAATTGACCAATCAAAATTCTGTATACGAGTTATGAAGCCTACCACCCTTAGGCTCATTCCAGCCAGTCTGGTTGAAATCGCCCAAGCAGTTAACGAGGAGCAATGTTTTTGAGAATTTTCTGCTTTTTAAAAAAAATTCAAGGTGGCCACCGAATAAATTGACCAATCAGAATTCTGTATACAAGCTCTGACGCATACCATTTTACGATCCTTCCAGCCAAGTTTGCTTAAACTTGTTCTTGAAGCAGTTAATGAGCAGCCTTTTAACCGATTTGCCAAAATTTTCAGAAAATCCAAGATGGCCCCCGGAAAAATTGACCAATCAAAATTCTGTATAGAAGATCTGAAACCTACTAGCCTAGTATCCTTCCAGCCAAGTCTGGTTGAAATTGCTCAAGCAGTTAATAAGCAGTAGTGTTTTAAACGATTTCCCGCCATTTTTCGGAAAATTCAAGATGGGCACCGAAAAAATGGACCAATCAAAATTTGGTATAATTGTCTGAAGCATACTAAGCTAGCATGCTTCCATCTGAATTTGATTGAAATCGGCCCAGTGGGTCTCGCGTAGCCTGTTAACCGATTTCCAGAAAATCGAAGATGGCCGCTGGAAAAACTGACCAATCAAAATTATGTATACAAGTTCTGTAACATACCAGCGTACCATCCTCCCAGCTAAGTCTGCTTGAAATTGTGCAAGCAGTTAATGAGAAGTAGCGCTTTAAATGATTTTCCGCCATTTTTTGGAAGATTTAAGATGGCCGTTGAAAAAATTGACCAATCAAAATTCTGTATACAACTTCTAAAACCTACACCCATAGGATCATTCATGCCAAATTAATTTGAAATACGTCAAGTGGCTAATGAGGAAAATGCTTTTAAGTAAAAGTTGACGGATTGCATGGCATAAATGCACTGCCATTCTGGCCAGGTAAGGTAACAATTACAAAAGCGAAAAATAAAAATGTAACGACTCATGAATTGGCTTATATATATTAAGTATTAACCCTTTAAAACTCATATCAGCCTTCTGCAGTGGTCTTCAGAAATGTCTATTTGTGTCCAGACTATTTTTGAAAATTTACCACTGGAATGACTGGCTTCTATGAGAAAATTAAACTTTTCTTGAACAAATTTGAGTGTTAAAGGGTCAATTAGTATAATCTAACTGATTTCTGATGCATGGACACGTACCATTATAATCTCTATGGCAACTAAACCTGTCAATGATATTGTAAGCATAAAGTAGAGGCCCTGTCCTATGACCACACCTCTGTAGATGCCCAAACACACAGAGATCTGAAACAGAA
The DNA here is from genome assembly GCA_034401795.1 of Chaetoderma sp. LZ-2023a. Lineage (NCBI taxonomy): Eukaryota > Metazoa > Mollusca > Caudofoveata > Chaetodermatida > Chaetodermatidae > Chaetoderma > Chaetoderma sp. LZ-2023a. The sequence continues at coordinate 43,041,994 of CM067372.1, forward strand.
CAGGTACATGTATCTAGTATGGAATGTACTGGTCAAACAAATATACCTCTGCATCGACGCTGAGCATTAAACTTAATACATGATGTGCATCAAAGCAGTGGTCAGATATATAGGGACTTTGCTACATTATATGTTATAACATAGCAGAGATAGCAGCAGCACCTCGCCGCATTGTCTATGTGTGTGCGCGCAACTCCTCTGAAACCATTGCACAGAATTCAACCAAATTTGGAATATGACCTACCCATATGATTCTGGACTCTGGAGTGCAAGAGTACATTTACATAGGGCTCTGTCCCGACAGGGCAGGGTGAGTTGGGGTCAAAATGTTAAATTGATTGTAACGCAACTCCTCAGAAATTGTTCGATAGAATTCAATCAAATTTGTTGTGAGTTATCCATATGAGTGTGGCATGTAAGAGCACATTGCCATTGGCTCCGCCCACAAGGGGATGGGCCAAAAGGTCAAATTGATTGTAATGCACCTCCTCCAAAACTATTGGACGGAACTCAACCAGATTTGGTAAGTGAGTTACTCATATGACTGCGGAGTGCAAGAGGACATAAATTATACTTGGCTTGAACCCCAGGTGTGTGTGCGTGCGTGCGTGCGTGCATGCATATGTGTGTGAGAAATCCAAAGTAGTGAATGTGGGAATCTGAGATGGCACACCATCGACCATTCAATCCAGTAGTTTTTGGCTTCTTTAATTTTCAGATTTTGTGGCGTTTTCATATTTTCTGCATCATGGCCAATATTGTGGAATCCTAGTGTACGGCTAAATTGGATGAGTAGTTTCCCATATCCTGTACCCTTTATGGGGTGATGGTTATTTACATGTAGATGAAGAACATTACAGGGGCCATATATTCAGTGTTGATAATTTACGCCCCGTCAAAACACACAACAGATAAATCAGAATAGTCAGCCTGCATTAACACTTAAGCCATACACGTAAGTTATGAATACTCCCATGAGTAAGCTTTAGGCCATTGTTAGAAAATAGCCAGTTTAGCATAACCATGTCCTAAAATATGGACATGCTACATGTGATAATTAATAGTCCCCTACCGGTAAAACCAGGGGGGGGGGGGGGGGAATATAGGTTTGCGTCCGCCCGTCTGTCGCAGTTGGTTTTCCCGCACTTTTTTCGCAGTCCTTCAAGGTATTCAACTGAGAATTGGTACACTGCTTTATTATGAGAAGTTACAGAGCAAGGTCGAGTTTCACGTGCATGCATTTTTTATGTAGTTATGCCCCCTTTCGATGTAAGAAATATGAAAAATATCAGCTTTCCGTACATTTTTCCCCAGTCATGATATCTAAGGGAAAATCAGTACATCACTTTAATATAAGGAGTTACAGAGGAAGTTCGAGTTTCAGACATTTTCGTAAATTTTTCATGGAATTATGTCCCCTTTCGTCTTATGAAATACAAAATATATTCGATTGCCATACTTTTTTTTGCAGTCCTTAAAGGTATTCAACTGAGAATTGGTACATTACGTTATGCCCCCTTTCAATTTAAGAAATACAAAATATTAGTTTTCCACAATTTTTTTTCGTTCAACTGAGAATTGGTACATTGCTTTGAGAAATTACAGGGCAAGTTGGAGTTTCACGCGTATGCATAATTTTTTATGCCACTATGCCCCCTTTCGATTTATGAAATACAAACATATCAGCTTTCAAGACTTTTTCATTCTCCTTCACTATATATAACTGAAACTTGGTATATTGCTTTGTTGTGTGAAGTTACAGATTAAGCTCGAGTTTCAGCTGCTTCTGCCAATTTTTAATGGAGTTTTTGACTGTCAATCTCTAAAAATTTATATCACCAGGTAGGCAAAGCAATACTTACAGAATGCTTGTTCATTATTAATCATGGTTATTAACACAAAAGTTGTCTATATAGTAGTATAGGTAAGCGCACTATAATAGAATGATCTCCATATTCATCATATTTCCATACATCAATGGATCGAATGGGTGTAATATTTCATCAGCCAGAACAATTTAAGTTGAAAAAATTATTTTTCTTCCGCCTGAAACCAATAATTAAAATTAAATGAGTAATTATTTCACCCAAAAATATTAATGGAGTGGGTCATGGTAAACAAACAATTTCCTAACAATGGCCATATCTGAAAATTTCACTGGGCAACATTGATATGTAGCAGTCTGCCAGGCCATTTGTCCTATTGTGTGGGTGGGGTTCAGGGATTCTAATCCTTTGATGCCAAATCATCCCCAAAACATTTAGAAACATTCATTTTCAGACCAAGAGACAATTAAAAAAAATTTAGCACTGGAATTGATAACTGAGCCAGTCATTCCAGTGGAAAATTTTAATCAAATTACCTCCTGGTCTCAAAATGGACATTTTCTATGAAAACATTTGAAATATCACCGCCACCACCACTGTACTACTGTCACAGTAGTACTGTGATGACGACGACTACAGGCACAGTGAACTACTTCTTCAGACTACTCACCAGCGCCATAATCACGACAATAGCAACAAAAGCAGCTTGTATTAATCTCTGAAATGAGAAACAATGTAATTATAGAATCCAAGATATATGTGGTCAAGTCATACTATAAAATAGAATGTGCAGTGAATAGCGAGCCATCATAAGTCCCTGCACTTTCACTACTTTAGCTTGATAACTGATCCAGGTATTCAAGTGGTAAATTTTAACAAGAGGCCCATGGGCCTGTGACGCTCACCTGGACCATTTGAATTTGAACCATTTGCATTTTTTTTTTAATTTACATGAATAATTTTTTTTAAATCCAAGATGGCTATGTAAGAAATTGAAAAATCAAAATTCTCATTTAATATGTTGAAGCCTACCGCTATAAGCAATATAGGATCATTCCCCTCATGTTTCGTTGAAATCTGGCCACTAAATAAAGAGTAGCATCTTAAATGGGTCCAGATAATTAAAAAAAATCCAAGATGGCCACCAAAAGATCGACCAACCAAAATTCTGAATAGAATTATAGATCCTACCACTCTAGAATCCTTTCAGCCAACGTTGGATAAACTCCAGCAAGCGGTTAAGATACCTTTTGACAATTTACAGTAAACAAAAAATTGGCCAATCAAAATACTGAATAGAAAACTTTCTGGAGCCTACCGCGATAAGGTCCACCCAGCCAACTAGGATTGAAATCTGTCAAGTGGTTAATGATGGGGAGCATTTTAACAATTTCCGGCACATTTTTCACAAAATCATTACATTTTCACACAAAAATTGACCAATCAACATTCTGTAGACAGGTTCTGATGCCTAATGGCCTAGCCCCATAGGGTCCTTTATGAGGGTTAAATCAAAATAAGTTGAAATCCACCAAGCGGTTAATGAGTAGCGTTTTGACAATTTGTAAATTTTTCACACAAAAAATTGACCAATTGAAATCCTGTATATAAGTTCTAAAGCCTGCGACCATAAGGTCTTTCCAGCCAAATTAGGTTGAAAATCTGCCAAGTGGTTAATGAGTAGTGTTCTGACAATTTCCAGTAAATTTTTCATAAAATCTAAGATGTTCATCCCAACAAGAACTGAGCGGAATTAAATGTCTCACCTGTCTCCTGTTTGTCACAGTGGCATTAACCTTTGACTTTGTGACCTCCATGTTCTCATGCTGCTTCCTCACATTCGAGGTAACCATACATTCAAGTTTTGTTCCAATAGGATTAACAAATCCTGAAATATAATGATTTGCTGAATGGAAAAACTTAAAGTTAAAAAAGCAAAGGTCAAATAGCAAAATTAGTATGGCCTTGACATTTGACCTCCATGTCACCATCCTGTAATCTCTTGGCTTAAGCAAACTGTGTTACATTGGATTTAAGCAATCCCAAAATATAATATGATAAGATTTGCTAAGCCTAAAAACTTAACATTGAAAAATTACAGTTTTGTATAGGTCAGAATGACCTTAACCTTCGACGTTGTGACTCATGCAGTGTTCGATCAACATGCTGCTTCCTAACACTATAGGTAACAATGGATCTAAGTTTAGTTCCAATAGGATTAACCAATCATGAAAGACAAGCCAAGCAAACGCAAAAACTTAACATTGTTGACATCGTCGTCGTCGCCGTCGGAAGTGACACAGGTCTGTCCCGCTTTCTGCTTTGCAGGCGAAACAAAGATTGACCAATCAAAATTCTGTATACAAGTTTTGAAGATGAGCCCCATAGGGTCTTTCCAGCTAAATTAAGTTGAAATCTGCCAAGTGGTTAATGAGGAGCATTTTGACAATTTCCAGTACATTTTTCATAAAATCTATAATTTTCACCCAAAACAAGAGGCACTGTGTCGCTCACCTGGACCATTAGCATTTGAACCATTTGCATTTAAATATACATGATTCTTTACATTAAACAAGATGGTCACCGAAAAAAACCCGACCAATCAAAATTCTAATAGAAGCTCGAGAGTCTACCACTATAGGATCACCAAAGTCAAATTTGGTTAAAATTTGGCAAGTTGTTAAGGAGGAGATATGTTTTTGACAATTTCCAGTCAATATTTCATAAAATCTAAGATTTTCTCCCAAAAGATTGACCAATCAAAATTCTGAATACAGGTTCTAGAGCCTACTGAGATAGAATCATGCCAGCCAAATTTGGTTGAAATCCATGAAGCGGTTAAGTAGATGCGTTTTGATAACATCTGGTAAATTTAAAATTATAAAATCTAAAAGATTTTCACCCAAAAATTTGATCAATCAAAATTCTGAATAGAAGTTCTAGAGCCTACCTCCATATAGAATCCATCTAGTCAAATTTGTTTGACATATATATGTCAAGCAACTAAGAAGCATTTTGACAATTTCTGGTAAATTTTTCATAAAATCTAAGATTTTTAACAAAAAATCCAAATTTTGAAAAGAGGCTCTAGAGCCTAGTACCATAGAATCCATCTAGTCAAATTTGGTCGAAATATGTCAAGCAGCTATGGAGGAGTAGCATTTTGACCATTTCTGGTAAATTTTTCATAAAATATAAGATTTTCACCCGAAAGAATTGATCAATCAAAATTCTGAACAGAAGTTCTAGAGCATGGGACCATTTTGACCATTTCCGGTAGATTTTTCATAAAATCTACGATTTCACCCCAGAGAAATTACGAATCAAGGAGAAGCAATTTGACAATTTCCGGTACATCTTCCATAAAATCTAAGATTTTCACCCAAAAAATTGATGAATCAAAATTCTGAATTGAAGTTCTAGAGCCTATTGCCATAGGATCCTTTCAGCCAAATTTGGTTAAAACCGGTCAAGATGGTAAGAAGCAGTAATTTGACAATTTTGAGTACATTTTTGATAAAATCTAGATTTTCCAACACCACCACCCCAGCCAGGTGGGCTAAAAATTAGTCTTCTCTTAGCCTGCAAATGGAGATTCACAAAGAGGCCCAAAGGCTCACCTGGACCATTTCCATTTAAATAGACATAATGGATAATTTTTCTTAAAAAATCCAAGATGGCCACCAAACAAACTGACCAATACAAATTCTTGTATGATATGTTGAAGCCTACCGTCATACATGTAGGATCATTCCACAGAAATTTCATTGAAATCCCCCAACAGATCCCCCTTTGGTCTGTAGTATTATTAACCACTATAAACATACTTACCGTTCAATCACTACTTGTTAAATCAACTACTCTGCATTTAGCCACCAGAATAAAATTTTTATACTTGTTTACATGCCTCCATATGCCTATACCACTTCATCACACCCTTGACCAGGCTACTGGTAGAGTACACTCCCAGCATATGTCTTATCAGAGACTGGCACCAGTCTATACACACTCCTCAGTGACACCTGTCCCCTGCACATGTACGCGCATGCGCAGAGGAGCCCAACTAGGAAACAGATTCACTTTTCCAAATATTTGCGATACACAATAAACTGATTCTCAAATCATTCTCACATGGGGTGGCTGACGCCGGGTCATAGTGATTGAACGGTAAGTACGTCTATAGTGGTTAATAAAACTACAGACCAACCAACTAAAGGGGGGGGGGGGTCTGTTGGGGGTTGTTATTACACCACAAACATCCTTTACAGTTCAATCACTACTTGCTAAACCCATAGAATTGGTCAGTGCCCCACTTAATAACCCTTGGTGGGTGGAGATTTGAGAATCATAAACAAGGATAAAAATTAAACAACTCATATCCAAATGTTAATGAATTAACATAATAGTGCATCCCATACAAATCACAGTCATTATCAAACATGGAAAATTGACAACTCAATGAAATAAACAAAACAAGAGCATATTCTCCCCATTTCTGACAGACATACAGACTAGCGAAATTGGTGAGATGTGCTTGGTAAATGGTATTTGGCTTGTTTTGTTAAAATTGTTATATTTCTAAAAAAAAGGAGGCCACTGGCCTCTGATCCTTTAAATAGAAAGAGGTAAAAGTCGATTCAGATTTCCAACCTGCGACTTGCATGACGTCGTCCAATGATGAGCCGGCGAAGAGCGACGGCGGTAGCCATACCACAAAGGTTGTGAGGCTTTTTTTTAAATTGGTATGACGTTTATAGACTTCTAAGGCCCTGACAGGACACCAGAACTTGTCAGTCAGCGAAAAATATGATACGGATTTAAGAATAATTGCCATGGCTGGGTAACGGTTAGACTGGATTTTCGATAAAAAATCCCTTCTGGGATATAAAACTAGACCGTCCCCAGATTCGATAAATCTGTCTTTTTCTGCGGAAAGAGCATGAATTTCAGATCTTCTTCTAGCTGAAGCAGTGGCAACAAGGAAAATAGCCTTAAGAGTCAATAGTTTGAGACTGATAGATCCAATTGGTTCAAAATGGTGACCTGCCAATACTTGAAGAATCAAGACCAAATTCCAGGAAGGCAAAGGCGAAGAAAAAGGAGGACGAATATTGGCCAAACCTCTAATAAAACCATTGAGAATCTTCGTATCCGTGATATCGGCATTAAGAGACAAGGAAGGGAAGAAGCCAAGGAAAATCTATAACCCCTAATGGTGTTAGCTGGTAGTTGTAAAAAATTGAAGACATGATAAAAAATCAAACACCTGGGAAATAGAAAAAGAATCAGGCAAGAAACCATAGTTTGAACACCATTCTCCAAAGATTTTAAGTCGACCCTTGTAAACTCAACGTGTCAACTCCCTCCTAGAAGAGTCAAGGATTTCCTGAGATCATGAAGAAAACTTGATCTCAGGGATTGGGCAATCGATATTCTCCAAATGCAGACTGAAAATTTCTGGATATAGATGAAGACACGTGCCCCATACTTGAGAGAGATCTGGGGACACTGGAAGAAGACGAGGAAAGTCTACCAGAAGATCGAGAAGGTCTACGAACCATATTCTCTTCGGCCAAAAAGGGGCTACCAGAAGAATTTTGCAGATGTGGTCCCTGACCTTCTTCAGAGCCAACGGAATCAAAAAAAGAGTGGGGATACGTAGTCAAACATTCCTGTCCAGGACTGAGACACCCCTTCCACCAGCAGAGTCTGACTATCTGGAAAAGAGACATGAACGAGGAGATCTGGGCATTCAGAGATGTCGCAAAGAGATCTACATGGGGGCGACCCGGATGCTGAAAAATCCCTTTGACAACCGACTTTTTTACCAACTGGTCCGCAAGAAAATTCAGTCTGCCTGGAACATGACTTGAAACTAGAAAGATTTGGTTCTTGCGGCACCACAACAGAAGATTCCAAATTTCCATAAAAAGAAGTGAAGACCTCGTTCCTCCCTGTCTGTTGATGTAGGAAACTACCATGGAACTCGCTGATCGAATCGAGATCATGATTTTATCTTTAAGGCCACATACATTGAGGTGAGCGATAGAAGTATCACTACTGTTGGTGGGGCCTGGATTAGTTTCTACATCACCGGCCTGAGAAAGGAGCATGTAGATTATTAGCACAGCCGAAACCTTACTTTGATAGTTGATATGAAAGTGTGGTAGCTGGACTGCATAGAGTCCTCGAAAGTTCCTAAATAGTTCACGGAAGGAAGGGGGTGCGCTTCTGTAACATGTGAATTTAGTAGAGTAGCAATGAAACTGCCCAATAGCCGCGTGGTAACAAGTTATATCATTATCCATTGTCAATTAGATAAATCGCAGAAGGCCATGTGCACGTGCGGTTGTATGGTAGAGACACACATGAACAACAAACAGATAGTGCTAAAAAAAGTAACAATAAGAAGGTTGTAAGAATTAGAGACAGAGAAGAAAAAGAGAAGAACAGGAGACACAAAAAATAAAGATCAACAAGACAAATGTTTGTGTGCGATAGCTTGGCATTTTGGGAATTAAATAAGAACAGTTTGTAGCTAACATCCAGAATTCTGAGGTGGTATACTGTGAACTAAGGTGGATTTTGGACAGTGGCCTAACGTAGGCCTAACCTAGGCCCAGAATAATATAATTTCAAGGAAACCATACAGGTAAGCTGTTGAACATTCTGAAACGAATTTGACAGGGGGCCCGATGCTGCCATAAGTAGCAAAAGTTTCCAGTCAGATCAGTTCCAAAATATTCGATGTAGTATTACTTACATTGCATACAGTATATCCCATTTGGTTTTTGGGGTCAGGAGTTAAGAGCTTGGAGCATTTTGGGCAGTGTTTAAAGAAGCAATTGCTAACATACATGAATATAATTTAGGATGACGTGAGTTTGAATCAGTGCGATTCTAAACCCTAACATTAACATAGCAGGAGCTCATGAATGAATACATTAGTGATTCCTTATGTGACATTGTAACAAACTAGATGATATAAATCAAATAATCCACCACCCCCCCCCCAAACCCACCCCCACCCCCACAGCAATGGCATGGATGGATACACAGACAAATGGGATCTAATAATTATAAACTAGCCACATGAGATTACTAACCTATTCAATAACACATTCAAGTAGGTTTAGTTATTGAATGAGACTAACCAAAGATACTAGACACAATCTTGTTTGACCATCTCAAAGCAGAAATGACATGACATTTATTGTAGAATTTAATCAATCTATATCAAATAATGTACATTTCCCTAGAAACATAGCCAATGTTCCCATGAAGTTTCGTCACAATACTCCAAGAAAAAACAGTTATTGAACGAAAGCCCAAAATTTGCATGAACGGACAGACACAAATTCAGAGACAAAGGGATGGATGGACATAGGGATGGGCTGGCTGACCTAGTACCATAGGCAATGTTCCCATAAAGTTTCGTCACAATACTCCAAGCAAAGATAAAGTTATTGAATGAAAACCTCAAATTTGTACGGATGGACAGACACAAATTCAGAGACAAAGGGATGGACGGATGGAGGGACGGGCTGACTGACCCACAAAATAATGTACATTTCTCTAGTACCATAGCCAACGTTCCCATGAAGTTTCCTCACAATACTCCAAGCAAAGATAAAGTTATTGAACGAAAACCCAAAATTTACGTGGACGGACACAAATTCAGAGACAAAGGGATGGATGGAAGGAGGGATGGGCTGACTGACCCACAAAATAATGTACATTTCCATAGTACCATAGCCAATCTTCCCATAAGTTTCCTCAATACTCCAAGCAAAGATAAAGTTATTGTACGAAAACCCAAAATTTGCACGGGCGGACGGCTATAAATTCAGAGACAAAGGGATGGATGGACGGAGGGACGGGCTGACTGACCCTCAAACCAAGGTGCATTTCCCTACTACCCTACTACCATAGCTAACCTTCCCATGAAGTTTCGTCACAATACTCCAAGCAAATATAAAGTTATTGAACGAAAACCCAAAATGTGCACGGATGGACGGACACAAATTCAGAGACAAAGGGATGGATGGACGGAGGGATGGGCTGACTGACCCTCAAACTAAGGTGGATTTGCCTACTACCATAGCCAACTTTCCTATGAAGTGTTGTCACAATATTTCAAGCAAAAGTAAAGTTATCGAAAGAAAACCTGTGAGTGGGACAGACGAACGCATGGATGGACGGATGCATGCAGACGGACGGAAGCGAAAACATAATCCCCCCACTTTTCACTAAAGCAGGGGGATAATAATAACAGGTTGTAGGTGGCATTCATAATTCTGAGTTGGTATACTGTAAACTAAGGTGGGTGTTGGTTCGCTAAGACCGGCGGTTGAAGACAAAAGGTTCCAACAGTATTATTTATATCAGTTTTCAAGGTAGTCCCTCATGAAAAGCTTGATCATATTATTTACATTAGCATGAGCATAAAACTACAGTACAGCCCATAAATAAGTGAAAACGTCCCCAAAGCAAAAGTAGAGAAATGTTAGTAAGAAATGTTCTGCTTTGAACACAAATGGACTGGAGGGTATCCCTGCCTTCGGCAGCCATATCCACCAATCCAACTTCGGCCAAACACTTAACAGTACGTTTTATTTGTTTTGGTAAGATTCTAAGTCATTCCTGAGCCGTACTGTATATACACCTATATATAAATATGTGCATCAGCATGCTTACATGTTTACATTTCAACAGTACTCTTTATGGCAGTTTTAAGGTGGTCGCTCAGGTAAAGCTTAATCATATCATGTACATACATTACCTTTTAATTATCTTTTAGTTATGCCTACATGTGTTAAGAAGATTACTATTTATAGGACGTATTCAAACATGATTATGTCGACCACGTTTATGAAAATAAAACACGAAATTAGGTAAAGCTTACCAAGTTTAAATGTGCATATTAACAGTAATATTTCTGAAAATAAAATTGTTTAAATTAAACACTTTTATAAGCTTAAATTATGGGCCTATCTGTAATGAAACAAAATAAATCTTAACATATGATGATTCCATTCCATATACCGGTAAATTAATATAATTTTTTAAGTTGTGAAATTGAAATAGAGGCACGGGCCTCTATTTCAATTTTGCAACTTAAAAAATTATATTAATTTATACGGAGTGGAACCATCATATGTTAAGATTTATTTTGTTTCATTACAGATAGGCCCATAATTTAAGCTTATAAAAGTATGCAATTTTGACAATTTTATTTTCAATCATACTGATGTGAATATGCACCATTAATGTAGCAGCTAACCTTCAATTGTCGTCTCGCTGCCATTAGAATATGCAATTGTACTTTCTATATGCCCGCTTCAGAGTTTTTTACACCTCTATGGTTCGCACCAGAAATTATTTGCACTGATTGACCCCACACTATAATTAAAAACTGACAGCTGTCACATTGCAGTCAGCTGGATTATGTCATAAGTGGCGACAATTCTACAAATCTCGCCGTAGCGTACTAGAGAGCTCTACATCTAAGCTACACATTTTATTATTTAGGCGTTTATTTACGACCCTTTCGTGAAACTGACATAGACTTAAGTATAGCGTCTAAGTTAGACGGGGGCGTAACTTACGCTCCTTTGTGAAACTGGCCCCAGAACAAGGTCAATAAAAATATAATAGCGACAGAGCAAGAACTCCCACTCTATCAACAGAAGAAAGAATAAAGTCAAATCTACATAACATGAGATGATTCATGCTAAACCCGGGCTTAATTTCTAGAAAATCGTGGTGAGTTAAAAGATTGCTCTCCACGATCAGTGTTAGGCGAGTGATCGCTCATCTAGCAGAATGAAAATTGCAAATATATTTGAATGATATAAAATCTGCGTTTACATGTAAGAAGAAAATATCTAAACCGTGATCAAAGATTTAAGATTTAAGGTGAGCTATTAATTGCTCTCCTGGGATGAAAGTTAGGCAAGCTGCAAGAGCGAGAGTGATAGCTCGCTCAAAATGATGCCCTGCTAAGCAAACTAAACAAGAGCCATCAGAAGACGGCATATTTCACCCCCCCCCCCTGGATCCAAACATTTCAGATAAACATACATCATAGCTAAACTGTAGTTGTATTGACATCTTGAAATGATTGCCAGAGATGGACGGACCGACAGAATGACACACAAACATTCTATACAGACGCATGGATGTACAGGCATACGGATAGCACATGCACATCTTCAAGTGGTAATGAGAATCCTTACTAAGTTTCAATAGAATCACAGCTAAATTGTAGGAGTTGTGTTGACAAGAAATGATTGATACTGCAGGTTATGCATCAGCTTAAAGGTATTTAAAGGGAGATAATTCTGTAATGAAAAAAAGCACATGCACATCTTCAGATGGTAATGACCAGATTGTTTTAAAAGAATTGTAACTAAACTGTAGGAGTTGCATTGACAAGGATGGACCGACAGACGAACATACATTTTGGATAGATGGATGATGTACAAGTATAAGGATAGCACAGGCACATCGTCATGTCGTGATGATAACACTTACCAAGTTTCAAAAGAATCACAGCTAAACTAGGAGTTGCGTTGACAAATGATTGGCAATGCAGTTTATCTATCAGCTTTAAGATATTTAAAGGGTGATAACCCCGTAATGAATAATTTTTTGGCCACGAAAAAAGCACATGCACATGATACTGTGGACATAATTTAAAGTTAATCCATTGAGCCCTCTAGGCAGAGTTGCGTTGACAAGAAATGATTGTCAGAGATGGATGGGCTGAATGACGGACATACATACATTTTCGACAGACGGATGGACATACAGGTATACGGATAACACATGATACTGATAATATGGACAAAATTTAAAGTTAATCCATTGAGACCTCTAGGAGGAGTTGCGTTGGCAAGAAATGATTGTCAGAGAAGGATGGACTGACAGACGGACATACAAACATTTTGGACAGATGGATGGACATACAGGTATATGGATAGCACATGCACACCTTCACGTGGTAATGATAACATGCACCAATTTTCAAAAGAATCGGAGCTAAACTGTAGGAGTTGCATTGACAAAAAGTGATTGGCATTGCAGCTTATGTATCGGCTTTAAGATATTTTAAGGGGGATAACTCTTTAATGAACAATTTTTTGGTCGCGAAAAAAGCACATGACAAAATTTTAAGTTAATCCATTGAGACCTCTAGGAGGAGTTGCGTTGACAATAAATGATTGGCAATGCAGTTTATGTATCGGCTTTAAGATATTTAAAGGGGGATAACTCTGTAATGAACAATTTTCAGTCGCTAAAAAAGCACATGCACATCTGCACATGATACTGATAATGTCAATAAAATCTTAAGTTAATCCATTGAGACCTCTAGGAGGGGTTGCGTTGACAAGAAATGATTGGCAATGCAGTTTATGTATCGGCTTTAAGATATATAAAGGGGGACAACTCTGTAATGAACAATATTTCGGATGCAAAAAAAGCACATGCACATTCGCACATGACACTCATAATGTGGACGAAATTTTAAGTTTTAAATCCATTGAGACCTCTAGGAGTTGCGTTAACAAGACAGGGACAGAGGGACGACCGGACAGATGGACGGACATGCTGATCGCTATATATCTTGCGGCGCGGCGAGTCGACATGATACACCAGAACGGCCCGACACTACCCGGCGAGCTACAAGACACCGCGCCTTTGAGGATGTCTATTTCTCGTTCTGTGTAGAACTCCCGCATCCGCTCTACGGCTTCGATGAATGGACTGATGTCCATGTTGTTGTAGTATCACAGTCAGTCGGCGAATGTCTGCATTCCATGCTCGCTGAATGTCTGGTTACACTGTTCCCACTCTGTTCGCGCCAAGAGGTAGCCACCCTTGAGCTTAGATGTCCATGCTGAGTAGTCAGGAAGCCCTGGATAGTTGAGCTTCTCATGTGTGTCAAACCATTCAACCGGGAACCAGCTCTTCTGCTGTGTACACCCGTAAGCTTTGACCCATACCTCGTACGCCTCTTGCGCCGAGGTAGTTCAGCACATCGAGAAACCGTAGCTCAGGTGTTATGAGGAACATGGTCTGACTAGCCTTCTTGGCAACTTTCACTGTACCTGTACTGTCAGTCAGCTCATCGACAAAGTACTTCTTGATGAGGTTCAGGTCATACCTCCCAGAGTTGAACCCCAGTACAGGCACTTGGTCACACCACTCATTGATCAGTCGCTGCTGTTGCTTTGGGAACTTGTCCAGGTCTGTCGGTATGTACTGTGCCCTAACCCTTGTCCGGATTAGATATGCTCGCCGTTGGATCACCAGCATGAACTCTCTGATCAGTTCTTTGGGGTCAGGATTGCAGAGGTGAGTGGGCTCACTCGTGGTGCCCTCTAAGGAGCAGCCAACTGACACAAAGATAGGTATGTGAGTCCTCTCGATCGTGAGAGTCTCCGTAGGATGAGTCTTGATACCATCTAGGAGTGCTTCGAAGTCGTAAACTATGAAGTGTGGGTATGGGACAGTCCGAACTCGTTTAGGGATGCTTGGACAGCGTTTTATACAGCACTCCCACTGTACCACAAGCATGCATCCAGACGCTCTCAGCTTGTCCTCTCTCAGGACTGTCTTGCGGTATCTTTGTTCGGCATCCTCACCTCGCTGGTGTTGTGGACACCCGTGCCAGTGACAGGAACTGGTAAAAGGTGTTGGTGGTCAGATCATAACCATCTGGGGGTCATTCCATATAAGGACCAAAATTTTTTAAATCCGTCAAGTCATAGTTTCAGATTTCCTTCAAACTTTGTCAGAGTAAGCATATGTATGTATTAACAGGAAATTCCAAGTATTATAGTGAAAGGTCAAATACTTTTTGAAAACTGGCCTATCCAATACCCCCTGCCTAAAATTGACAAAAATTTGTAACAAAATTTCTATGTTTGAGGCTTCATATCTCACCGACTACAGTGCTCACAATACTAGGTCTTTTTATTTTAACAGTCTGGTCACCATAGTTCGAGAAAATCACAAGCATTTTGTGCTGACCTGTTTTAGGCATGTATTAGGGGTCGTCAAAAATGACAAAAAATGTGATTTTTCATATTTTAATCCAAATTTGGTGATGCCGTAAAATGTATTTGTATTTGGTTTACACAAATGATTTCTATCCTGTTAACTAGAGCTACTGCTACTTTAGTGATATTTATTACCTAATGGCAAGATATGCTCCGCAAAAATTTTGTGGGAGCCATACCCCCACCCCTGTTCGCCAAAATGGGGTGACTTCATAACATCTTTTTTCAAAATAACCCCTTTCAATTTTTTTAATATTTTGGTGAATGTTATATATATATGGTCAATGGTTACAGGGCCAAAAGGTTCACTCTTACATTTGTTTCCTTTTAGAGCTATGGCAAATACAAAATCTGATATTTTTTCAAAAACTTGTATGATATTCGATTTTGGGGGGTTAATAGTTTTAAAAGTATACACTCTAGAAGTATGAAACAAGAGATGTAGCGCGTTTCCCTGCCTTATTAAAAGAAACAACCAGCATTTCCCTTTTACAAAATAGATAAACATGGATTTTAGAGATGTCAAAACCTTACTTTGTTAAAATCTGACATTTTTGTGGGTAAACTACAAGTCATTATTCAACAACATTTTCAATGGGAATAACATATTGCCTGGAGAATATTAAAAAAACAATTTGACTATAAGTTGTTGCTGACTTAGCCATCAATAATTTTCAGTCAAATCATTTTCAAAATATACACCAGGTACAGAGTTTGTCCTGTAAGCTGGTCGAGCTGCAACAGCTCATCACTCAGTCTTGAGTTATCCAGTGTTAATAAAGACTGAGAGATTTCATATCTAGAGAAAATAACTCAACCTTTAGAGCTTTGTATATAATTAGGTCAATTGCTGTAATAGACATAGGTAGTGAGGTGATATTGATTAGTCACATGGTCTCAGTTTTTCTCAGAGATCTGCATGCAAGTATTGCTATCAACAAGAGTTCAGTCAAGCATTTTAAGTGATCAAGATTAGGCAGCATGACCAGTGAAAGTGTTTAATAATTACTGCTTTGAAACATTGACATTGTTGCTGATACACAAATCTTTAGATATTTACTTTAGAAATTTAATAATTCACTATACATTTTAATGATAAATTAGGCCTTTTAATTTGAAAAGTGTAAACTTTGACTAGGACACGTTGCACAATGGCTGAATTACCAGAGACATTTTGTTCAGTTGGACGTCTCACTAATGATAGATGTCATAAGTTTACGGATAAATGCTCTGTAAATGATGTTGTACAATTGACGGCTACAGATAAAACACTTGTTGCAATGAGAAGCGGCCAGAGTGAGGATAGTTTAGAAACAGTGTGCTGTTGCCACAAGAAACACTATCTGCATATATTCCCGATGATGAAGCAGAACACTTCATGTTGTGATCCCCTAAAAGTTCACAAAAAGCTTATTAAAAAGGGACTAGTTAATATAGATCAAGAAATTGTGGCATTAATACAGTCGAAAACTAGAGAGAGAAAACAACCTGGCCAAAAGATTTGCCATCATTGTTTGCAGAAAATTAATAACCTGACAGATTGTAGTGACAGTGAACCGGAATCAATGGCCATAGCAGATACTTTGTACAGTAATGCTGAATGCTTCAACTCTAGTTTCTCAGCAGTTGGAGTTTCTCCCCTAAAGAGTGTCCATTCAGAAAGGAAAGTATCATATGGTAAACGAAAAATCAAACAAATGGCAGAAGCAACAAGTCACGTGGCATCCCACCTAGGTTTTCCACCTAATAAATTAGTTGCTGACACTTCACAAACTGAATGTACATGTGATTCTAAGTTAGATGTGGACTACTTGGTATCGAACATGAATGAAAAACTGTCTGTGTCATCACGAAATCAAAAGATACAAGTATTGACTATTACACCTAAATCATGGTCGATAGATAAAACTGTTCAGGTTTTTCAGGCATGTGGTGTTACGCGTTATATGTTGAAACAAGCCAGACAACTTGCGCAGAATGATGGAATACTTGCTGATCGTGAAACCTTTAAAAGAAATAAGCTTGATCAGCATACACTAGATAGTGTTATTAACTACTACCAAGATGATACTGTATCTAGACTATTACCCGCGAAAAATGATTTTGTTACTATAAGAATTTGTGGTACCAAAGAACATAAGCAAAAACGGCTAATCCTGACAAATTTGAAGGAAGTACATGCTAATTTCAAAACAGAAACTGGACTTAAAATTGGTTTCTCTAAATTTGTTGAGTTAAGACCCAAATGGTGTGTAACTGTTTCTTCTAGCGGCAGCCACAATGTTTGTGTATGTGAAAAACACCAAAATGTAAAGTTTATGGTGGATGTTATCTCTGAAGACTATCATAACCTAATTGATAAATCTGTATGTGACAGTAGTTCTAGAAATTGCATGCTGCAACGATGTGAAAAGTGTCCAGGAACTGCATTTCTCAAAACTTACTTAGAGCAAGACCTTTATGAGCACATGGATGAGGATGACATCATTAAATTCAATGAATGGGTATCCACAGACCGAATTGAAATCATGCGCCGAGAAGTATCAGTTGAAGATTTTATTTCTATATTATGTCAACGGATCCAAGAATTAACACCACATTCCTTCATAGCGAAATCTCAAAGTGAACTCTTGAAAGCGTGCAAACATGATTTAGATGACACTACTGCCATTGTTGTTCTCGACTTTGCTGAAAATTACAGCATTATTGTGCAAGATTGTGTACAGGGATTTTATTGGAACAATTCTCAAGTCACGATACATCCTTTGGCATTTTATGTTAAGGCTTATGGAAAGTTGAATGAAGAAAATGTATGCTTCATCTCTGAGTGTCTGAAACACGAAACAAATACTGTGTACTGTTTTCAGGAGATTTTTACAAGATACTTGAAGGAAAAGTATCCCAATATTCATATAATTAAATACTTTAGTGATGGGTGTGCAGGACAATACAAGAACTTCAAAAACTTTATTAATGTCTGCCATCATTATTCAGATTTTGATATTAAGGCAGAATGGCATTTCTTTGCTACCAGCCATGGTAAAGGTGTTTGCGACGGTATCGGTGGCACAGTGAAGCGCTTAGCCGCAAGGGCTAGTCTGCAAACAGCGCTTATACGAAATGCTAGTGAATTGTATGAATTCAGCCAACAGAACATAAGCAAGATCAAGTTCTTCTTAGTTAGTAAAGATGAGATCCAGAGCCATCATACAATGTTGGAAGAGCGGTATCTCCTTGCCAAAACAGTGCAAGGAACCAGGTCATTCCATTCGTTTGTTCCAAATGACACTAACTCTATCACAGTAAAGCGAATTTCAACTGATGATGTTTCATACACTCGGTCATTTTCTAACACACAACCTGGTATGTCATCAGAGATTCAGAATTTAAATATCCCTATGGAACTGTCTTTGAGTGACTATGTTGGTGCATTGTATGACAAAAATTGGTGGTTTGGCATAGTGTTAGAAATTAGTCTAGAAAATGAGGACTGTCTCATTTCGTTTATGAAGCCGCATGGACCAGCTCGATCCTTTAGTTGGCCAAGGTGCACAGACCAGTGCTGGGTTCCTTTTTGTGACATTCTAAGTAAGGTGTCAACACCATTGACAGCAACTGGCCGGCAGTACACTTTTCCACAAACTGATATCGACTTTATAAATGGACTATTTAAATAATTTGGTGGAGCGGTATATGCTGGATCATGTACCGTATCATCAATTATTGCTGAGGTATGTAGTATTATGTACTATCTCTTAACACTTTTATATTATATCATGTGTATTAACCAATGCCTGTCTCAGTTTATTAAATAATTCCATGAAATGGGTGACATTTAGGCATACTTTAGTATGAGAGATTACACATATTGGCCTGGTCGCAGTGTGTCAAAATTGTCTATAAATGGCCATAGAAGTCCATGTAGCTGTACTAATATGACCATAATATACCATTCAATGTCCACCTATGATGAAAAAGTATCTAAAATGCTAAAGTGGAGATATTTTAAACTTTTTAAAACAAATTAGATTGTCGCGAAAAATGTCAAATTTTAACAGAGTCAGGTCTTTGGGTCTAGAAAATTGATGTTTATGTATTATATAACCAGGGAATGCTGATTGGTTCTTCTAATATAGCAGGAGAACTGGTTGTATCGCTTGTTTCATGCCTCTAGGCATTTTTTATTAATTTTAAAATTATTAACCCCCAAAAATGGAATATCGTACAAGTTTTACAAAAATATCACATTTCTAATATGCCATAGCTCCAAAAGGGAACAAATGTAAGAGTGCAACTTTTAACCATGTAACTATTGACCATATATCTACCATTCACCAAAATAAAATAAAAATTGAAAGGGGTTATTTTGACTTAATAGGTGATGAAGTTGGCCCTCTTTTGTGAACAGGGGTGGTGCATTGGGCCCCCCAAATTTTTTGATGAGCAAACCTTGCTGTTAGTCAGTAAATATTACTAAGCTAATATTAGCTCTAGTGAACTGGGTAGAAATCATTTAGTTACAGCAACTATAATATACATTTTACTGTATCACCAAATTTTGTTGAAACAGGAAAATTAGCTGTTTTTAACATTTTTGGTGACCCCTAAAACACACCCAAAACAAGTCAACACATATTGCTTGTTATTTTCCTCAAGTATGCTGACCAGAGCATTAGAATGAAAAGATCTAGTATTGTAAACAGTATATTGGATGAGATATGATGTCTCAAACATTGGATTTGTACTTGAAACTTTTGTCAATTTTAGCATAGGGGTCTTTGAGAGGGCATTTTTCAAAAAGTATTTCACATATCAGTTAAAAAATTGTCATGCTCAACTAAAACATCCATATGCTCACACTGAGAAAGTTTGAAGGAAATCCGTGACTATGAGTTGACGGGCATTGGTCCATCTTATATGGAATGACCCCTACGGGAGCACCCTCGATCCAACGCTCGCCACCGTGCCTACACTCTACATGGTGTATATGTACGCCTCTGTTTCTCGACTCATACTCAATCCAACGAGTAGCCGCTGAACTGGATGGTTGGGGCGGATAGAAGGCTTGAAGATTGCATGCCTGTGTAAACCTCTGCTGACAGTGACTGCAGACTAGTGTATGTGCCAGCTTGGAGATGTTCTTAATGTAGAAGGCATGGTGGTCCCACACTCCGATGGTCATGGTGTCACGGTAGTGGGCCGCTTGCCTGATCATGTGCCAGGTGCCCTCTTAAGTTGGTTCATACACGCGAATCCCGATCTTGGCGAAGAATTCTACCTTGTCCAGCTGATCCAACGAGGTCTTGCGGACATCGGGTACTGTCTTGCCGTAGAACTGTGTGGCAAGCTCTCATGCAGGAGCTGTACTTCTATCAGCTCTCGCTCCTCGGTGGACTGCTAGACATCTCCAGAGACACATGTTGTCCCTGTAGGTGTCAAGGGCAGTCATACTCTTCTTCTGTCGTAGCCAGTCTGGGAGGGGGCCTGTCCCAAGCAGAGGTTGGCGGTCAATGACAGCCCTGACCTCAACATTGATTGATCGAACGAAAGCCCACTTGGTGTTGGGTCGATCAATATTGTCTGTGTCGAGGCGGGCTTGCTCTCTTGCTGCCACCCAGTCCTGAGCTGTTCCTATCGTGTTCAGCCACGGGCTCCCTGGAGCATTCTTGTGGAAGAGCATCACCCTACCATCTTCGATGTGATGGATGCGATAGGTATGGGTGTAGTGGAGGTAGAAGGCGTTCTGGACAGTCTGCATGATCTGGCCTGTGAGGTCTCCTTCTAGACCTCTGAAGAATGTCCAATGTACTGACCGGTGTCCTCTATCCTCTGTCTCCCTTTCGCTGAGACGCTGGTCGAGAATGTAGAGTAGACTCTAAGGCCGAACTGCTTTGCAATAGCGCGAAGCTGTGCAACAGTACTCATGGTGTATATCCCTGTGGATGCCTGTCTCTAAATGGCCGTTCAGATCATATTATGTGTGGCGATCAGTACCTGTGGATGCCTGTCTGGGCATTCAGACCCTATTTTGGGTGGTGTATATCCCTGTGGATGCCTGTCTCTAAATGGGTGTTCAGACCCTATTATGTGTGGCGATCAGTACTGTGGGTGGTGTATAACCCTTTGGATGCCTGTCTGGGTGTTCTGACCCTATTATGTGTGGTGATCTGTACCTGTAGGTGGTGCATATCCCTGTGGATGCCTGTCTCTAAATGGGCATTCAGACCCTATTATGTGAGGTGCTGGCGATCAGTACCTGTGGGGGTGTATATCCCTGTGGGTGCCTGTCTCTAAATGTGTGCATACATGCCCCCTGGATAGGATAGTACGCGTGCGCGTGTATAAAGCGCTATGAGAGATGTATGGCTAAGTCTGTAAGAACGCGTAGCACGCATGCGCACGTGTCAGATCCATGTCTCAGTATTGTGAGTGTATGCTTATATTGTACCGAGAAATCACTTACTTCTCGGCGGTCTTGGCACCGATTGGGACCAGAATGAAGCCAGAATTTCAAAACTGTTTACCATTTTAAAATCGGACTAGAAATGGCCGAGTTATCCACAAATGGTAATAGTGAGATTTGAACCTGTGATTTTAAGTTTACTAATAAACACAAAACAAGGATCTCCCGCATTAACTACCTCGGCCATGTATGCATTAGTAATTGTAGCTGATACGGTATGTGTTCCCATTGCTGTTACTGCGTTATCTCGAAGTGACGTCAAGATCTAGAGGGACTGATAAGCGCAGTAACAGCAATTTTACAACTCACGCTCAGAGATAAGATTACTAAGAGGCGAGATTTTAGTGGTGTTGTGGTGGGTCAATCAATAGAGTATTGAATTGTATAGGATTCCCAGGCCGCAGACTGTGGTTCAAATCCGCTCAAAAGACGTCGCTAGAACTTACCTGAAATTTTGAAACTAGGTAAGACACTAGGGCCGGGGTAATATGAGGGAGGTGGTATTATTTTAATTCCGCCACTACTACTTCCCCTGTCAAGAGAGCTAATAATATCTTCCCAGTCTGCGTCTGCCAGGTGTCCGGGTTGGTACTCAGGAATAGTCATCTCTCTATTGAGACATCTTAAACATGTCTGGGCTCATGCTATGTGAGAAGTACCATGAGGTCTTCCGGAGGGAGTTGAAGGACTACAAGAAGAAGACACCAGATGAGCTCGCTCAGCTCTCCGGTGCTGAGCTGACAGCTGTCAAGCTCTATCTAGGATTTGGTAAGGGACAGATCTGCTTCCTCGAATACCGTATCATGGGTGGGAGTATCGTCGAGCAGCTCCTGTGAGCTAAAGGTTTCAACAAGGATCGAGAGTATCTGTCAGATACGTTCCAGCAGTTGCAGACCGCCATGGCCTCACCGGATTCAGAGCTGAACAAGGCTCTGCGATACTACAAGCTGGAAAAAGGATGCGCTGCAGAACCCTCTAGCCCTTGGATGTGCATGTTGGCAGCATGTATAGGGGTTGAGGGCATGCCAAGCTTGTTCAGTGTCTCACCGTGGTCCCCACTGCTATTGTCAGGATAGTCTTATAGCTGATTTGCTAGCGGCGGAGTAGGCTGATCCCGAGCGCCACGATAGCTAGGCCTGACAACACTCGTAGAGCTACCATGGGAAGCAGTGTCGTGTCGACTGACTAACGTGTCGAGGTCGGAACGCCTGGAGCTGCCGTGTCGACTGGCTGCAGTGTCAGGGTCGGAACGACTGTATGGCCCATACTACGCATAGGTGCGTTGATGTCAGTGTTGAAGCCGAAGTGGACACCGGGGGAACTCACCTCGACTATCATGTTGTTATAGCCCCTGACTTGGAGGTCCTCGATGTTCACGATCACGTTGCTCGGAATCAACCGTAGGTGTGGTGAAATAGCAAAGTCAAGTTTGTGATGGGCCTTCTGCAACTTAGCAATAAGACTACTGGGGTCTGCCACGATGATCATATCCTCAATGAGACTGATGAACATGGCTTGGAGCTCTGCTCCGCTGACACCATCTATTGAATGCTGCAGCTGGGTCTGTGCTGTAAGTAGGCAGTAGCAGTGCTTCCAGGGACTGGTTGATCCGAACGATCCCTGCTGGTGTGAGGCCTGAGGTGGTGTGTGGGACAAAGTACTTCCAAACATTTGGACAGTCCTGCCGCAAGCCAGTGATGTGCATATTTTGCACCAGCGCTCCAGGGTCGGAGTCTGGATCGAACGAGAATGTCGCTGTCTTCCGACGGCCTACTCATCGGGGTGTTCGATAGGGGAATCCTGAGTAGTCACATCTCGGATCACCGTACATAACCCCTATACCGCTGTTGTCACCACCATGCCATCGATAGTCTGGGTGAGTGGTGAACTCTCTCTGTAGTCTGCTGGCCGCTGAGACGCTATGACTGTTGAGCTGTGGGTCGAAGTCGTTTGTATCAGGGAGGCTTGCACCCAGCTTATGGAGGATTCGTCGCACCGTGAAGTACAAGTGGAATCTGAGACAGCTGGCGATGAGCACAGCTTCAGGAGTACCAGAATAGGAGGGAAGAAGGGTGGAACTTAGTCCACATCCTGCCGTGGCACACCACACAGCAAAGTTCAGCTGCTGATTCCAGTATGAGAGGGTTGGAGCAGCCATCCAAGTATGAGCTTGCTTCGCATCCTTGATGGTGATGGAGCGGTTGGTTAGCAGCCATGGGTTGACGGAGAAGCTGGTTCGGGACCGTCCATCCACTGTGATGGAGAACGGTGTTAGCTCCGTTATATCATCCAGTAGACCTCTCAGGCCAGTCAAGGGTGTACCCAGGAGGGGCGGTTCGCTCCAGATGACTGTCGTGAGGTTCAGTGGGAAGGCCATCTATACTGGTGTTCTTAAAGCTACTGTACAGGCAGCACACTATTTTTAGTCGTCTCGACTCCAGAGACCAGCGAGGCGACCTCACCGTAACATCTCGTTTTTAGCTCCTCCATATCAACCCGCCCGCTGGAGCCTTTGCAGTATTGCTGTCGCACTTTAGGTTTCTCCGTGCGGTACAGGGCTTGGACCTTCAAAATATGGCGGTACTCTTCATCGGTGACCTGGCCATCCTAGAGAGCTTTGTTGACAGACTCGTCGATAGTCTGTAGCATACTCTGTGCCAGTGTCATGTACTTAGCATGCTTCTCCAGCCTCCTTGTGATCTGGCGCTGACCCACCCCAAGCCTGTGGCCAAGACAGTGGCGGCTAGTTTCACGCCACCCAGCGGGATGGCGACGATGGCACCCACCCCTGTAGCGGGAGTGGCCACAGCTGCCACACCAGCACTGGCTCCAATCACACCCGCAGCAGTGGTTGTACGCGCGAGGACGTTGTAGGCTGTTTTATATCGCCTGCACGTTCTGCTGTACTTTTCTGCCTCATGGACGAGATTCTGCCTGATGGTATATCTATCTGCTGGAGTCGCCAGCCATGGATGGTACCGCCCTCATCAGCCGTCAGGGAGGGGAATAGTTCTGGTTGCTTCCGCCACTCTGATTTTGCCATAGTATACCTGGAGATTAACCTGCAGAATCTGCTCATGAGTCATAGAAGGGTTCATTTTGGAGAGCCTGGCAAACTGTACCAGCTTGCTGGTGTCGAGACAGACGTCTCTTAGAGAGTGGGCATCAGCGCTATGTCGGGTGCCAGTAGCTTTCTGAGACGTGACATCTGGATTGTCACCTCATGACCAAGATAGTATGTCCGCCGCTGGATGGCGTTCTTGGTCTTACACTTCTGCGCCATCTCCTCTTCCCACTGTATGATATCTGGCCCATCCGCCGTCTGCGACATCGTCGTATGTGAAGACATCTGGCTCATCGTCGTATGTGAAGACATCTGGCTCATCGTCGTCTGTTAAGACTCCTGCGTCCTGCTTACTCTCCTCCAGGAGGGCCTGCCACCATCGGGAACCTTCACTGTTCCTTCGCCTCCTTGCAATGCTGGCAGCCTGTTGATATCAGCTCTCCCGCTGTAGTCGCTCTCCTTCTTGTTGACAGATCTGTTGCTGTGCGAACATCTGTGCGGCCTTTGGGCAACCCTCTATCGGGTTCATCATCTCGGCAAAGATCAGATATTCCTGGTGTGATATCATGTTATCATCAGGTCAATGAGTAATAAGAGTGTAAACTCTAAATGGGCATCCAATATCCCATCCGTGCTGGCATATGTGTTAATGGAGGGGCTGTCAAACAGGTGATTTACAGGTGTGAACAGACTAGGACTGATAGCTTTCCATAGGTTGCTGTTGGCACCTGGGAGATACTCTATCACGTCCCGGCCGACTTCTACCAGTGAGCTGCTGTGTGCACTGCCCGGAGGTTGATGTAGCACATCGGCGTGTATGTATGTTGTGCCCTGCTGGGTCACCTCGAAGAGGACCCAGTCTACACGGTACTGTACGACCCGTCTCCCCTCTAGAGAGGGTGAGATTACGTTCTCACCACCGGAGAGCAGCAGTCGGACAATCGGCATGGTGATATCTCCTGTTTAAACCCCTCCCATAGCATGCTATGGAACCCATATTTGCTCACTCGACCGGTCTTGCTGACCTGGCAGATGTGTACGCAGTTGATGCTGCCAAGGTAGAAGAGAGCGATGGCAAGTCATTCGCCCTGCAGTACGAAGCAAATTCAAAGGCATTCTCCCTCCACCCCATTGGTGGTGATGGGGTGGAGCTGCTCACAGACCTCAAGGATGTGTCGAAGGAGCGCCCGGGTCACACCATAGATGGCCACAAGATCATGTTCCGGTATGATTTCCTGAAGAGGAAGTACATCCTCGAGCCGTTGATTGAGCTCTCGGATACAGAGATGGCAGACATCAATACCCTAAATAACGACCTCAGCTTTCATCTGGTCAAACCTTATTCGAGCGGTGCCCCGCCGATGACCCATGATGGTGTGCTATTGACCCTGGCAAAAAACCTGCAGTTCATATTTGAGAAGAATGAAGTGTGGTACCGCGCTGGACCTGGGGGTGACTGGCAAACATGGTTGCCACTATATAGGCCTCCCGCAGTCATTGACATAGAGGTTACTCCCCTCTCCAGTGTTGTGAAAAGGGATGGGACAGTTCGAAAGCTCTACAATCGGGGATCATCCTTCCTCACCTACATAGGTGAAGGTGTCTCCCTGACAAGGGTGGGTCACCGGATCGGGGTTACAAGTGGAACGCTCCTGCTGCATCGTCCATTCGATGGACCAGAAAAAGCTGTTAACCTCCAGGAGGGCATCCTACGGGTAGATGGTGTGTCACATGTCTCCAAAGCCAAGGGTGCTGTTAAACTGCTTCAGCGAGTCGGACTCATTAGCCCGCAAATGACTCGTATAGTCCTAGAGCTACGTTTCTTAGCTGGCGGCAGAGTGAAGCAGCTAGCCCCTGCCCCTGAGGGGATGAAGATCACTATCGATCCGGATGGAACAGGGCTAGATCTGGCACAGATATTTCTCGAGGGGTTCACTCTGTTCAGTTTAACTCTTCATATATAGCCATGATTCTCATCATACTGCTCGTGCTGGAGTCTACAGCAGTGGCACAGGGTGCTGAGACTGCCATGATATTGGATGCCAAGTGGGCCCACTTCCGCGATGACCCCCAGTATAATCCTTGGGTCGACCCCTTGCGGACAAACATTTACGACCGCTTTCACCCACGTGAAGAGATCGAGTCTGTCTGCCACTTCTATGGGGTGGAGAGGGTAGGATGTGGTTGTCTGCTGGAGACACCTGCTCAGCACCAGATTCTCTGCGTAACATGTGAACATGCAAGACTCTGTCGTGGTGCAAATGCTAATCACTTTAGCATCCTACCAGGTGAGCGTTGTCAAGGTAGATGTAAGACATTATGGGTGGTCCCATCATGCTGATGCGACTCTGGCAGAGACTACGTGTTTGTCTGAACCTACACAGAATAGAGAGAGGCCGGCCCTTCTGGTGTGGTTGATCACAAGGCGATCAGTGGTGTATATCACTGTGGAGGCTTGTCTCTAAATGGGCGTTCAGACCCTATTATGTGTGGTAGTAGTAGTGTCGGA
The DNA here is from genome assembly GCA_034401795.1 of Chaetoderma sp. LZ-2023a. NCBI lineage: Eukaryota > Metazoa > Mollusca > Caudofoveata > Chaetodermatida > Chaetodermatidae > Chaetoderma > Chaetoderma sp. LZ-2023a. Next base: position 43,068,923 of record CM067372.1, read on the forward strand.
ATATGATACTACCTCCCGCAACTGGCAGCCATTCAGCGATCCGTGGCTCCCACCGCCCTCTCAATCCTTGAGGGCCTCCATCTAGAGGCATACACCAACCACCTGTCTCAACAACCCTGGGGGCCTCCATCTAGAGGCATACACAAACCACATGGCTCAACAACCTATGCCTCAGGGATTGAGAGGGCGGTGAGGGCCACAGATCACTGAACGGCGGCCAGTTGAGGGAGGTGGTATCATTTTAATTCCGACCCTACCACTCCTTTTCTCCAAAAAAGGGAAGAGAACTAACGAACATGCATCTTGCCTGAAAACACAAGTATGCCAACAGGGTTAATTGCTCTTGACACACATAAGCCTGGGAATGAGCATGAATATATAAGATGAATGAACATGATATATAAACATAATACAAAAAACAGACTAACTTGAATTACCTCATGAATTTGGATTCCAGAAGAAACGCCACCAACCATCACACTTTTGACCAAACGTGAGAGAAAGGGTTGAACTCCTCTCGCGTGACCATGTATGTTCTCACTACTTCTGCTTTTTCAAAGTTACCAAAAGGAGACAAACAGTGTGGCCACTAGACTATCATTTCAAAACAGCTAAAGTGAGTGGATTGGCTGAGTCTGACATGTCCCTCATATAGTAATCCGTGAAAGAGGACTCTAACGGGACACCGTTGAATAGGGCAGTCGAGGTGGCCATTCCTTTAACATCGTGAGCCCTAGCACATTGCACCTGGTGCACAGTCGCAATCTCGCAGGTAGTCTGAATGCATTCGACTACTCAACAAGAGATAAGAATCCATGGATGCGGCACCATATGGCTTCTTATGGCAGATCCACAGATGTCTATCATTTGGCCATAGGCACTCGCATCACAATCAAACCTAGCTAGCTTTGGTATAATGATCGATTTGCCGGGATATTTCAAAGATTGATTCTTTGACATAAACTCTGCCCTTAGCAGCAGTTGCAGACCCTCTCCAGAGACAATAAATCGGTCCCTCTCTGCTGAAAGCGCATGGATCTCACTGCGCCTTCTTGCGGAGGAAGCGGCCTATAGAAAGGCCGCCTTTAGAGTCAGATGCTTTAGACGAGCCGAACCCAAAGGTTCGAAAGGGTGCTTGGCTAGCACATTAAGCACCAAAGATAGACTCCAGGCTGGAATGACTACCGGTTGTCTCGGTCGGAGATTGTTCATTTCCTTCACCATCACATTCACCTGGGCCATCTCTGGACTATCCCTGTTGGCTAGACAAGGGATAACTGATGCCAAAGCTGACTTGTATCCAGCAATCGTGACAGGAGCTAATCCTGTGAAGAATAACTCACAGAGAATGTCTGCTATTTGCTGAATAGTGGATTGAAAGGGATCAATATCCTTTCCTTCACACCATTCCGCAAATCTGTTAACCTTGTGGTTATATGACTTGACGATTGACCTCTTTCTCGTGGCTGCGATGAAACTCGCAACCTGTTGATAAAAGCCATCCAACGTGGAATGTTGTTTGAATATTTCGGGGCGCTCGTGTAGAAAGCGGCCCTTGTATGTATGATTACTGTATTCTGCGGCTGTAGTAGTAGAAACATCCTACAGCTGCAATCAGTCCTTCTTCGCTTTTTCCCACTGTGTCTTGTCCTCAGCCAAAATCCTTAGCTTCCTCAGGTCCATTCTTGACTTGAGTGTACCGAGTCCTGCTATCTTGAGGTCACCTCGTAGCACGCTTAGCAGATTTATGCAATGACGTCCTCTCCTGGCTTTGTATTTCCTGGCTCTGAGTAGGGCGAATTCCAAGGCTCTCTGTGCTGGTGTGTCTTCTGGCATCCTTAGCACGTGGCCAAACATGGACCATCTTTGCTGGGCGACTTAGAATCTCGGGCAGCCGCACTGAATTGTCCACCAGCAGATCCATGAACCACGCCCTGCTGGGACAGAATGGAGCTATTAGCAGGACCAGGCATGGCTCCTCCCTGACCTTCGGTAGAAGGATGGTGGGTTGGTACGCATACGCGTGCATCCCTGTCCAGTTTATCGCCAGAGTGTCTGTATCATCGGCATTTGGATCTAGAATCGGCAAGACATACATGTAAGTTATGATTTGGGCATTTTTCTTTGTGGCAAACAAGTCCACGTTCGGTTTGCCCCAATGCTCGAAGATCCTTCGCAGAACTGGAGGGTTGAGAGACCATTCTGTTGGCAGAATTCTCTGTCTGCGAGACAAAGCATCCGCCAGAATGTTCAATCGCCCAAGAATGTGAGCAGCTTTCAAAACACCTGAGTAATTCCTGCACCATTGAATCAAGTGCCACACTTTGATACATAGTGTGGGTGACTTGGTTCCGCCTTGGCGATCTATGTATGATACTACTGTCGAGTTTTCCGACCGTATCAATATCGCCTTGCCCCTGACTTTTGGAAGAAATTTTCCAATGCCAGTTCCACTGCCATCATTTCCAACAGATTGATATGCAGCTGGCTCTCCTGGAGAGTCCATGTGCCCAAGACCTGGTGTTCTCCCAGGCAGGGCCCCCCCCCCCCATCCCTCCAGCGATGCATCCGTGTATCATTCCTGTTGGCAGAATTCTCTGTCTGCGAGACAAAGCATCCGCCAGAATGTTCAATCGCCCAAGAATGTGAGCAGCTTTCAAAACACCTGAGTAATTCCTGCACCATTGAATGAAGTGCCACACTTTCATACACAGTGCGGGTAACTTGGTCCCTTATGTATGATATTACTGTCAAATTGTCCGCCCGTATCAATATCACCTTGTCCCTGACTTCTGGAAGCTATTTCTCCAGTGCCAGTTTCACTGCCATCATTTCTAACTGATTGATATGCAGCCGACTCTCTTGGAGAGTCCATGTGCCCGAAACCTGGCGATCTTCCAGGCTCAGACTTCTCCTTGTTGACTATCCAGCCTAGATCTGAAAGTAACTTCAGAGTCAGAGCGGTATCCACTTCTAACCTGGTTGGCATGTCTGCCTTGATAAGCCAATTGTCTATGTAAGTGTGAAATGCCACTTTCTCTCCTGAAAAACGATGTCACCGCTAGGACCACTCTGGTGAAAACCCTTGGAGTTGTCGACAGGCCGAATGCGAGGACTACAAACTCCCAAACATGATTCTGAAATGCGAATCTCAGAAACCTGTGACAAACCCTGTACATTGGAATGTGGAAATATGCATCTTTCAGATCGATTGACACACACCACATTCCTCAATCCTGCCATTACCGACCTCAGAGTTTCCATCTTGATCCGAGGTGTATGGATAAACCAATTCAATAGCCTGAGATTGAGTACAAGTCTCCACCCCCACCCGCCCTGTGCTCTTGGGGACAAGGAACATATTTGAATAGAAGCCCGGAGTGTTCTGGTTTGCTGGTTTTATTGCTCCCTTCAGAAGCAAACCTGACATTTCATTTTGAATGACTTCTGACTTGTCTGGCTCGCTTGGTACAGGAGTCCAGACAGGTGCCAAAGATAGATTTTGTGGCCCACAACTCTGGCATGTACCCCTGGGATATCCATCCCAGGACCAGACTGTCTGACATCACACCTCACCAAGCTTCGACGTACGCATGAGCCTTCCACCAACTGTAGGCGCATTGACACCAAAGGTGGGTGTCTGGCTCGCGATCTGCTCCTCCATCCCCTCTTAACGAGAGAAAGAACCATTTTGGTCTTGGCTTGACTGGTCTGACTGGCACCGCTGTTCCTGTCACACAGGCGCGGTCCAGACGGACGTGAAGGTAGCCACCATACTCCACTCCATTCTTTCCACCCTTGGAGGACATTCCCTTGCCCTTCCCGCCTCTCGGGTAATCAGGGCCACCACTAGGGTGGGCAGCAGCCTCCACAGCCTTCCTCGCCTTCTTAGCCGCAGGTGGCTGAGAAGGTCCAGCAAGAGCATTAGAAGCTGGCTTGGCTTTCGCCTTGCTCTTATGCTTGGAGACAGGCTGATGGTTTTGATGCAGCCTCTAGTGCGTGTGCTTGATGCACCAGCTCAAGCTGCATGTTAACCGCTAGCCGACTTTGCACGATGTTGGCCATGCCCTCTAAGATGGCCCGCGCTTGGCCACCAAAGATGCTAGGACCGTTCAGGGACGTTCCAAGCAGACAGACTTGGTCACTTGTGCCTGCAACCTGGCCAGTGCATCCATCGACAGCACAAGGTCGTCATTAATGCACGAAAGTGCTGCAGGTGAAACAGGGTGGCCTGCCCCCTGCTTCAGCCAACACTGACTGAAGCAAGCGATAGAAGTGGTTGACAGCTTTCATAGTTGCCCTCACACCCTCATTGCATATGGACAGGACTTCCTCACAGTGCGCCTGGCTTTTGTCCACAGGTGCCTGAGCGGGACCACCCACTCCAGTGCTCTGAACACCAAGAACCCAACGGTTCTCCTCAGTAAGCGTTGGGACCGCACCATATCGCCCCTGGGGATACAGCATTTTGCCTGCTCCTCCCTGGAGGCTGCAGTGAGCTGGCTCTTCGTGGAAAGCTGTTTAGCGTAAATCACCTCTAACGACTCCTTGAACTTGGGATCCAGTCCTATAGACTGGATCCGAACCACGGGCAAGACCCCTGTCCATATGGATGTGCAGACTACAACGCTAGGCTAGATGACAACCTGTGAAAAAGACCTGGAAGTGTATGTGGACAGCAGTCTCAAATTTGACAAACACGCAGAAATCGCCGCAAACAAAGCAAACAGACTTGGCGGGATGGTCCGAAGATCTTTTGACTACCTCGACCCAAAGACACTAGTCCTGCTGTTCAAAAGCCTTGTTCGTCCCCATCTAGAAAATGAAAATGTTGTGTGCTCATCACTGTACAAAAAGGATGTTCAACAGGAGAAGCAATCTCGTAACAAAGTTTGATGGGCTCACAAATCCATCTGGCAATCGTAGCCTTAGAGACTGGTCTGGCTACCTCCTCCGCATACGGAGCCCATAAATGGGATGGATCAGATCTTTGAAAATTTTGTTTGTTGCTTATAAACTTTCTATGCCCTGACAGGACACCAGTATCTGTCAGAAGGCGAAAAAGAAGATAACGATTTTAAAATGATCGGTTTAGCAGGGAATCTGTTAGACTGTGTCTTTGATTAAAAAAATCCCTTCTTGGATATAAGACTAAACCATCCCCAGATACGATAAATCTGTCCTTTTGACAAAATGCTGAAAGAGCATGAATTTCTGAACGTCTTCTAGCAGAGACAGAAGCAACAAGAAAAACAGCCTTAAGAGTTAAGTTTAATACTAATAGAAGCAAGTGGTTCAAAATGGCGACCTGCCAACACCTGAAGACCCTAGGCCAAATTCCAGGAAGGCAAAGGCGTAGCTACTGGAGGACGAGTATTGCCCATTCCTCTGATAAAACCATTAAGAATCTTCGTGTCCTTAACGTCAGCATTCAAAAGACAAGGAAGAGAAGATGCCAAAGAAAATCTATAACCCATAACTGTGTTAGCAGATAATGGTAAAGAATCAGCGATAAGATAAAAAATCTAACACCTGGGGAATAGAAACATAATCGGGCACGAGATCATGAACTGCACACCATTCTCCAAAAATTTTAAGTCGACCATTGTAAACTCGTCGGGTCGACTCCTCCTGGCAGAATCAATAATCTCCTGAGATCTTGAAGAAACATTGACCTCAGGGACTTGATGCTTGAAATCCTCCAAACACACGGGCTGAAGATTTCTGGATTTGGATGAAGACACGTTCCCCTTATTTGAGAAAGAAGATCTGGGGAGACTGGAAGAAGATGAGGGAAGTCTACCAGGAGATCAAGAAGATCTACAAACCAGATCCGTTTTGGCCAAAAGGGAGTTATCAGAAGAATTTCGCAGAACTGGTCCTTGACCTTCTTCAAAACCAAAGGAATCAGGATCGTTAGAGGGAACGCATAAGCGAACATTTCTGTCCAGGACTGAGACAGGGCATCCACCGCCAATGCCTGACTGTCTGGAAAAGGAGACATGAAAGAGATCTGGGCATTTAGACAAGTCGCAAACAGATCTATGTGGGGACGATCCATGAGATTGAAAATCGCTCTGACAACCAACCTCTTTAACTGCCACTCTGTGTGGGTGAATTTGCTGGGACGAGACAGCTGGTTCGCAAGAAAATTCAGACTGCCCGGGAAATGAGAGGACACTAGAAAAATCTGATTCTTGCGACACCACAAGAGAAAGTTCCAAACCTCCATGCAAAGGAGAGAGGATCTCGTTCCCCCCTGTCTGTTGATGTAAGAAACTACCGTCGAGTTGTCCGATCGGATCAAGATTTTGAAGCCCTTTAATTAATCCAACCATGCTAGTAGAGCCTTCTTGACAACCCATAACTCCAAGATGTTGATGTGAGCTGTCGACTCTTCCAGAGACCAAAGGCCTGAGACCGACAGGGAATCCCAGACCGCCACCCCCCCCCCTCCCCTCTTGGGAAGCGTCTGTAAAGATAATCGTCTGAGGGGAGGATTTGACCAGAGGGACACTCCTCAGAAGCAGAGAACGATCCTTCCAAAATTCTAGACGTGGAATTAAATGATCTCTTATGGGAATCTGAAGATAAATGGAGTGGATTGACTGCTTCCACAGGGACATCAAGTACATCTTAGAGTCTCATCAGCTCCGAACAAGGAATGACATTCTCGACGCTGACCATCAAGCCTATCATTCTCAGGAAGAATCTTGCTCTGATCAAGGGAACAGATGACAGAATGTCCATTGCGACTAAAATTTCCTCTACCCTTGGATCTGATGGAAAGACTAGACCCTGAGCCAGATCGAAAGAAATGCCTAGGTGCATGAACACTTGAGAGGGAACTAGACTTAATTTCTTTAGATTTAAAATCCAACCTAGGCTGCGTGCCAGACTGCAGACCTCTGGAATGACTTTTGAACGAATTGAGGAGGAATTTGCTTTTATTAACCAATCGTCTATATAAACATGAAGATGGATAGAACGACGGTGCAGGATTCCTGCCACGACTGAAACTAGATGAGTGAAGAGGAAGGGGGCTGTGGTCAGGCCGAAGGGCATGGCTCGGAACTACCATACCCGATCCTTGTAGGCGAACCTCATGAACTTTCGGAAAGACGGGTGAATAAGGACATGGAAGTAGGCGTCCTTGAGATCTATGGAGGAAGTGCACATGCCTGGATCTAGACTGGCGATGATCTGGGAGATGGTCTCCATTTTGAACTTTGGGGTTAAAATAAGGAGGTTCAACTTCTTTAGACTGATGATAGGATGCCAACCTCCTGTTTTCTTGGGGACTAAGAAAATGGTTGAGTAGTAGCCCAGGTCTACACTCCAAAGAGGAACCTCTTCTATGGCCTTCTTGCCAATCATGGACACCAGCTCCTCCTCGAGGGCAGCCGACTTCTCCAGATTGGAAGGAACTGGAGTCCACTTGGGGATAAGAGAAAGAGGAGGATGATGAAGGATCCAAGAAGGTGCATAACCCCAGCGAATCTGATTTACTAGCCAGGAGTCCTGAACGAGGGAATGCCAAGTCTCCCAGAACAGAGACAGGCGCCCTCCAACCGGCAAGCTGGGCAGAAGGCAATGAACCGACGGATCCGAAGGCACAAGAAGAGGAAGCGAAGAGATTGAAAGAGGAGAAAGGGCTGGACCTACCCGGGCAGTGGCCACAAACTCAAACTCTCTTAGATTGAAGGAAATTTCAATTTCCATTTCTCCGAGATCTAACAATACTCACCATTCTATTACTTCTGATACAAGCTATCCTGGATAGCTGGGCCCTAAGACTATAGACTTATTAAGCTTTACCGGCTCCTGGAACCGGGTACTCAGCTCCCAACTGCCGAGTGCCTGTCTGCCATGAAGCTCATATTGTTTGCATAGCCACCAAACCCATATACAGAGATACCCATGGCTTGCCTCCGTGGGGCTGGGAGGCTGGGTCCGTAATAGAATGGTGAGTATTGTTAGATCTCGGAGAAAGGGAAATTGAAATTTCCTTCAATCTAAGAGAATTGGTTGAAATTTCCTTCATTCTCCTTCGATCAATACTCACCATTCTATTACTTCTGATATACACCAGATTTAGATAGTAACCTGGTGGGAAGGGGCAAGCCATCAATTGCTACTTTTGCCCCTTGGAGAAAGAGCTTAGACTTAAACTTGACAAATGGAGACCTAAAAGGACCATCAAGTTAAAGGGACCGAATCACATTCGCATAACTGCAACCCACCCCCCCCCCCCACCCCCCACACTTTTTTCTCCTAAGAAAAGGGAGAGAACTCACGAACATGCATCTCGCCTAAAACACAAATATGCCAAGAGGGTTAACTGCGCTTTGCATATATCAGCCTGGGAATGAGCATGAATATATAAGATGAATGAACATGATATATAGACATAATACAAAGAACTCTCAATCTTGAATTACCAGATGTGGAGGCTCCAACCATTCACTGGTCTGGCCATCAGTGACACAATCTGATGATATCCTCTCGCTTGACCATGTCTGCTTCTTAATTCTTTCTTACAAATGCCAAAAAAGGGAGAAGATCAGTGTGGTCGTTTAACTATCGTTTCAAAACAGCTAAAGCGAGTGGATTGGCGGAGTCTGACACATCCCTCATATAGTAATCCGTGAAAGAGGACTCACAGTGCCATTGTGCAACAGCCATGATGTCCTCTAACGGAACACCATTGCAAAGGGCGGTCGAGGCGGCTATTCCTCTAACATCGCGTGACCTTGCGCATTGCACCTGGTGCCCAGTCGCAATCTCATGGGTAGTCTGAATGCATTCGACTACCCAACGAGAGATAGAATCCATGGATGCGGCACCATATAGCTTCTTATTGCCAGATCCACAGATGTCTATCATTCGACCATAACGAGTCTGTCCATCTTTTGTACTTAGTCAAAGCACGGACTGGGCACCAGACACTGGCATCACGATCAAACATAGTTAGTTTCGGTATAATGATCGGTTTGCCAGGATATTTCAAAGAATCATTCTTTGACATAAACTCTGCTCTTGGCAGTAGACGCAGACCATCTCCGGAGACAATAAATCGGTCCCTCTCTGCTGAAAGTGCATGGATCTCACTGCGGCTTCTAGATGAGGAAGCTGCCAATAGAAAGACCGCCTTTAGAGTCAAATGCTTTAGACTAGCGGAACGCAACGGTTCGAAAGGGTGCTTGGCCAGTACATTAAGCACCAAAGATAGACTCCAGGCTGGAATGACTACCGGTTGTCTCGGTCGGAGATTGCTCATTCCCTTCACAATCACATTTAACTGGACTATTCCTGTTGGCTAGACAAGGGATAACTGATGCCAAAGCTGACTTGTATCCAGCAATTGTGACAGGAGCTAGTCCTGAAAAGAACAGCTCACAGTGAAAGTCTGCTATTTGCTGAGTAGTGGATTGAAAGGTATCAATACCCTTTCCTTCACACCAGTCTGCAAATCTGTTAACCTTGTTGTTATATGACTTGAAGGTTGACCTCCTTCTCACAGCTGCGATGAATTTCACAGCTTGTCGTGAAAAAACTTCCAACGTGGAACGTTGTTTGATAACATCCACGCAGTCAATTTGAACATTTCAGGACGCTTGTGTAGGAAGCGTCCCTTGGCCTGGGAGATTATGTTCGGAATCTCGGATAACTGCACTGGATTGTCCACCAGCAGATCTAGAAGATCCGTGAACCATGCCCTGCTGGGCCAAAATAGCGCCATTAGCAGGACCAGGCACGGTTCCTCCCTGATCTTCACCAATATCTTCGGCAGAAGAATGGTGGGTGGGTACACATAAGCGTGCATCCCTCTCCAGCTTATCGCCAGAGCGTCTGTATCGACGCCATTTAGATCTGGAATCGGCGAGACATAAGTTATGATTTGAGCATTTTCGTTTGTGGTGAACAAGTCCACGTTGGGTTTGCCCCAATGCTTGAAGATCCTGTGAAGAATGGGGGGGGGGGGGGGGGGACTATTCTGTTGGCAGAATTCTCTGTCTCCGAGACAAAGCATTCACCAGAATGTTCAATCGCACAGGAATATGAGCTGCTTTCAAAACAACTGAGTAATTCATGCACCATTGAATCAAGTGCCACACTTTCATACATAGTGTGGGTGACTTGGTTCCGCCTTGGCGATTTATGTATGATACTACTGTCGAGTTGTCCGACCGTATCATTATCGACTTGCCCCTGACTTTTGGAAGAAACTTTTCCAACGCCAGTTTCACTGCCATCATTTCCAACAGATTGATATGCAGCTGGCTCTCTTGGAGAGTCCATGTGCCCGAGACCTGGTGTTCTCCCAGGCAGGTCCCCCATCCCTCCAGCGATGTATCCGTGTACACGGACAGCTGGGGGTGGGGTAGGTGCAGCGAAACCCCATCTCTGAGATTCTGACGCTTTTTCCACCATACAAGATAGAAGCGCAACAGTTCTAGAAGAAAGAGGAGAGCAAGGCCTCCTAGACACTTGAAGAGAAGAAACAGGCAAAAAATCAGAAAAAGATGAAAACTGATCAGAGGGAATGGGATCAATGACATTATCCTGACCAGAGGACATGGGAAAATGAATCATGCCACTTGCGGAAAACCTCGAAAGAATTGAGAAATGAGCCGACATGAAAGAACGATCAAGGGAAGGATCCCTAAACACAGAAAACAAGAAAAAATCCAAACCCGAATCAACAATTTGAGCTCTGAGGAGAGAACAACAGAAACAATTTGAGCTCTGAGGAGAGAACAACAGAAACAATCGGATCAAGGTGATCAAAGAAAGAAGAAGAGGATGAAGGAGGACGAGAAGAATTAAGATGAACGGAAAAAGAAAAGGAATGAGCAGGATCCGAAGATCCATGGAGAGAATTGAGAGAAAATGGAAGACGGGAAAACCCCGGAGGAGGCAGGATAGCGAATGACTGAAAAAGAGGAGGAGGAAGGAGAAACATGTTTAGAAGAAAAATCCTTCGCTGAGAGAGAAGAGGCAGAAGAACAAGGAAGAGACCTATGACCTTGAACCTGAGAGGAATGAGGAGGAAGCCACACTCCAGAAAAACTGAAGACCGCATCACGAAAAGAGAGAGCAAAAGAACTGGCAGCCGCTTCAATATTAACAAATTGAGAAGGGGATTGAGAAGATCCAAAATCCTGAACTAACTGATCACTAGGAAAATAAGAATCAGAAACTTCAATAGGACAAGAAGGAGATAAGCCAGAGCTAACAAAGTTCCTATCAACATCCACCTGTTCCTATCCACCAAAAGCGAGTCCGAAAAATTTAAGCGACAAGACGAGGAACCTGAAAGACCAGGAAGCTCTTGACCGGAAATGCAAACTCTAATCTTAGATGGAGAACCGGAAAACGGAAGCGGAATTTAACGCTGGGATAAGACTCTAGCCGGACCTGGCAGACCCTTGCTATTGACTATACTGGAAGTTTCAACAAAACCGGAAACCAGATGCTCAGCCGGATCTTTACGACCCGGAAGTGTACCCCTCAAACCGGAAGAGTAAGGACCTGAATCCGAAACGGAAAAGGAAGTGCGCCTACCAGAAGTCAGAAAACTACTTTGGTCCTGAGGACCTGGATGTCCAGTAGGACCTGAAGAACAAATACCGGAAGAGGAAACGGAATTGGATATCATCCTACCGGAAGTTGAAACAGGGACAGGGTCCTGAGGACCCGGATGTCATGAAAAACCGGAAGTCAAACCGGAAGCGGAAGAAACAGAACCGGAAGTGGAAAACAGAAGTAGGCCCGGGTCCTAGAGACCCGAATCTACTAAGCACAAACCGGAAGTTAACGAACTTCCTGTCTGCAATAAGCTAGACACCGGCGATCTTTGCACATTTCTGGCTACTGGAATCACCGAAAACTTGACGTTGGCATAGGTGTTGTGGCCGGGGACTTCAGTCGCCACCACCACTGCCGCCACCACTGCTTGATGGTAATGCCCTTCCTCAAGACTCATGTGGATTTTCCCCGGTGACCTACTCGAGTTCACCTTCGAGAGCCTCTTCCTAGTCTCTAATCTTCTGTTCTGGTGAACGAATCTCCTGTCTGGACGTGAGGGAAATAGGCTTCCCCCATTTGCGGACACATCCGCTAACCTTCTGGTTATCGTATGATTCGGAAGAAAAACCCTTAGCCATGCGAATGTCAGACGATATTCGCTCATCTAATGATTTTGGCAAAACGGTCACAAAAGACTCTAACCTAGCGAAGAGCTAACACGGCATCAGAATTAGACAAAGAGGGGCCCCCCCCCCCCTCCATTACTGGAGGTTTAGATACAGATGATTTAGCAAAATACACAGCTTTAATCTTTGAAACAACGGGGATGCTCAGAGGGCAACACGGGCTTAAACGAAAAATCTTTAAAATAAGCCTTTGATACTGACGAAAACCAACCATTGCATACCCTGCACATCGTTGTGCCAGTACACGTAGTGCACTTAAGACAGACATGGCCTCCAAACTCCGCAGAGTGAACTCGATCGCACTTGGAGGACATGCACTTTACTTTTTCGACCAATTTTACAGACTCCTAAAAACGAAAATAAAAGTAGAAATGAAGCATACAGCTTCGAAAGAACTTAAAAGAACTTCATTAAAATAGTCTGATATAAAGCAAAAACGCATGCTAAAAAAAAGGCACGAAACTTCAAATTCAAATATCAAAAATCCCTAAAGACAAGAACAAAACTTTCTAAGGGATTTAAAACAAATTCCTACTTATGCACTAAACTGTAATAAGCAACTTAAAGGCTCCTGGAGTAGAAGAGGGATTTGAAATGATGATGATGACTTCTGCATATTAAAGGTACCCACGAAAACGAGATACATCACGAAAACTGGTAAAATTTTTATACAGTATAAAAACCAATAAAAACCACGAAATATTCCATTATCATATCTTCGGGAGGATAGACTTCATATTAGGCATTCCTAATAATGATGAACTCTTGAAACAGTAAGCGTACACAGTGCAAACTATAATAAGACTTAGCTGGAATATTTTGCAGTTGTTCTGTTTGCAGGATAATTGAAAAGTGCATCCGTTTTCTATTTGGGCTCCAATGCGCATGCACAGGCATGCTTAGTGACAGGCGTCACCAGGGAGTGAATACAGACTGGCACCAGTATATATCAAGTTATATATTGGAGGTGTACTCTATCAGTAGCCTGGTTGAGGGTATATATTGCCCATCAAATACCCCTGCTCATCTTGTAACAAGCCAGTAAAGAAAAATCAGCAAGCATTATTATGTGATTGTTGTGGTGAATGGGCGCACCGAACCTGTTCCGAATTAACAACCACGGATTATGAAATTTTAGAAAACAATACAGGGCATGGTGGTGCATTACCCGCAACAAAACTCAATTTCCATTCAACCACCATGATAACGACACTGAATTTAAACTCAACATATTAGGTCCAAGCATACTTATAAATCCATTTAACCTAAACTCATCACAGGAATTCATACTCTCTGAGACCTATACTGACGATCAAGAAATTACTCTCCCACAACCTAAATGTAACTACATACTACAAAGTGAATTTAACAAAAACCTGATCCAAAACAAAGATACCATCTCCTTTTCGACTATGCACATCAATATAAGATCATTACCAAAATTTTTTGATAAATTAAGCAACTTTTTAGACACTAGCGTAATTGAATTTAACATTATTGGAATCACTGAGATGTGGATTAAAACTAACTCGGCACTTAGCTTAATTGATATACAAAACTACAAATTCCTGGAAAACCACAGGGCTATTAAACCAGGAGGTTGGGTAGGCATCTACATAAAAGAAAATATACAGTGTTATAAGAGAGAAGAACTGACAATAATGGAAGACTTTTTTTAATCTATCTTTATTGAAATACCTATGGAAAAAGCTAAGAACAAAATTGTCGGTGTCATTTACAGTTCTCCAGAAAGCGATAAAGAAAAATTCATAGAAACATTAGAAAAATGCTTTAAAACCATACAAAAGGAGAATAAAACAGTTTATTTATTGGGTGATTACAACATTGATTTACTTAGAGAAAATGAAACCACTACTCAGGATTTTGTAAATTTATTAAGAACATTTGGATACTATCCATTCATCACAAAACCGACACGAATAACTGAAAAGAGGGCCTCTGTCATTGACAATATTCTCTCAAATAACACTGCAAATCCCGATACCCAATCTGGTATCTTTGTTGAAGACATGAATTCAGCCCACCTACCAATCTACTGCATGGAAAATGAATAAGTTAGAACACAGTTATTCAAAAAAGAGGAAACAAAATGTAGAGATTTTAGAAATGAGAACATGGAAAAGTTTAGAAACAGTTTGGTGAACATAAATTGGAATCAGGTGACCAACTGCGAAGATGCCTACAGCACATTCCACTATATATGTACTAATGCCTACGAAGCTGCATTTCCACTAAAAACAGTTAAGAAATTTAAGCAAAATCCAACTAACCCTTGACAAACAAGAGGATTGATAGCTGCCTGCCATAAGAACAAGAAGCTGTATTTAACCTTCATTAAGCATCAGACTGTGTACAATGAAACTCAGTTTAAGAAATATAGAAACAAACTGAACTAAATTATTAGGACAGCAAAAATAAACTACTACCATTATAAATTTGAAGAGCAAAAAGATAATATAAAAGAAACATGGAAATTAATTAAATCACTATTGAATAAACAAAAAAGCAGCTTGGACACAGCGCGGTTCATTAGTAATAACACAATTATAACAGATAAAAATGAGATAGTAGACAAATTCAATGAATACTTTATTAATATTGGACCTAACCTATCACAAAAAATTCAATCCAGTTCGGCCAAAAATATAAAAGACTATTTGTCAGGCAGCTACCGACACTCAATGTTCCTAACACCAACAGATGAAAAAGAAATCTATAAAATCTTGATGCAAATTAACCCGACTAAAAGTGCAGGTATTGACAACTTTAAACGGAAAATCTTTAAACAGTGTATAACAGAAATACTCACCCCACTAAATCACATCTGCAATCTCTCACTCTCACAAGGTATATTTCCATCATGACTAAAAATAGCACGAGTAACACCTATTTATAAAGCTAACGATCCATCTGATTTTACTAACTACAGAACAGAATTGTTAATTATCTAAATAGATATTCAATTATCTACAAATCTCAGTATGGTTTCAGAGAAAAACACTCTACTATGCTTGCTGCCATCGTGGATATGATAGAAAAAATATCGGAGTGCTTGGAAAATAAAGAACATACACTCGGGGTGTTCCTGGATCTTTCTAAAGCATTCGACACTATTGACTATGAAATCTTATTGAAAAAATTATCACATTACGGTATAAGAGGCATCGCTTTGGATTGGATTCAAAATTACTTGACTGATAGGATTCAATGTGTTCAATTTAATGGTGCTATTTCAGGAAACAAGAAATTAGTCTGCAGTGTACCTCAGGGTTCAATCCTTGGATCCCTGCTGTTCTTACTATACATGAATGATTTACCCAATGCCACTAACCAACTTTCATTAATACTATTTGCAGATGATACCAATGTCTTTGGTAGACAAGGATATAAATACTCTATACAAAAATGTAAATAATGAAATGGAAAAAATTATAAATTGGTTCAAAATTAATAAATTATCTCTAAATGTTAACAAAACTAACTTTATACTATTTACAAGGTCTAGCCAACCTGAAGAAGCTGCTCTCCCAAAACATTACATAGACAATCAAGAAATAGAGGAGGCCGAGTATGTTAAATTCCTACAAGTCTATTTGGACAAACATTTAATCTGGGAGCGGCACATAGAGATAATCACATCCACGGTAGCAAGGAATATAGGTATCATGTGGGCATTCTGGGCACAGTGATGGAAGACATTGCCTTCCAATCCGATTGTGCTCGGAGTGCTCAACGGAGCACTTCTCACTAATGACAACTTCCTTTAGCATTATTAATCCTATTATGAGCTGTGCTGCAGACTAACTATTCAAGGCACCTGTCCACCGGAACAGAACATCAAATGTAAAACTGTATAGGAGTAATAATAATAATAATAATAATAATAATATGGTAATATATAATAGATGAGCTCCCCCGTCCCCCTCTCCTACCCTCCATTTCTTTATGTTCATGAAATGTAATTGTCCTGTTTTACTGTTGTATCCTACATGTATGTACCTACTGTTCATATAGTATCACGTAATATATCTTTGTTTATGTTACATCCTATTATATATGTCATAGTATATTGTGCAATCAATGTTTATATGTTAGGGGGCCACCACTTCATAGGCTTGCCTTTAGTGTACTGCCTGTTGTAATCTCTAATACTGACGACTAAATACGAAAATAAATAATCTTGAATATATTAATAGGAATAGGCATGGGGAGGAATGTAAGCAAGCATAAAAATCTTATTCTGGTAGCTAAATTCAGATTAGTTGATTTAGCAAGTAGTGATTGAACGGTTATGGATGTTTTTGTGGTGTAATAACAACAATGTTTACATGTTGTTTCAGCTTTTAGATTCCCGGAAACAGATAACATATTGTTTAAACTTACAGCTCTCGGTGATTGAGATTTGTCATGATACAATGCATCATTTGTTGGCGAGGCATACACTTTAGCATCTGTATCACCGAACAAGTATTTGTTATCGGCCATTCTGAAATAAGTTTGCAAGCGATAAATCAATTAAATATTTCGAGTTTCCGATGAGCTATGAATTTGTAACACCACTTCCGCATAGCCTGGTAAACGACAATATTTTAGTACGCGCAAATCTATTGGACAATATTTATTGATTATCCAATGAGAATCAGCCTTACAAAATGCTTTGATTTTCCAGCAACAGTCACATGATATTGATGATTACAAGATGGCAGACAAAAATATAGGCTCCGAGCAATCATACACAGAACCAACTGAAAATGCAATTTATCATGAAGTTTCACCAACTAAAGTAAGTTTATGTAACAGGCTTTGCACCACATGTGAACAAAAATAATAATATGAAAATAGACGGTGCCTATAAGCGAACACAGACACCATTTATTGCTTTAAAAAATAGGACGAATTTGTATAGGGTCGAAATGTCCTAAATACGTATCTAGGTAAAGTTTCTGAGCGCAGGTTTGTAAAACATCTATGCTCAGCTCATATACACTAATAAACTTGTTGATCCAAAATTTCCGGTTATTTCTGACTTAAATTTTTAGAATAATGCCCTCTTCAGTAGTCTTCTGTTTTTGTATTTACATGAAGCTGGCTATAGATATATAAAGTAGCATTTAATATATACAAGCTACATACATATAGTATATACATATGTGGGATCTTGTATAACTTCTGTTTATATATATATATATATTGAAGCTTTTCCAGCCCGGCTGCCACCAATTGGAGCACTAATTTCATCCACACCCGTGTCTGCCACATGCACTGGAGCGCAACCATGTCTGACACGAGCCGAAGTTGGTGTTCCCACTGACTGGTAATATCCTGTAAGTGGCTTCGAAGCATGGCTAGTTTCAAGCTCTGGTAGTGTGAGATTATCACTGACAGGCTCTGGCTTTATTTTAACATCCATCCAAATAGCATTTGCAATGTTTAATCTATCAATGCTAGCTTGGTTTTGTGATGCTGTTGCATCTGTATATCCAGCTAGCAACTGCGCCATTGCGGCCATTGTTGCCTCAACCCATAAGGCAGTGATAATGCCTTCTAGGCTGTCTCTTGCCTGTTCCTGTGAGTCGGCCATAGGTGCACTGCAAGGCCTGCCATGTGCATTAACTGGTAGTGTGTTTTGCTCATGGTTACATAGGCCAAATCGTCTCAGGCTTGGCAGAGAAAAGCTCTGTTCGTGGGTGCTGTATGCAGGGTGTTCAGACCCAAACCATCATTACTACTGCCCATAAAGCGTTCATGATCTATTGAAAATGATCCATTGACGCTCATGCCTGGCTGTGGATATGCCAGAATATTTGTCTGCTCCATGGCAGTCGGTAGTGCCTCAAAATTATTTATCGTGGGACCAATACACGTCTCATTGGTGTCGCAAATGCTTCCCACCTCATGCTGCTTTTCAGCCTTTGGCTGAGGTGTTATTCCATACACAGATACAGCGTTCCTGTGAGGCTCTGGATTCAAATGTGTACTACTAGCGTTGGTAGTACTCACTGGGTGTACATCACTGGTAAGCTGGCGAATGTTAAGCCTTGATGCAAGCTGTTGTACTTTCCGTGACAACGCATGTACTGGATTTAACTGGCCTTCCATAGTGTAGGTAATCTTTCTCGTACACACACACACACACACACACCACGTATAGCGCCAAAATTCAAGCAGAATATGGTGTTTCTACAGCCTCTGAGATGTACCAAACACTTCAAGGGGTGTCACTCTGCGTGGTTATGTATTGTTCGTGATATGAGTTGTCTCCCTTGTATCGTCACACAGGCTTGATATTATTTCAACCGACGCTAGTGTAATATCATGAATAGTTGCAGTAACTATTGAGCAAGACTACGTTATTAGCAATGTTACGGTGGTGCTAATGCTCTTGCAAAATGCACATACATACAAATATACTTGTGTTTATCTTGACAACAACTGGTTAACTTTTGTATGCTGTCAATGGGGTCTCTTGGTGATTTCAAGTCCTAGTGACTCTGTAATTTTGTTGAAATCACCCCAGGACGAATGATAATCCGTTTCGTCTGATCTAAGCAAAAATATGCATGACCATGTAGTTTTTAGAGAGAAATATTTGTGCTAATCTGTGTGTATGAGCATAGGACTATGTGCGTTGTTTAATGTGATCAGCTAGCGTTTTGAGTTGTAGATGTGTTTTGTATGCTAGAATTGAATGTTTGTTCATATGTTTGTGTGTGTGTAATGTGTATGTGTGATCATGTCCTACTGTGTACGGTTTCTCTCTTCTACTACTATGATCATGATTCACAATGGGTCGTATAGATATATATTGTGTACATTTATAGCTAACTGTATCTATCTTATTGTTTGTTTGTTCTTGGCTACATCTATATATATGTGGATCTTGTGCCAGTAAAATATTCTGATTCTTGTCACCAAAGGCAAAGCGTATTGTATAAAGGCACTAGTCCGAACACAGCCTGTGAAGTCGCTACGCTTTCTCTTTTTGACTTTAATGTAACGACTCGCTTCTCAGGTCATGTTCAGACTAGGGCTCACATATTATATTAATTACTTAACAGTTTCCATAATACATTGCAAGATAATATGTGCCTCTGAAATATTTGAAAATAGTTTAATAAATATCATAGATATTAAAAAATAAAGTGGCTTAACTAGTTATTGATTTTTATCCGTCATACAGCGCCAAATTCTAGAAGAAAATCCTAAAAACGAAATGTCAAAACACAGCGCCATTCAGGGCCGAACTGAATGAGCCCTGTGCAAGGTTTCAGAAATTCGTACATCCCGTTAGGATCACGAGAAAGCTATGGTCCAATTTCAACTGTAATACTGCTGGTGGCCTCTGAGGTCAGAGGGCTGTGGGATTTGGCCACATTAGTCTTATACAGTAACAGTACTGCTCAGAAACAATTTAAAATGTTTCAAACACAAATTTGAATTTAAAAAAAGATAAGTACTGTTGAATATGTTGAGCATAATAGGATTGGAAGACACTGCTGCCTAAAGCAGTTTTTCGACATTTCATTTTTTAGGATTGTCTTTTAATTTGGTGCTGTGTGAGGGATAAAGTCACTAACAAGTTAAGCCACTATTTTTTAACCCTTTGGCCCTTTAATGGTCAAATTTGGTCAAGAAAATTTAAATATTTTCTTATTGAATTTAAATTTACAGGCCAAGAGAATACGATGTTTGAAAATTTATCACTGGTGTGACTGGCTCAGTTATTGACCCAACTCATTTCAGTGGTAAATTGTCAAAAATAGACCTTGATCTTCAAATGGATATTTTCTAGGAGAGAATTAAAATTTTCTTGAACAAATTTAAGGGTTAATGATGTTTATTAAACTATTTAAAATTTTTGCTTAGGCACCCAGAAACTGGATACTCTGCGCTAAATCTCTAGAGCAGAACATAACGGCAAATATGCCTGAGAGATCTATGAGCAAGTTGAGCATCCGCCTTTTTTTACACATCGTGTTCAAAATTGTTTTCCTTTGGACTGATTTATGAGTTGTAATATAGGTGTGGCATGTAACTGTGTAATTTGAAATTATGCGGGGGCCCCAAATTTAAGATAAAAATGAATTTGTGTCACTTTTTGGGTACCATGGAAATTTGGGGGCCATGTGCAAATGCGCTTGTTGCACTGCCTTAAGTTTAGCCTGGCGCCATTGGCTGTTGACGTACCTGATCACAACAAGCAAAAACGATGGCATCTTGTTTCTGTGATACTGCGTACATGTTCGTCCAAATAATTATTACTGGACAATACAGCTAACAATGTGGCGCAAAAAATGTCAGAATGGGAATTGTGTTATTGTCATTTTCATGTTTTTTTCTCAGGTAATTGTGGTGGGATGTTTCACCAGCAGCTAGTTGCGAGGCTGATATATCAAGTGGAAAGATTTTTAGGTTATTGAAGAATACTATGCATATATATATATATATATATATATATATATATATATATATATATATATATATATATATATATATATATACTCATTTATTTTGATCAAATGTGCCAAGCACAGGCACTCACCACTGCGATATTGGCTTTTGAAGCACCCTGTAAGTTAATTGGATTTTGACATTTGTCACATGAGATAAACAAAACATATGACGGGGAAAGAATTTCCAATGATTGAAAGCCACAAATTTATTTGTTATGTAATACAGTGATTTAAAGGCATATGATAAAAAGTAATAAGAAAATCTCCCATCTTTACACGGTAAAGGTGATTTAGTTGCCGCTTAACAGTTTGAAGATCTTTTTAAGGGAAAATGCGGTAAATGTTACTGAGAATTACCGTACTGCTTGACTACAAATTTATGATGTTACTAGAATTCGCGTTGTTAGACAGTGCGTAGTGAAAGTTCACAGTTCTAAACTGGAGCCTCACTGAAACTGGATGCTCCACAAGAAAATGTTTTTTAGCTCACCTGTCCTGAAAGGCCAAGTAAGCTTATGTCTGTTGTCCATCATCCATCACCCATTCGTCCGTCAACTTTTTCATTAAACAACATCTCAAGAACAATTGGGCCGATTTCAATTATATGTGCCAGGAAGCATCTTTAAATGGCATAACAACAAGATAATCTAGGCCAACAGCCGAACCAAGTTTGTTAAAGGCTACTTGATTGGCCAAATGTTTCGGTGGCCATCCTGGATCACCTAGTTTTTGCGAAAACGACTTCTCTAGATCCGCTGAACAGATCAGGCAGAAATTTGGAAGATATGACTAGGCACTAAGTGCCATTAAAGTTTGTTCATGGGAAGTTGATTCGTAAAAAAAACATGGCCGCTGTGGACTATCAAAATGTAGCGTGTTGGTGGCCATCTTGGATTTTCTGAAAATTTCTGAGAAAATCAGTAGACGACTACTTATTAACCACTGGGCCAATTTTAATAAAACTTGGGTAAGCTTTTTGCACAGAAATTAGATTGGTTAATTTTTCCAGTCAGCTCGTTTTGTTCGATTTTGCCAGTAGCCAATAATTCCAGTTAAGCGATTTGGGCCTCTTGTGTTGTAAATATCAGTTAGTTAATTGAACATCCAGAAAAATTATAAATAAATAAATTATTATATTATGAGAATGTGAACCTTCAAACAACTTCTTCTCAAGTACCACTGGGCCAATTTCAAGATTGACAGGATGCAGCCTGAGGGCATGTTTATCTGGTATTTTGCGATATTTTTTTTAAAGCATTTAAATATCTCCGACCATGCTGCTTGGCCGAATTTATTTGAAACTTAAGATAGTTAATTTAGGGTTGTTCGGAACACTATATACAGAAAGATTACAGATCTGTATATTTGATTGTTAAATCTTTTCAGCGGACATCTAGGATTTTCAAAAATGCCCAGGGGAATCATTATAAATATTACTCCTAAAATGCCTGTCCACAATTCATAGTTTTACAACTTAAACAATGTTAAATGTTTGATTCTCGCCAGAACTGTTGAATTTCTTGCAAAAAATATAAACCTCTATGTATAGAACATGTCCTTTCTACCTGAAATGTCAGTGTTCCATGTGAGAGATACAGAGCCCCCCCCCCCTGGTCCTCTTGTTCATTCATCTATTCAGATCTTTGGACCTATATATATATATATATATACATGTACATGCATTCATGTATGTTTGTAGTTGTCTCCATTTTGTCTAATACATCATCTATCCATTTTTGTACTGCCATTTGGTACCTTAGGACTGTTAGAACTGACATCTGTGATGTGTCCAGGTTTGATCATACATGTACAAATACATCACCACATGTTAACAAATGATTGGTTGACACTTTAGTGCCAAGACTGGTCACGAAAATCACAATTTTTGCTTAGTGAATGTCAATTTGCAGGCCAACAGAAGACTATCTTTGAAATCTTGCCATTAGAATGACTGGCTCCATAAATCAAGCCGGGCATTCCAGTGGTAAAAATAAAAAAATCTTGACTCCGTCTGCAAATGGACATTCCTCAACATCACTACAGAAGCCGGCTTCATCAATAACATGTTACAATTCATGTATGTCTTTTCTTGTTTTATAATAAAATGAATGTGTAATTTTCTTTATTTTTCAGGTTTTCATTGTCAAAATATTTGGCCTATCTGTGCTTTTCATGGTTGTGGTAAGTTCGTAATTGGATACAGTTGACTGTATACATTGACTGTAATGCATTACACGCAGCATTAGTGAATAAGACTGCGCTTAGATGAGTTGCGACTCACGTATGTGTTTTGTTTTTAGGAACCTAGGTTGTTATTACACCACAAAAAACATCCATTACCGTTCAATCACTACTTGCTAAATCAATTTATCTGCATTTAGCTACCAGAATAAGATTTTTATGCTTGCTTACTTTCCTCCCCATGCCTGTTCCTATTAAAATATACCCTCGACCAGTCTACTGGTTGAGTACACCTCCTGATATAGACTGGCACCAGTCTGTACTCACTCCCTGGTGATGCTTGTTACTATGCACGCCTGCGCATGCACATTGGAGCCCAAATAGGAAACAGATTCACTTTTTCAATTATTCTGCAAGCAGAACAACTGCGAAATATTCCAGCTAAGTTTTTTATAGCGTTGCACTGTGTCAGCTTACTGTTTCTAGAAGTTCATCATTACAAGGATGCCTAATATGAAGTCTATCCTCCCTAAGTTATGTTTATGGAGTATTTCGTTGTTTTTATTGATTTTTATACTCTGTAATAAAGTTACCGGTTTTTGTGATGTATCTCGTTTTTGTAGGTACCTTAATATGCCTAAGTCATCATCATCATTTAAGATCCCTTTTCTACTCAGGAGCTTTTAATTCAATTATTACAGTTTAGTGCATAAGTAGGAAATTGTTTTAATCCCTTAGAAAGTTTGTTCTTGTCTTTTATGGATTTTTGATATTTGAATGTGAAGTTTCCCGCCATTTCTATAGCATGCATTTTTGCTTTATATCAGACTCTTTATTAATGAAGTTCGTTTAGGTTCTTTCGAAGCTGTATGCTTCATTTTCAATTTTATTTCGTTTTTAGGAGCCTGTTAAATCAGTCGAAAAAGTAAAGTGTACGTCTTCCAAGTGCGATCGTGTTCACTCTGCGGAGTTCGGAGGCCATGTCTGTCTTAAGTGCACTATGTGTACCCCCACAACAATGTGCGGGTTATGCAAGGGTTGGTCTTCGTCTGTATCAAAGGCTTTTTTCAAAGATTTTTTGGCTATGACCGTGCTGCCCTCTGAGCATTTCTCCCCCGCCCCCCCCCCCTGTTGCTTCAAAGGCAAAAGCTGTGTCTTGCTAAAACTTCTGTTTCTAAACCTCCAGCAACGGGGGTGGGGGGGGCCCTCTTCGTCTAATTCCAACACCGTGTTAGCACTTTTTGCTAGGTTAGAGTCTTTTGTAACTGTCTTGATGAAATCACTAGATGTGCGCATATCGTCTGCCATCCGCACGGCTAAGGATAATTCTTCCGAATCGGACGATGACCAGAAGGTCAGCGGACATGTCTGCAGATGGGGGACGCCCACTTCCCTCACGTCCAGACAGGAGATTCTGTCACCAAAACAGAAAATTAGAGACTAGAAGAGGCTCTCGAAGGTGAACTCGAGTAGGTCACCGGAGCAAATCCACATGAGTCGTGGGGGGTGGCATTACCCTCAAGCAGTGGTGGTGGCGGCTGAAGCCCCCGACCTCAACACCTATGCCAGCGTCAAGTTTTCGGTGATTCCAGTAGCTAGGAATGTTCATACAAAATGTAGATCGCCGGTGTCTAGTTCTTCACAGACAGGAAGTTCGGTAACTTCCGGGGTAGCAAGCACTCCCGGTTTGTGCATAGTAGATTCGGCTCATTCCTCTTCTTCTTCCGTTCTTCTTAATTTGTCTTCCTCCTCCTTCTTCTTCCTCTTCTTCATTTGATCACCTTGATCCAATTGTTTCTGTCGTTCTCGCCTCGGAGCTTGAGTTTCAAATTGTTGATTCAGGTCTGGACTTCTCATTGTTTTCTGTGGTTAGGGATTCGTCCCTTGTTCTCTTACCTCTAAATATGATGCTCCCATTCAAATCCCAAAAGGTGATTACTTGCGAGTCGCCACTACTCAATCGCTCTCTGGTTCTTCCTGGGAAGTTCTTTCCTCTCATGTTAAAGATTCTTCTACGGTTGAGCCCGCTTCTGATCTTGTTAAGTGGGAGTCTGTGTGCAGATCTCAGCTCAAGTCATCCAAATTTTTTGCGTTGCTCTCAGAAGCTGTTCTCAAGGCTCAAGAGAGAGGTGACCAGGTCCCTGTTGAGGTTTTTCGTGCTTTGGCCAATATTTCTAGAGGTTCCCTTAACTCCGTTTGCAGATCTCTAGGTTTTATTACTTCTAAGAGAAGGTCTAGGAGGCTTGCTGAGGCAAATATCTCCAATCAGCTTAAGAGTAGTCTTATTTCAACTCCTCCTTTTGACCAGGATATTTTTGGCCAGTCTTCTGCTAATCTTATTCGCTCTGAGTCTGAATGTTTGAGAGCCTCTAGGGATCTTCAGGTTCAGATTTCTCTTTCTAAACCTTCTGTGATAAGATAAGAGATTTTTCCTCTGTTAAGAGTCCCAATTCCTCCCCTAGGAGGAAGAGTCTCAGACCTGATGAATTTGGTGCTTATCCTTCTAGGATAATTAATAATTCTAACAGATCGTCTTCTAACTCCCAAGATCGAGCCGCAGAGGAGGATTGCTTTGATTCTATCTCATCTCACCGTTCTAGGTCCAAGGTTAGACAACCCCCTGCTCTTAGAGAGAGAGGTGGTGGCCAGGCTTATTTTTACAGACCTAGTTCAAGGTCTAGAGGTAGGTCATCCTACAGAGGTTTTCAATCTAAGAGAGTTTGAGGGTGTGGCCACCGCCCGGATATGTCCAGCCCTTTCTTCTATTTTAATCTCTCCCCTTCCTCTTCTTGTGCCTTTGGATCTGTTGGTCCAGTGCCTTCTACCCAGCTTGCCAGTTGGAGGGCACCTATCTCTGTACTGGGAGACATGGCAGTCCCTCGTTCAGGACTCCTGGCTAGTAGATCAGATTCGCTGGGGTTATGCACCTTCTTGGATCCATCATCCTCCTCTTTCTCTTATCCCCAAGTGGACTCCAGTTCCTTTCAATCTGGAGAAGTTGGCTGCCCTGGAGGAGGAGTTGGATTCCATTATTGGCAAGAAGGCCATAGAAGAGGTTCCCCTTTGGAGTGTAGACCCTCAACCATTTTCTTAGTTCCCCAAAAGACTGGAGGTTGGCGTCCTATCATCAATCTAAAGAAGTTGAACCTCCTTATTTTAACCCCAAAGTTCAAAATAGAGACCATCTCCCAGATCATCGCCAGTCTAAATCCAGGCATGTGGACTGCCTCCATAGATCTCAAGGACGCCTACTTCCATGTTCTTATTCATCCGTCTTTCCGAAAGTTCATAAGGTTTGTTTACAAAGATCGAGTATGGCAGTTCCGAGCCATGCCCTTCGGTCTGACCATGGCCCCTTTTCTCTTCACTCATCTAGTTTCAGCCGTGGCAGGAATTCTGCACCGTCATTCTATCCATCTTCACGTTTATATAGACGATTGGTTAATAAAAGCAAATTCTTCCTCACAGGTCATCCCAGAGGTCTGCAGTCTGGCATGCAGTCTAGGTTGGATCTTAAATCTAGAGAAATCAAGCCTAGTTCCCTTTCAAGTCTTCACCCACCAAGGTGTTGCTTTCGATCTGGCTCAGGGCTTAGTCTTCCCATCTGATACAGGAATAGAGGCAATTTTAGTAGCTATGGACATTTTGTCAACTGTTCCCTCGGTCAGAGCAAGATTCTTCCTGAGAGTGATAGGCTTGATGGTCAGCGTAGAGAATGTCATTCTTTGGGCGGCCCTGATGAGAAGACCCTTTCAGATGTACTTAATGTCCCTTTGAAGGCAGTCAATCCACTCCATTTATCTTCAGATTCCCATAAGAGATCTTCCCTCTTTTTGTATGGGGGTTTGGAACCTCCTTTGGTGGTGTCGCAAGAATCAGATTTTTCTAGTGTCCTCTCATGTCCCAGGCAGTCTGAATTTTTTTGCGGACCAGCTGTCTCATCCCAGGAAATTCGCCCACATAGTGGCAGTTAAAGAGGTCGGTTGCCAGAGCAATTTTCAAGCTCAGGAATCATCCCCACGTAGATATATTTGCGACTTGTCTAAATGCCCAGATCTCTTTTATGTCTCCTTTCCCGGACAGCCAGGAATGTTCGCTTATGCGTTCCCTCCAACGATCCTGATTCCTTTGGTTTTGAAGAAGCTCAGGGACCAGTTCTGTGAAATTCTTCTGATAGCTCCCTTTTGGCCAAAACGGATCTGGTTTGTGGATCTTCTCGATCTCCTGGTAGACTTCCCACATCTTCTTCCATTCTCCCCAGATCTTCTTTCTCAAATAAGTGGAAAGTGTCTTCATCCAAATCCAGAAATCTTCAGCCTGTGTGTTTGGAGGATTTCAAGTATCAAGTCCCTGAAATCAAAGTTTCTTCAAGATCTCAGAATTCTGCCAGGAGGGAGTCGACCCGACGAGTTTACAAGGGTCGACTTAAAATCTTTGGAGAATGGTGTGCAGTTCATGATCTCGTGCCCGATTCTGTTTCTATTCCCCAGGTGTTAGATTTTTTATCTTATCTCTTTGATTCTTTACAGTTATCCACTAACACAGTTAAGGGTTATAGATTTTCTTTGGCATCTTCTCTTCCTTGTCTTTTGAGTGCTGACGTTAAGGACACGAAGATTCTTAATGGTTTTATCAGAGGAATGGACAATATTCGTCCTCCAGTAGCTAAGCCTTTGCCTTCCTGGAATTTGGCTTTGGTTCTTCAGGTGTTGGCATTTTGAACCTCTTGCTTCTATTAGTATTAAACTTTTAACTCTTACGGCTGTTTTTCTTGTTGCTTCTGCTTGAAGACGTTCAGAAATTTATGCTCTTTCAGCCGAAAAGGACAGATTTATCGTATCTGGGAACGGTTTAGTCTTATATCCCAGAAGGGATTTTTTTTATCGAAAACACAGTCTAACCGATTCCCTGCTAAACCGATCATTTTAAAATCAGTATCTTCTTTTTCGCCTTATGGCAAATACTGGTGTCCTGTCAGGGCATTGAAAGTTTATAAGCAACGAACCGATTTTAAAAGATCTGATCAGTCCCTTCTCCTTCGATCAATACTCACCATTCTATTACTTCTGATACAGCTAGCCTGGATAGCTGGGCCCTAGGACTATAGACTTAGTAAGCTTTACCGACTCCTGGAACCGGGTACTCGGCTCCCAACTGCCGAGTACCCGTTTGCCATGAAGCTCATTCTTGTTTGCATAGCAACAAGACACATGCTTTTTTGCAGTTGGAAGTCTTGAGTTTATATTAAGTCTTTTTTCTGTGTAATTGTGATAGCTTTGTGCGCTCTCTAAGGATATATTGGATTACCATGGATGCTACTGATGATAACCAGGTTGTATATTTCCATGTTATTCCGTAGTTAAAAGACTTCAAAATTTTGTCCGTGTCGCATGTTCCAATTTCTAACCCCAAAGAATCTGGGACGTGTGTTAACAATGAAATATGCCAGCTGATAGCCTTCCTTTAAACCCCAACAGGCGATCGGCAGATATGAAATTAGGTGTTGGCTTGACGGTGTTTTTAACACAAAAATCGACTGAAGTCGTTCTCCGTAAGATCCGAGCGGGTGACGTCTCACCGTGTTACTGGGCTGTTTATGTGAAGAAAATGTTTCAATAATTCGCGCATCTGATTCTAGGTGCTGCGTACTTTAATTGGTCCCAGAAAAACTTTGGAATTTTCAAGTTTTGAGTGTTATCACAATCTGTTTGCAATGATCAGTGGTTTCAGAATTCTTGATTTAGATGTGTGGTCTGCAACCATGTGCTACAGCAGTTTGTTTACATTTTGTTGATTCTTCACATATTGTTTTGGCCTTCGTTAGGAGTATAATTTATATTTTTTAGTAAATATACCCCGAATGCTATGCGATATGATTCCTGGTTCCGTTATGCATCCTTGAGGATCAGTGTATGGGTGTATTATTGCCCGCTTCGTTCTTGTCGTCATAATCAATGCGATCTTTGCTGTAACGTTGCGGGGTGGGTGCGGGAGGGTTAACAGTTAATTTATGGTCAAAATATTTGAAAATTAATTGTCTGCCTTCCATTCCTGTTTCATTCCGCTTGCTTATTGTAGGTTTCTGCTTATTTATAGGCCAAGCCAGCCCCGCCATCATGTTACATGTGCCACAAATTTGTGATGGTTCTATTCAAGGACCATGTCTGTTTCCGCTGTACTAAGTGTAATCTTTACAGTAGGTGTAACGTTTGCGCAGTGTGGTCGGTCGATATGATGCTTAAGTTCCTTGCTCAGAAGGACTTGGCATGGTCTGACGCGGGGTCGGGCGGTCCGAAAGTAAATCGTGGAGCATCCGTTTCGGCCCTTGGGGGCGTTCCACGTCTGCAACCGGAGGTGGCGGAGATGGCACCGCCGGTGTGGTTTGGTCCTGCTATGCAAGGCTTCTGTGCAAGGCTCTGTCTCTGCGGCCACCTCCGGGTGGTCCAGTAGCGGTGGCCGGTCCGTCAGGCATGGGAGCCGTCCGCCAGGACGGCTCCACGGTTTCATCGTCTAGTGATGACTCTTCGGGGTCTGAAGATGAGGATGCCGAGGAGGAGAGGTTGCTGCGGCCTGTGATGCCGCGGGTGGAGAGCGTGGAGGTCGATTCCGTCCTGGACGGAACCATTCTCCATCTGTCTGGCTTGGCGCAAGCCAGGGCAGCGGCTCCACCCGTGGTTGAGGCACTCCGGTACCAGGCACCGATCTCGTGATGGTTGGTTTGCCGCCAACTGACACGGTGATAGGTGTGGCTGGCCAGGTGTGGTACTCACCTATCTCGCCTGGTCTGGTGGTCAGACATGGGGTGCCGTTGGCACCCGTGTTTGGCCACGGCTCTTCAACCGCTACGGGTCCGCACGGTTTTCCGTGTGGGCCTACTCCATGGACTGGTGTGTTCCATGGGGTGGCGGCGGAACCGTACGGTACCGGAGTTCCTGGCGTATCAGCAATGGCTCTTAGCTGGAAGGACGTTGCTGGTAGGGCCGTGAACATGTCAATGGGTGACGTGTTCACGGGAGTGTCCTCCTCGGAGACAGATTGGTCTGAGGCTCTGGCTTGGCTAGCCAGAGTAGACCCGTCTGGTTTCGACCATGGCCGAGGAGGATGCACCCCGTCCATCGGTTGCATCGATTAGGACGGGGATCTTGCCCGCAGCCCGGATCCAATCTATTGGACTGGATCCAAGGTTTATGGAGTTGCTGGATGCTATTTATAGCAAACAATTCCTGACCAAGGGCCAGCTTCCTGCGGCCTCCAGGGAGGTGCGAGCGAGGTGTCATATTCCACTGGGGGAATACAATATATATGGTGTTGTCCCGATGGTCACTGAGGATGACCTCTGGGTACTTGGTGTCCAGAGTGCTGGAGCTTGTGGCCCCACCCCGGCACTAGTAGACAAAACTCAGGTACACCATGATGAAGTCCTGTCCCTATGTGATGAGGGGATGAGGGCGGCAATGAGTGCTGTCAACCACTCTTATCGCCTTCTTCAGTCGGTGTGGGCTGAAGCGGGGGCAGGCCACCCTGTGCCACCTGTGGTGCTTTCGTGCGTTAGTGACGGCCTGGTGCTGTCTATGGATGCATTGGCAAGGGTGCAGGCGCGTGTGACAAAGTCCAGGAGGCAAATGGTCCTTGACCATATGCGTCCAGCTACAGCTGTTAGGGAGCATCTTCTTGGGACGCCCCTTACAGGCCCTAGCATCTTTGGTGGCCAAGCGCTGGCCATCTTAGAGGACACGGCCAGCATTGTGCAGAATTTGCTGGCGGTTAATCTGCAGCTAGAGCTAGTGCATCAAGCGCACGCACTAGGGGCTGTAGCCAAGCCGCTAACCGGGCAACCTTCTAAGAAGCAGAAAAAGCACAAAAGCAAGGCGAAAACTAAGCCGAGTGCTGGGTTTTCTCAGCCGCCTCTAGAGAAGAAGGCCAAGAAGGTTGTGGAGGCCCCTACCCTCCCCCAATGTTGCTCCTGATTGCCCGAGAGGCGGGAAGGGGAAGGGTAAGTCCTCAAAGGGCGGAAAGAAGGGAGCGTAGAGCATACCTGAGGGTATGAGGGCTCCCTTCACATCTGTCTGACCGCACCTGTGCGACAGGAACAGCGGTGCCAGTTAGACCGGCCAAGCCAAGACCACAATGGTTCTCACTCTCTCTTGTCAAGAGAGGGAGTGGGGGGGGGAGCGGATCACGAGCCAGACACCCCCATTAGGCGTCGATGCGTCTATAGTGGGTGGAAGGCTCATGCGTTTCGGCGAGGTCAGAGAGTCTGGTCCTGGGATGGTTATCCCAGGGATACATGCCGGAGTGGTGGGATTTTCCACCACAGAATTTGTCTTTGGCACCTGTCTGGACACGCGTACCAACAGAGCCAGACAAGTTAGAAGCAATTCAAAATGAAGTGTCAGGTTTGCTTCTGAAGGGAGCAATAAAACCCGCAAACTGGAACACGCCAGGCTTCTATTCAAACATGTTCCTTGTCCCCAAGAGCACAGGGGAATGGAGACCTGTACTCAATCTTTTTAGTCCTCCCATTCGGCCTGTCGACAGCTCCACATGTTTTCACCAGAGTGGTCCTTGCGGTGACAGCGTTTCTCAGAAAAGAGAACGTGGCACTTCACACCTACATAGACAATTGGCTGATCAAAGCAGACACGTCAGCCAGGTTAGAGGTGGATACTATTCTGACTCTGAAGTTACTTTCAGATCTAGGCCAGATAGTGAACAAGGAGAAATCCGAGTTGACACCCACTCAACAGTTCGTTTATTTAGGGATGCGATTCGATCTCGAGGAGGGCAGGGTTTGCCCGTCAGAGCCCAGAGTGGTGTCTCTGTTAGCCATCCTCAAGAGTTTTCGATTGGGAAACCACATTCAGGCGAGGCGATTTCTTCAGATGCTCAGCATGATGGTCTCCATGGAGCAGGTAATCCCATACGTTGCTCTAATGCGAAGACCTATCCAGTTGTAGCTGATGTCTCTGTGGAAACAGAGGACAGAACCCCTGTCAAAACTGCTGCCAGTTTTGGAGCCAATAATGTTGCATCTTGTATGGTGGAAAAGGCGTCAAAATCTCTTAGTAGGAGTTTCGCTGCACCTACCCCACCCCCAGCTGTCCGTGTACACGGATGCATCGCTGGAGGGATGGGGGGGGGGGGAGCTGCCTGGGAGAACACCAGGTCTTGGGCACATGGACTCTCCAGGAGAGCCAGCTGCATATCAATCTGTTGGAAATGATGGCAGTGGAACTGGCATTGGAAAATTTCTTCCAAAAGTCAGGGGCAAGGCGATATTGATACGGTCGGACAACTCGACAGTAGTATCATACATAAATTACCAAGTCACCCACACTATGTATCAAAGTGTGGCACATGATTCAATGGTGCAGGAATTACTTGGTTGTTTTGAAAGCAGCTCACATTCCTGGGCGATTGAACATTCTGGCGGATGCTTTGTCTCGCAGACAGAGAATTCTGCCAACAGAATGGTTTCTCAACCCTCCAGTTCTTCACAGGATCTTCGAGCATTGGGGCAAACCCAACGTGGACTTGTTCGCCACACGGGAAAATGCTCAAATCATGACTTATGTGTCGCCGATTCCAGATCCAAATGCCGTCGATACAGACGCTCTGGCGATAAGCTGGAGAGGGATGCACACTTACGCGTACCCACCCACTATTCTTCTACCGAAGATATTGGTGAAGATCAGGGAGGAACCGTGCCTGGTCCTGCTAATAGCGCCATTTTGGCCCAGCAGGGCATCGTTCACGGATCTTCTAGATCTGCTGGTGGAAAATCCAGTGCAGTTACCTGAGATTCCGAACATAATCTGCCAGGCCAAGGGACGCTTCCTACACGAGCGTCCCGAAATGTTCAAATTGACTGCGTGGATGTTATCAAACAACGTTCCATGTCGGAAGGCTTTTCTCGACAAGCTGCAGATTTCATCGCAGCTGCGAGAAGGAGGTCAACCTTCAAGTCATATAACAACAAGGTTAACAGATTTGCAGACTGGTGTGAAGAAAAGGGTATTGATACCTTTCAATCCACTATTCAGCAAATAGCAGACTTTCTCTGTGAGCTGTTCTTTTCAGGACTAGCTCCTGTCACAATTGCTGGATACAAGTCAGCTTTGGCATCAGTTATCCCTTGTCTAGCCAACTGGGATAGTCCAAAGGTGGCCCAGTTGAATGTGATGGTGAAGGGAATGAGCAATCTCCAACCGAGACAACTGGTAGTCAGTCCAGCCTGGAGTCTATCTTTAGTGCTTAGTGTACTGGCCAAGCACCCTTTCGAACCGTTGCGTTCGGCTAGTCTAAAGCATTTGACTCTAAAGGCGGTCTTTCTATTGGCAGCTTCCTCAGCTAGAAGGCGCAGTGAGATCCATGCACTTTCAGCAGAGAGGGACCGATTTATTGTCTCCGGAGAGGGTTTGCATCTACTGCCAAGAGCAGAGTTTATGTCAAAGAATCAATCTTTGAGATATCCCGGCAAAACGATCATTATACCGAAACTAACTAGCTTTGATCGTGATGCCAGTATCTGGTGCCCAGTCCATGCTTTGACCAAGTACAAAAAACGGACAGACTCGTTATGGTCCAATGATAGACATCTGTGGATCTGCCGTAAGAAGCCATATGGCGCCGCATCCAAGGATTCTATCTCTCGTTGGGTAGTCGAATGCATTCAGACTACCCATGAGATTGCGACTGGGCACCAGGTGCAATGCGCAAGGGCACGCGATGTTAGAGGAATAGCCGCCTCGACCGCCTTTTACAATGGTGTTCCGTTTAAGGACATCATGGCTGTTGCACAATGGCACTGTGAGTCCTCTTTCACGGATTATTATATGAGGGATGTGTCAGACTCCGCCAATCCACTCGCTTTAGCTGTTTTGAAACGATAGCTATACGACCACACTGCTCTTCTCCCTTTTTCGGCATTTGTAAGAAAGAATTAAGAAGCAGACATGGTCGAGCGAGAGGATGTCAACCAGATTGTGTCACTGATGGCCGGACAAGTGAATGGTTGGAGGCTCCACGTCTGAAATCCAAATATCATGAGGTAATTCAAGATTGAGAGTTTTTTGTATTATGTCTATATATCATGTTCATTCATCTTATATATTCATGCTCATTCCCAGGCTAATATATGCAAAAAGCAGTTAACCCCCTTGGCATATTTGTGTTTCAGGCGACATGCATGTTCATGAGTTCTCTCCCTTTTCTTAGGAGAAAAAAAAGGGGGTTGGGGCCAGTGATGCGAATGTGACTCAGTTCCGTTAACTTGATGGTCCTTTTAGGTCTCCATTAATCAAGTTTAAGTCTAGCTCTTTCTCCAAGGGGCAAAAGTAGCAATTGATGGCTTGCCCCTTCCCACCACGTTACTGTCTAAATCTGGTGTATATCAGAAGTAATAGAATGGTGAGTATTGATCGAAGGAGAATGCAGGAAATTTCAATTTCCCTTTCTCCGAAATCTAACAATACTCACCATTCTATTACGGACCCAGCCTCCCAGCCCAACGGAGGCAAGCCATAGGTATCTCTTCTTTGGTGGCTATGCAAACAATATGAGCTTCATGGCAAACGGGTACTCAGCAGTTGGGAGCCGGGTACCCGGTTCCAGGAGTCGGTAAAGCTTACTAAGTCTATAGTCCTAGGGCCAAGCTATCCAGGCTAGCTGTATCAGAAGTAATAGAATGGTGAGTATTGTTAGATCTCGAAGAAAGGGAAATTGAAATTTCCTGCAATTTATGGGTTCCGTATGCGGAGGAGGTAGCCAGACCAGTCTCTGAGGCTACGATTGCCAGATGGATTTGTGAGACCATCAAACTTTGTTATGAGATTGCTTCTCCGGAACAAAGAAATCTTTCTCACATAAAAGCTCATGATGTTAGGGGAATGGCTACCTCCTTTGCTCGTTTCGCTGGTTCTTCTCTTGACGAAGTCATGCAGGTCGCAGGCTGGAAATCTGAGTCCACTTTTACTTCATTTTATTTAAAAGATCAGAGTACAGCGGACTCCTTTTTTTAGAAATATTACGATTTTAACTAAAAAAATCCGAAGACCATTTACCAAGCACATCCCGCCATTTTCGTTAAGACTGTCTGCATGAAATGGTGAGAGTTTTCTTTGGTTTTTATTTATTTCTTTAAGTTTAAAGTTTTCCTTGTTTGTTAATCACTGTGTGATTGATTAAGATGCACTATTATGTTATGTTATTAACATTTGGATATGATTTGTTTAATTTTTATCCTTGTTTATAGATTCTCAAATCTCCACCCACCATTGATTTAAGTGGGGCACTGACCAAATCTAAGGGTTTAGCAAGTAGTGATTGAACGGTAATGGATGTTTTTGTGGTGTAATAACAACCCCACCCCCCACAGATTAACTACTATAAAACATTACTTACTGTTCAATCACTATGACCCAGCCTCAACCACCCCATGTGGGAATGATTTGGGATTCTACTTCGAATAATACTTACCAGATGTACTGTTATGATAATGTCTATTATCTAGTCTAGCTCAAAATAAACAATTAAAAACTCCACACTCTCCTGGTCCTGCCTATACTGTGTCCGGGAATTACCATAGCCCCAGGTACTGAGTCAATTCCCAATCACAGACAGATTCGCCTATTTTGCTGACTTGTTAAGTCGCATGTTTTTTCTAAGCTCGATTTAAGCTAATTCTAGCGGATTTAAGCGTACTTTTGTGTTTTCATTGCTGGCTTCATGGAAGGAAAGGGAAAGTCATCACAGGGGCAGGTTGTATCAATCTAGAATTTATACATTTGTGCCGTAATGACTGATTAAAATTTTGTTAAATTGGCACATTATTTTAAAATGGTAGCCATTGTTGGAGTCGCTCCGTTACCCGTTAACTGTTTAATCTTATCCGGGTACTCAGTTAATTTCTCTTGCGACTCTGTTCCTTCCAAGATGGATGCGCCCGTAGCCAAGATGGCGGCGCCCATGATTAACGTTTTGTTTTGGCTTGGCGTGTCAATGCACTCTGTTTTATGCTGATCTTTAGCTCTCGCTTCATTGACGAGCGTGTTTGTAGCGATCAGTATTTATTTCTTGACTATTTTAATGTTAGTTAATTACCAAGTCGTATTTATAAAATTTTCACTCTAAAAAGTTTCAAATATTTCCTGGCTAAAGACTTGATTATCATTAATCTAAGAGAAAATTAATGTTTCTAAGTAATTTTAAGTTACAATCAAGTCAATTGTCCATGTTGCTCATCGTATGTCATGTGCAGCGTTTTAATTCTTACTCTGTGTTTGCAGAAGGCGAAAGGCCAGGACACGCTGTGCCAACGTTGCAACCAGTTCATGAAGCGTAAGTTTTCTGGACATCACTGCGTGGCTTGCACGAAGTGCAAGGTTGGGATCCTAGCGATGTTTGTGCTAAGTGGTCGTCAGAGTTGGTGGTGGAGTTTGATCGTGATCGGCGTGTGCGTTTGGAGAGGATCGCGAGGGACAAGGCGGCCAAAGTGGATCAGGCGTCAGTTAAGGGTCTGGAAGAATGTCTGAATGAGGGCATGGACTCAGCATTGGGTGTACGGGTGGCCCAATTCAAGATGATGTTCGAGTCTTTCCAGTCCACGGTTCCGACGATGCAGGCTGGTGCAGGGCAACCTATTGGTGGTCCGGTCAGTTCAGTGGAAGAACAAGCACCTGTCCTTCCTCCTGCTTTGGCTCAAGAGCCGACGGTGGAGGAAGATCTTCCTCTGATGGAAGATTCCGGCATGCCGGATCTTTCGCAGATGGCAGGACCAAGTTCATCCCAAGGGTCTCCCTCAGGTTTTGTACAGGTCTGCCAGCAGGGTGGTGATGTCGACGTTCCGTCGGGCATCTTCCACCCGGACATCGCTCAACCCGTGCTGTCGGTGGAGCCGTGTTTTGCGGTTCCTGTCGGCATCTTGGTTCTGGTAAGTACGGATCCTCTCGGAGTTCCATCGCCTGCCGTAGTAAAGGCGGCTGTAGTCCCGGCTCCCGTGCTGGAGCCAATGGACTGTGGTGAATCCGTGTCCCGCGATTCGCTGGATACCGGAGCCGCAAGTAGCCAGGCTATGGACTCAATTCATGTTGAAAGACATGTAGTCCATGGTTCTCAGCATGGGTCGTCGGTGGTCTACTCATCCAAGGGTGAGAAGGAAGATGAGATGAATCCTCATTCTGCACCGAAGCTGAATGGGTGCAGGTCCTTGGCTGGATGTCCGACCGTCTCAGGTTGGCATCGGAGTGAGCGGCTAGCGCTCTGTCAAGTGGCTCTTCGGCCATGCCGATGCTCCCCTTGGACACGCAGGCTTCCAACATGTTGGAAGTTGCGGCGTATCATCTGGTTCAGTCAGATTATTCAGTGCCCAAGGCCCCTAAGGGGATAAGGAGTAGGGTCCGCTTTCCAGAGCAGGCGTACCATCAATATGCCTGGGTTCCTCGGCTTTCCGTCGGGGAGAGAGAGGGATTGAATAGGCCGTTGGCTGGTAAATCTAAGGGTCGTTCTCGTCCCTTGGTTTCCCAGGCCAATAAGGGTCCTTTTAATGAGTTAACTCTCATTGAAGATGCGGCGAGAGTGGCCATGGCTGCACTCTCGCATGGTTGTACCGTCCTGCAGGGTATGCTGACCTGCGTGGCGGAAGGTGGGGAAGTGCCAGTGGCTGCTCCCGGAGTTGTCCGGGACACCATGCGCTTATCCCAGGATTGCCTGGCCAGGGTGATCACTAGATCATTGGCGGAATGGAGTAGAATGGTTCTCGATTGCATTGTCTTCTGCGCCCTTCATTGGTCCAGGCTTGTTCGGCGGCTCGGCACGGCAAGCCTTATCCAAGGTTGCATCAATGGTCGCAGAGCAAGAAGTAGTCGGCAAGTCATGGAAGTCGATGAAGAGGACTCAGCCGCAGCAGTCCTATAAGCAGCATCGGCAGGAGCAACAGAGGCAGCGCCAGAGATCGCCCTTCCGTCCTTCTACCCGTGATGCTCATCGGGCATCCGGATCACAGGGACCTGGCCGTTCATCCTCATACAAGTCTGCTAATAAGAGGTCGTATGAGGAGGGCAGGAAGGGTGGTGTTTCGGGTCGTGATGGCTATCGTAAGGATGGCCGTGGCAGCGGTCCCGGACCGTCATATTCCAAGAAGCCGAATTAGCGTCTTATCGGGCAATATCGACCGCGAGCTGTGTGCAGATTCCTACCGTCGGAGGCAGACTTCAACTGTTCTAAAACCAGTGGGAACAGGTCGTGCAAGATTGTTTAGTCTGTCAGTGGTTAAGAAACGGCTACGAACCGGACTGGCTCATCCGTCAATCATTAGTTCCATTAACATTGACTCCAGTATGGACTCCTGTTCCAAGGGAATCCGATCGTCTAGATGCCATTTGCTCAGAAATCGAAGATCTTCAGCGGAAGAACGCGATTCATCTAGTCCGCAATCAGTCCTCCCTAGGCTTCTATTCGATGATGTTCCTCATTCCGAAACGTACCGGAGATTGGAGACCAATTCTCAATCTCAAACTGTTGAACAAATTTATTCTTTCTCAGATGGAGACTATAGCAGCGGTGATGACGGGGCTGAGAAAAGGAATGTGGGCAGTATCGATAGATCTGAAGGATGCAAATTTTCATATTCCAATGTCAATTCCTTTTCAGAAATACCTTCGCTTTGCATTCCAAGACAATGTTTGGGAATTCAATGTGCTTCCGTTCGGTCTGATCACAGCCCCGAGGGTCATCACCAAAGTGGTTCTCTCCATGACTTCTTATCTTCGCAGGAGAAACATAGCTGTTCATACTTACATAGACGACTGGCTGCTGAAGACAGGGAATCCAGTCACTCTGCGCAACAATCTTCAGTTAGTCCTAGCCTTATTAAAGGACCTAGGATGGATTGTGAATCTAGAGAAATTAGAATTGACTCCATCCCAGGAGTTTGTTTATCTGGGAATATTTTTCAATCTCAGGGACGGTGTAGCTTTTCCGGTGGAGAGTCAAGAGTTTGATTGCAGTACTGGAGTCAGTTTCTCTAGGAGCTTTTCTGACGGCGCGACAATTTCTCAGAATACTGGGTTTACTAGTTTCTCTGGAGAAAGTGGTTCCTTATGCGGCACTCAGGCGCAGACCGATTCAGATGTATCTAATGTCATTCTGGTCCCAGAGAACGGATCCATTGTCTCTGAGAATTCCAGTAAAAGAACCATTGATATACCATCTTCAGTGGTGGTTATCAGAACAGAATCTCCTGCGAGGTATTCCTCTACAACCTCCTCCACCGTAGATGTCCATCTTCACAGATGCATCAATGACGGGTTGGGGAGCGGTATTGGATGATCAGTCAGTGTCGGGGGAATGGGATTGGACCAATGCGCAGAAACACATCAATGTTCTCGAATTATTAGCGGTGGCATTAGCACTTCGAAAATTCGAGAGCTTAATCCGAGGCAAGATTGTCCTAATAAGGACAGACAACTCAACAGTTGTGTCTTATTTGAACCGCCAGGGCGGGACAAGATCACCGGAGTTGTGTATGATGATTTGGAACCTTCTGCTGTGGTGCCAAAAGAGGAATATTATTCTTCAGGCAGCACACATTCCAGCACACGCTCTCAGTCGAAGGACGATTTGTCGTCTGACGGAATGGGAGCTCAACCAATCGGTAGCGGAGGTTCTATTCAAACATTGGGGAAAGCCTGGATCTATTTGCAATGAAACAAAATGCAAAGATGGTCACATACGTGTCACCGATCCCGGACCCACCAGCCTTAGCAGTAGACACACAGGCGATAAGTTGGAAAGGAATGTATGCGTATGCGTATCCTCCAACGATTCTCATCCTGAGAGTTCTGGTAAAGATAAGAGAGGGCATATGCCAAGTGCTACTGATCGCCCCTCATTGGCCAGGCCGATTATGGTTTACGGATCTGCTGGACCTTCTGGTCTGCAATCCAATCCCTCTTCCAGACAGAAGAGATCTGATCTCTCAGAACAAGGGTCTGTATCTCCACGACAGACCGGAAATGTTCAAATTGACTGCATGGATGTTATCAAGCAGCGTGCAATTAAGGGTGGCTTTTCTGAGCAAGCAGCGAAGTTTGTCGCTTCAGCCAGAATAAGGTCAACCACCAAGACATATAATTATAGAATTAACAAATTTGCAGAGTGGTGTAATGGAAGAGATATTGATCCCTTCTTTGCATCGTTCAACACGTAGCAGATTTTATCTGTCATCTATACGAAGTTGACAAACGTGTACCTTCAACCATAGCAGCATATAAGTCTGCATTAGCTTCAGTCGTTCCCAGTCTGGCCATTGTAGGAGTGGAGAATGACACCTTAAATGAAGTTATTAAAGGAATGAGCAATTTGCGACCTAGACAGCCAATTCTTATCCCAGCATGGGATTTATCTCTTGTTCTACAGGTTTTAGGGCATGCTCCCTTTGAACCAATTAGATCTATAGATATTAAACTGTTAACTATTAAATCAGTTTTCTTGGTTGCAGCAGCGTTGGCAAGAAGGAGAAGCGAAATACATGCGCTTTCTGCCGAACAAGACCGTTTTGTCGTCACGGGTGAAGGTTTAAGACTACTTCCACGTCTTTGTTTCCTGGCAAAGAATCAGTCACTTAAATATCCAGGACAGCCGATCAATTTGCCAAGTTTAATTAGACATGACCCAAGCTCTTCTGCTTGGTGTCCTGTCAGATGTCTGAAAATGTATAAGAAACGTACTGAGGAGTGGAGAGATGACCCAAAATCTCTGTGGTTATGTCTCAAAGCTCCTCATTTGCGCGCCTCGAAAGACACCATTTCTCGGATAGTCGATGCTATTCAGATGTCACACAAAATTGCCACAGGAAAGCAGATTGATCGTGCGAACGCCCATCAGGTCCGAGCACTAGCAGCATCGGCCCTTTATAAGGGTGTCTCATCAGAGGAGGTGGTGTCTGTAGCACAATGGCATGTCGAGTCGTCATTCACTGATTTCTACCTTCGCGACATCTTCAGAGCACTTAATCCGGTAGCCGTCGCCACTTTATCGAATCTTAACTAAAGCCACGTCCAACCACTATTTTGCACACATCGCAATGTTCTTCCACATGCACTGAACAATGGTTATGCACATGATCCGAGAACGACCGTGGATTGGGCAAAGCTCCTGTGATGGAAAAGAAAGACCAAGCACTCAAAATGGTGTTTACCTCAATTAAGTGACTAATATTAGTTTACTTACAGTCGATTTACCAGACTGATTGAGTAAATAGTCTGGTTCAAGAGTATCTTATTCTTTGCAACAGACATTAGACTCAATCCAATTTGAAAATCTAATCGTTATATTGATATTTTTTTCAAAATTAGAAGTTGTGGTGGCTTCTTTGCACTCTACTGGACTTCCCTAGCCGAGGCTTGGGGCTGCCACGGGTCTGGTGGGTGTTGCTTCCCCTTTTTGACAGTCCTCTGGAATTTGTGTGGACAAATGAGGGGGGAGCGCGGTCTAGACCATGGAAGTTTAGCACTCTAGGGGTCAGATGGCGGAACCCAAGCGTATGTCAGGGTTCTAGTCTCTTCTCAACCTTCTCTGTCGGATGGTAGTTGAGAGCTGGTTCGAGCCTCACCTCCTCCCACCGGATGTTCTTAGCTGTCGAAATCCGGAGTTTATCATAATAGTACATCTGCTAAGTATTATTCGAAGTAGAATCCAAAAAGCATCCGCTTTTGTTTCTAATAGAATTGTTCATACTTAGAGGATGTACTATGGCCTTCCTCAGCCGCCCCGCTGAGGTGAGGCTGAGCTGCTTTCGCTGTTGTCACGGCAAATATAATACGAATCTGTCTGTGATTGGGAATTGACTCAGTACCTGGGGCTATGGTAATTCCCGGACACAGTATGGGCAGGACCAGGAGAGTGCGGAGTTTTTAATTGTTTCTTTTGAGCTAGACTAGATAACAGACATTATCATAATAGTACATCTGGTAAGTATTAACAATTCTCGTAGAAACAAAAGCGGATGCTTTTTTTAATCTGTTTGTAATATTTGGCACTTAAATTTAGAAAAGTGACTCTGTTTCCTATTTGGGCTCCAATGCGCATGCGCAGGTGTGCATAGTGACAGGCATCACCAGGGAGTGAGTACAGACTGGTGCCAGTTTATAGCGGAAGGTATACTCAACCAGTAGCCTGGTTGAGGGTATATTTTAATAGGAATAGGCATGGGGAGGAAAGTAAGCAAGCATAAAAATCTTATTCTGGTAGCTAAATGCAGATAAATTGATTTAGCATGTAGTGATTGAACTGATTGTATGTTTTATAGTGGTTAATAAAACAACAGACCAACCCGCAAACCTCCAACTCAAGGCAATCCTAACCAGTCATAATATGACCGGGTGTGCCAAATCTGATGATTTGCCCTACAGTGCACTTAAATTCTAGAGTTTAAATGGCCAAAATTGGGTTTTCTGTATGCACTTAGTGAACCCATGACCTCAATATTTGACAGTTACTTCTAGTCAGTGTTTGTGTGATTATTGTTGAGTGATCACGGTCGACTATTTAAAAATAATCGTGATTACTCAAATAATCAGCGTGGGTACAAATTACCCGAAAAATGTTCAACGGTACCATATCAATGACGAAAGCTACAATGGTGTTTAGAATTGTCAAGCATCGATGCTCAAGCCACTCATTCAAGTGATACATTCTCAAAAATAGTTTTCTCTCTGGCCTGGAAACTGACCATTTTCTTGACCGCTCGCATCAAAGAGTAATTATAATGTAGGCTTTGAAATTTTTTATGCAGTAGCAGTTATTCATGATTACCCGATTATTTAATTTTTAATCCAATAAATTATCCACGTATACATACTGTAATGGTGTGAATGGGTATTACATATATATGCTATCATTTTATTTTACCTAAATAATAGGTAACCTATCTGGATGCATTCTGATTTAGCTGAATGTTGGGATCGTTATCCCAACACATTAAAAAAAACCCACTGGCATGACAGGGGATATTGCAAGCACCCAGAGCTATCTATCCATTTATTTGTCCATCCGTTCATCTGGCTGTCTCCTCCGAAACCATTTGTTGGAATTCAATCAAACTTGTTTTGTCAGTTATCCATATGATTGCGGACTTCAAGATGACACTTACATTGGGCTCCGACACCCAGTGTGGAGGGGTTTGACAGAACATCACAATTGCCAAAAGAGAGGAGATTTGTGATCACGTGCCATTAACTGCTCATTTTACTTTTCCATTTGCCATTGCCTTTCTTTACCCTTTAACCCTTGAATTTATTCAAGAAAATTTTAATTTTCTCAGAAATGTCCATTTGCACACCAACAGAAGACTATTTTTTTTAATGTACCACTGGAATGACTGGCTCGGTTACCGAGCCAGTCATTCCAGTGGTACATTAAAAAAAATAGTCTTCTCTTGGTCTGCGAATGGATATTTCCGAAGACCACTGCAGAAGACATTTTTGGCTAATATGAGTCTTAAAGGGTTAAATCAGACATTAACCAAGGTCACATTGTTGGGCTTGTGAGCAAACTACTTTTGTATATAAGAATTGAGTTAACCCTTTCGTGGTCAAAATTTATCATGATAATTACAAA
The DNA here is from genome assembly GCA_034401795.1 of Chaetoderma sp. LZ-2023a. Classification (NCBI taxonomy): domain Eukaryota; kingdom Metazoa; phylum Mollusca; class Caudofoveata; order Chaetodermatida; family Chaetodermatidae; genus Chaetoderma; species Chaetoderma sp. LZ-2023a. The sequence continues at coordinate 43,112,412 of CM067372.1, forward strand.
CTTACCGACTTACAAAGGTACTTGTGACCGAGATTACTGGCTCAGTTATTGAACCAGGCATTCCAACATGTCCAATGATAAATTAGAAATAGTTTTCTCTTTGCCTACCAATGGACATTCCGCATGACCACAGCAGTCTAAGTCATTTTGGTCTTGCGCTTATTAACCTGAAAGTATAAAAGATTGGATTGACTGCCCTTGCTGACTGTGTTGTATAAGAATTGGGTCAAAGATAAGTGACAATGCTGTGAATGGAATAAGAACACTTCAACAAATTAACACTTTAATGGTCAGGTTGGCTAACTCTGACCACTGCAGTGGTCTTCATAAATGTCCATATACAGGCCAAGAGATTATTTTAACTAATTTATCCCTTGAATGGCTGACTCGATAAGCAAGTCATTCCAGTGGTTAGTCTAAAATTATCTTCTTTTCTGCAAATGTGCATTCACTAAGCTAAAATTCATATTATCATCGCCATTATAGAGTTAACCCTTTCACCAACAAATCTCTGAAAAAGTAATTTCTTTATGATATAAAATTTATTCTGTTGAATATTTTGAAATTAGTTTGACTGGAAGCCATTGCTGCCTAAGGCAGCAATGTCTTCCAGGCAAATTAATTTCAAAATACTCAACGGTTTTCCTGTATGGTTGCTTTGAAAATGAGATCTAAGGAATTCATCGGTGAAAGTGTTAAAGTACATGTGTTCATTTATGTTATATCAGAAAATATAAAACGGGGGTGGGGGGTGAGTGTTTAACTGTCTTGTCTGACTGCTGAGTTTTTGCGGACAACATATTCCAAGTGTTGTATCGCTGGACTCTGTTAAATATTTTTAAAGCTAAGCCACCAACAACTTTCAGTCAAATTGCTTTAAATATATTCAGCAAGTCAGAGTTTTTGCCGATTTAAATTATTGTCTGCTGGTTTGCAACATCGAGACAGTTAATAACACCAGTTTCTATCTCTATTTTCACAGATTGCCTTCATAATTGTCCTGGTGAAAGGAGCAAAAGATAACGCACATTTCTACCTGCTGGCCTGTAATCTCATCAGTACGTTATATAGTATATCTGCCACCATGCAATAGTATCTAAATTGTCTTGTTAACCCTTAAATACCAAAAATGAGAAATTCTTTATGCTGTAGGAAATATGCTGTTGAATATCTTGAAACTAATCTGACTTGGAGTGGGTGCTATTGTTCCAGCCAAATTAGTTTCAAAATATTTACCAACTTTCCTGTATGGTGATGATAATTGACTGTGTTCTGCAGCTGAAGAAGTTCTTTCGTCTGCAGTCAGTTTTTCTACAACCTTCTCCACTGTGTCTTGTCCACTGCGAGCTTCTAAAGCTCCTTTCGGTTCTTTCTTAGCAAGTTGGTGTTGTGGCGTCCTTTGCGTGCCTTATTCCTGTTGGTACCTATGACTGCAAATTCTAGTGCTTTCTTAGCAAGTTGGTGTTGTGGCATCCTTTGCGTGCCTTATTCCTGTCGGTACCTATGACTGCAAATTCTAGTGCTTTCTTAGCAAGTTGGTGTTGTGGCGTCCTTTGCGTGCCTTATTCCTGTTGGTACCTATGACTGCAAATTCTAGTGCTTTCTTAGCAGGTACATTTTCTGGCAATCGAAGAACCTGGCCAAACCTAGACCATCGCTGTTGTGCTACCCTCACAAATAGTGGCTCTGCGTTACACAGTTTATAGAGTGCTGCATTTGATATTAGACTGTGTGACCAGTGTTGGTTTGCAATGGCTCCCAGATATTTGCGGTGGCATGTATCATGTTTGTTCAAGAAGGCATTTGGAACTGCCCAGCTGTTGCAATTGTACAGTATTATGGAAACACGTAGCATCATATATAGTTTATAGTGCTGCATTCGATATTAGACTGCGTGGACAGCTTTGATTTGTAATGGGACACAGATGTTTGCAGTGACATACATCAAGTTTGTCCAGGAGTGCTTTGTGAGCTTCCCAGGTGTTGCAATTGTACAGCATTCTGGAAACCTATGTAGTGTGTATAGTTGCAGCTTGACTTTCATGGGGATTTTTGAGCCATGAATCCACACCTTCTTAAAGGGATGGAAGGTGATATTTCGTGTATAATGGTCTGGAAATTGAGAGACTGATTTCAAGGGGTAATGGGTTCATGTTCAGGAGTAATGACTGCCATAATGTCATATGGACGTATCCTAATGTGTATTGCATGATGGTGCTCACTGTCGACCTGTTTTTCTGTCCATCTGTCCGGCTGTCTTTTCTTGTATTCATCCATATCCTGAAGAGATTTAAACCTGCACTTACAATTTTTTTAATATCTTATGGGGAGATGCAGTGTCGTGATTTCATTTCACCAAAATCCATCCATATTCGCTTAAGTCTTACAAAAATTCTATATCCAGGTGTTAATATTTTCGTTCTGATCCATATTTCAGAATTCACAATTTTTGTCAGCAGATATATTACAGGAAGATGCATTATCATTCTTTCATTTCAGCAGAATTTGTCCATATTCGCCGAGTTATTCTCCCCTGAAAACATTAAAATTTGTCAAAAGTGCCTTGTCCAATCTAGCTTTCTGAATATTTTGACCTTACAGTTAATCACAATTATTTTCATTAGCTATCGTATGTGAGTATTATGTATAGACAGAGTGTCATGGTTCTGTTGAAAGAATTAGAATTTGTCAGAATCTTCTTGTCCACGCTCGATCGTGGAAAGTTTTGAACCTGCATTCAGAGGATATATAGTAGGTATAAACGAAGTGTCATGATTTCGTTTCGGCAAAATCTGCTCATATTTGACAAAGTTATCTCCTTTGACATGTTTGACATGCTTCAAATTTGTCACAATTTTCTTGTCTGTAATAGATCTCAGAAAGTTTTGAAGCTACACGTACAATTTTTGTCCATTAGATATATTACGGGGAGGCACAGTTTCATGAATTTGTTTTTATGAAGACTTGTCAGTCTTCTCCGGAGTGATCTCACCTGTTATGTGTAAAGGGATGCTAATCTCATCTCAGATGTTGTATTGCACCAATAGAATATGGTTTATAGATTCCATATCATTCATATCCTGTCATATTTCCTTATCTGTATCACAATTATCTGATTTGTAATGTCTCGTAAATGTTGAACAGTGATCAGCCACCATTTTATCTCCTCAAGTGATAATGTGTGATGTCATGCAAGTGGCAGTGCATTACATTCTTTATTGTGTAATGTTTATCCCATTTAATATTTTGAAACCAAGTTGACTGGAAGTTGTTGCTGCCTATGGCAGCAACAACCTCCAGTCAAATTAGTTTCAAAATATTCAATGGCTTACCTGTATGATTGCTTTTATACGAAATTGCCAAACTAGCTGGGGCGGCTATGACAGAGCGTACCGGTATATACAGAGGCGGGCACGATAAGTTTTTTTCTGATTGGTTGAGAATTAAATCATAGCAGCCACCATAGGGTGTAGAAATGTACCAAGATATAGCTACTAAGCCTGAATATCTTTCTTTAGCACCATGATAAAAAGCTCAAAATTACCTGCGTGGTTTATGAGTGGCATGTTAGATCATCTGAATAGCAATCGAGAGATGAGGTTAGGTATCCTTTAAGATTCATTGAAAAATCTGTTTTTCTCTGGATGACCGGAAAATCCCTATGTACATTTAGTTAAAATTTTTATACATAGGTGAGCATGTGCCAAGATGGCATCAGTTGCAATGACATGTCAGTGAGATCAATTCATTTGTTCCAAAGGCATCTTCCGTAAAATAGTTAAGATTCAAAAAGATTAACTAATCACATTTATCATTTTTCAAACATGTATGCTTTGGGTGTACCAGGAAATTGTTAAATTTTCATGTTATTGTCTATCAGTTTTGACCATTTTAGAAAATCGATTTCAACTTTTTCTTGAAATAAACCTAATATAACCCCACCCCCTTTCTCAGCGATGTTACTTTGGAAATTGACCACCTCTTGTCTCTTGTCCTAATTAAAGCTAGAGGCTACTAATAGGTGAAATACAGTCACTAAAACTCTTATTGACGTCAAAATTGTACTCAACTTGCTAGACAAACAAACATGTTTTATTTATCTATTATAACATCATAACCAAACTAAATCATGTATGAATTTTCTCTGAGATGGTTATCCAGAGTGAGAACAGACAACACAGTTGATTCTGTGAATTCTTGCGTTCTTTCTGCTTCTTGGTCATGTGATGATTTGAGTTCTAAGGAAATCCAATTGGACTCATCATCTGATACAATTTAGAATGGCATGTTTTTTCTCTTTCAGTGAGCAGTATTGTTGGCATTGTGGCAGTAAGTAGATTAAGCTGTAGTACAGTACACCTCACAGATAACTAAGAATTCTTCCAAAACAAAATAAAAATTACTGTTGAATATTTTGAGAATAATTGGATTGGAAGACATTGTTGCCTACGGTTCAAAATATTCAACAGAATATTTCTTACAGTGTGTTCAAAATTGTACTCACAAACATGTCTTGGTTTTTGTCTCGCCTGCGAAGTAGAAAGCAAGACATATGTGTCACTTTTCCGGCGACGGCATCAGTAATGTTAAGTTTTTGTGTTTATCAAAACTTATTAGCTTATATTTCAGGATGGGGTAATCCTATTGGAAGTAGACTTGGATACATTGTTACCAATAATGTTAGGAAGCCACATGTTGAAAAGAAGGTCAGGGTCACTGTGACCTTGATACAAAACTGTTTTTTCAATGTTAAGTCTGCTTTTAACAAAATCTCTTGGCTTATCTTTCGGAATTGGTTAATCTTACTGGAACTAAACTTAGCTACATTGTTACCTACAATGTTAGGAAGCAGCATGTTGACACTGAAGTCACAAGGTCAAAAGTCAAGATCATTCTGACCGCTACAAAACTTATTTTTCAATGTTAAGTTTTTAGGCTTAGCAAATCTTATCATGTTATATTTCGGGATTGCTTAACCCTAATGGAACACAACTTGGGTACATGGTTGCTTATACCAAGAGGATACAGGATGGTGACATGGAGGTCAAAGGTCAAGGCCATTCTAATATTCCTATTTCACCTCTGCTTTTTCAACCTTAAGTTTTTCCATTCAACAAATCAATTATATTTCAGGATTGGTTAATCCTATTGGAACTAAAATTGAATACACGGTTACCTATAATGTTTGGAAGGAGCATAATAATACTCAGGTCACAAGGTCAAACATCAATGCCACTGTGACAAACAGGAGACAAGTGAGACATTTAATTCCTTGGAATTCTTGTTGTTTTGGAAATGTGTAAAGTTACTTCTGAGCTGTACTTTCTCACGAGAATTATACTTTATAAACATAGAATGACGCCATGTGATCAGGTATTCTCATAAGGGTCCTTTTGAGGGTATATACTCCCAAAATGCAGCTTGGAACCACCAAAATTAGTGACAGGGGGTCCCATGGAACTCGAAAAACGTTTGTGATTGTATAATACGAATTTGTTTTATAGGTTTTTGTAAAAAAAACCAAAATCTATTGTGGGACCACCATAATTCATAGTTCTAAGTCCATCGTACTGTCTAATTTTAGCATGGATGAGAAATATTGCTTGGGAACACAGATCTCAGTTTTGGACCCCTATATTTTCACTTGGGACCCCCAGATTTCAGGGTGTGGGGGTCCCTGTGACCTCCAACATTTAGATACCATGAGAAACACTGCATGTAAGCATACTACATGATTTACGACAATTTCTTGACATCTTGTACCACTGCATCTCACTTCAATACCAAATCGAGGGACTGCAACGTGTTCTATATATCATGTATATAGACTTAAACGTCACATGTAACCTTTATGGGCAACTCATACCAGTCCTTAGACAAGTTATACCAGTAATATTCATCGTAACAGTTTGGTACTAATTTACCAAAGAGTGTTGTAACAAACATGTATGCCCAATTGTTGCAGTGTAGTGAGGCAGCTGAGCTTTCAAAAATAATATCACAAATTTGACTTATAGACCAGCTTATATTAGTTGTGACATGCAGCTAGTGACTAAAAGCATATATCAACATTTCCCATTGTAAGCCTTGTGCGATGTGATAGCATCATGTTCTTGGCAGAACTGGGAGTAATGGATGAATCCAGTCTATCGATCGATCATATGATGTAATAATGAACTACATCACATGTAGGCCAACTTCATATTATCAATTACGTCATGACTGATGTAATTCAGTCCATCATAAATGCTTAATAGGACATCAAGTTGTACGAATTGCATGTCTTTACTATTTAATAAACATTCTTTTGCATATTTTGAAACTAATTTGACTCAGTCCAATTAGTTTTAAAATGTTCAATAGATTACCTGAATAGTTTTCTCAAAATTGAGATTCAGAGAATGCAGGGATTAATCAATCCCAACATGGGCAAATCTAGGGTGGATCTTAACTAGAGATGCATGGGTGTGGTGTAGCTAAAACTGGGTTCCTCCATTGTTCTTGTTTGAAGTATTATGTACGCATGTCATGTTCTTTGCGCTTGATTGGGAAGATCAATACAAATCAAGTCACAATTCTTGGTCCAGATAAAATCTTTCTGAGTCAATTATAGAGAATGTGTATCCAAATAAATGAGTGTGAGTGAGCAAGCGAGTGAGTAAATATGATTAATGAAACATACTGAATATTAACCATTTAATTCATATCAGCCAAAAATGGCTTCTGCAGTGGTCTGGGGGAAATGTCCATTTGCAGACCAAGAAAAGATTATTTTTGAAAATTTACCACTGGAATGACTGCTTTGATAATCAAGCCAGACATTCCAGTGGTAAATTTTCAAAAATAAACTTCTTGGTCTGCAAATGGACATTAACAATCGAAATTGTTAAAGAGAATTAAAATTTTCTCATAGATATATTAAAGTGTTTAAAGTGTTAAGTCACCTAAGTTAAATTATGTTCCAAATAGTTAGCAAGATCATGCCTATGTTAAATTCTACACGATGTATCTGTGTCCTGGATGTATATGTATTTTACATTATTCTTTTACAGGCTTGGTGGTATCGACGAGGCGATTTGGTAAGTGCCGCCCATGTACTCTCCAGTGCAGACATCACAGTAGAGCTCAGAAATAACTTAGTGTTTCCAAAACAATAACAGAACAAACAATAGGATGTTAATTAGTACAATTTTAACACAATGTAAAAATTGTTTTGTTGAATAATTTGGACTTAATTTGAAAGGAAGACATTGCTGCCTTAGGCAGCAATGACTTCTAATCAAATTAAGTCCAAAATATTCAACAGTAATTTTTATTTAGGTTTCCTATTGAAAACATGTTAAGTTATTTCTGAGCTGTAGAGTACCTGTAAGGTTGTTTGTTATTTAGTCACGCTCTGTGTGTCTAATCTTTTTAGCTGCAGGTAGCAGCTCAATTAACATCATATCCCTTAGTTAGTCAGTCAGTCAGTCAGTCAGTCAGTTAGTTAGTTAGTTAGTTAGTTAGTTAGTTAGTTAGTTAGTTAGTTAGTTAGTTAGTTAGTTAGTTAGTCAGTTAGTCAGTTACTTAGTTACATTAAAGCATATTTCGGGCTGTATCTCTAAAACTTCTTATCCGATTTAGCTACAAATTTGAACATATTGAAGGAGCTTTCTTGTCAGAGGATTTCCAGACTTTAATCGTGATCTGGATAAAATAACCTGAATCCGGATTGGATCAATTTCAGGGTATGTTGATATGTCGGAAAGTACTTGGCCGAGGGGTTTGGGAATGATAAAAAAAAAAATCTTGAAAATTTGTTGAGCATAAGTTGCCCTTGAATTCCTGGAGTAATGAACTTGTTGAATATTGTGTTAACTTCTGAACTTGCTATTGTTTATGATGAACCTTATCCAAATCCATACACACAGGCTGATCAATCCTGATTTATTAGATTATTGCACACATCTATTGGAGGTTACACAATGTCATTGAGGTTAAAAGCTCAAACGTCAAGGTCACTGTGACCTTGGAACAGAAAAACTGACAAACTTCTTGATGAAGAGAAGGACAAGTGGGACATTTAATTATCTAGGTGATTTACAGGCTCAGTTTCTGGTTACAAAAGTAATTAAAATAGGTTCGTCACCCTTTAACCGTGATTACCATGACTTCTTTCTAATCTATATGAAACAGATTGATACAATATCTTATTAATAATGTATCATTTCAGAGTGGCGACAAGTACTGGTTTATGCTGCTGGTCGGTGCAGTCATCATGTTCCAGTGTCTGACAACAGACATTTACGTTTTCCATGTATTTCCTGAAGAACCTAAGACAACACAAGCTCCAACCACGCTCAGCATACTGTCCACAACTCCGGTTAACCTTACAACAACACCTCTACCTACGACTATCCCACATCTTTAGCCTCTCTCTCTTCCAAGCATATACAGCTGCAGACTAATTGTACCTACTCTCAGGACAGTACACTCACTCCACACACATGCTATGTAGCTAATCATGAAAGTAGTTTGAAATGTTTCATGGAAACTGGTGTGTTGTTATTACACAACAAAAACATCCATTACCGTTCAGTCACTACTTGCTAAATCAATTATCCGCATTTAGCTACCAGAAAAGATTTTTATGCTTGCATACACTCCTCCCCATGCCTATTCCTAGTAATATGAACCCTCAATCAGGCTACTGGTTAGGTCCATCTCCAGTATATAACCTGATATAGACTGGTACCAGTCTGTACTCACTCCCTAGTGATGCCTGTCACTATTCGCGCTTGCACATGCGCACTGGAGCCCAAATAGGAAACAGATTCACTTTTCAATTGTTCTGCAAGCAGAACAGTCTGCCAAATATTCAAGCTAAGTTTTTATAGCCTTGCGCTGTGTCAGCGTACTGTTTTGAGAGTTCTTTAATCCTAGGAATGTCTCAATCCTCACTAATTTATGTTGATGGAGTATTTCGTGGTTTTATCTACTTTTCACACTCTGTATAAAAATGTAACCGGTTTTCATAATGTATCGCATTTTCATGGTTATCCTTAATAATGCCTAAGTCATCATCATCATTTCAACCCTCTATTACTCATAGGAGCCTTTTATTCACTTATTCAGTATAAAAGAAAGATAAAAGTCATGTTTAAATTCTGATGCCGTATTAGCACTTTTGGCTATATTCGAGTCTTTTGCGACCGTTTTGACGAAAACAATAAATTTAGAGACTAGGACGAGGCTCTCAACATGAGTCTTGAGGAAGGGCATTACCCTCAAGCAGTGGTGGCAGCGGCTGAAGCCCCCTACCTCAACAGCTATTCCAACACATGGTTTTTTACTGTACATCCGGGTTGTAGGATCCTGTTCAGTTTCCGGTTGTCTACTTCCGGTTTGCGCATTTCCGTTTCCTATTTTTCCACTTCCGGATTTCGTACCTCCGGGGATAGGGTCATTTCCGGTTTTCATGGATCTTTCTGGTGTTCTAGGATTAACTTCCTGTTCTGTCTTCCTGTTTTGGATTGCGGTGATAGAGAACTTCCTGGGGTTCCAGGTTTGTTCTTCAGGTCCGGTTTACATGTTCGCTTTCCTAGGATCTAGTCATCATCTTGCCTAAAGAATTAGTCTTATTTCCGTAATTGCTTTTAAAAATCGGAATGTTTAATGGCTGAAAATATTCATACCGAGACATTGCCAGTCTTGAAGTCTCTCTTGGAATTGTAGATATTCAGCATTTATTCTTTTATCAGTGACAATTTTCAACGTAATTAAAGACTCTTCCGACTGGTTGCCTTATGGGTTTTTTGTTGCAGCTTATTTTATATGTGCATCTCACTCGGCCGATAAGTCAGTCTGTATTCTGTGCATTATCTCTAGATACATAATTTTTCCTTTCATCCAACTTTAGATGGCCAGTTGTCTTCAGGCCGTTCAACCTCTTTTCGCGCTCTTTTTTCCTCATGTCGGCATGGTTGACATATTTATTTTAACCAAAGGGAGTTAATTTGTTGAAGAAAATCCCTGATTCTAGCGCTATTCTTAGTCTAAATCTGACATACACTGAAAGGAATTAGATTCAGTAGAGAATACATAGGGAAGAGAATGGCTCCAAGATTAATGACTACAAGAACAAAGACGCAAAGAGAAATAAGACAAAAAAGGGAGAAGGAAGAAGGAATAAAAGCCGAGTTTTTTCTTTGGCGTTGTCATGGTTTCGGTGAGTCAATTCGCTTTGCTTTCATATCACCTCTGTCTTTTCAGCGTTTTTTGTAATTTTTCTCTCCTTTTTTCTAGCATAATTTTTTACTCTTAATCTCAGTTTTTATTTTAATTAGGAAGTTAATTTTCATCTATGGGCATGATTAGGTATGACTTCTGCGCGTGATTCAATCCAGTAGTGTGTATTTCACTTTATTTCATCATAAAGGTGTATATAGGACGTCTTCATTTGTTTTTAATCAAGTATCAGTGTTTTGTGTCATCATTCATTTTATTGTCAAACTCAATGACTTACGTCATTACAAAGATGAAAATATTGGTTCTAAGACTTTAAATATAAAAATATATAAATAAGTAAAGAATTTACTGGTTTAATGTGTAGGACTATGTTTTACTGCCTCTTGGAATAAATATCGGATTGTTTGGGATATTTAATTAATCAATATATCAAATACCAAGACTTGAAGCTGACTTGTTTCCCAATGAAATTGATTTGGATGTTGATTTAAATATAGGACACAGTTATGCAATCATTATAGGAACCTGCATCATGGACAGGATGACGTTCTGACAAGAGACAAAATTTAGTAATCTCATTAAGTTTTTTAAAGAGCGTTTGTCTCTCCTGATTGTATTGTGGTTTTTCCTTTATAAAGTGTTTTTTCATCCGCGATTAGGTTCTGTTTTCAAAGCTTACAGAATTGTAGATGAGCAGGTATTAGTGGTGTTTTGTGCCTATCTTCCTCATTTTGTAAGGTGTGTGCTCTTATCCTGAGTTTAGTAAAGTTTCTTCGTTTTGCGAAATTCTTTTCAAATTGAAGATATTTTCAATGGCAAAGCTTTGTTTTTATTTTGGTTCCTGGTTATGTCAGATTCCAAGACGGTCAAAGGTTTGCCATAGTTCTCTTAACAGGCCCATGTCATGCATTCTATTCATAGAATTGTGATGATGTCATCACAAGTAAATTTCCCTCAGTTCCCTGGAGTGATGCCTTTTTTGGAGGGACTAATTTAACATTTCGAGCGGTGGTATGGAAATCCCTAACTTCATTTTCCTTACTATCTTGCTAAATTCAGTCTCGATTTGATGTATTCGATTTCCAGACGGGATTATTGCAGATTCTCAAGTACAGGATTTGGCTATATCTTGATTCTAACCCCTCCCATAGGCTTACTATGGGTTTTCAGTTTGCCACGATATCTGGTTAAATCTATATAAATAAAATTATCTATAATATTTTCAGGGTCTTCAGCATTTTAATAAGTAATGCTATACTTATATGATACTTTTTTCTCCATTCAAAGTAAGCGGTAAAATTAAAATATCCAAAGTAAACGCGAGTTACCACTTTTCGTGAGGGCTAAGCATAAGGATATAACCCAGGATTTTATGGTTGGAGCATCATGGCATATGTAAACTATGTGTTTCTATGAGCAGTCCTCTTTAGCATATAGTAAGTTTGCCCCATGCCCCAGAAAAAGACAGATTTATCGTTTCTGGGGATGGTCTAATTTTATATCCCAGACGGGATTTTTTTATCGAAGACCCATTCTAACCGTTACTCAGCCAAACCTATTTTTCTTAAATATTTATTGTCTTTTTCGCCGTCGGATAGATTCTGTTGTCCTGTCAGGGCTTTAAAAGTCTATAAATGTTGTACCATTTAAAAAAAAGATCCGATTCTTCGCACTTATGGATTTCGTATGCGGAGGAAGTGGCTAGACCAGTTTCTAAGGCCACAGTTGTCCGATAGTTTTGTGAAACCATAAAATTATGCTATGAGATTGCCTCCACAGGTGAGATCAATTTAGCCCATGTCAAGGCTCTCAACCTTCGTGGTATGGCTTCCTCCTTCGCTCTTTTGGCCAGCTCATCATTGGACGATGTCATGCAAGTCGCAGGTTGGAAATCTGAATCGACTTTTACCTCTTTCCATTTAAAGGATCAAAGCCCAGCGGCCTCCTTTTTTTTAGAATTATAACGTTTTTAACAAAACAACACAATGACCTTTTACCAAGCACATCTCACCAATTTCATTAGTCTGTATGTCTGTCAGATATGGTGAGAATATTCTCTTGTTTTGTTTATTTCATAGAGTTGACAATTTTACTTGTTTGATAATCACTGTGTGATTTGTTATGGATGCACTATTATGTTAATTTAATAATTTATTAACATTTGGATATGAGTTGTTTAATTTTTATCCTTGTTTAATGATTCTCCACCCACTAATGGTTTAAGTGGGGCACTGACCAACTCTACGGGTTTAGCAAGTAGTGATTGAACGGTAATGGATGTTTTTGTGATGTAATAACAACCCCCCCCCCCCCTTGCGGGTTGGTCTGTTGTTTTATTAACCACTATAAAAACATACTTACCGTTCAGTCACTACCACCCGGTCTCAGCCACCCCATGTGGAAATGATTTGAGAATCTGCCTATAATATTTGGCACTTAAATTCAGAAAAGTGAATCAGTTTCCTATTTGGCCTCCAGTGCGCATGTGCAGGTGCGCATAGTGACAGGCATCACTAGGGAGTGAGTACAGACTGGTACCAGTCTATATCAGGTTATATACTGGAGATGGAATTAACCAGTAGCCTGGTTGAGGGTTCATATTAATATGAATAGGCATGGGGAGGAGAGTATGCAAGCATAAAAATCTTATTCTGGTAGCTAAATGTGGATAACTGATTTAGCAAGTAGTGATTGAATAGTAAGTATGTTTTTATAGTGGTTAATAAAACAACAGACCAACCCGCAAGAGGGGTCTGTGGGGGAGGGGGTGGTTTACATACATATACATATAAATTATTTATTTAGTTCATCCTTCTTCAAATCTTACTATAGTTTTACAGAGCTTAGATTGAAGGTTATGAAGTTCAGGGAGGTCTATCAATGGATACATCTATAGGGGTCAAATTATTCAATTTTTATGCATTTGACTTTGTTAACATGGCTGGATCAGCGTAGAGGTGGTGTTACATCCATAATCAATGCTTGTCTGGCAGTTGCTTATTTATAGCATATCAGCTCACTACACACGATGTGACACCTGTAGCCTGGAGATAATACTGAGGCCAATTCATAAACCTTTGGTCTTAGGTTCTAAACATGCTCATGCATGCACGCACGGGATGTTACAATCATCTAATACTTTATGACCAGACTAATTAACCCTTTAACACTCATATCAGCCAAAAATGGCTTCTTCAGTTGTCTAGGGAGATGTCCACTTGTATTTCACTTCAAGCGTATACTTACCTCCCTAATACTCTTTTTAAATTGCTAAATATCGGCTTTCATTCAATAAAAACTTGGATAAAAAAGTTAGATGCCCCTACTGGGCAGGTAGTCAGATGACAGTCTGGCGGATGCTGGCCCCAACCACTGCGCATGGGCAGACTAGTACTTCCTCTTTGCTAATTTATTGGCATAGAGATCACATGCGACTTTTGTCTTTAAACGTTTTCTGCTGGTTTTCAATTAAAAATAAGCTAATTCAAGTTTCTAATTACCTGAGATCATGTCTGAGCGCACTGTATCTCCAGAGGAGGGCCCAGGACCTAATCATCAGGTGATTTCAACTACATTTTAGCGAGTTTTGTTCCGTTGTAATGTGTTTCCGGGACTCGTTTAACGTGTTAAGCGCCTAAAAAACTGGTTTATTTCTATTATGGCACTATGAAATACTAATCTCTCTTTGTGTTTATATCCACAGGTATCTATCTATGATTGTACAGGACAGCACATCGTCAGAGGGTTTGTTTTTCTCTCCACCAAGGTTCCATTTCCTACTAACATTGTCAGGTTATCTAACCAAAAATCTATGCCCAGTGAGTTGGAGGCGTCGGAAGGTCTCACTTTGCCCTCTTGGTCCACTTCCTTCCCCTTATAGGTGGAGAGAGTTAAGAGGTCATAGAGTTGGTGGAGCTTCCAGTTCATCAGATCGGATGGTTTGTCTATGCTAAAGACTCAGGTATTCTAGTTATGATATGAGGCACATCAATTTATTTGAAAATATTTATAAAATCTGCTGCCATTTTATCATTGTATATCTGATGTTTGTATAGTCTGTATATTCTATCCTTTCCAGTTAAGATGCTCTGGATATGAATACAATTCGTCCTTACACCTGGATGTTTGTTTCGGATCGATTTAACTTATTTTTGAAGTTATGACGTCATAATCAGCCTTGCACTTTATTAACATTTAAAGTTTTGCTTTTGGTTTATTATCTTTGTAGGTGGTCTGTATGACCACCTTCCCTCTCCTTCTTATTTTGGTTTTGAGTTACTAATTCTTTAACTAAAATACTCATTGTCTTCGTCCGCTGGCCTGTTTCAGAAACCTGTTTGTCCTTCTTGTGGACATTTCCTTAAAGAATGTTTCGCCCCTCATCTCTGCTTTCAGTGCAGTCCCTGTGGACCACTGCTTAAGTGTGAAATATGTAAACCGGGGGGGGCGTAGTAATGACGGAATTCTTATCGTTACAGGCTCGGGAGGTGTGTGAGGAGGAGAGAAGAGTGAAGAGAGAGGTGCCCAGTAAGAAGGATAAGAGGAAGGCCTCGTCCGCTGTGGATATGGAGGCCTTCTGGGTTGAGATGTTGGGAGAGATGAAGAGGACAATCAAGGTGTTGGTTCCAGAGTTGCTCCGTGGCATGCTTCCTGGACCAAATCTTTTGTTGTCCTCTTCATCTGCTTTGGAACAGATAATCCCCATGTCACGGAGCGAGCCTCCCTGTAGTGCTCAATTAAGCAATTCAAATTGGAAAGTTGTTGTCTAAGGGTTAAATATCGGGAGGATCTACCGTTAATCAATTCATTTGATCCGAATTGCTTAACTAAACCGAAGTTAAGTCAATGCAATTATGACTCAAATGAATTCAAGATGGTGGATTGACAGAATCAAGAGACCCAAGATGGCGGTCTCTTTTTCAAATTGACTCAATATGGTAACATCATTCGAATATCCAATATGATGACTTCTTGACCTCAGAATGACCGTATAGGGTGATCTCAGTATCCAAGAAGATACAGGGTTACGAAATGGAAAAACCAATCTGAAGTGTAAATCTATCGGAGACCCAAGATGGCCGCCAATGACAATTCTAGGATTTACCAGACGTCGACTGACGTTAAGTTAATATGACGTAATTTATGATTGGACCATCTCGATGAACTCGGAAATCGAATGACGTGTGAATATTATGACGTAATCATAGAGTGTGTCATGATGGCGGACTGTCAATTCCTACTTGGATGACTCGTTGAACGACTCGTCGAGATTAAATTCTATGGTCCCATCTCAATGGTCGATGAATTGGTTGTTAATCAAGAATGTGGATTGGATATCCCAGACAAAGTTTCAAATTATTAATTCCTAAGAACGGACTTAAACTAACTAGATATCATTGTTGGCAGCGAATGCGTCAGAGAGGGTTAATTAGACAAAGAAAAACAGATATCAATATCAGTTGTTAAAAAATATTTAATATGTGTACAGCATTTCAATTAAAAATATCTTCAATTGCACTGTTGGATAAAATGGAATAAAATGGATGAGATGGACGGACAGTAATGGTATATCACAGATAATTTGAATCAGGATGGAACGAATTCACGATACATGCTACTTCAGCGAAAGTTGAAGCATCAGACCTACTATAATTCGGTTTATAAATCAGTCGTTACCATAGAATAATTTGGCACAATGATTTCATGCTTAGCAATTAAGTTATTAGACGTTTGGTCATAACCAGTTAATGTCTGGAGTAAAATGTTATCCCAACCATTAACTGCTTGAAACCGAAACATATAAACAACACTAAACATAAAACTTTTGACCTTGTTTCGATAAGCGACGGGATATGATTCAATTTAAATAATGAATCGATTCCGTTAATTCGCGTTGAGTCGAATTGTATAAAATTGTGTAACTCAAATCTTTACTGATTTTACACGCTGGAAATAACTTCTATCATGGGTCTGAGAAATGTCCATTTTCATAGGAATAGAAGATTAATATGAAAATTTACTACTGGAATGATTCATTCATCACCGACTCATTATAAGTGGTAGTCAGTATACCATTAAGTAATTACTAACCTATACTAATTAAATAATTAAGATGTATAGTATATTATGTTTTGTGTTTGTTGGTGTAATCTCATACCAAAATCTGCATATCTTTCGTAGAGACGTAAAGACTGTAGTCTGTCATAGTTGAGTTGGTCGACCCTGGAGAGGTGGTCGAAGAAGATGATCCGAAATAGGTTGTGCGAATCCAGAATAATAATCGATATATATGTGTGATATAAACACAGGCACAGGAATATAAGGAGCGTGATGTCACTGGCGAAACATATATGAGCAACGCCCAATGTGGGCGTTAAAGCACAATGACGTTAAACCGTGACCATGGACATTGACGTCTGTGCAACTCTCGCGGGGAGTACAGGCGACATTGTCCATGGCTCTACTCACACAGGAGTAGGGTTCACGGCACAGAAGGTGGCCTGGGTTGGTTCTGATGGCCAGGTCTACTGCATACCTCGGCTTGCCGAGAGTGTAGCAGGTGCTGGTCAGGCCCGTGGTGTGGCAAAATTCTCCCCACACAATACCACGGTGCCTACTCCTGGTCAAGCCAGTCAGTTTAGTATGCCTGCTCTTTCGGGCCCGCATGCTTTCTCTGGCTTGCCAGGAGTGTCAGGTCATCCAGCCTCATACACGCCTGCGAACACTCAGGAGGAAGACAAAGGTCTCTCTGCCGCTGGCGGAACATATTGTAGATATGTTCACAGTGGCAGAGACGTCCATCAAGGCGCATGGACGTCTCGCGAAGGCCCTTCGCGAGGTGGCAAGGCATTGCCGCATTGTGTTTGGTGAATATCAGAAATACGGTGTGGTACCTAAGCCGAGTGTGAATGACTGCGCGGTGTTAGGTGAGGACACGCGGCCAGGTTCTGACATGGGAGCGCTGTGCTCGAACGCAAAACACTACGTTGCGCGATGCGGAGGAGAGTGGGAGAGCGTCTATTGCGGCGCTTTCTCATGTCTCCCAGCTGTTACAGGGGATAGTAACGGCATTCGCATCGCGCCAGCCTAGTCCGGTAACTGTCCAGAGAGCCATCCAGGATGGAATCAACCTGGCTCTGGATTGTTTAACCCGGTCTGTGACTAGGAGTGTTAGACAATCTGTGCCCGTCTCGGGACCTGTATAATAGGCTGCTGCGTATGCCTATGGCAGGTCCTGGTCTCTTTGGTGGTGAGGGATGCAAGCACCTCCAGGAGACGGTCACCCTGGTCAATAACCAGAGGGCACTGCACGAGCAATTTGAAGTGCTCCGCAGAGAGCGAGTTCGCACAGCTCCCCCTGCGTATCATCCCCTGCAGACTCGAGGTTGCGGTGGCCAGGTCAGGATAAGGGTACAAATTCTCATCTCAGTAATAGTCAGTGTGCAACAGTCGTCATCTCCTGGCACGGGTTTACCTGAGAATGCTGGGGTTGATGGTTTCTCTGGAACCAGTCATTCCTCAGGCGGCTTTACGCAGGCACCCTATCCAGTTATTTCTTATGACGCAATGGACCCAGAGTACAGGTTCACTGGACTCGAACGTGTCAGTGTTGGAACCTCTTATTCACCACCTTCAGTGGTGAATGAAGACAGAGCATCTCCTTGCAGGGGTGATGCTAACCCCTCCTCACCCTCAGGTAATGATGTATTCAGATGCATCGATAGAGGGGTGGGGAGCTTACCTGGAAGAATCCACAGTATCAGGGCTTTGGAATCCGGATCAGTCACAAGAACATATCAATCTACTGGAATTACGAGCAGTAGTCCTGGGCCTGGAACATTTCATAAAGAACGTTCAGGGCAACAGAGTTCTGGTTCGATCAGACAACTCAACAGTAGTGACTTACATAAACCACCAGGGCCGAAAAAAGTCGCCCAGTCTTTGTATGATGACATGGAAGCGGCTTTGCTCGTGCCTGGATCACAGGATTACCCTGAAACCAGTTCATATTCCGGGAAGGTTAAATCTGTTAGCAGACTCATTGAGCCGAAGGATGAGTGTTTTACCCACGGAATGGCAACTAAATCAATGTGTGGCGAATCGTCTGTTCAACCACTGGGGGGAACCCAACATAGATTTATTCGCAACGAAGAAGAATGCGAAGATGGCGACGTATGTCTCCCTGATTCCAGATCCGAGCGCTATCGCAACAGATGCGTTAGCTATCAGCTTGGTGGGAATGTATGCATACGCATTCCCTCCAGCAATCCTGATTCCAAAAATCCGTCAGAAAATCAGACAGGAGTGCCAAGTGCTTCTGATCGCCCCAAATTGGCCATGTCGATCATGGTATACGGATCTGCTGGACCTTCTGGTCTGCAATCCGGTTCCTCTGCCTCTAATGGACAATATTATCTTCCAGGGCAAGGCTCTTCACAACTATCCGTCAATGTTCCGATTGACTGCGTGGATGTTGTCAAGGAATCTAGAATTAAGTATGGTTTTTCTGAGCAAGCAGCCATGTTTATGGCAAAAGCCAGAAGGGTGTCAACCTCCAGAGCATATAATTATAAAATCAACAGATTTGCAGAATGGTGCTCAAAAAGATGTATTAATCCAATGAATTCATCTATTCAGGTAGTAGCCAATTTCCTCTGTCACCTGTATGATGCCTATAGCCTCAAGCCTAACGCTATTGCTGGTTATAAATCAGCTTTAATGTCAGTTATCCCTTGCTTGGCTAATAGGGGAAGTGATGAAGTAAGTACATTAAATACTTTAATTAAAGGCATGGGCAATCTAAGACCAAGGAATCCCCCAGTGATTCCGTCTTGGAGTTTGTCTCTAGTGCTCCAGGTACTACTAGCTGATAAGCCATTTGAACCACTAAGTTCCATTTCTATGAAAATGTTGACTCTTAAAACTGTATTTTTAATTGCTGTGGCCTTGGCAAGGCGGAGAAGCGAAATTCATGCCTTATCAGCCGAGGCGGACCGTTTTGTGGTTACAGGGGAGGGCCTTAGGCTTCTACGTAGGATAAATCTCATGGCTAAGAACCAGTCTTTGAAATATCCAGGTCAACCTATATTTTTACCAGCTTTGACTAGATATGATCCTGATTCAAAAGCATGGTGTCCAGTCCGGACTTTAAGCCGGTACAAACAACGTACTCGGGAATGGCGGACAGACCCGTCAGCGTTATGGTTGTCATATATTGAACCCCGTGGCAGGGCGCCTAAGGACACCATTTCCAGGTGGATTGTAGAGTGTATTCAATTTTGTCATAAATCTGCCACAGGTAAACAGGTTGACATGGCCAAGGCTCACTGTGTTCGTGGCATAGTACCGTCTACTGCCCTGTTTAATGGGGTTCCTGTGGATGACATTATGTCAGTAGCCCAGTGGCACTGTGAGTCAAGTTTTACAGACCATTATCTCCGTGACACCTCGAATCCTCTCGCCTTATCGATTTTGAAGAAATAATCTAGGTGTACATATTTTGATGAGGTTTCCTCATTTTTTTTTATATTTCACAATTAATCAATGGAGACAACCACTTTTTAGGACTGCATCAGCCTTCACCAAGGGGAAGATGATGACAGCATCCAGCCTCAACAAGGTCAGTCTTGTTTATGTGTAGTCTACTGTTAATTGTATTGTCACGTGATCCTTCGTTATTAATATGGTGATGGTTCGTGTTTTATGTGGTTCATTATTGAGAGTATACGAAAATGAAGCCTTTTCGTTTAAATGTCCTCTAGTACATGGCACTTTTACGTAGAGAGCGTATGAGACATTGAGGTCATTCATTCTTCCTCCCAAGATGGGGGGGGGGGGTGAGGGGGTGAGCGCATATGACATATGGTCATCTCTCAGCCATCGGTGGTGTTAGCCAATGTTCAAATCTATCCCTGGTTGTGTTTTCACACAATTTCAGAAGTTTAAGTGCCTTAGACACAGAAAAGCGTATAGGGAAGAGCTGGTCTTTTGACCTCACCTCCCTCCTGCTGAATTCTCTGTCGAATTCTGGCAATATCAGAGTATTAGGGAGGTAAGTATACTCTTGAAGTGAAATAAATGAAATCACGGATTACTTTTTTCACGAGAGAGTTGATACTTACCTCCCTAATACGGACCCGAGCTCTCCGCTCCACAGAGGCTCGGTCTTCAGGCTCATAAAGTTGCATAGTGTCAGCCAATAAATTAGTCAGAGGAAGTACTAGTCTGCGCATGCGCCGTGGTTGGGGCTAGCATCCGCCAGACTGTCATCTGACTACCTGCCCAGTAGGGGCACCTAACTTTTTTAATCTGAGTTTTTATTGAATGAAAGCCGATATTTAGCAATATCAATGAGTATTAGGGAGGTAAGTATCAACTCGCTCGTTTAGACAAAGAGAAGACTGTTAACCGAGCCAGTCATTCCAGTGGTAAATTTTCAAAAATGGTCATTTGGTCTGTAAATGGACATTTTCTATGAGAAAAGTTTTTAAATTTCTTGAACAAATTCGAGGGCTATAGGGTTAAGCTAATAAATGAATGAATGATGTTGAATCTACAGCATAAGAACTATTTGTATCATACAACAAGGTAGCATGATAGGTCATAATGCTGATATTTAAGTTTATTTAATCCTTTACTGGTTAAGATTGATCAAGAAAATAGATATATTTGCTTCTTGAATATCCATTTACAGGCCATGAGAAGACTTGTTAAAAGATTTACCACTGGAATGAGTGACTCTAACTGAGCCAGTCATTCCAATGGTAAATCTTCAAAAATAGTCTTTTCTTGGCCCGGAAATGGGCATTCCTTAACTCTTTAATGGTCAAGCTGGCCAAAAACAGCTCCTGGAGATGTCTTGAAGAATATCTATTTGTAGTACAAGAGAAGAATATTTTTGAAAATTTTACCACTGGAATACCTGGCTCAATAACCCAGCCAGGCATTCCAATAGTTTATTTTCAAAAATAATCTCTTGGTCTGCAAATGAAGTCAGTAATTAAGTATTTTGATTTTCTCGAGCAGTGTTGACCATTAAATGATTATGATCAGTTTTGACCAATGCTGCAGAGGCGGGTTTCAGCTGGCTTCACCATTAGAGGGTTAAACAAAGACATGACAATTCATAAAAATTAAATATTAGATCCCCATACAATACTGATTTCACACTAACTCTCAAAGTTGTTTTAAAAAATTTAAATTTTCTCATAGAAAATGTCCATTTGTAGACCAAAAGAAGATTATCTGCAAATGGTCATTTCTCATGACCACTGCAGAAGGCATTTTTGGCTGATATGAGTGTTAACGGGTTAATAGCATCCAAGCATCATGTGATGGTCATGTGAGAGAATTCTCATTGTTCATTGCCTAATATAGGGACAGGGGTATAATATATGTTGTTATTTTCATGCATATTGGACATTCCTATTGAGTTTTGCCTGACTGTGATATTTGATTGTACAAGCACTCTGTATGTTTTGTGTTAAATCCTATGATAGACGAGTCAACATGTATAATTATACATTATGATTCGACAAAGTCAGACGATGTTTGATCATTTATCATACCTGTTGACTAGTCGAATCATACACACAAAAAAGTCGGACAATGCTCAACTTTCACCCAACACTTTAAAACATGTTTGATGAAACAGCCAATCATATACCAAAAGTTCTATCACATGATTTTGTTGGTATCACTGGTTGGTAACCTCATGTCTAAATGTCTGATCGTGTATGATGCACATGTATGACAGACAAATGTATGATAATGCATTGGATCTTCTATCACCGGCGTTACCATCTCACTGTGAGGTGCAGATAAATAACGTCTTGATTTTGTTTTTGCACTGTTAGCATATATTTATCCTTTGGATATGACCTACTTTGTATTGTATTGTATTTACCACCTCTCGGATCAGACCTTTTGGCGAACCTCCTATGTTGGAGTGATTTGATCAGGCTGCCAGCTATGCCCTCAGTGATTTTCAATCTGGCTATGCCATGCCACCTGTACTTCTACTATTGTCAGCTATGTCGTCACCATCTGTACTTCTACTACTGTACTCTAAGCGTCAGTTATGGCGTCATGGAGACAGGACTGACATCTATTTACACTATCTGGTTGTATTCACAACTGAGCTCCCGATACAGTGCCTGACACTCAGTGCGAGTTCTTTTATCCCCCCCCCCCCATGACACAGACACCATGCAAGACAGGACCAATGGCTTTATGTCCCCTCTGTAGGTAGTGGCATGTGGATAACGTATGGCATGACATGCCTGAGTGCGGGATCGAACCCTTCTCTTTGGATCGGAATTCCAAGCATGTGCGGCACAATGGTTTTGCCAACCGAGCCAATATGCCTACTTCTGTCTTAGATTGTTCCTTACTTTCAGTTTCCTTATGAGGAAAAGAGGACGATAACAGATTGGTACCCGGTTTCTTGACAAAGGGGCATTGACTGTGTCTGTGAATCGGAAGTGTATTGGATGTATAGAATCATTGACGTAAATGTGTTTTACCTGTTATGTTTTAATAGAATCGAAGCATAAATTATTGGGTCTCCAGATCAATTAGATTTTCAGCCGGCATAGTTAAAAGCATATTTATTTTTATTGCAATCTCTTTTCTTTGCTGTCCATACATTTTGTATATATTGCCAGATATAACATTCCACTGTGAGGTGTGTCTGTGTTCACATAGCACCTATGGCCCCAGCATTTATTATATACACTTGTGGGCGGTGTTCTGTATCAGTGTTATCACGTGGCTTGACGTTAATGATCATCGCTAACATTAACAGTAATGCTGATACTAGCACCACGACTTAACATCACCCATTATACAAACACCTTACTTACCAAAGCCATATACTATTGAGTTTCTAGTCATACTATGTTAGCTTGTAGGTAACAAGTGTCAGATACATATAAATAGTACTATTGTCCCTCACCCATTTCTCAAATGGAGAACGTAGAATGAAGTCTGTTTTAGCAAACATGTGTGACTCCATTTTAAAGACAGTCAACATGAGTTTAACTTTATTGTATGTAGTCAGTATCATATTCAGGTTTAACCCTTCAAATTCCAGTGTCGAAGTTCAAGACAACTATACAGAAAAGATGTTGTATATTTTGAATCTAATTTGACGGGAACCAATTTCTGCTAGTCAAATTAGTTTCAAAATATTCAGGATAACATTCTTTAAATCCTGAACAATGTGCTGTCTCTGATCTGTGAACATTAGAGGGCAATATTATAACCTTTCCAATCATAGAGCTCAGATGAAGTAAAGTTTTTGATTTTAGAAGTATTCAATTTAATGTTTGGAAGGTAATTTGACTAGAAGTTGTTGTGGAAGCTTTCTTATAAAGCTTTCTATAGCCTTAAATAGTGCCTTAATACGCATACCGATGACTTAGCTTGTTCCATCAATCTTAAATACATTAATCTAGAAGGCGTAGGCAGTAATCTTGAGGAATGTCCAGTTTGTAGACTAAGAGAAGAGAATTCTTTTTAAATTTATAAGCGCGATGTCTGGCTCTTTAGCGGAGCTAGTCATTCTTGTGATGGTTTTATGAAATAGTCTTCTCTTAATGTCCCGCAAATGGACATTCACTAAGTAACAAATTACGATTTTCTTTTCCAATACTGATCATTAAACCTTTAATGGATAAATTTGGTCAAGAAAATCTAAAAGCTTTTTTTATTGAATGTCAATTTACAGTCATTTCATTGGTAAAATTGTCAAAAATAGCCTCCAAATTCACATTCCTCAAGACAACATCAGAGGCCATATCAGGCCGGCTTCACCATGACAGGGTTCAGGCATAAAGATGGTTACATGTAATGTTGCTCATCGTGAAACTGCTGTTAAAGCTGTTGCTGCCCGTGACAGCTTATACAAACAATTCACCTTTCCAGAGTATGTACCCATCATATGACGTCATCATCATCTACGCGGTGTGTAGAATGACATCATAATGGATGACGTCATGAATGATGTCGATAAGTACGTCACGAACGCATATTTGAAGACAGTCTATGCCTTGTTGTACAAATTGTTTGCTTTTACTATTTAAAAAATATTCTGTTGAATATTTTGAAACTAATTTGACTAGGCGCTGTTGCTGCCATAGCCAGCAACAGCACCCAGTCAAATTAGTTACAAAATATTCAACAGCTTCCCTGTATAGCTTTCAGGAAATTAATAGCTAGGGCATTCGGGGATCGATCAATCCAAATGCGGCGAGGTGTGGGTGGAGCTTAGCTAGTGATGGGTGGGGCATAGCTAAAAATGGAAAGGTCCATTCTCAAACTGAGTAAGGAATCTAATTATCCTCTGCTCTTGTAAATGCATAGGGTTATAACAAGTTAGAGATATATAATCATGTATATATGGTGCCTTACATGTACCTGTATGTTCTATACAAATATGGCAGGGTATACTTAAACATACTCACCGGTTTATATAACTTTAACTCTCAAGCCGGCCAAAATACTGCTTCTGCAGTTGGTCTTTAATTAAAATTTCCTCATAAAGAAATGTCCATTTGTAGAACAAAAGATTATTTTTGAAAATTTACCACTGTTACGATTGGCTCAATAACTGAGCCAGTCATTCCAATGATAAATTTTTCAAAATAATCTCTTGGTCTGCAACTGGACATTTCCTATGAGAAAAGTTGTAACAAATTTGAGGGATAAAGGGTTATTAACTTTGCTTCCTTACTGTATATTTGGATATTGATATTTAATGCTTTTTGTTATTGCTTTTTTTTTTTTTTTTAAAGATTCTTGTTTGTAAATAATTTTTATTTTGAAGCGCATCCATGAACATTTTGTTTTATATTTTTTATCATATTTACGACATTCACTAAAGTATTTATGAATGGTCTCTTATTTGTTGGGGATGTAGCAAAGGTGGGCACATTGTTGTGGCATATAGTGGTTGAGATTTGTACTCTTTATTATCCCGATGACAATCATATTCAGGTTTTTACCATGACCCAGAATCTGTTCATGCATCTGATGGGAATGGTCAGGGAATGGCCTGCGCTAATGATGTGTGAATTTAGCTTAATACTCCTCTGTTATATATACTTGTTTTATGACTGAAGATCATCATTACATCATTAAACATTGTTTGTTTGTCTTCTCCGGACCCTGATGTTTGGAATAGGGTAGCTAAGGAGAATATTTTTTCTCAACAGGTTTTCAAATATATTGGAACAAAACACAATCTATAAATAATAGGCCATAGACAATAATTTTTTTACGTTTGGGGATGCATGGCCATGCGAAGGACAAAGCAGTGAACAGGGAGTGGGGGTGATTTCTGATTATGCACTCCAATGGCATCTCAGATATTCTCGGAGCTCAATATGACCCCTCAATTGGTCGTTAAATTATTAACTCGTCACCCCTCCTACCCCTTGTTTACGTCCATGAAATTCTTAACATGTCTGAAACGTGGAGATAAAAAAACGAAATGAAAATGGTTTCTATGTAAATCTGACTAGAAATTAGGGGCACATGTTTTAACCATTTACTAGATATCCTAATGAAATAACAAAATTTAAATAATTATTAAATCTAAATGGTAATAGAATATTTTAGTAGGCAGGTTTTCAACAGTGTCGTTAAGGAAAAGACAAACGTGCAAACTTTTAATGATGGGCTTCAAACTCATGTGTTTAATCATTTGCGCTTGATATGCATTAATCATGTGTTCAGAGATGCGGCTCATTGTAAGTTATTCATGTCCAGTTTCTCATATTGTAACATTTTGTGCATTAACCCTTTCACCCCATATCATTTCATCTTATTTTCAAAGCAACCATACAGGAAAACTGTTGAATATTTTGAAATTATGTTGACTGGAAGACGTTGCTGCCTAAGTTTTGTATCATAAAGAATTTACTTTTTTAGGGATTTGTCAGTGAAAGGGTTAATATAATTACCGGTATTTGATTTGACCGTTTAACATTGTTATTTGATAATTACAGCCATTAGTACAAATTCTAATATGTATTAAAGCATTGAAATTTCAAATTCCTCAATTCCACACATTTTGACTTGAAAACTGGTGTTCATTATGGGCAGCAACATCTTTCTGAAATTCACCAATATTATTTCTAAAAGCTACACAAGGCATCTGTGGAATGTAATATTATTAATTATTTGCCCTCAGTATGATACAGGTTAATGTTTAACACTTTATCTTTCCTGGCTTGAAGGGCCAAGTGAGTTTATGGCATCATGACTTCATCCATCAACTTTAGTTTCAGAATATATCTTCTCATTAACCGCTTGGCAGATTTTAACCAAATTTGTCTGGAATGAACCTACTGTTCTAAAACCGTATGCAGAAATTTGGTAAATTTTTTAAATCCTGTATTTCGCAAAAATTTTCTGCAAATCATTTTAATCACTACTTATTAACCCGTGACCTAATTTCAACGAAACTCGGGTTCAATCATCCTATATAATGCTATAGTTACTGTAGTGAAAAATTTGACTGGCCAATTTTTGTCTCGCCTGCAAAGGAAAATTGAGACATAGGTATCACTTTTCCGACAACAGCGATGGCATAAAAGTTAAGTTTTTGCGCTTAGCAAATCATCGTTGCCTATATTTCAGGTTTGCTTAATCCTACTGGAACCAAACTTGGACACATGCTTGTCTATGCCATAAGGAGTCAGAATGATTATATTGAGGTCACTTGGGGTCAAAGGTCATGGTTTAATTGAATCCTACTGGAACCAAACTTGGACACATGATTGCCTATACCATAACGTGGTAGCATGATGATATTGAGGTCAACGGTCAAGGTCAGTCTGATCTTGCTATTTGACCTCAGCTTTTTCAAGGGTAATTTTTTCCGTTTAGCAAATCATTTATATTTCAGAATTGCTCAATAATACCAGAACTAAACTTGGGCACATGGTTCCCTTTACCACAATGAAACTGCCTGCTGATAGTGACATCACACGGTCAAGGTAATCGTAACCTCGGTTTTTGCGTTTAGAAAATCATGTTTGCCTATATTTTATGATTGCTTAATCCTACTAGAACCCAACTTGGACACATGGTTGCCTATACCATAAGGTGGCAGCATGATGATACTGAGGTCACTAACTCAAAGGTCAAGGCTGCTGTAACAAACAGGAGACTGCATTTCCTGTTTCGACAGATATGAAATCTGGTAAGCACTCCTTAACCATTTGGAGAATTTAAACCACATTTATCTGGAAGGACCTAGACTGGTATGCTTCCAAACAGCTTATACAGAAATTTGATTGGTCAGTGTCCATCGAGGGTTTTCAGACAATGTCCAGGAAATCTATTAAACACTACTCATTAACCATCTCGTAGCTTTTAACCATATTTGGCTGGAAGGCTCTCATAGAATGGTAGAAAGGTTATACAGAAATATTGATAAATTTAATGTTCAGTGGTCATATTGTGTTTTCCAAAATTCTCCCATGAACTCATTTAAAAGAGTGCACCTTTAATGGTCAAAATTGGTCAATAAAATCTAAATATTTCCTTTTTGAATGTCAATTTACATGGCATGAGAATATTTTTGAAAATTTACCACTGTAATGACTGGCTCGGTTACTTAGCAGTCATTTGTGGTAAATTTTCAAAAATAGCCTTGTCCAATAAATATCCATTCCGCAAGACAAGTTCAGGCTGATTTTGGCCGGCGTAACCAATAAAGGGTTAATAGCTGGGTCAATAATACATTTTATTAACCACTTAGTCGATTCCAATCAAACTTAACGGGAAGGATACTAGGGTAGTTTTTGGAACATTTAAATAGAAATTGGTTTGGTCATTAACCACTGGGTTGCTTTTAATAAGACATCCAGTTTGACCGCTCATAGACCGTTTGACAAACCATAGCCAAAGTTTGTTTGAATGACCTGATGGTGTAGGCTTCCGATCTTGCTAAATATTCATATTCCAGGTGAGTGCCACTGTCCCTCATTTACTTTGTTACTTTCCTACATCTTATACAGAGAACTGCTACTGAAAAATGTTAGTGTATAAGAAATATTGGCCTTATTCACTATCAATAGGTTTTTCAGACTTTATTTTGCTGTCAGCGTAATTACAGTTGCATAAAGTTAAAACTGGTTTCCTCTAGTGTCATCATTTAACGTGTCAATCATCAAGATTTGTCAAGAAAACATTTGAGAGTATTACTGGAATGACTGGCTTGGTTATTGAGCCAGAGCCAGTCATTGCAATGAAAAAATTGTTAAATTAGTCTTCTCTTGCGTTACGAATGAGCATTCCACAAATGGGCATTCCACAAGATTTGCAGACTATTTTCAGCCGCCTTGACAATTAAAGGGTTAAGTAAGGTAGAGAGCCAATCAGGGAAGAGGAGAGGGGAGGCCATTGTGTGTGTCAGGAGATAAATAGTTCAAAATCATTTCTACCCAATCATAGTTTTTAATTTTGTCACATCGATCAACACACAACATTAAATGTATATAAATATTCTATTAAGTATTATTAGCTCACTTGGCCTAAAATGCTAAATGAGCTTATGCCATGTCAATCATCTGTCATCCATCAAGTTTTGCGTTAAAAGAATGTCTCCTTAACCATTGGCCTGATCTAAAAAAAACTTGGCTGAAAATTGTATTGGGAAATACAGGCATCTGATTTATAAATCTTTCCGCTCGCTATCTTGGATTTTTCGAAAACGTACAGGAAATTGTATAAATGCCAGATAACTAATTAACGTCTTGGCCGATTTCAACCAGACTTGGCTGGGTGGCCCATATGCTCATTGGCTGCCGCACTTGTATATAAAACACTGATTGGTCAGTTTTTCTGGTGTCCATCTTGGATTTTCTGAGAATTTTCCAGAGAACAATGGCGCAATTTCAACAAAACCTGGGTGGAATGTTTCTTTAATCAAACTTAGAAATATAAGTTCTGAAGCACCAAAGAACCCTTGCACCCAAGTTTTGTTGAGTGCAGGATGGCTACTAAAAAACTGACTAATCAAACTTCTGAATATAAGTTTTGATGCACCAGCCAGTTTTTCAGTGGCCATCCGGCACTCATTAACTACTGTACTGATTTCAATTCAATTTAGCTGGAAGAATCCTTCATCATGGTCGGTACTATACCATCCATTCCAGATTTAGATTGGTCACTTTGATCGGCAACCATCTTGGATTTCCATAAATGTCTAGGTGTTCGTTTAAAAGGCCTAAGCCGCCAACCCACAATTTTGGCAAATATCTAGTGCTCTACATATAGAATTCATGGCATTTCTACTTGAAATGCTTGTTCCATGTGAGCAATACATGTCCCTTTGGCCTCTTGTTATAATTAGTTACCAAAACTTGTTTCATGAATTATGAAAATAAAAAAATTGGTATTCGCTCATCTGGCTCTGATGTTTTAAGTAGCATATGCTAACAATATGACTGGTAGTCTTAGAACATACCCATTGAAAAGGCAGTCCCAAACTGTGTGGTTGATAAACAAGTACTGCATGCAGGTTAAGTAATTGAATCAGTGAGAACCTTTAGTCTGTCATTATTTGGTCGCGTTTGGATCATGTGAGTCTGTCATCATTTGGTCGAATTTGGATCATGAGAGTGTAATGATGATTTATTGTTCATCTGGTGCGTTATTTCTCACAACTCTGTAAAATTTGATGATGTAGATATTTATGGCAGGCTTTGGCAAGTGTCTGCATCTGCATGGGTGTGTGTGGATGTGTGTGTGCATGCATGTACGT
Organism: Chaetoderma sp. LZ-2023a; assembly: GCA_034401795.1. Taxonomy (NCBI): domain Eukaryota; kingdom Metazoa; phylum Mollusca; class Caudofoveata; order Chaetodermatida; family Chaetodermatidae; genus Chaetoderma; species Chaetoderma sp. LZ-2023a. The sequence goes on from CM067372.1 coordinate 43,142,416, forward strand.
GCTTTAATGGTGTTGTTTCTAGTACCCAAAGATAGGTTTGTCCTGGAATGAAAGCCAGTGTCTGGGACTTGTTTCTCATATTGGGCAATATTTTATGACGTTTTAAAAAATACTGTTTCTCGTGAAGTCACTCATACATGTGTATTTTGAAAAGATCCTCTTGAACAGGCTAGATGCTTGCCATCACAAACACTTACAAGCCATCACGAATCACTGCTGGCAACACATCATACTCTCAAATGCAGTACTGTAAAACTGAGCAACCTAATTTGACAACCTGTGAGGTCAATGTTTGGATATGCTCTTCGAATGGCAGAGAGTATGCCCACTCAGAGAGCAGTGGAGTTTTTAGTATTCAGTGGGAACAAGACTATGGCATGCACAGGATGCCATAATAAGTTTATAACTGTCTAGTCACTGTGTGGTAAGTGCACCTCCAAATTCATAGTCCCTTTCCACAGATGTCAGGCAAGCGCATAACTGCTGCACATACCCAGCGTGTACATAGTTATAACAGATGTATTGTGACAGGCTTGTTACTCTAGTCTGTACAAGCAAGTGATCCACAGAACTTGACATAGAAAAACCTCTACAATGTAAGACTTAACCATGTCAAAATTTCTAATTTTCAAATTAAATTAAAAGATGAACTGGTGTTCATTTTTCAACAAATTTGGTGGGAGATGGTGCTATCTACATGGTGCTGTCGTAGACTGTAACATATTCTACCAAATTGTTGAAAAATGTACACCAGTCTCTTTGAAATTGACCCAGTAAAAGATAGAATATTGACATCAGAGTGGTAAGGGTTAACGATATTAGATGATTCGCTTAAAAAATAAACTATATAGAATTACACGATGTGGATAATACGCTTCTATCAACTCAATATTAATGTTTGTAAATTGTCTCTGAATGTCCACTTAACCATTTAACCCTCGAATTTGTTCAAGAAAATTTAAATTTTCTCATAGAAAATATTCATTTGCAGACCAAGAGAAGTTATAATTTTTTTTAATTTACGACTGGAATGACTAGCTCAGTTATCGAGCCAGTCATTCCAGTGGTAATTTTCAAAAAACGTCTTCTCTTGGTCTGTAAATAAACATTTGTCAAGACCACTGTAGAAGCCATTTTTGGCTGGTGTTAAAGGGTTAATAACATGTTGAGACAAGCATGATTGTGCTATGGTTGCCACTTCACCAGCCTCAACCAACATCATACAGGCAGATTAATTGCAAGTGGCATTAACCACTGGACATTGAAAGCACAGTTTATGAACATTAGTAGAAATTTGAACCACGTTCAGCACTGAGCAAGGCCATCCTATGATATATCATTGTAAATAAACACTAACTCCCAATTTTAACATCCATTTCATGAAGAGGCTGGTGCGATTTCACTAGCTTCTATCAGGTTGTGCGCTATTTATACACTATCATTCTCTTGGTGAATGCAAGGTCCTACAAAATTCTTAACTCATAGAATTATGTCTACACTTGGTGGGTGGGAGGTGGCGGTCAAGCACGGAATTTAACTTATCTTCAGATCTGATTGCTGTGCGTAATTAAAATGGTGGGAAAACGGCCAGGTATTCAAAACATGAATATGCCGAGAGATAATTTCAAAACATTGAAATAAAGCATAGTCTTGATAAAGGTGAACGAGGGTGTCTTTACGTTAAAAGTCTACTACGATCTGTAAAAGGCAATATATATCTAAATGGCATAGCTTTGCAAAACTAAGTCAGGAAAACCGGTAACACCAATTACAAATGAATAAATATACCATTTAAACCAATTGGCCAGAACCATAACTTAAGATTAACCAGCGACTTCATCTGAGGTATGATCCTTTACATAGAAGATAAATTCCTTGTGAAAATCGAGAGTAAGTTGTTAAAAACTCTCGCTTTTTCAACCTTAGCTGTGTGGCAGAAAATTGAAAAGTGATCTATACTCTGTTGTTGGTAACCAGGAGCTCGGGCGCATGCGCAGAGACCTGGGAGAATTCAGAGTTCAAAATATAAAAATCGATCCCAACACGAGAAACGTATGGGCAGAGAATAGCTGGAAATTGGTGGGCGATAGCTAAAAATGGGCGGGCTATAGATAGAAACGGGCAGGCTATAGTTAGACATGGGCGGGCTATAGTTAGAAATGGACGGGCTTTAGTTAGAAATTGGAGGCCTACAGTTCGAAACTGGCGGGTTAGTTAGAAACGGGCGGGCTATGGTTAGAAATGGGCGGGCTATAGTTAGAAACGGGCTGGGCATAACTAAAATGGATCTCTGTATTATAACAGCTCCTAGCCATCACTGGTTTGGAATGAGGCTTAGCTTTGGTGCTTACTGTCTCACTCTCTTTGAATGGAGTGGTGGTTAATTTTGTGATTACTCTCTCTCACTCTCAGAATGGAATAAGCTTCGCTTTGTGATTACTCTCTTTGAATGGAATGATGCTTAGCTTGTGATTACTCTCTCTGAATGGAATGTTGGCTAGCTTGGTGATTACTCACTCTGAATGGTATGCCGCTTATCTTTGTGATTAATCTCTCTGAATGGAATGATGCTTAGCTTTATGATTACTCTCTCTCTCTCCCTCCCTCCCTCTCTCTCTCTCTGAATGGAATGATGCTTAGCTTTGTGATTACTCTCTTTGAATGGAATGATGCTTAGCTTGGTGATTACTCTCTGAATGGAATGTTGGCTAGCTTGGTGATTACTCACTCTGAATGGTATGACGCTTATCTTTGTGATTACTCTCTCTCTCTCTCGAATGCTGGCTAGCTTTGTGATTACTCAGCTTGAATGAAATGCTTAGCTTTGTGATTACTCTCTGAACAGAATGATGCTTAGCTTTGTGATTACTCAGCTTCAATGGAATGCTGCTTAGCTTGGTAATTACTCAGCTTGAATGGAATTATGCTTAGCTTGGTCATTACTCTGAACGGAATGATGATTAGCTTTGTGATTAATCAGCTTGAATGGAATGCTGCTTAGCTTTGTAATTACTCAGCTTGAATGGAATGATGCTTAGCTTGGTGATTACTCTCTACATGGAATGATGCTTAGCTTTGTGATTACTCTCTCTCTCTCTCTGAATGGAATGTTGGTTAGCTTTGTGATTACTCTCCCTGAACGGAATGTTGCTTAGCTTTGTGATTACTCAACTTGAATCGAATGATTCTTAGCTTGGTGATTACTCAGATTGAATGGAATGCTGCTTAGCTTTGTGATTACTCAGCTTGAATGGAATGCCACTTAGGTTGGTGATTACTCAGCTTGAATGGATATGCTGCTTAGCTTGGTGATTTCTCAACTTGAATGGAATGCTGGCTAGCTTTGTAATTACTCAGCTTGAATGAAATGCTGCTTAGCTTGGTGATTACTCTCTGAACGGAATGATGCTTAGCTTTGTGATTACTCAGCTTGAACGGAATGCTGCTTAGCTTGGTGATTTCTCAACTTGAATGGAATGCTGGCTAGCTTTGTGATTACTCAGCTTGAATGGAATGCTGCTTAGCTTGAATGGAATGATGCTTAGCTTGGTCATTACTCTGAACGGAATGATGCTTAGCTCTGATTACTCAGCTTGAATGGAATGCTGCTTAGCTTTGTAATTACTCAGCTTGAATGGAATGATGCTTAGCTTGGTGATTACTCTCTACATGGAATGATGCTTAGCTTTGTGATTACTCTCTCTCTGAATGGAATGTTGGTTAGATTTGTGATTACTCAGCTTGAATGGAATTATGCTTAGCTTGGTCATTACTCTGAATGGAATGATGCTTAGCTTTGTGATTAATCAGCTTGAATGGAATGCTGCTTAGCTTTGTAATTACTCAGCTTGAATGGAATGATGCTTAGCTTGGTGATTACTCTCTACATGGAATGATGCTTAGCTTTGTGATTACTCTCTATCTCTCTGAATGGAATGTTGGTTAGCTTTGTGATTACTCTCCCTGAACGGAATGCTGCTTAGCTTTGTGATTACTCAACTTGAATGGAATGATTTTTAGCTTGGTGATTACTCAGATTGAATGGAATGCTGCTTAGGTTGGTGATTACTCAGCTTGAACGGAATGCTGCTTAGCTTGGTGATTTCTCAACTTGAATGGAATGCTGGCTAGCTTTGTGATTACTCAACTTGAATGAAATCCTGCTTAGCTTGGTGATTAGTCTCTGAACGGAATGATGCTTAGCTTTGTGATTACTCAGCTTGAATGGAATGCTGCTTAGGTTGGTGATTACTCAGCTTGAACAGAATGCTGCTTAGCTTGGTAATTACTCAGCTTGAATGGAATGATGCTTAGCTTGGTGATTACTCTCTACATGGAATGATGCTTAGCTTTGTGATTACTCTCTCTCTGAATGGAATGTTGGTTAGATTTGTGATTACTCTCCCTGAATGGAATGATGCTTAGCTTTGTGATTTCTCTCCCTGAATGAAATGTTGCTTACCTTTGTGATTACTCAGCTTGAATGGAATGCTGCTTAGCTTGGTGATTACTCAGCTTGAATGGAATGATGATTAGCTTGGTGATTACTCTCTGATCAGAATAATGCTTAGCTTTGTGATTACTCAGCTTGAATGGAATGCTGCTTAGCTTGGTGATTACTCAGCTTGAATGGAATGTTGCTTAGCTTGGTGATTACTCAGCTTGAATGGAATGCTGCTTAGCTTTGTGATTACTCTCTGAATTGAATGCTGGCTAGCTTTGTGATTACTCTCTGAACGGAATGATGCTTAGCTTTGTGATTACTCGGCTTGAATGGATTGATGCTTAGCTTTGTGACTACTCTCCTGAATGGGATGATGCTTAGCTTTGTGACTACTCTCCTGAATGGAATGTTGGTTAGCTTTGTGATTACTCTCTCACTAAATGGAATGTTGATTAGCTTTGTAATTACTCTCCCTGAATGTAATGATGCTTAGCTTTGTGATTACTCAGCTTGAAAGGAATGCTGCTTTGCGTGGTGATTACTCAGCTTGAATGGAATGGTTAGCTTGGTGATTACTCAGCATAAGTGGAATGCTGCAAAGCTTTGTAATTACTCAGCTTGAATGGAATGCTGCTTAGCTTTGTGATTACTCAGCTTGAATGGAAATCTGCTTAGCTTTGTAATTACTCAGCTTGAATGGAATGATGCTTAGCTTGGTGATTACTCTCTCTACATGGAATGATGCTTAGCTTTGTGATTACTCTCTCTCTCTCTCTCTGAATGGAATGTTGGTTAGATTTGTGATTACTCTCCCTGAATGGAATGATGCTTAGCTTTGCGATTACTCTCCCTGAATGAAATGTTGCTTACCTTTGTGATTACTCAGCTTGAATGGAATGCTGCTTAGCTTGGTGATTACTCAGCTTGAATGGAATGCTGCTTAGCTTGGTGATTACTCAGCTTGAAAGGAATGATAATTAGCTTGGTGATTACTCTGATCGGAATAATGCTTAGCTTTGTGATTACTCAGCTTGAATTGAACGCTGCTTAGGTTGGTGATTACTCAGCTTGAATGGAATGCTGCTTAGCTTTGTGATTACTCAGCTTGAATGGAATGCTGCTTAACTTGGTGATTACTCTCTGAACGGAATGATGCTTAGCTTTCTGATTACTCAGCTTGAATGGATTGATGCTTAGCTTTGTGATTACTCTCTCTGAATGGAATGATGCTTAGCTTTGTGATTACTCTCCCTCTGAATGGAATGTTGGTTAGCTTTGTGATTACTCTCTCTCTCTCTGAATGGAATGTTGGTTAGCTTTGTGATTACTCTCCCAGAACGGAATGCTGCATAGCTTTGTGATTACTCAGCTTGAATGGAATGATTCTTAGCTTGGCGATTACTCAGCTTGAATGGAATGCTGCTTACCTTTGTAATTACTCAGCTTGAATGGAATGCTGCTTAGCTTGGTGATTACTCTCCTTCTGAATGGAATGTTGGTTAGCTTTGTGATTACTCTCTCTCTCTCTCACTGAATGGAATGTTGGTTAGCTTTGTGATTACTCTCCCTGAATGGAATGATGCTTAGCTTTGTGATTACTCACACTGAATGAAATGTTGCTTAGCTTTGATTACTCAGCTTGAATGGAATGCTGCTTTGCTTGGTGATTACTCAGCCTGAATGGAATGGTTAGCTTGGCGATTACGCAGCATAAGTGGAATGCTGCTTAGCTTGGTGATTACTCTGAACGGAATGCTGCTTAGCTTTGTAATTACTCAGCTTGAATGGAATGATTCTTAGCTTGGTGATTACTCAGCTTGAATGAAATGCTTAGCTTGGTGATTACTCTCTGAATGGAATGATGCTTAGCTTTGTGATTACTCAGCTTGAATGGAATGCTGCTTAGCTTGGTAATTACTCAGCTTGAATGGAATTATGCTTAGCTTGGTCATTACTCTGAATGGAATGATGCTTAGCTTTGTGATTAATCAGCTTGAATGGAATGCTGCTTAGCTTTGTAATTACTCAGCTTGAATGGAATGATGCTTAGCTTGGTGATTACTCTCTACATGGAATGATGCTTAGCTTTGTGATTACTCTCTATCTCTCTGAATGGAATGTTGGTTAGCTTTGTGATTACTCTCCCTGAACAGAATGCTGCTTAGCTTTGTGATTACTCAACTTGAATGGAATGATTCTTAGCTTGGTGATTACTCAGATTGAATGGAATGCTGCTTAGGTTGGTGATTACTCAGCTTGAACGGAATGCTGCTTAGCTTGGTGATTTCTCAACTTGAATGGAATGCTGGCTAGCTTTGTGATTACTCAGCTTGAATGGAATGATGCTTAGCTTGGTCATTACTCTGAACGGAATGATGCTTAGCTTTGTGATTACTCAGCTTGAATGGAATGCTGCTTAGCTTTGTAATTACTCAGCTTGAATGGAATGATGCTTAGCTTGGTGATTACTCTCTACATGGAATGATGCTTAGCTTTGTGATTACTCTCTCTCTCTGAATGGAATGTTGGTTAGATTTGTGATTACTCTCCCTGAATGAAATGTTGCTTACCTTTGTGATTACTCAGCTTGAATGGAATGCTGCTTAGCTTGGTGATTACTCAGCTTGAATGGAATGTTGCTTAGCTTGGTGATTACTCAGCTTGAATGGAATGCTGCTTAGCTTTGTGATTACTCTCTGAATTGAATGCTGGCTAGCTTTGTGATTACTCTCTGAACGGAATGATGCTTAGCTTTGTGATTACTCAGCTTGAATGGATTGATGCTTAGCTTTGTGATTACTCTCTCTCTCTCTCTCTCTCTCTCTCGCTGAATGGAATGATGCTTAGCTTTGTGACTACTCTCCGGAATGGAATGTTGGTTAGCTTTGTGATTACTCTCTCACTGAATGGAATGTTGGTTAGCTTTGTGATTACTCTCCCTGAATGGAATGATGCTTAGCTTTGTGATTACTCACACTGAATGAAATGTTGCTTAGCTTTGTGATTACTCAGCTTGAAAGGAATGCTGCTTTGAGTGGTGATTTCTCAACTTGAATGGAATGCTGGCTAGCTTTGTGATTACTCAGCTTGAATGGAATGATGCTTAGCTTGGTCATTACTCTGAACGGAATGATGCTTAGCTTTGTGATTACTCAGCTTGAATGGAATGCTGCTTAGCTTGGTGATTACTCAGCTTGAATGGAATGTTGCTTATCTTGGTGATTACTCAGCTTGAATGGAATGCTGCTTAGCTTTGTGATTACTCTCTGAATTGAATGCTGGCTAGCTTTGTGATTACTCTCTGAACGGAATGATGCTTAGCTTTGTGATTACTCAGCTTGAATGGATTGATGCTTAGCTTTGTGATTACTCTCTCTCTCTCGCTGAATGGAATGATGCTTAGCTTTGTGACTACTCTCCTGAATGGAATGTTGGTTAGCTTTGTGATTACTCTCTCACTGAATGGAATGTTGGTTAGCTTTGTGATTACTCTCCCTGAATGGAATGATGCTTAGCTTTGTGATTACTCACACTGAATGAAATGTTGCTTAGCTTTGTGATTACTCAGCTTGAAAGGAATGCTGCTTTGAGTGGTGATTACTCACCTTGAATGGAATGGTTAGCTTGGTGATTACTCAGCATAAGTGGAATGATGCTTAGCTTGGTGATTACTCTATGAACTAAATGCTGCTTAGCTTTATAATTACTCAGCTTGAATGGAATGATGCTTAGCTTGGTGATTACTCTCTCTACATGGAATGATGCTTAGCTTTGTGATTACTCACTCTCTCTCTCTCTCTCTCTCTCTCTCTCTCTCTCTCTCTCTCTCTCTCTCTCTCTCTCTGAATAGAATGTTGGTTAGCTTGGTGATTACTCAGCTTGAATGGAATGCTGCTTAGCTGGGTGATTACTCAGCTTGAATGGAATGATGATTAGCTTGGTGATTACTCTCTGATCGGAATAATGCTTAGCTTTGTGATTACTCAGCTTGAATTGAATGCTGCTTAGCTTGGTGATTACTCAGCTTGAATGGAATGCTGCTTAGCTTTGTGATTACTCAGCTTGAATGGAATGCTGCTTAGCTTTGTGATTACTCAGCTTGAATGGAATGCTGCTTAACTTGATTACTCTGAACGGAATGATGCTTAGCTTTGTGATTACTCAGCTTGAATTGATTAATGCTTAGCTTTGTGATTACTCTCTCTCTCTCTGAATGGAAGGATGCTTAGCTTTGTGATTAGTCTCCCTCTGAATGGAATGTTGGTTAGCTTTGTGATTACTCTCCCTGAATGGAATGCTGCTTAGCTTTGTGATTACTCAGATTGAATGGAATGCTGCTTAACTTGATTACTCTGAACGGAATGATGCTTAGATTTGTGATTACTCAGCTTGAATTGATTGATGCTTAGCTTTGTGATTACTCTCCCTCCCTCTGAATGGAATGTTGGTTACCTTTGTGATTACTCTCCCTGAATGGAATGATGCTTAGCTTTATGATTACTCTCACTGAATGAAATGTTACTTAGCTTTGTGATTACTCAGCTTGAATGGAATGATTCTTAGCTTGGTGATTACTCAGCTTGAATGGAATGCTGCTTAGCTTTGTGTGTTTTTTCTCTCATTTTTTGATTTTCATTTCCTTCGTGTTTCTGTGTCTTGGCAAAATAAAAAAAATACTAAGAGGGATAGCGATTATTACCATTAACTAAAAAAAGTGAGAGAACACTGTGGGGACGGTCCCCACACTAAGCGGGGACCTAGTGAGAGAGTCCCCACAAATGTGAGAAACACTGGGGACATACTCTCTGATTGGCAGTTCATGCAGTGACAGCAGTATGTGGATGGGAGATTACACCGCCGCCTAGTCTGCGCACATGAGTTTATCATAGCACGTGTTCGTATGCCTCGTGCAATATCTTTTACATGAGTGTGAGATAATTGTGTGGGGACATTTCAATGTGAGAGAAGGTGAGGGAAATTCTCTCTCTCTCTCACGTGAGTGTTTATCATATCACGTATTCGTATGCATCGTGCAATAATTTTTTTACATGAGTGTGAGATAATTTTGTGGGGACATTTCAATGTGAGAGAAATGAAAAAACGTAAAAAAAAATGGAAAAACATGTATTGTGGGGACACAAATTCTAAATACATTTTTGGACGTTTCACGCAGGGCATTGTCCCCACAATCCAAGCATGTCCCCCAGAGTGTAGGGCCTAGACGTGAAGCTCTCTCTCTCTCTCTCTCTCAACCATAACTGTGGGGACATCACTTTTTTCTCTCATTTTTTGATTTTCATTTCCTTCGTGTTTCTGTGTGGCAAAATAAAACATACTTCTAAGAGGGATAGCGATTATTACCATTAACTAAAAAATGTGAGAGAACACTGTGGGGACGGTCCCCACACAGAGCGGGGACCTAGTGAGAGAGTCCCCACAAATGTGAGAAACATTGTGCGGACACTCTCTGATTGGCAGTTCATGCCGTAGCAGCAGTATGTGGATCGGAGATTACACCGCTGCCTAGTCTGCGCACGCGAGTGTTTATCATATCACGTGTTCGTATGCCTCGTGCAATATTTTTTTACATGTGTGAGATAATTTTGTGAAGACATTTCAATGTGAGAGAAGGTGAGAGAAATGGAAAAAATGTAAAAAGAAATGGTAAAACATGAATTGTGGGGTGACAAATTCAAAATATTTTTGGACGTTTCACGCTTATCCTGATCGTTTGAGCTACTGCAATTGTGGGGACAGGGCATTGTCCCCACAATCCAAGCATGTCCCCAGAGTACAGGGCCTAGACGTGAAAATGTCCCCGGAATTACGGTAATACGGTAAAACAAGCTCTCTCTTTCTCTCTCTCTCTGAATGGAATGATGCTTAGCTTTGTAATTACTCTCTATCTGAATGGAATGTTGGTTAGCTTTGTGATTACTCTCCCTGAATGGAATGATGCTTAGCTTTGTGATTACTCTCACTGAATGAAATGTTGCTTAGCTTTGTGATTACTCAGTTTGAATGGAACTGTTTTGCTTGGTGATTACTAACCTTGAATGGAATGCCGCTTAGCTTTGTGATTAGTCAGCTTGAATGGAATGCTGCTTTGCTTGGTGATTAATGCTGCTTAGCTTTGTGATTACTCAGCGTGAAAGGAATGTTGCTTAGCTTTGTGATTACTCAGCTTGAATGGAATGCTGCTTTGCTTGGTGATTACTCAGCTTGAATGGAATGATACTTAGCTTTGTGATTACTCAGCTTGAATGGAATGCTGCTTTGCTTGGTGATTACTCAGCTTGAATGGAATGATACTTAGCTTTGTGATTACTCAGCTTGAATGGAATGCTGCTTTGCTTGGTGATTACTCAGCTTGAATGGAATGATACTTAGCTTGGTCATTACTCTCTCTGAATGGAATTACGCTTATCTTTGTGATTACTCTCTCTGAATGGAATGATGCTTAGCTTGGTGATTACTCTCTCTGAATGAAATGCTGCTTAGCTTGTTGATTACTCTCTCTGAATGGAATGCGGCTTAGTTTTGTGATTACTCAGCCTGGATGGAATGCTGGCTAACTTTGTGATTACTCAGCCTGAATGCAATGACTGTTATACCAAAGGCCAAGGGAGCTAATTCCGAAACTAAGGCCAGATCAGCAGTTGCATTGACCCAATCTAGTTAACTGACACGGATCAAATATGGCTGTCAGATTATGCCTATGGCAGGAGCCATGTCATCCATACACCTGTTCATCATGTGTAATCTTTTCATGATCAAGCAGGCCAAAAGCGGCTTCTGTAATGGTCTTGCGGAATGTCCATTTGCTGGACAAGAGAAAACTTTGAAAATTTACCGCTGGAATGACTAGCTCAATAGCCAAGACAGTCATTCCAGCAGTAAATTTTCAAAAATAGTATTCTCTTGGCCTGCAAATGGACATTCAATAAGCAAATATTGTGACAAAACATGGCTATTAAAGGGTTAATAGTTATAAATCATGAAACAAGTCTTTGTAGTTTATCTCTTTATTTGTGGGTGTTAATAAATAGCATTAAATAAAACAAATACTAGGTGAGACTATTTATTACTGAAAGCAATCTGGAGTATGATTGAGTTAGGTTCTCAACTATATCTACTAAAAGTAAACAATGAACATTCCAGAATGTAAATTTACTGATGAAATGACAATTAAAACATTAACATTATTTAGACGTGATCTGTTTTATGTACCATTTTTATTAGTACACCTGGCCTGAAATTGGTTTTATGTCGTTTTTTGGTAATCTGATCTCAAATTTATAATTTTCGAAAGGGTCAGATAAACGGTTTGGCGGCCATCTTGGATCATTTTCCCGCCACAAGGTCCCATACTAAAGCAATGGGGAAACTTAAAATGTCTTCTCGAGAACTACTGGGACAATTTCCTTTTATTTGGCAGGAAGCATCCTTAGGGCATAGGGATTCAAGTTTGTTCAAAGCCGATCGGCCAATTGGGCCGGCAGCCATCTTAGATTTTGGTGGATTTTAAGAAACATCTTTAAAAATCTTCTCCGAAACCGCTTGTGAGATTGATGCAAACCCCATGAAATATGATTTAGGGCAAGAGCTGAACCAAGTTTGTTCAAGGGAACTTGATTGGTCAAATGGTTCGGCAGCCATCTTGGTTGACCTAGTTTTAGCGAAAACAACTTTTCCAAAACCGCTGAAGGGATCGGGTCGAAATTTGGCAGATATGATTAGGGACTAAGGGCCATTAAAGTTCATTCAAGGGAAGTTGAACCGTAAAAAAAACCATGGCCGCCGTGGGCCAATCAAAACAGCGTGTTTGGCAGCCACACTGGATTTTTTATTTGATGGATTTTGAGACCGCAGTTTTATATGTGTTTTTGAGTATTCTGATCTCAAATTTCCAATTTTCGAAATGGTCAGATAAATGGTTTGGCGGCCATCTTGGATCATTTTCCTGCCAAATGCTCCCATACTAAAGCAATGGGATATTTAAAATGTCTTCTCAATAACTACTGGGAGAATTTCATTATATTTGGCAGGAAGCATCCTTAGGGCATAGCGATTCAAGTTTGTTCAAACGAAGCTGATCGGCCAATTGGGCCGGTGGCCATCTTGGATTTTGGGCGATTTTAGGAAACTTCTTTAAAAACCTACTCCAAAACCGTTTGAGGGATCGATTCAGAACTCATGAAATATCATTTAGGGCAAGCCCTGAACCAAATTTGTTCACTTGTGAACCTGATTAGCCGAATCATTCGGTAACCATCTTTGATGACTATGGGCCATTAAAGTTTGTTCAAGAGAAGTTGATACATAAAGAAACATGGCCTCTGTTTTCTTGTTTTTATAAGGTTTTCACAGATAAATAATGACTGGCTCAGTTATCAGGCCAGTTACTTCAGCAGTACTTTTTCAAAAATAATCTGCAAATGGACATTTCTCAAGATCACGTCAAAAGCCATTTTTTGCTTGACCCACAAATGGATATTGACCAAGACCACTGAAGAGGCCTGTTTTGACCGGCTTGTCAATTAAAGGGGTTAAATTTGCATTTTAACACATCAAATTGAAGTGTATGACAACATTCAAAGGATAGCATAGTTACCATAAAGTCAGTTACTGAAAGCAATATATTTCAAAAATACCAGTAATAAGATGGTAATATATTTAATGTTTCTTAAATATTAATTGTGTTAGAATAATTAAAGAAATAATATACTGCATGAATAAGAAGTTTAATCAAAATGTTACATTCTTATTGGCAAGAATTATGTATCAGCAGTGTTAAATATAAAATCTGAGGACCCATGCACCAAAGAAGTAGGATCATCCTATATGAACACATGTTCACTTGCTTAGTATTGCTGAACAATAGCCGCAGACATGGCTGCTTCACCCACTATGAGAAATCAATATGGCAACTTATTAAAAGTCTACTCAGATCTACTTAAAATTTAACTTTATATCTTTACATGGCGTCTCCACCTCAAGTAGAGCCTTTTGCTTTTGCGTAAACCGGTGTAATATTCTTGGTCAGAGCTAAAATCATATATCACGCTCATATAAGCAATGTGAGGATAATAACTACGTAATCTGGAAAGGACCTCCAATGAAGTTGATGAAATAAATACTGTTAGTGCATTTGAAAGATGCTCGTGAACGAAATATGGTATCTTTGAATTTTTCACGATCACCAAATAAATTATCGATATCGTATCATAGGCTGAAAAATCGATAAAATCGGGCAACGAGCACACCACTAGCAGTCACTAAACAAGAATTTGAATTTCCTTGATAAATTCTGACCATTCAAGAATTAAATCTGCCAGGAATAAGGCTAAAATTTAAGATGACCACTGGTCAAATTATATCAATCAATTTCTATTGAACAAATTTGGAGGCAAATGGCACATGTATGCTTTCTAGAGAATGTGGTGTAAATCATCCCAGTGGTTCTTGAGAATTTGGTTACTGAAAGCATTGTCAAATGATGGATGGGTAGCATGAGAAAACCTCAATTTGTCCTTCAGGATAGGTGAGCTAATAAGGTTATAAATAGATTATTATACATAATTTTATCATAAATACAATTATCATAAATATAGTATAATGAAAATGTTATAACATATATAACTGTATAACAAAAGATATTTAGTCTTGGTGCAACTATGAGGCCGTCCTTATCAATTGCAAATTTTTCTTGATTTGACCAGGAAAATCAGGTATTTGACAAAATGGCGGACTGGAAAAATCAGATAGGAAAAAAAAAAAAAATGAAGAATTTGCAGACATACTTCACCAATTTCAAAGTACCGAGTTCATTACGCAAAACCAACAATATTTTAATGATGGCTTGATTGAGTATGTGCAAACTGTAACTACTTCTTTTGATTGGATTGGACTGAATGTATTCTGTGGCTGTAGTAGTAGTATCCTACAGCTGCAATCAGTCCTTCTTCACTTTTGACCACTGTGTCTTGTCCTCAGCCGACAGAATCGTGGAGACGATATAAGTATACATTTGTTCAAACATTTAAGATTATGTGACCTCACTTTGAATATATGCAGTCCGAAACATCCATAACACTGCTAAACTGGCATCTCACCGACTTAGCCATTGATAGGTAAATACCATGGTCATATTATACACACCATGTTTAAATATTCACAGGTAGAAAAGAACCCATTTCTGATCTCATGTGAAATCTCTTTGGTGGTATCACATATTCATTCATCATACTAACATAACGCCCACTCACATCGCTTCGCTGTTCGATGCCGTACATGCAAACCTGTGATTTCTCGCTATGTTGACTGACGGTTTTCTGGTAGCCAATCAGATTTCTGCCTACTTCAATCTCGCTATAAATCTAAAAATAGAGGCACAGCTTCGTGCAATATCGATGGAGAGCTTGCGAGACACGAATGTCAATCTATGTGATTGATAGTATATTAGTAGGATGATAACAAGAGGCCCAAGGGGCCTGTATCGCTCACCTGCATCATAGGCCTTTCAACCAGAAAGGCCATCAACAATAAGTAGAACCCTACAGAGTTGAGCAGAATTATAACAAGAAAACAGAAGCCATGTTTCCTTATGTATCAACTACTTTTGAACAAAACTTAACAGCCCTTATCATATCTCCCAAATTTCAGCCCAATCCATTCAGCGATTCTGGATACGAAGTTGTTTTCATGAAAACCAGGTCATCCAAGATGACTGCTAAAGCATTAGGCAATCAAGTTCCATTGAACAAACTGGATTCAACTGTTTCCGTAAATAACCTGTCATGAGTTTTGAATCAATCCCCCATGCGGATTTGGAAAAGAAGGTTTTTAAAGGCATTTAAAAAATCCAGGATGGCCGCCAGGCAAATTACAGACCAGCTTCATTTGAACAAACGTGTATCTCTATGCCCTAAGTATGTTTTCTGCCAAATACACTTGAAATTTCCTATTGCTTTAGTACATGGGAGTTTCTAGTTGGAAAATGATCCCAGAATGCCCAAATACATATAATAAAACCAATTTCGGCTTCAAGATTCATCAAAATAAAAAAATTCAATATGGCCACCAAAACATGCTACATTTTGATTGGGCCACGGCAGCCATTTTTTTTGATGGATCAACTTCCCTTGAACAAATTTTAATGGCCCTTAGGCCCTAATCAAATCTCCCAAATTTTTGCCTGATCCTTCCAGTGGTTCTGGAGAAGTCGTTTTCGAAAAAACTTGGTCATCCAAGATGGCCACCAAACTATTTGGCCAATCAAGTTCTCTTGAACAAACTTGTTTCAGCTGTTGCCCTAGATCATATTTAATGAGTTTTCTAAAAAATCGGCCAACATCCAAGATGGCCAGCACTCAACTTGTCTGACTGGCTTCATTTGAACAAACTTGACTATTTATGCCCTAAGGATTGTTCCTGCCAAATATAATTGAAATCGGCCCTGTGGTTCTCGAGAAGACATTTAAAATTTTTCATTGCTTTAGTATGGGAGACTTTGGCGGGAAAATGATCAAAGATGGCCGCAAAACCGTTTATCCGACAGATTCAAAAATGGCGAATTTGTTATCAGAATACCCAAAAACATATAAAACCAATTTCGGCCTAAAAATCCATCAAATACAAAAAAGCTAATAAGACAAACAAAAGCTACATTTTGATTGGTTGATGCCGGACATGTTTTTTAACGTACAAACTTCCTTTGAATACTTGTGATCTTAAGGTGTTGACAGGCTTGGGGTAGGTTTTGATGTGGTGTTCTCTGAAGAGTCTGCCATGATGTTCTGATAGGCCTTGGATGTCCGGAAGTCCGACTAGTGGAAGTTTTTCGACGTCTGGTGGTTTATTATCCAAGGCCTATCAGAACACCATGGCAGACTTTTGAGAGAACACCACATCAAAACCTACCACAAGCCCGTCAACACCTTAAGATCACAACTAGTAAGACCCAAAGATAAACTGACCACAGATGAACGCTCTGGAGTCATCTACAAGCTTGAATGTGACCAATGTGAGGGGACATACATAGGCGAAACCAAAAGGCCTCTCAGCACCAGAGTCAAAGAACATCTTAAAATCAATTCCAACTCAGCTGTGGCAGAACACACAGAATCCACTGGCCACGTCATCCCCGCCAGCAGTGCCTCGGTCATCAACATTGAGACCAACTTATTCAAATGGAAGGTTAGAGGCCATAGAAATCTACAAGCATCAACCAACCATGAACAGAGACGAGGGCTACCGTATACCAGCAGTCTACCAGTCCATGCTGTCAGGTGACTCCACAAGATCCGAGTGACGTTGCCAGCGACCGTCAGTTAGTGCTGAAGAAATGACCGAGATGGTCACGAAAGCTACACTCAAACAATTTCTACATCCCGGAGAGGTAACTAATTTTTCCTTATTATGAATCATCCTGGGATCGGGACCAACTTTTTCGGAAATATATAGAGCAATTTTCGTCATTAAAATACATCAAATAAAAAAAAAAAATATGACCAACAAATGCAAAATTTTGATTGGTTGATGCCGGCCATGTTTTTTAACGTACAAAATTCCTTTGAACAAATTTGAATGGCCCTTGGTCACTAAGCATATTTAACCAGAGGCCCAAGGAGCCTGTGTCGCTCACCTGGAGCACCATAAATCTTTTCAAAATTGTTGGTGGGTGGTTTAACAGTCTTTTAAATGAGTTTGTGGACAGTTTTGCAAGTGCAATATGGCCGCCAAACACACTACATTTTGATTGCCCCACGGCGCCCATGTTTATTGACGGGTTAGCTTCCCGTGAACAAACTTTACTGGCCCTTAGTCCCTAATCATATCTGCCAAATTTCGGCCTGATCCTTTCAGCGGTTCTGGAGAAGTTATTTTCGCTAAAACTAGGTCAACCAAGATGGCCGCTGAACTATTTGACCAATTAAGTTCTCTTGAACAAATATGGTTGAGCTCTTGCCCTAAATCATATTTCATGAGGTTTCCTTCAATCCCTCATGCGGTTTCGGAAAAGAAGATTTTTAAAGACGTTTCTAAAAATCGGCCAAAATACAAGATGGCCATGCTAAATTTTGATTGGTTGATGGCGACCATGTTTTTTACCGTACAAACTTCCCTTGAACAAACTTGAATGGACCTTGGTCCCTAAGCATATTTACCAAATTTCAGGTCTATCCCTTCAGCGGTTCGGGAGGTCATTTTCACGAAAACTAGGTCATCCACGATGGCTGCCAGGCAAATCGGCCAATCAGGTTGCCTTGAACAAACTTGTGTCTACCGTTGCAATAGATGATGTGTTATGAGTTTTGAATCAATTCCTCCAGTGGTTTCGGAGAAGATTTTTTAGTGTTTCTAAAAATCGGCCATTTTGGCCGGTGGCCATCTTGGATTTTGGCCGATCGGCTTCGTTTGAACAAACTTGAATCCCTGCCCTAGGGATGCTTCCTGCCAAATATAATTGAAATCGGCCCAGTGGTTCTTGAGAAGAAGTCTAAAGAAAAAGTTGACGGACGACAGATGACAGACGACATACAGACGACGGACGGTCATGTGAGCTAATAACCGAGCAATTTTATTAGGCGGTAGTTGACTCACCTCATTTATGAAGTTTTGCGAACTTAGCATAGACATCAAAAGCGTGCAAGCACGGGACTCGATACAAGGTGGGATAGCGAGACCGTGCGATAGGACGATGATATTCATTATGAGGGTGCCATATACCCAATGTTGACACCGATCCACGCATGCAAAGGACACGAGACATATCCTCACCCCAAAACACAGTTACACCTGCTGATCACACAGATACAGCTAATAGGACTCATTAGGAAACAAATACCATAATCTTACAATAAACAATAAGGCGATAATAAAATAAGATAATAATTTTATAATAAACAACAAATATATATAAGGAAATAATGATTATTAATATAAGTACAATACTAAATGAAGCTATACACATATTGAAGCTAATATAACATTAATTATTCAAATATAAACAATAACAAGACGCCCTTGGGCCTATGATGCTCACCTGGACCATTATCATTTTAACCATTTGCATTTAAATAGACATGATGGATAATTTCCGGAAAATTCAAGATGACCGCCAAAGAAATTGACCAATGAAAATTGTCAATTGATTTCTTAAAGCCTATCGTCATAGGATCGGTCCACCCAAGTTTGGTTGAAATCTAGACGATGATTAAGTAGTAGTAGCGATTTAAACGCTGCTGGAAAATGTTTATAAAATCCTAGATGCCTGCAGGAAAAAAAATCGACCTATCAAAATTCTCATTAGAACTGTTGAAGCGGATCACCATAGAATCATTTCACCTAAGTTTCATTGAAATCGGGCCATTCATTACGGAAGAGCACTGCTTTAAAGGATTCCTGGAAAATCCAAGATGGCCACCAGAAAAACTGACCAATCAAAATTCTGTACACAAGTTCTGAAGCCTACCACGCTCAGGCCCTTCCAGCTAAGTCGGGTTGAAATCGCCCAAGCAGTTAATGAGGAGTAACATTTTAAACAATTTCCCGCCATATTTCAGAAAATTGAAGATGGACTCCGAAAAAAATTGACCAATCAAAATTCTATATACATGTTCTAAAGCCTAGCTCCAAAGGCTCCTTCCAGCCCAATTGAGTTGAAATCCACCAAGCAGTTAATGAGTAGCATTTTGACAATTTCCGGCAAATTTTCACCAAAATAATTTACACATTAAAATTCTAAATATAAGTTCTGAAGCCTACCCACAAAGGGACATTTCTGCCAAATTAAGTTGAAATCCGCCTAGTGGTTAATGAAAGTAGCGTTTTGACCTTTTCTACCACATTCTTCATAAAATCTCAGGTTTTTACCCAAAGAATTGACCAATCAGAATTCTCAATAGTAGTTCTGGAAGGTTCCAGCATAGGATTGTTCCAGCCAAATTTGGTTGAAATCGGTTAAACCACTGAGGAGACGAAACGATTTGACGTACGGATGGATGATGGATAGCCACCATGGCATAAGCTCATTTGGCCCTTTAGGCCAGGTGAGCTAATAAAATAAATTTATATTAAAACTAATATAGGATGAAGTCATCACCTGCATCCCTCTCACCTAGTCTTATATATTGATAAATGTTATAAATGAAACATATCGGTAATAGCACAAAAACAAGAAAGTTTTAAAATATTAATACCTAGACAACAATCATGATTTCCAACCCACACTGTCAACATTGTAACTTATACGCAAATTTCACTCACACAAGGCAATACAGCCAAGGTTTACTGAAAATGTCTGCAATCAGTCGCAAGATATCAAAGAAGAGACTGGCTGCAAGTGACCAAAATAATGTTCAACTATCAGACACAGTACACCGCGGATAGCGCCACTGATTTTTTAAAGTGAAATTGTCTCAGAGACACATATTTTCTGTGCTTGACCAGTGTGTGACAAACTTTATTTATCAAATAAAGCAAACATTTCAAAGAATGCAAGCATGGTCAGCAGGATGATAGATGGCCAGACTGACTGACCTGAACAGATTATCCATCTCTTCCTAGCCACATAACCAACCCTACCAATATCCATGCTGAATACAATATGCATGCTAGTCTCTAGTTAAGCTAAATAATGTTCTGGTTAACCGTATATAATTAATAATTTAATGGTCAAGCTGGCCAAAACTGCCCAGTGAAATGGTTGCATGCAATGGCCATTTGCATGTCAAGAGAGCATTTTTGAAAATTTATCAATGGAATGACTGATTCCTAGACAAAACCAATCATTATCTGTTTTAAAAAAAATAGTCGTCTCTTGTCCTACCAATGGGCATTGATTAAGCAAAAAGATGATCAAAGATAGCGAATCTATCATCTATGTCACATGATCAAAGATGTTAAATCTATCATCAATGTCACATGATCAAAGATGTCGAACCTATCATCAATGTTACATAATCAAAGATGGCGAACCTATCATCTATGTCATATGATCAAAGATGTCTAATCTATCATCTATGTCACATGATCAAAGATGTTAAATCTATCATCTGTCACATGATCAAAGATGTCAATTCTATGTCAAAGATGTCGAATCTATTATCTATGTCACAGGATCAAAGATGTTGAATCTATTATCTACGTCACATGATCAAAGATGTCAATTCTATGTCAAAGATGTCAAATCTATCATCAATGTCACATGATCAAAGATGTCAAACCTATCATCAATGTCACATGATCAAACATGTCGAACCTATCATCTATATCACATGATCAAAGATGTCTAATCTATCATTTATGTCACATGATCAAAGATGTCAATTCTATGTTAGATATCAAATCTATCATCAATGTCACATGATCAAAGATGTTGAATCTATTATCTATGTCACAGGATCAAAGATGTCGAATCTATCATCTGTCACATGATCAAAGATGTCAAATCTATCATCAATGTCACATGATCAAGGATGTCAAACCTATCATCAATGTCACATGATCAAAGATGCTGAACCTATCATCTATGTCACACCCACATGATCAAAGATGTCTAATCTATCATCTATGTCACATGATCAAAGATGTCGAATCTATTATCTATGTCACAGGATTAAAGATGTTGAATCTATTATCTACGTCACATGATCAAAGATGTTGAATCTATTATCTGTCACATAATCAAAGATGTCAAATCTATTATCTATGTCACATGATCAAAGATGTCGAATCTATTATCTATGTCACAGGATCAAAGATGTCGAACCTATCATCAATGTCACATGATCAAAGATGTAAATTCTATGTCAAATCTATCATCAATGTCACATGATCAAAGATGTCAAACCTATCATCTATGTTACATGATCAAAGAAGTCAAATCTATTATCTATGTCACGTGAGCAAAGATGTCAAGTCTATCATCTATGTCACATGATCAAAGATGTCGAACCTATTATCTATGTCACATGATCAGATGGCAAATCTATTATGATCTATGTCACATGATCAAAGATGTCAAATCTATTATCTATTTCACGTGAGCAAATATGTCAAGTCTATCATCTATGTCACATGACCAAAGATGTCGAACCTATTATCTGCCATATGTCACATGAACAAAGAAGTCAACTATTATCTTTGTCACATGATCAAAGACATCAAATCTATTATCTATGTCACATGATCAAAGATGTAAAATCTATTATGATCTATGTCATATGATCAAAGAAGTCAACTCTATTATCTATGTCATATGATCAAAGATGTCAAATCTATCATCTATGTCACATGATCAAAGATGTAAAATCTATCATCTGTCACATGATCAAACATGTCAAATTTATTATCTATGTCACATAATCAAAGATGTCAAATCTATTATCCATGTCACATGATCAAAGATGTAAAATCTATTATGATCTATGTCACATGATCAGAGAAGTCAACTCTATCATATGATCAAACATGTCAAATCTATCATCTATGTCACATGATCAAAGATGTCAAAGCTATCATCTATGTCACATGATCAAAGATGTAAAATCTATCGTCTGTCACATGATCAAACATGTCAAATTTATTATCTCTGTCACATAATCAAAGATGTCAAATCTATTATCTATGTCACATGATCAAAGATGTCGAATCTATCATCTATGTCACAAGGGAACTGGGTTTTTTTTAATTTACATGTAAATGACTATCATTCCAGATGTCAATTTTCAAAATACCCGCAAATTGACATTCACTAACCAAAAATTTAGATTTTCTTAAACAATGTTGGCCATTAAATACATATACGCCTTTAATGGCCAACATTGTTTAAGAAAATCTAAATTTTTGGTTAGTGAATGTCAATTTGAATGTATTTTGAAAATTGACATCTGGAATGATAGTCATTTTACATGTAAATTAAAAAAACCCAGTCTTCCCTTGTGACATAGATGATAGATTCGACATCTTTGATCATGTGACATAGATGATAGACTTTACATCTTTGCTCATGTGACATAGATAATAGATTTGACATCTCCCTCCGTCCCTCCCTCCTCCCCCCTCCTACCTCCCGCTCTTGCTCTCTCTCCCTCCCTTCCCCCCTCCCTCTCCCTCCCGCTCTCTCTCTCTCTCCCTTCCCCCCTCCCTCCCCCACCCTCTCTATCAAACAGGCTACATTTTGATTGGCCCACGGCGGCCATGTTTTTTGACAGAGCAACTTCCCTTTAACAAACTTTAATAGCCCTTAGTCCCTGATCATATCTCCCAAATTTCGGCCTGATCCCTTCAGCGGGTCTAGAGGTCATTTTCAGGAAAACTAGGTCATCTAAGATGGCCGCCGAAACATTCTATCAATCAAGTCGTCTTGAGCAAACTTGGCTTACGTCTTTCCCTAGATGAGGTTTCATAAGGTTCGAATAGCTTCCCAAAGCGATTTCGGAGAAGATTTTTAAAGACATTTCCTAAAATCCGCTAAAATCCAAGATGGGCACCGGTCAAATTAGCTTATCGGCTTCATTTGAACAAACTTGGATCCCTATGCCCTAAGGATGCTTCCTGGTAAATATAATTGAAATCAGCCTAGTAGTTCTCCAGAAGAAGACATTTTAAATTTCCCATTGCTTTAGTATGGGCGCCTTTGGCCGGAAAATAATCCAAGATGGCCATCAAACTGTTTATCCGACAGTTTCGAAAATGGCAAATTTGAGCTCAGACTACCCAAAACCATATATAAAACCAATTTCGGCCTCAAAATTCATCAAATAAAAAAATCCAATATGGGTGCCAAACACACTACATTTTGATTGGACCACGGCGACCATGTTTTTTGATGGAATAACTTCCCTTGAACAAACTTTATTGGCCCTTAGTCCCTGATCATATCTCCCAAATTTAGGCCTGATCTCTTCAGCGGTTCTGGAGAAGTCGTTTTTGGAAAAACTAGGTCATCCAAGATGGCCACCAATTGGTCAATCAAGTCTTCTTGAACAAACTTGGCTTAGCTCTTTCCCCAGATGATGTTTCATGAGTTTTGAATCGATTCCTCAAGTGGTTTCGGAGATTTTTAAAGACGTTTCCTAAAATCTGCTGAAATCCGAGATGGTCGCCGGCCAAATTGGCCGATTGGCTCTATTTGAACAAGCTTGGATCCCTATGCCCTAAGGCTGCTTCCTGCCAAATAGAATTGAAATCGGCCCAGTGGTTCTTGAGAAGAAGTCGTTTAAAGGAAAAGTTGACGACGGACAGATGGACACACGACGGACGGTCGCCATCGCATAAGCTCACTTGGCCTTTCAGGCCAGGTGAGCTAACAACCAGACATAGGCTATATATTGACCACTGCTGACCCAAGTAATTGCCTGCAAAACATGCATCGTTCAACAATACCCAAGGTTATATTTTCAACACTATTACTACCCGGTTAGTCGCCCAAAGCAGTAAGACATACATTGAAAATAAGGACCTCTCATGCATAATTGAAACGTTTCAAAACATTGAATTGTTTTCTTGTATGCATATGCTCACACATTGTACATTATGTACCTAGCTGGGCAGTTCTGTGGTGACGGATGTACACTTTGGACACTTTCATTTGTTATTTGGAAAAAATAGTAACGCTAAGGAAAGATGTCAGTTACTAAATTTATGGAGGCTTGTCCTGAGTAATAACTCATATAAATATATATGGATCATATGTTTGCTGCAAGATTCTATTGGGTTCTTAAGCACTGTGACAGATGTATGCAGAGAAATTGGTATTACCTCACATCTTAAGTTCACCAGTGATTCTCTGTGAGTTGGGAACATTTTAAGTGGTATAAGTCATACTAATCCCTTCAACAGACACCTGATGTTAACACAGGTAACCATACACAGTAATAGTTTAACCTGCTTTCTTGAATTAATAACTTTCGCATTGTGAAAATTCCGATTATGGACAACACATAGTATTTCCAGTTACTGTGTACTACAGACATCAGAATGTTATGGACAACACATAGTATTTCCCGTTACTGTGTACTACAGACATCAGAATGTTATGGACAACACATAGTATTTCCCGTTACTGTGTACTACAGACATCAGAAGGTTATTAGTGCTCTAGAAGCAAACAAAGAATTCATAAGCTAATACATTATGTAGAACAGGCCCCATGAACCCACACCCCTTAGACGATTAGAATTCCTCACTAGCATAGTGTCTTGTAAAGAATGCTGTCCACTCTAGCCTGCCACTCTGTTAGCGGTTCCTGTATATCATATTAACCTCATCATGGATACACTCTCTGCAATGTATATAGCTTGTCAGTATACATGTATGTGGTAATAAACCAGTGGAAGAAGTACAGTAAATCCAATGCTATGGTCGCTGATTCGTCCTCCAAGCTCGAGAATCAAACTCGTTTACCTCGTTTGATTGGTACTAAAGGGTGAAATCTATTTAATCAGATATTTCTCCAATCATCACAAGTTTGGATTCGGCCTTTTGGAACTAAACACAATGCATAAGCGGTATTTGATGCCCCTTCCCATTCTGCATCTGAGTTTTGAATTCATCTGTGCATAGATTTGGGAAAGAAATTGCAGATTCACCAGACATGTCAGAGGCAAAGAAAACATGAATAACTCAATGTAACCTTTCTCGAGTAGCCCTCAAGCAATTTTCAGTATGTATTGAACCACGTAAGAAATAACAAATGTACTCGTGAATAAGGATGGATTTCTTGAATAACTCAGGCCGAGTCGTCTACTGTTGTCAATGTTCTACACAGGAACATGTGTTCCTACCCTCTTCTGACACATATACCGTCCATCTAACACCCCTTTGCCATGTGCGTGAAGCAATTCCTTGTAAGAATTTTTACACTGTGATCTTGTTCCCACAACAGCCACCCATGCAAGTTTGAGAACAAGTTCTGCTTAAAATGTGAGGTTGAACATTAACACTAAATATGCCGAGTATTCTGATGGATGGAATCTTCGCTTTTACCTACTTCAAGAAGAATTCCATAAAATCTTATGTAGATATTGTGTTTCCTGTCTTAAAAAGTCAGACCCTGCTACAAAACTGTTCTTTATACATTCTTTAATCAAAATTTGTGTTATGAAATAATGGCTTGCTCATCACTTCAGTGGACTTACTGTATCTTTTTGATTTGCTATGCTGCATTTTCTGAATACATATAGATTGATAAGATGAGTTAGTAGGTTATAACTACATGTATAAATTGTTGAGTACCGGTAATCCATATTTTCGTGATCATTCTTTAAATGACGTTTGCTTTAAGTAATTGTCTTTGACTACAGTGAACAATCTTAAATGTCTCTCTAGATTTCTAAGTTAACTGCAGCAAAGCCAAATTATAGATTTAGTCTTATAGCTGATAATATCTCTACCATGATGTTAGTTGTGTGCATTGTACATATAGCTGTCTCTTGGCATTAGATGAAGTCTCGCAGTTGTAATTCCCCCTAGACACATTTTGCCACAATAAAATTTATGGACTATAATTCCTACGCTGATAACTGAAAATACTTTTCTGCATATTACTATGTATACATATATTAAACTCATCAAGTGTTATGTCTGAAACAGTTCAATACATCTGTGCTAATAATCATGTTGGAGCTGGCCGACACTCAAACGTGATTGGAAATTAAACTGGTAGTCTAGTTAAACTAATATCTTGAGCTTGTAGACTGTAATATCACAATGTAATGGATAGAAACCCAAAAAAAATGTCCGTCCGTCACATGTATGCATTGTGGCTCTAGTATTAATAGTATGTTGTAAATATTTTCCAGGATCATTTCTTACAGGGGGCCTATTGACAGTACAAACTTAGGTTAAAATATTTTCAGAATTTATTTCTATTTTGAAACAAATGTGTACTATTTGTGACACGTATACAAGTTAATAAAATCTTTAAAGGGTACCCTTAAAGAAATTAATGTAACTTCATAGGTATTAATGATATCATTAAACTGATTACATTTTCCGAAACTAGAGAGTGCACTCTTTCAAATGACACCAACAGTGTTGAAAACAGTTTTCATTTTTCATGTCTTTTGTTTCACTTCTCATGGAATTGCCTAGCTACTTAATCCTTAATGGTCAAGCCAGTCGAAAAGAGCTTCTGCACTGCTGTCGAGAAATGTCCACTTGAAGGACAAGACTGAACAAAGGCAAATGCATTAAAATTTACAACTCGAAAGCCTGGCTTGATAAACGAGCCAGTCATTCCAATGGTAAACTTTTGAAAACTTTCGCTTTGCCTGCAAATTGACATTGCGTAACAAGAAATGTTTGTTTTCTTGACCATCAAAGAAGCAAACAATATGTGGACAATAAAGTCAATATTGCGCTCATGTTTATATCTGAACTACACTAACACTAATTTATAAATGGAATCAGTGCTTTTTGGATATTTGTTCTTATTCTAGTACTGGTAGATTTACATTAAAAATATTGTGACTAATATTGTAAATGCCGTTAAAGGCTTACAATCTGCCGTCATCTTTCTATGCCTTAACCCTTCATATCAGTCCAAAAAAACGCTTCTGAAGGGGTCTTGAGAACTGTCCATTTGGAGAAGAGGACTATTTTTTTTAATTTACAACTGGAATGGCTGGCTCGATAACCGAGCCAGTCATTCCAGTTGTAAATTAAAAAAAATAGTCTTCTCTTGGTCTCCAAATGGAACTTTTCTTTATAAGAAAATATAAATTTTCTTGAACAAACTTGAGGGTTACAGGGTTAACTCACATTTTGATATTAACGTGAATGAGTCACTATCAGCAGGACTAATGATCTGTAGATTCTTCTTGCTCTACTAGTTTAACCAGGCCTACTGATTAGTACCTAGGCCTACTGATTAGTACCTAGCCCTTACTTTCAGCCATTATAATACGGAATGTTGGTGTTGTGTCAGGGTATGTTAAGTTATTCACTTGTACTATGTATAGTACAGAATGTTGGTGTTATGTCAGACTTTAAAAAAAAAAAATTTCAAAAACGGTGTTCTCTTGGTCTACAAATGAAAAGTTCTAAAGACCATGGTAGAGGCTCTTTATGACAGGATTGGCCATTAAATGGTTGCCATATCATATTGTTATTAGTCTACAGTGCTGGTCACTCACAAATAGTAGTAGCACTGCTCAATTTGTGCCAGCCTCGAGCTAGTATTAATTTCAATCGCTGTCTTATCTAATATTCTAACATTGTATTGATTGTATTGTATTGATTGAATGTATTGATTAACTATTCAATAAGACATATCTGGTAAATCTTCTCTCTGTGATACAAATATTCTCCATAGTTATATCCATTTGTTTGAAAGACACAATTCTTATCCAAACTGAGTTTGCAACAACACAGCACTGCATCAGATGCAGTAATGTGTTATTTGACCAGTGGGAGACTTGCATTGCAGTGTAATTATGATGCAGTGATGTGTTATTTGACCAGCGGGAGACTTGTATTGCAGTGTATTTATGATGGTTTAGCTTCATCTGGTGACTGGATGGATGCAGAGTCAGTCGTAATATCACTCCAAGAGCTTGTGTTGAAGCCATTGTTCATAAGGTAGTCACTACGAGCGACTAAGTTCTGTAAATGAAATGTAGAGAACACAATGAGCACAGAACTATTGACACTTAAAGATCCTGAAAGCAAACCCGATTCCTGAAATAGATCAGAGCAGATTGCAATGTCCACCATTTACCACACTACAGTCACCTAAACAATAATAACCAATAATGCATCGAGTTGAAAACAGATTCTTTACTGAATGCTTTACGGTGAGATACGCCTGGAAAACATACATGAACTTGACTAAAATGTATTCTACAGCGATGTTGAGCTACAATACCATGGCATGCATGCATCAAATTTAAGGCAAATCCATACACCTAGAATTATTGGAGAACATTTGAAGGTGCCAAAGTTTGTTAACAGCTGAAACCTATACTTGTACCATAGATAAGACCATATACATACTAAAAATCTGAGGATGCATGTGCTGGGGTTCTTACATGTTTCAAACCACAAAATTCAATAGAGCGATCCATTTCTAGATATGCCCCACCCATCTAAAGCTAAGCTCTGCCCATACTTTGGGGGAGGGGGGGGGGGAATATATATATACTTTGAAGCCTGACTTCCCAGAATCCCATTTTCAAGGTAAACAACATAAAGTTGTTAAATATTTTGAAACTAATTTGACTGGGGGCTGTTGCTGCCTATAGCAGCAACAATGTCCCCATCAAATGGACGTCAGCCTACACATGACATAATTATGGCTGCGATTTTCAGTCATTGATTCTAAATTCTCAGATTCCATGGAAAACACAACGCATTATTTACCTCATCACCTGTGCCAACCTATTCATGGGAATAATGGCATGTGGCTGTATGGGCACGCATGAGCCTACCGTATATCGCCTAACAATAACCTCATCCTTAATAGAAGACGCATGCCAATTTTGGAGGTTGAGCCATCCTAATTTCTTACCAGTTTTAAAACAGCAAAGTATCTAATAGAAGTCGCAGCAAAATTTCAGCAGTTTGTGTAAATAAAAAATTTTTGTGAGTTAAACAACTTATAAATCTTAAATAAAACGAGATTTGAAACAAAATTTTGCAATAACTTCACCGAAATGCCATCAAAATTACATCACTTCCTTGTATGATACAACTCCAACGGAAGAGTTATTTTAACGGGTACCAAATATGCAGATTGGATTGAATGTATAATACTCGGTTACCACCACGTAATGATTATATAAATATATAGTACATTCATAGTTCCGGAGTCCAGTATATTAGGTCCGTAAAATGCAGAATATTCTACCGAGTATTAATCAGCTTCCGCGATAGGACGAGTTTACGCCGTCACTCTCGTAGCTACTCGAAGCTCCCCTCCTATATCTATATAGGTGGATTGAGCAAGTCTCTAATCGGGTACTAATATTAGCGTCATCGCGCTACTCGAGTAATGACCTAGCCTCGTCCTACAAAGG
Organism: Chaetoderma sp. LZ-2023a; assembly: GCA_034401795.1. Lineage (NCBI taxonomy): Eukaryota > Metazoa > Mollusca > Caudofoveata > Chaetodermatida > Chaetodermatidae > Chaetoderma > Chaetoderma sp. LZ-2023a. The sequence continues at coordinate 43,171,885 of CM067372.1, forward strand.
GAGACAATAAGCGGAAGATGATAAATCGTGCAATTTCTATTTTTTTCTCGACAACATTTTATGTCCAAATTTGGATTAATTTTGATGAAATAAACAAAGTATGTGCAATATTTAGGCGGTCCCAATTAATAATTTCACTCCCGCGATGATGGATATAAGGTATACATTAAGCATAGGCATAAGATGGTAAGATTTTCTAGCGTGAAAATGTGTTCTATTTTCGTGCTATTTCCTGTATAATTTTTTCAAATTTTTCCGTGAAATATACCTAATAGAAGTCAGCCACCCCTACTCAGAGCTTTTGCTTTAGAAAATGTACAGCCTTTGTCCTATTAGAAGCCGCAGTTATTATTGAGCTAATTACGGTACGCATAACCATAAGCACGCCTATATGCGTCTTGCCTGGGCATGGGCGCTTGTGCTTCGACTGCCACAAGCAACCTATAGGTGAAACTAAGCGTGAATTTAAAATATACAGCCAAAACCATTGGTATCTGCAAAACATGAAGTATTGTGTACCTTGTCACCGGCCTAAACTAACAGGTTTTGAAACTGTGTCCACCTACGCATGTGAATAATGGTACACGAATGTGTGGGTGTCACGTGCATCCACGCATAACCATAAACATACGTAAGTGCATCTTGCATGTGTGTGCGGATGTCGCCGCGTGATCATCCACCGCCATAAGCAGTATATAGGTGATCCCAAGTGTGAATTCAAAATTAGAATACATGAACACTTCAGAGATATAGGACAATAGGACTCGCCAGTAGCCTGCCACTTCAACTTTCCTAATAGCTGTCCTACCGCGTTACACAGGTGACCCCAATGCGGACGCTAACACCCCAAAAGAGGAGAAAGAAGGTATACTGGATACACTTACTCAACACAAAGGAGCCTACTGTCCACATTGGATAAAGGGTCATAACAGGTCCCCCACACCCTCTCAGCCCCCATCTCAATGTTATAAGAACCATCTAAGTAGGCTTTTTCCAGTCCAAATTTACCACATCCCTCGATGACGTCACCACCCACACACGTTTAAATGACATGTTATGGGCTAACTACGGTCTTAGCCTATGCACACAAGTTCTTCAATATTAAGCAGAACGGCGCAAGGCGCACCATTTTTTGCAGTCTCCTGCAAAATAAAAGAATTGTCAAAACAAACAAATCAAGGAAAGACAATAAAGAATATTTGTCTCTCTACTGCTTATAAATTGTGCTTGTATCTAGATCCTCTGATGAGCTTCTGATGTGGAGCAAAACGCCATAAAGCCAGATCTTGGAATAGGGTGCTGACACAATCACTCCCCTGCCATATCTAATGTATATCCATGTAAGTGCCTTTCTCCCCCCTCACCACCTGCCCTTCACATGACAAAACAGTCAATCTGATCAACCCATACAACTAAGGCAAAAAGAATGGCATTACAATCGATAACCAGGCATTTTTGACAAATTACCATTGGAATGACTGACTTGATTATCAAGCCAGTCAATCAAGTGATACATTTTCAAAAATAGCCTCCTCCTGGTCAGCAAATGGAAATTTCTCAAGACCACTGCAGACACCGTTCTATGTTGGCTTGGAGGTGAAAAGGTTAATGTCACTCACCTGTTGTGGAGCCTCTGCTGGCTGTAGAGGACTGGACTGATCTGGGACATCACGATCTGTAAAATAACAACAATTCTTTCTAAATTTCACACACAAACCGTGTCATACTACATTTCACAACACAGAAACATTTATTGATATCAATATCAAACCTTCCCCCATAGACAACACCTGGATTTTTGGTACAACAACATGATCACACCTTTTTAATGTCGTCCTGGACACCTTAAATCCACCACTGTTGTAAGTTACTACCACAGTTAATTCAACATCTCTCATAATGGGTGCTGTTGTTGCCTATGGAAGCAAAAGCACCCAGTCAAATAATTATCAAAATGTTCAAGATAATGTTTATTAAATATTAAATCAATCAATGATATACAATTTGTACACATGACAGACTTTTTAATGTTCATGATACGTCATTCATGACACATTTTGATAGTGATGTCGATGTACATGTGACGTAATTAATTATGACGCTATACCTGAGTAACAGATGGGATCCATCCATTGTTAGAAATACTTACTAATTGTTATAAATCCACACATCTCACAAACATTCCTTCCTGGATAGTTGATAAAGCTACACTGGTAACATTTCCAGGCACCAGGCAACAGCTCCGGAGCTGCAGGTCCTAACACAATAAAGAAACATAAAGTGTGTGAGTATGTATGCTCATGACCACTCATTGATCACTTTGTATAAATGCTTCTATATCCACCCATCCACCAAGCCACCCACCCTCCTGCCGCGCACCCACCCGCCCACCCATCTATAATTAGATCCCATCCATCTATCTATAACTAGATCCCATCTATCCATCCATCTATAACTAGATCCCATCCATCCATCCATCTATAGTTACATCCCATCCATTTATCTATAACTAGATCCCATCTATCTATCTATAACTAGATCCCATCCATCCATCTATAACTAGATCCCATCCATCCATCTATAACTAGATCCCATCCATCCATCTATAACTAGATCCCATCCATCCATCTATAGCTACATCCCATCCATTTATCTATAACTAGATCCCATCCATCCATCTATAGCTACATCCCATCCATTTATCTATAACTAGATCCCATCCATCCATCTATAGCTACATCCCATCCATCCATCTATAACTACATCCCATCCATTTATCTATAACTAGATCCCATCTATCTATCTATAACTAGATCCCATCCATCCATCTATAACTAGATCCCATCCATCCATCTATAACTAGATCCCATCCATCCATCTATAGCTACATCCCATCCATCCATCTATAGCTACATCCCATCCATTTATCTATAACTAGATCCCATCCATCCATCTATAGCTACATCCCATCCATCCATCTATAGCTACATCTCATCCATTTATCTATAACTAGATCCCATCCATCCATCTATAACTAGATCCCATCCATCTATCTATAACTAGATCCCATCTATCTATCTATCTATCTATCTATAACTAGATCCATCCATCTATCTAAAACTAGATCACATCCATCTATCTATAACTAGATCCCATCCATCTATCTACAACTAGATCCCACCAATCTATCTATAACTAGATCCCATCCATCTATAACTAGATCCCATCCATCTATCTAAAACTAGATCCCATCCATCCATCTATAACTAGATCCCATCCATCTATCTATAACTAGATCCCATCTATCTATCTATCTATCTATAACTAGATCCCAGCCATCTATCTATAACTAGATCCCACCAATCTATCTATAACTAGATCCCACCAATATATCTATAACTAGATCCCATCCATCTATCTATAACTAGATCCCTCATGACACACTCAAATGTGTAACATCAGAGTTGAGTATTTTTAAAGCCGAGTGTCGTATTTTTTCAGATGATCTCGTTTATATGAGAATATTAGAAAGCTACCAGAAAGTTATTTCTTCATAATTGCATTAGCCATTTGTATAAAACATCAGATTAAAATAGCAAAACAAATTTTATTAATGGTACAAAATCATATTCAGTGTTTTATTGTGCATAGAAATGTGGAATATTCAGGGTTTTACTAAAATCTCAACAACTACTTCAATATTATATTATGGTATAATTATTTTTACTTTTACACAGACAGACACACATAGGCAGGCAGGCAGACAGACAGACAGACAGATATGCACACAGAAGCAGAGCAATACTCACGCCGACCTTCAGCAAGGTGAGTAATAACTCATTCAAGTAACACCAAATCTTTCAACAACAACATCCTTAAACAGTACACCGTGCACGCTTCTGCCATCTAATAAACTGTCTTCTACAATACAGACCAGAAATAACTTAATATGTTTCCAAAATAAAATAAAGTGTACTGTTGAATAATTTGAACTTAAGGCAGCAATGGCTTCCAATCAAATTAAGTTCAAAATATTCAATAGAAAATTACGCACAAAATCGCATACACTAAAATGTGGGTTTTTTTTGTTTTGGAGAGACAATGTAAAGTAATTTCTGAGCTGTATTGTATTTCTGTTGTAGCAGCAATGCACACCCCTATTACTTACTGCGCTGAGCGGGCGGGGCAGTAGTCACATTCCATTTTCTAACCTGAGGAAAAACAAGAGGTGCAGCTGTTGCTTGTTTACTTCCAGCTTTCCTAGACTGACCCGCCACCTGAAGAAAATGTTTAATATTAATAATGTCAACCAAGCAATTCGAGGATTTAAACTTCAAGGCAACAACAATGCAGGAGGGTGAAGTAATTAATTTGACTGGAGGATGTTGCTGTCTAAAGCTGTAGCAATGTTTTTATGCTAATCTCAAATTATTTAAGAGAATCATTCTTATAATGTAAAGAATGAATGTTTACTTCCGGTTAAAGGGTTAAGAGAGTAACTGTCACTTGAGCAATGTAATGACTAACGCTTTAACAGATAAACTTAATAATAAAAATATAAATATTTGCTTAGTCTATGTCCATTTATAGGCCAAGAGAAGACAATTTTTTGAAAATTTACCATTGGAATGACTGGTTTGGTTATCGAACCAGTCATTCCAGCAGAAAGCTTTCAAAAATAATCCTCTGGTGACCTGCAAATGACATTCCTGAAGACAACTGCAGAGGTCCTTTTGGCCAAGATCTTTGCCAGCAGTGTTAATCAATCAGAGGAATTAATCTTGCTCAAATGTGTCCTAAATAATCATGTTTGTGATCCATATGTTAAGCATTGTTTATACTAACAACAAGTGATCCATATGTTAAGCAGTGTTTATACTAACAACAAGTGATCCATATGTTAAGCAGTGTTTATACTAACAAGTGATCCAAATGTTAAGCAGTGTTTATACTAACAAGTGATCGATATGTTAAGCATTGTTTATACTAACAAGTGATCCATATGTTAAGCAGTGTTTATACTAACAAGTGATCGATATGTTAAGCATTGTTTATACTAACAAGTGATCCATATGTTAAGCAGTGTTTATACTAACAAGTGATCCATATGTTAAGCATTGTTTATACTAACAAGTGAGCCATATGTTAAGCAGTGTTTATACTAATAACAAGTGATCCATATGTTAAGCATTGTTTATACTAACAACAAGTGATCCATATGTTAAGCTGTGTTTATACTAATAACAAGTGAGCCATATGTTAAGCATTGTTTATACTAACAACAAGTGATCCATATGTTAAGCATTGTTTATACTAACAACAAGTGATCCATATGTTAAGCTGTGTTTATACTAATAACAAGTGAGCCATATGTTAAGCAGTGTTTATACTAATAACAAGTGATCCATATGTTAAGCTGTGTTTATACTAATAACAAGTGAGCCATATGTTAAGCTGTGTTTATACTAATAACAAGTGAGCCATATGTTAAGCATTGTTTATACTAACAACAAGTGATCCATATGTTAAGCAGTGTTTATACTAACAACAAGTGATCCATATGTTAAGCATTGTTTATACTAACAAGTGATCCATATGTTAAGCATTGTTTATACTAACAAGTGATCCATATGTTAAGCATTGTTTATACTAACAACAAGTGATCCATATGTTAAGCAGTGTTTATACTAACAACAAGTGATCCATATGTTAAGCATTGTTTATACTAACAAGTGATCCATATGTTAAGCAGTGTTTATACTAACAACAAGTGATCCATATGTTAAGCATTGTTTATACTAACAACAAGTGATCCATATGTTAAGCATTGTTTATACTAACAAGTGATCCATATGTTAAGCATTGTTTATACTAACAACAAGTGATCCATATGTTAAGCATTGTTTATACTAATAACAAGTGATCCATATGTTAAGCATTGTTTATACTAACAAGTGATCCATATGTTAAGCATTGTTTATACTAACAACAAGTGATCCATATGTTAAGCATTGTTTATACTAATAACAAGTGATCCATATGTTAAGCAGTGTTTATACTAACAACAAGTGATCTATATGTTAAGCATTGTTTATACTAATAACAAGTGATCCATATGTTAAGCAGTGTTTATACTAATAACAAGTGATCCATATGTTAAGCATTGTTTATACTAATAACAAGTGATCCATATGTTAAGCAGTGTTTATACTAATAACAAGTGATCCATATGTTAAGCATTGTTTATACTAACAAGTGATCCATATGTTAAGCATTGTTTATACTAACAACAAGTGATCCACATGTTAAGCATTGTTTATACTAATAACAAGTGATCCATATGTCAAGCATTGTTTATACTAATAACAAGTGATCCATATGTTAAGCATTGTTTATACTAACAAGTGATCCATATGTTAAGCAGTGTTTATACTAATAACAAGTGATCCATATGTTAAGCATTGTTTATACTAACAAGTGGTCCATATGTTAAGCAGTGTTTATACTAATAACAAGTGAGCCATATGTTAAGCAGTGTTTATAACAATAAGAGCAATCAGAGATTGCAGACTCTCGCTATCATGATTTTGTCACATTGCAAAAAATTGGCTGACAAGATTTCAATACCGTCTTCCCATTACAGCGCGAGGGTAATAAAACAGGCATACTTACCATTTTCTGTAAGTCTGTCACTTGTCGATGCAACTTCTCGTTTTCATCTAAGGTTTTCTGCACTGTGTCCTCTGCACCATGAAGCTGAAACAAAGCAATGGAGAGGTCCGATCTGTCACTCAAGTATCTGACGTCATAATCAAATACATCACTTGCTAGCTGACATCACAATCAAACCACATAGGTCCATCACTAAAGTTGAACAGGTCTAACAGTAAGTATCTGAACTGTATGTATTTTGTGAATTTTAGCTAAATATACAGGTGTATAACAAGAGGCCCAAGGGCCGGTATCGCTCAATTGCAATTATTGGCCACTGGCACAACCAAACAAAACGAGATGACCACTGACAAAATATACCAATAAAATTTCTTTGAAGAAGGTTAGCCAAGTTTTACTAAAATTGGCCCAGTGGTTAATAAGTTGTCTTTTTAAGATTTTATCAGAAATTTGCATAAAATACCAGATGTCAACCAAAAATGCTAAATTTTGATTGATTCAAAGCGGACATGTTGTTTTTACATCTCTCCATGGAACACACTCTAATGGCCTTTAGTCCCTAATCAGGCTCCAGATGATGTTTCACAAGTTTTGCATCGCTCCCTATGCAGTTTCTGAGATTTTTAGAAACATTTCCAAAGATCGGCCAAAATCCAAGATGGCTGCCGGCCAAATTGGCCGATCGACTTCCTTTATACAAATTTGGATCCCTATGTCCTAAGGATGATTCCAGAAGTCGGCCATGTAGTTCTCCAGAACACATTAAAAATTTCCCATTGCTTTAGTATGGGAGTTTTTTGCGGAGAAAATATCCAAGAGGGCCACCAAACGGTTTATCCGACAGTTTTGAAAATGACAAATTTGAAATAAAAATAGCCAAAAATCTATCTAAAACCAATTTCGGCTAAAAATCCATGAAATAAAAATATTCAATATGGCTGCCAAACTTACTACATTTTGATTGGTCCACGACAGCAATGTTTTCTGATGGATCAACATCCCTTGAAGAAAGTTTAATGGCCCTTAAGCCCTAATCATATCTGAAAAATTTCACCGGTTCTCGAGTTGTCATTTTTGCGAAAACTAGGTCAACTAGGTCATCCAAGACGGTTGGCGAACCATTTAGCCAATCAAGTTCCCTTGAACAAACTTGGTTCAGCTCTTGTCCTAAATCATATTTCATGAGGTTTGCATCGATCCCCCAAGTGGTTTCGGAGACAAATTTTAAAGACGTTTCCAAAAATCGGCCAAAATCCAAGATATCGCTGGCCAAATTGGCCCATTGGCTTTCTTTGAATACACTTGGATCCCTATGGCCTAAGGATGCTTCCCGTCAAATATAATTGAAATCGGCCTGGTGGTTCTCTAGAAGATATTTTAAGTTTCCCATTGCTTTAGGATACAAGCTTTTGGCAGGAAAGTGATCTAAGATGGCCGCCAAACCGTTTATCAGACAGTTTCGAAAATGCTAAATTTGAGATCAGAATACCCAAAAACATATATAAATGCAATTTCGGCCACAAAATTCATCAAATAAAAAGCTCAATATGGTCGCCAAACATTCTTCATTTTGATTGGTACAGGGCGGCCATGTTTTTTGATGTATCAACTTCTCTTGAACAAGCGGCTCTGCAGAAATCGTTTTTGGGAAAACTAGGTCAACCAAGATGGCCGTCAAATTATTTGGCCAATCAATTTATCTTGAACAACCTTGGTTCAGCTCTTGCCCTAAATGATATTAGTTTTGAATCAATCCCAAAAACGGTTTCAGAGAAGATTTTTACAGAAGTGTCCTCAAATCGGCCAAATTGGCTGATCGGCTTGAACAAACTTGGGTCCCTATGCCCTAAGGATGCTTCCTACCAAATATAATTGAAAGCGGCCCAGTGGTTCTCGAGAAAACATTTTAAATTTCCCATTGCTTTAGTATGGGAGTATTGAGCGGCAAAACCATCCAAGATGGCCGCCAAACCGTTTATCCGACAGTTTTGAAAGGGGCAAATATAAAACTAATTTCAGCTTCAAAATCTATCAAATCAAAAAATCCCATATGGCCGTCAAACACGCTACATTTTGATAGGTTCACGGCAGCCATGTTCTTTGACGTATCAACTCTCCTGAATAAGCTTTAATGGCCCTTAGTCCCTAATCATATCTGCCAAATTTCGGCCAGATCGATTCAGCAGTTCTGGAGCAGAAGTCGTTTTTGGGAAAACTAGGTCATCAAAGATGGCCGCCAAACTATTTGGCCAATTAAGTTTTCTTGAGCAACCATTGTTCAGCTCTTGCCCTAAATGATATTTCATGAGTTTTGAAACAATCCCTCAAGCAGTTTTGCAGATTTTTAAAGCGGTTTCCTAAAATCGGCTAAAATCCAAGATGGCCACCCGCCATGTTGGCCGATCGGCTTCCTTTGAACAAACTTGGATCCCTATGCCCTAAGAATGTTTCCTGCCTAGTATAATTGAAATCAGCCCAGTGGTTCTTGAGAAGTCGTTTAAAGAAGAAGTTGGCGGACGGCGGACAGTCGCCACAGCATAAGCTCACTTGGCCATTCTGGCCAGGTGAGCTAATAATGAAATATAGTTAACAAGTATCTATCCAATATGCGATGTATCCTTCCCCCGATCTATTATATATGTACTACTAACTAACATGTGTTCAGACTTCATACCTGTTGCTCTAGACGAGTGGTCTGAATTTCTGCTGTTTGTCGATTTCTATCTGAATGTTGTTTCTGAAAATATAATAGTTTGACAATAGGTTGATGACAAAATGCATCCATCAAGCGGCTGGAATCTTAACCTTTTAACACCCATATCAGCCAAAAACAGCTTCTGCAGTAGTCTTGAAAAATGTCCATTTACACACCAAGAAGACTTTTCAAAATTTAACACTGGAATGACTGGCTCGATACCGAGCCAGTCATTCGTGGTAAATTTTGAAAATTAGTCATTTTCTGTGTGAAATACGATTTAAAAAAAACAAAATCGAGAGTTAAAGGGTTAAAAACATTACAGGATCGGGTGCTTGCAACATAGGAGGGCTCTTCCATTAACGTTTGGATAAAACTCAACAAATACTCTTTTAACCGTATAACACTCAAGCCGACCAAAAATGACTTCTGCAGTGGTCTTGAGAAGTGTCCATTTGCAGAGCATCAGTCTAAGATTATTTTTGAAAGTTCATCACGTGAATGACTGGCTCATTGTCGAGCCAGTCATTCATGTGGTATATTTCCAGAAATAGTAGTAGCTTGGTTTGCAAATGGATGTTTATATTTGAAATCTTCTTGAATAAATTTGAGGCGTAATGGGTTAAATAATTTACTGACACTCAGAATATATTGAGATGACAACCAAGCAAATTGACCGATCAGATTTCAGGAGAGATGTTCTGAAACATATAACATTAGGGAAGATCCAGCCAATTTGGATCAAAATCTGACAAGCAGTTAATAAGTACCGGTAGTATACACAATTTACAGAATAATTTCAGAAATCTAAGAAAACATACCAATCCGATTCCTATATAGAAGTTCTGAAGTCTAGAGTTATAGTCATTTCAGTTAAGTTTGATTAAAATTTACCTAGTGGTAAATGAATAATCTTTCCAACAATTTCTAATTTTCAGAAATCCAAGTTGGCCACCACCGATCAATCAAATTTGAGCATATAAATTGTGAAGCCCAACACCCGATCCAGCCACATTTACTTGAAATCAGCTCAAAAGTAGTCTTTAATAATTTCCTGGATATTTTTAGGAAATCCAGGATGACAACCCAAGAATTGTATCAATGAAATTCTGATACTACAACCCAGACTTTATAGTTTCCAGCAAAGTTTGGTTGAAATCTGCTTAGCAGTTAATGAGAAATAATATTTTAACATCTTTTGGAAATCCAATCACAACAAAGAAAATTGACTAATAAAATTTCTGTATTAAGGTAGTTGTGAATGCTACCATACTAACATCCTTTCTACTGGATTGGTTGAAATTGACAATTGAGTGCGCATTCCTCATGTGCATACACGTCCATGCCACATACACGTACATAAGTGCACACATAGACACACAAACATGCATGCAAGCATATACATAAATACCAGTTTGCATTATCCTATTACCATTATGGGGTGGGGGTGGGGGTAAATTCATCAAGGGGGGGGGGGGGTTACATATGATAAATTATCTTAGCCTTTGCCACAAATTCAGCAATTGCAATTACTCATTATACATTTATTACTTGAAATACAGGAAATATCTATATAGACGACAATTTTCACAGTCATCCAGGTGAATATAGTAAACATACTGATATATGCCTGTGCAGATATTCTGAGGCACCCTACCCATGATTCCCAATCGAGAATTGTTGCTGATATTTGTCGAGCATTGTTGCTTTTTTCCTATGACACACACCATGAGAAAAAAGCAGCATACTCAACCTGTGTTGTCAGCGATTCTCGAAAGAGAATCATGAATGGAGTGGCTCGGGTGATCAGTTCATACTCTAGCTTTAACCAGATCCTTATTGTTAACATTATAGAGATACATGCAGTGTTGCCCACATCTGATTTCTGGGGGTCCCAAGGACCCCCACACACTCAGATTTGGGGGTTCCAGTGTAAAATCTGGGGTCCCATGGGGTCCTCATCTGAAATATGGGGGTCCCCTGTTTTTTTCTTAAAATAAACACAACACATTGATCTAATTATAAAGCACTTTATTAAACATGTTGAAAGCACTAGTTATGACATTGTGTAAATACTGTTAATGTATATATAGAGAATATTAACCATGCATAGTTTATTAGCCTTTAGCACTTAACACTTTTGGCCACGATTGTATATCACTAAAATACCTATTTTTGAAAGTTTAACACTGGAATGACTGGCTCTAAACAGTGCCAGTCATTCCAGTGGTAAATTTTCAAAAATATGTATTCTGTGATCTACAATGGTGGCTAAAATTGATCTATTGAAATGGCCCTTGTATATTTAACTAATAACATTTGAACTGCATGTCAATAAACAATAACTTAAAGCACTGTACTTGTTTGTTGCCTGATAAACCAACCAACCTACATTGACAACCTTGTATGATTAACATTTCCAAAGACCACTACATTAGTAATTAGCAAAGACCACTGCATTAGTTTTTCTATTAAACCATAACTTAACTTTGGATGAATTGAAAAATTATGAGTATCTGGGGCGCGTTTTCTCAAGGACGACTTGACCTACTTAGATATAATGCGCGCATATTTTTTATAATGTAACTGGAATGACTAGATATAGTGGAATACATAGACTAAGATCAGACAAAACAATAATTTATCCAAAGTAATCTGTATAAATCAGATTAAAATGTGCAATTAGCGAAAATATATCAAGCAATAACCGGGTATGTCCAATTCATAGGGAGTACCTATGTAACGCGATTGCTGATTGGTTGAAGCATAGATAACGCATTAGCGTGTATCCAATAAGGCCTCTTGTATCTGGGAGATTTGAGCTATACGCTGTTTGGAAAAAATCAATATTTTAACGTATGCCTACCTGTAGATCGACGATATTGTTGAACATCGCTGCTGGGATGAGCTTTATAGTTGAGAAATTGGGAACACCTAACGATCGAGTATTGTTAAACATTATAAACATTAATCCATCAGTCAATCAATCAGCCGCTACTGCTAAATAAAAGACGGCTTATAGCGCGTATTGATACCATTATTCAAACAGCAATACAAAGATACCGCCGCTAATCTGTCAAATGACCATTCAAATGTAAAAGATATCACAATATCTTCCATATATTCCTTCATCCATTTAGATATTTTGACAAGTAAATAGAAAAAAATATTTTGCCTGTAAGTCGTTGCTGCTGTAGGCAAGTAGGCATGCACAAATTAATTTCAAAATATTCAGCAGATTAGTGATTAACAACTTTGTGATCTGTCCAATGTTCTGATCTGTGAAAGGGTTAAGACGCCCAGACACGTTTGTATACGCTTGATCAGTTATATTGGATTTCTCAACAGACTATTTATTAGATAGTAAAAGCAAACAATTTGTACAACAACGCATAGACCGTCATCAAATATGCGTTCATGACGTACTTATCGACGTCATTCACGACGTCATCCATTATGATGTCATTCTACACACCGTGAATTATGTTGAAAAACCAACAGTGTGTGTTAAGTTATTTATGAGCTGTATTGTAATGGCTTTCCAGCATAACGATGTCGCACTATAATAATTAAGCTCTGACAGCTCTGACCTGTTCTTCGACTGCCTTGAGTCTTTCTTTGAGAAACTCAATCTTTTTTTTCATTTCCTCCTTCATCGAGTGCGCTCTGGTATGGTCACGTCGCTCCCTCTGATAATCCTCTTGAAATAACAATAACTACAACACAATGTCAGTAAATAGAGGGATCTGACCTGTCACTCAAGTAACTGATGTTATAATCAAAATATGTCACTTGTTAGCTGATGTCACAATCAAATGACATAAGCCTGACATGAAAGTGGCATAGGTCTGTCATTAACCATTACATTATCTTTGATGAATTTACAAATTAATAAACATTCTTTTCAATATTTGAAAACTATAAGCAGCAACAGCGCCGAGTCAAAACAAGAACAACAATCAGAGATCAATAAAGTATGCCACTCCCCCTCCCCCCCATTCCGCCAATCACAACCTCCCACCCAAGATGACCACACCATGACAGTTTGACCCCAAAATCGATAGGGTTCTTCTGACATCCAAGAACAGCTCCCACGCCAGATTGGTAACGATCCCTTCAGACTGCCTGTTGAAAATTGGTGGTGTCATGAACAGCAACACCTTTCGCATCAATTACTCTCACTTTAACATTCTGACGACAAGTGGTCATCTAGTCCTATCATTTACATTGGTTAGATATCCTGGTAATAATCATTTTGGCCCGTTACAAGGGGGCTGGGTGGGGGAGTTGTTAGAGCATATGCCTATCAAATTAACCCTATCATCGGTACAGTGTATATAATGCGAACTGACAGCACTGGTCAAGGTGGTCGTTAACCTGTGATCTTAGCCGTAAAGACTTATCCAATCATAAGGTAGGTCGATTACTTAGCTGTGTTGTGATAACTCACTCGCTCAGAAATACAGCGGCAATACATGTTTATTTTGTATCTGAATTGGGACAATTTAAAAATTCCACAGAACTCACAATGTTGACCGCATGTTTAGATTGGCGGAAGGTTTTAACAATTAGTCTTAGAAATAGGTAATGTGTTTTGAAACAAGAGACCCAAGGGGCCTGTATCGCTCACCTGGACAATAGGCATTTCAACTAGAATGCTCTTTATCAACAAGATGGCCACCAAACTGTTTATCCGACAGTTTTGAAAATTGCAAATTTGAAATCAGGATACCCAAAAAAACACATAAAATCAATTTCGGCCTCAAAATCCTTCAAATAAAAAAATCCAATATGGCCACCAAACATGCTATATTTTGATTGGCCCACGGCAACCATGTTTTTTGACGGATCAATTTCTCCTGAACAAACTTTAATGGCCCTTTGGCCCTAATCATATCTGCCAAATTTCGGCCCAATCCCTTCAGCGCTTATGGAGATTAAGTCATTTTCTCTACAACTCGGTCAACCAAGATGGCCGCCAAACCATTTGAGCAATCAAGTTCCCTTGCCATAAATCATATTTCATGAGGTTTGAGCAACCCTCCCCAGCCCACCCACCACCACCTTGAAAGCAATGGCTTCCAGTCATATTATTTTCAAAATATTTAAAAGAATATGCTTTAATTTGTAAAGAATTCCACCTGTATCTTAGAACTACTGTCTTAATAGCCCCAAAATAAACGAAATCTAGGATTTCTTTTTTCACGAGAGAGTTGATACTTACCTACCTAATACTTTTGATATTGCTAAATATTGGCTTTCACTCAATAAACACTCAGATTAAAACAGTTAGGTGCCCCTACTGGGCAGGGAGTCAGAGCGTAGTCTGGCGGATGCCAGCCCCACCACCGCGCATGCGCAGACTAGCACTTCCTCTGACTAGATTATTGGCTGACACACATGCAACTATTAAGAGCCTGAAGACCGAGCCTCTGTGGGGTGGAGAGGCCGGGTCCGTATCTAGGGAGGTAAGTATCAACTCTCTCGTGAAAAAAGAAATCCTAGATTTCGTTTATTTCACTTCAAGAGTATACTTACCTCCCTAATACTTTTGATATTGCCAGAATTCGAAAGTGAATCTGGCGGGAGGGAGGCGAGGTCAAAAGACCAGCTCATCCCTATACGCTTTTCTGCGTTTAAGGCACTTAAACTTCTGAAACTGAATGAAAAAACAGTCAGGATTTGACTAACCATCGGATAACACCACCGATGTATGAGAGATGACCGAATGTCATATGCGCTCCCCCCCCCCCTCCTTCCTGGGAGGAAGAGTCGACTGACCTCAATGTCCTATACGCTCTCTACGTACAAGTGCCATGTACTACAGGACAGAGACGAAAAAGCTCCATTTTCGTAAACTCTCAACAATGAACCACACAAATACACAAACCATCACCATATTAATAACGGGTAACGTGACAATACAATCAACAACGGACAACCCATGAACAAGACTGACCTTGTTGAAATGGCTGCTGACATCATCTTCCCATTGGTGAAGACTGATGCAGGCCCAAAAAAGTGGGTGTTTCCATAAATTAATTGTGAAATATATAAGCAATGAGGAAAAACCTCCTCAAAAAATATAAACCGAGTTATTTTTTCAAAATCGACAAGGCGAGAGGATTAGAGGTGTCACGGAGATAATGGTCTGTAAAACTGGACTCACAGTGCCATTGAGCCACCGACATAATATCATCCACAGGGACCCCATTAAATAGGGCAGTGGATGTCACTACGCCGCGGACACTGTGAGCCTTGGCCACGTCAACCTGCTTCCCGGTGGCGGATTTATGGCAAAACTGAATGCATTCTACAATCCACCTGGAAATGGTGTCCTTAGAAGCCCTGCCATGGGGTTCAATATATGACAACCATAACGCTGACTGGTCGGTGCGCCACTCCGCCGTACGTTGTTTGTACCGGCGAAGCGCCCGGACGGGACACCATGCTTTAGAATTAGGATCATATCTAGTTAAAGCAGGCAAAATAATAGGTTGACCTGGATATTTCAACGACTGATTTTTAGCCAAGAAATTAATCCTAGGTAGCAGCTTAAGGCCTTCCCCTGAAACCACAAAACGGTCATCCTCGGCTGATAAGGCATGAATCTCACTCCTACGCCTAGCCGAGGCCGCAGCAATTAAAAACACAGTCTTCAGTGTTAATAGTTTCATAGAAATGGAACTAAGTGGTTCAAACGGCTTATCACCTAGTACTTGAAGCACTAGCGATAAACTCCAAGACGGAATCACCGGTGGATTCCTTGGTCTTAGATTGCCCATGCCTTTAATTAATACATTTAATGTATTCACTTCATCACTTCCCCTCTTAGCCAAGCAAGGAATAACAGACATTAAAGCTGACTTATAACCAGCAATAGAGTTAGGCTTGAGGCTATAGGCATCATAAAGGTGACAGAGGAAATCAGCTACTACCTGAATAGATGCATCCATTGGATCAATACATCTTTTTGAGCACCATTCTGCAAATCTGTTGATTTTATAATTATATGCTCTGGAGGTTGACCCCCTCCTGGCTTTGGCCATAAACATGGCTGCTTGCTCAGAAAAGCCCTCCTTAATTCTAGATTCCTTGACAACATCCACGCAGTCAATCTGAACATTGACGGATTGTTGTGAAGGGCCTTGCCCTGGAAGATAATATCGTCCATCAGAGGCAGAGGAACCGGATTGCAGACCAGAAGGTCCAGCAGATCCGTATACCATGATCGGCTTGGCCAATCCGGAGCGATCAGAAGCACTTGGCATTCCTCTTGTCTGATTTTCTGAAGAATTTTTGGAATCAGGATTGCTGGAGGGAATGCGTATGCATACATTCTCCCCCAGCTGATAGCTAACGCATCTGTTGCGAAAGCGCTTGGATCCGGAATCGGAGAGATTCGGAGAGTACGTCGTCATCTTCGCATTCTTCTTCGTTGCGAACAAATCGATGTTGGGTTTCCCCCAATGGTCGAACAGACGATCCGCCACACATTGATTTAGTTGCCATTCCGTGGGTAAAACACTCATCCTTCGGCTCAATGAGTCTGCTAGCAGGTTTAACCTTCCCGGAATATGAACTGCTTTCAAGGTAATCTGGTGATCCAGACACCAACAAAGCAGTTTCCATGTCATCATACAGAGACTGGGCGACTTCGTTCCGCCCTGGCGGTTTATGTAAGTCACAACTGTTGAGTTGTCTGAACGAATAAGAACAATCTTGCCCTGAACTTTCTGTAAGAAATGTTCCAGGCCCAGGACTACTGCTCTTAGCTCCAGTAGATTTATATGTTCCTTTGACTGTTCCAGATTCCAAAGCCCTGATATCGTGGACTCTTCCAGGCAAGCTCCCCAGCCCTCCATCGATGCATCTGTATACACAGTCACCTGAGGGTGGGGAGGGGTTAGCATAACCCCCACCAAGAGATTCTCTGTGTCCAACCACCATTGCAGGTGATGAATCAGAGGCGCCAACACTGACACATTCGAGTCCAGCGAACCTGTACTCTGGGTCCATTGTGTCATGAGAAATAACTGGATCGGCCGCCTGCGTAAGGCGGCCTGAGGAATGACTGGTTCCAATGAAACCATCAACCCCAGCATTCTCAAGTAAACCCGTGCCAGGACATGACGACTGTCGCACACTGACTGAATTAATGAGATGAGTTTCTGAACTCTCTCCTGAGTAGGATAAACATATCCTGTCTCTAGATCGAAGAACATCCCCAGGTAAACAAACTTCTGGGATGGAGTCAGCTCTGATTTTGGGAAATTGATCATCCAGCCTAAGTCTGTGAGAGTTTTCAAAACAATCTCCAGACTGGCCGACAAACTTTCCCGGGTGTGCGCTTTCAACAGCCAGTCGTCTATGTACGTGTGGACTGCTATGCTTCTCCTGCGGAGGTATGCGGTGATCGCAAGAACCACACGGGTGAAAACCCGAGGAGCCGTGGAAATTCCGAAGGGCAACACCCTGAATTCCCACTGTCTGCCCTGGAATGCAAATCTCAGGAAGCGACAGAAACTCCCGTGGATGGGGATGTGGAAATAAGCGTCCTTCAAATCTATCGACGCCGTCCACATCCCCCTCTCCAACCCCGCCAACACCGAGCGCACCGTTTCCATCTTGAAACTGGGCGTCTCGATGAACTTGTTCAATGGCTTGAGGTTGCGAATCGGTCTCCACCCTCCGGTGCGTTTTGTTACTAAGAACAGGGTTGAATAGAAGCCCGGACACCTTTGTGCCGGCTGAATAGCTCCCTTTTGTACGAGGGAATCTATCTCCTCCTCGATACACAACCTTTGCTCTGGATCTCTCGGAATGGGAGTCCAGACTGGCACTAGAGACAGTCGCGACGGCGGGCCTGTCATCCACTCTGGATGATACCCGACGGAAAGCCATCGCAAGACTAAACGGTCCTGAGTTAACCGTTCCCACTCTTGCATGTGGTCGGCTAGCCGGCCTCCCACCGGTCCACCTAGGGACAGAGGTGGACACGAGGCATGCAAGAGCGGCACTGTCCCCGTCGCCATAAACACCGGAGTGGTTCTTACCGCGGTAACCGTCCCGTCAGGACCGATAACCACGCCCAGATCCTCGCGCGCCCCGCCCCGCCCCGCGCGCACCTCGGTGCGCGGGCGGCTGCCTGGCTGACGGCGCCTGAGGAACCTGCGCCCCCCTCGCTGCTGGCCGAATCGCACGCGGCCGAGGCCGACGCTGCGACGGTGGCTGGCCTCTGACTTGGCCAGCACCACCTCGAGCCTGCAGGGGACGATACGCAGGGGGCGCGGCGCGAACGTTAGCACGACGCAGCACCTCAAACTGCTCGCGCAGCGCCCTCTGGTTATTCACCAGGGTGACCGTCTCCTGGAGGTGTCGACATCCCTCACCTCCAAAAAGACCAGGACCCGTCATAGGCGTACGCAGTAGCCTATTGTACAGGTCCTGAGACGGGCACAGATTGTCCAGGGCAAACGTGCGTCTTGCCCGGACACTCCTGGTCACCGCCCGAGTCATACAGTCCAGCGCCAGGTTAATACCATCCTGGATGGCTCGCTGGACCGTGACCGGACTTGGCTGGCGCGATGCGGATGCCGTTACTACCCCCTGTAACAGCTGGGAGACGTGGGACAGAGCGGCAATCGAAGCCCTCCCACTCTCCTCCGCATCACGCAACGCGGTATTCGCCGAACGCAACGCGTTCGAGCACAAGACCCCCGTGTCAGAACGGGAGCCTGGCCGCGCATCCTCACCCAAAGCCGCGCGGTCATCCACGCTGGGCTTCGGTACCACACCGTACCGCTGGTAATCCAGGGGCACGATGCGACAACGCCTGGCCACCTCGCGAGGGGCCTTCGCGAGACGTCCACTCGACTTAATGGACGACTCCGCCGCCTCGAACATGTCAACGACATGCTCCGCCAGCGGCAGAGAAGGCATAGCGTTAGCAGTCGGCTTCCCCGCTAACCACGGCCTGTGGTCACGCTGGCTAGCCGACTGCTCCACGGGCAGATCAGGCCTAACGCTCACCAACCACTGGCAAGCGTCAGACCAATCCTCCTCCGTGGCTAACTGCGAGCGCTCTACAAGACGGGGGCCTTCGTCTTCCTCCTGAGCGCAAGCAGCAGAGCTTGACGGCGGGTACGCTGATACACCTGGCAAGCCAGGGAAAACATGCGGGCCTGACAGCACCGGCATGACAATATCACTGGTTTGACCAGGAGCAGGCGCCATGGCAGAGCGCGGGGCACATACCGCCCCACCACGGGCCCGGCCAGCACCAGCAACACCCTCGGCAAGCCGAGGTATGCGGTACCGCTGGCCATCAGCAGCGCCCTGGGCCACCACCTGAGCCGCGGACTCTACTCCAGGGTGAGTAAAACCGTGGAAGAAGCCGCCTGTATTCCCCGCGAGGGGTGCACAAACGTCTTCATCCATGTCCACGTCGTCAGATGACGACCCTAGCAGGTAATCCTCATCACCCTGGTCAGAAAGATTAGACCCCGGGTCAGCAAAGAGAGCTAACCCGGGCTGACCAGGAACGGTGCCATAGGAGGTACTGGCCACCGCGGCGTGCGGATACCCCTGGACTGATAAGCAGCCCGCGGGTTCCAGCGACAACCGTCCACGGTCCCCTATTGGCGCGGCAATAAGCCTGCTGCCAGGGTCGTGGAACGCCCCCTCTAATGGGGCCACCTCTGAATCGTCGAACAACGGAAGCGGTCTAAGGAAAACCGATCCAGAGGCGGGGATTACCTGCTCCGAAGCCGATGATGAGGACAGTAAAGGACCTGGTCCAGGAAGCATGCCACGAAGCAACTCTGGAACCAAATCCTTTACTGCCCTCTTCATCTCTCCCAACATCTCGGTCCGGAAGGCCTCCATATCCACCGCGGACGAGGCCTTCCCCTTACCCTTCCTACTTACAACCTCTCGTTTCCGCTTCTTCTTCTTCTCCTCCTCTACCACCTTGTCCGTCGCCTGCAAGCACAAGAATTCGGACATTAACTCGCCCCCCCCAGTGCTTACATATCTCACAATTACCCGAGGGACCACAAGGGCTACATTGATAGCAAAGATGAGGCAAGAACTTATCATGCAGAAATCGTCCACAGGACGCGCAACCCGGTCCCTGAAACAGGGCAAAGGACAAGGAGTATGAGCAAACTAGTTAAGCTTAGACACTCAAACCAACTCAAAGAGAAGGAAAACGATCATAAAGATCAATATACATCAGAAACCAGCATTGCAACTTGAATTGCTGATAAATACATAGCCAGGCTGATTATGACGTCATTAATCCCGTGACAGGAAAAAATCGATCCCAACAAAACATCCAAGTGCAAGGACGAATTGTATGCTGAATGGATACGTCGACTACACAACCATCAGATACACATAGATAACTCTTTTCTGGCAAAAATGTTAATTATCTCCCTTTGCTTACTATAATTAACATCACCACATTATCAATAACTAGATACCTGACACCTTGTATAGACAAACCATCCAACGTGACGAACCGGAGTACTCCACCACCTGCACACCTCTTAACTCTCTCCACCTCATGGGGAAGGAATTTGATCAAGAGGGCAAAGCGAGAAGACCTTTATACTAGGCCTCCAACTCACTGGACATAAATCATTTGGTTAGATAACCTAACAGTGTTAGTAGGAAATGGAACCATGGTGGAGAGAAAACTAACTCTCTGCTGCTGTGATGCCACCACCTAGCGTCATACAGACCTGTGGACATAAACAGAAAGAGAAATTAGCCTTAGGTAGCACCGAGTTGACATAAACCAACTAACCAAGGCGCTTATCACGGTAAACGCGAGTCCCGGAAACACAATACACCGGGCAAAAAAAACTCGCTAATTTTACTAGAAGTCACCTGATTCAAAGGTCCTAGGTCCCCCTTTGGCGAAGTGATCCTTCCTGCCATCCTAATCAGTGACTATCACTCCAAAATAACACAACCAAGTTATGAAAACAGTTTAAGAGCAAGGAAAAGCTTTTGCACAAAAAAACATGTGTGATCCCTCTGCCAATAATCTAGCAAAGAGGAAGTGCTAGTCT
Source organism: Chaetoderma sp. LZ-2023a (assembly GCA_034401795.1). Taxonomy (NCBI): domain Eukaryota; kingdom Metazoa; phylum Mollusca; class Caudofoveata; order Chaetodermatida; family Chaetodermatidae; genus Chaetoderma; species Chaetoderma sp. LZ-2023a. The sequence goes on from CM067372.1 coordinate 43,193,332, forward strand.
GCGCATGCGCGGTGGTGGGGCTGGCATCCGCCAGACTACGCTCTGACTCCCTGCCCAGTAGGGGCACCTAACTGTTTTAATCTGAGTGTTTATTGAGTGAAAGCCAATATTTAGCAATATCAAAAGTATTAGGGAGGTAAGTATACTCTTGAAGTGAAAACAAGCATCCACTATACATAGGTTTGACTGTGTATTGAATGCAGCCGAGTGGTAGGGTTTTTCCCAGTAATGAGGCAGTCAGCCTTTCACGGTTTCAGTTCAGTTTCACTTTGCAGACCACATGTGCTAGGAGATTTCCCAGTAATGAGGAAGTCAGCCGCAGCAATTTCCAGGAAATAGGAGCTATATTTAGACCAGGAGGCTATCAGATTTTGGTGCGATATAACTCAAGTAACTGTCACTGGTTTGTGTCATCTTACATCAAAGGATTACTGTTAAATACTTTAGGCAGCAACAACCTTCTGTTAATTAGTTTTCAAAACATTCAGTGCTTATAGGTATAATGTCAGGACTGTTGTAGGCCAGTTGTCTGCTATATCTAATCTTTATAGATCTATGGAGCTGTTATTCTCTGCAAACTGGTTGTTTACAAACGTGAAATTATTCTCTTAGTAAGTTGAGAGTAGCAAAATATGTCTATTGCTAGGTTACTATGCAGATATAGTTTATGTCATGCGACTTGCGCATTCACAGGGTATTTAATATTTATGATGCAATGTTGAGCGTGTGTCTCAAAATCTCGTGAGAATGGCTGAATCATGTGAGAATCTCGCGGTGCGAGATCTCATTATAACAAAAAAAATGGCTACTCATATTTTAAATTAAATACATTTCTGGCATGATTTTCACAAAAATCTTTAGTTTCTTGGAATAACATAGCGAGTTGGCCAGTGGACGCTTGCATGGCAGTTTATATTAGACATATTTTGAACGGAAACTATTTTTTAAGCGTTTACTTAGGAGAATCCAGTTGGATTCCCGTATTTTTCAATTTCGGGAATATTACGAGAATCAGATTCATGGATTCCCATCGAATTTCGAGCCCTGATTAGTAACGATCTCTTCAATAGAACTCGAGTTATCATCCGAAAACGCAATATTACGTCATTAATTAGGTCGCCATGACCTTCGACACCGAAATCGAGGACACCCATAACCAACCTCCAAAAGAAGTTTGGTGACGGTTGCTCCTGTAGAGCTAGAGATATCCCACGGGATGGATGGGCGAATGGATCGAAAGATAAAGCAAATGCTATATACCCCTCATGTATCTATATGGGGGGGGGGGGGGGTATAATTACGTTCAAAATATTCAACAGCTTATTTATATAGCTACCGTGACATAGGGATTCTGGGTGTTCAGGCATCAGAGCGTTAAAATGGATTTAAACGTGCGCACAAAGTGGCTAGAGCATAGTTGGAAATGGGTCACTATAATGTTAACTACACAACTACACTAATTCTAGTCTCTATCTTACACGCTATGTCTCCATAATTATTTTAATAACTCGCTTTACACAAGAGTATAAACGAAATCAAGGATTTCTTTTTTCACGAGAGAGTTGATACTTACCTCCCTATTACTTTTGATATTGCTAAATATTGGCTTTCACTCAATAAACACTCAGATTAAAACAGTTAGGTGCCCCTACTGGGCAGGGAGTCAGAGCGTAGTCTGGCGGATGCCAGCCCCACCACCGCGCATGCGCAGACTAGCACTTCCTCTGACTAATTTATTGGCTGATACACATGCAACTATAAAGAGCCTGAAGACCGAGCCTCTGTGGGGTGGAGAGGCCGGGTCCGTATCTAGGGAGGTAAGTATCAACTCTCTCGTGAAAAAAGAAATCCTTGATTTCGTTTATTTCACATCAAGAGTATACTTACCTCCCTAATACTTTTGATATTGCCAGAATTCGACAGTGAATTCGGCGGGAGGGAGGCGAGGTCAAAAGACCAGCTCATCCCTATACGCTTTTCTGCGTTTAAGGCACTTAAACTTCTGAAACTGTATGAAAAAACAGTCAGGATTTGACTAACCATCGGATAACACCCCCGATGTATGAGAGATGACCGAATGTCATATGCGCTCCCCCCCTCCTTCCTGGGAGGAAGAGTCGAATGACCTCAATGTCCTATACGCTCTCTACGTACAAGTGCCATGTACTACAGGACAGAGACGAAAAAACTCCATTTTCGTATACTCTCAACAATGAACCACATAAATACACAAAACCATCATCATATTAATAACGGGTAACGTGACAAGACAATCAACAATGGACAACACATACACAAGACTGACCTTGTTGAAATGGCTGCTGACATCCTCTTCCCATTGGTGAAGCACGATGCAGTCCCAAATTAGTGGTTGTTTCCATAAATTAATTGTGAAATATATAAGCAATGAGGAAACCCCATCAAAAATATATGCCAAGTTATTTTTTCAAAATCGACAAGGCGAGAGGATTAGAGGTGTCACGGAGATAATGGTCTGTAAAACTTGACTCACAGTGCCACTGAGCCACCGACATAATATCATCCACCGGGACCCCATTAAATAGGGCAGTGGATGTCACTACGCCGCGGACACTGTGAGCCTTGGCCACGTCAACCTGCTTCCCGGTGGCGGATTTATGGCAAAACTGAATGCATTCTACAATCCACCTGGAAATGGTGTCCTTAGAAGCCCTGCCATGGGGTTCAATATAAGACAACCATAACGCCGACTGGTCGGTGCGCCACTCCGCCGTACGTTGTTTGTACCGGCAAAGCGCCCGGACGGGACACCATGCTTTAGAATTAGGATCATATCTAGTTAAAGCAGGCAAAACAATAGGTTGACCTGGATATTTCAACGACTGATTTTTAGCCAAGAAATTAATCCTAGGTAGCAGCTTAAGGCCTTCCCCTGAAACCACAAAACGGTCATCCTCGGCTGATAAGGCATGAATTTCACTCCTACGCCTAGCCGAGGCCGCAGCAATTAAAAACACAGTCTTCAGTGTTAATAGTTTCATAGAAATGGAACTAAGTGGTTCAAACGGCTTATCACCTAGTACTTGAAGCACTAGCGATAAACTCCAAGACGGAATCACAGGAGGATTCCTTGGTCTTAGATTGCCCATGCCTTTAATTAATACATTTAATGTATTTACTTCATCACTTCCCCTCTTAGCCAAGCAAGGAATAACAGACATTAAAGCTGACTTATAACCAGCAATAGAGTTAGGCTTGAGGCTATAGGCATCATAGAGGTGACAGAGGAAATCAGCTACTACCTGAATAGATGAATCCATTGGATCAATACATCTTTTTGAGCACCATTCTGCAAATCTGTTGATTTTATAATTATATGCTCTGGAGGTTGACCCCCTCCTGGCTTTGGCCATAAACATGGCTGCTTGCTCAGAAAAGCCCTCCTTAATTCTAGATTCCTTGACAACATCCACGCAGTCAATCTGAACATTGACGGATTGTTGTGAAGGGCCTTGCCCTGGAAGATAATATCGTCCATCAGAGGCAGAGGAACCGGATTGCAGACCAGAAGGTCCAGCAGATCCGTATACCATGATCGGCTTGGCCAATCCGGGGCGATCAGAAGCACTTGGCATTCCTCTTGTCTGATTTTCTGAAGAATTTTTGGAATCAGGATTGCTGGAGGGAATGCGTATGCATACATTCTCCCCCAGCTGATAGCTAACGCATCTGTTGCGAAAGCGCTTGGATCCGGAATCGGAGAGACGTACGTCGTCATCTTCGCATTCTTCTTCGTTGCGAACAAATCGATGTTGGGTTTCCCCCAATGGTCGAACAGACGATCCGCCACACATTGATTTAGTTGCCATTCCGTGGGTAAAACACTCATCCTTCGGCTCAATGAGTCTGCTAGCAGATTTAACCTTCCCGGAATATGAACTGCTTTCAAGGTAATCTGGTGATCCAGACACCAACAAAGCAGTCTCCATGTCATCATACAGAGACTGGGCGACTTCGTTCCGCCCTGGCGGTTTATGTAAGTCACAACTGTTGAGTTGTCTGAACGAATAAGAACAATCTTGCCCTGAACTTTCTGTAAGAAATGTTCCAGGCCCAGGACTACTGCTCTTAGCTCCAGTAGATTTATATGTTCCTTTGACTGTTCCAGATTCCAAAGCCCTGATATCGTGGACTCTTCCAGGCAAGCTCCCCAGCCCTCCATCGATGCATCTGTATACACAGTCACCTGAGGGTGGGGAGGGGTTAGCATAACCCCCACCAAGAGATTCTCTGTGTCCAACCACCATTGCAGGTGATGAATCAGAGGCGCCAACACTGGCACATTCGAGTCCAGCGAACCTGTACTCTGGGTCCATTGTGTCATGAGAAATAACTGGATCGGCCGCCTGCGTAAGGCGGCCTGAGGAATGACTGGTTCCAATGAAACCATCAACCCCAGCATTCTCAAGTAAACCCGTGCCAGGACATGACGACTGTCGCACACTGACTGAATTAATGAGATGAGTTTCTGAACTCTCTCCTAAGTAGGATAAACATATCCTGTCTCTAGATCGAAGAACATCCCCAGGTAAACAAACTTCTGGGATGGAATCAGCTCTGATTTTGGGAAATTGATCATCCAGCCTAAGTCTGTGAGAGTTTTCAAAACAATCTCCAGACTGGCCGATAAACTTTCCCGGGTGTGCGCTTTCAACAGCCAGTCGTCTATGTACGTGTGGACTGCTATGCTTCTCCTGCGGAGGTATGCGGTGATCGCAAGAACCACACGGGTGAAAATCCGAGGAGCCGTGGAAATTCCGAAGGGTAGCACCCTGAATTCCCACTGTCTGCCCTGGAATGCAAATCTCAGGAAGCGACGGAAACTCCTGTGTATGGGGATGTGGAAATAAGCGTCCTTCAAATCTATCGACGCTGTCCACATTCCCCTCTCTAACCCCGCCAACACCGAGCGCACAGTCTCCATCTTGAAACTGGGCGTCTCTATGAACTTGTTCAATGGCTTGAGGTTGAGAATTGGTCTCCACCCTCCGGTGTTCTTTGTTACTAAGAACAGGGTTGAATAGAAGCCCGGACACCTCTGTGCCGGCTGAATAGCTCCTTTTTGTATGAGGGAATTTATTTCCTCCTCGATACACAACCTTTGATCTGGATCTCTCGGATTTGGAGTCCAGATCGGCACTAGAGACAGTCGCGATGGCGGGCCTGTCATCCAATCGGGATGATACCCGACTGAAAGCCATCGCAAGACTAAACGGTCCTGAGTTAACCGTTCCCACTCTTGCATGTGGTCGGCTAGCCGGCCTCCCACCGGTCCACCTAGGGATAGAGGTGGACATAAGGAGTGCAAGAGCGGCACTGTCTCCTCTGCCAGAAACACCGACGCGGTTCTCACCGCGGTAACCGTCCCATCAGGAACGATTACCCCGCCCAGATCCTCGCGCGCCACGACCAGCACCGCGCACCTCGGTGCGCGGGCGGCTGCCTGGCTGACTGCGCCTGAGGAGCCTGCGCCCCCCTCGCTGCTGGCCGAATCGCACGCGGCCGAGGCCGGCGCTGCGATGGTGGTTGGCCTCTGACCTGGCCACTACCACCTCGAGCCTGCAGGGGACGATACGCAGGGGGTGCGGCGCGAACGTTGGCACGACGAAGCACCTCAAACTGCTCGCGCAGCGCCCTCTGGTTATTGACCAGAGTAACCGTCTCCTGGAGGTGCCTACACCCCTCACCTCCAGAGACCAGGACCTGTCATAGGCGTACGTAGTAGCCTATTGTATAGGTCCTGGGACGGGCACAGATTATCCAAGGCAAAAGTGCGCCTTGCCCGGACACTCCTGGTCACCGCCCGCGTCATACAGTCCAGAGCCAGGTTGATACCATCCTGGATGGCTCGCTGGACTGTGACCGGACTTGGCTAACGCGATGCGGATGCTGTTACTACCCCTTGTAACAGCTGGGAGACGTGGGACAGAGCGGCAATCGAAGCCCCGGCCAGCACCAGCGACACTCTCGGCAAGCCGAGGTATGCGGTACCGCTGGCCTTCAGCGCCCAGGGCCACAGTCTGAACCGTGGATTCTACCCCTGGGAGAGTAGAACCGTGGAAAAAAGGCGCCTGTATTCCCCGCGAGGGGTGCACAGACGTCATAATCCATGTCCACGTCTTCAGACGGCGACCCCAACAGGTAATCCTCATCCTCCTGGCCAGACAGATTAGACTCCGGGTCAGCAAAGAGAGCTAACCCGGACTGGCCAGGGAAGGTGCCATACGAGGTACTGGCACCCGCGGTGTGCGGATACCCCTGGACTGATAAGCAGCCCGCGGGTTCCAGCGACGACCGTCCACGGTCCCTATTGGGCGCGGCAATAAGCCTGCTGCCAGGGCCGTGGAACGCCCCCTCTAATGGGGCCACCTCTGAATCTTCAAACAACGGAAGCGTACTAAGGAACGTTGATTCAGAGGTGGGGATTACCTGCTCCGAAGCAGATGATGAGGTCAATAAAGGATTTGGTCCAGGAAGCATGCCACGAAGCAACTCTGGAACCAAATCCTTGATTGTCCTCCTCATCTCTCCCAACATCTCGGTCCGGAAGGCCTCCATGTCCACCGCGGACGAGGCCTTCCTCTTACCCTTCTTACTTACACCCTCTTTTTTCAGCTTCTTCTTCTCCTCCTCCACCTTGTCCTTCGCCTGCAAGCACAAGAATTCGGACATTAGCTCGCCCCCCCAGTGCTTACATATCTCGCAATTAAGCAAGGGACCACAGGGGCTACACTGAAAACAGAGATGAGGGCCAAACTTGTCCCTCAAAAATCGTCCACAGGACGCACAACCAGGTCTCTGAAAAAAGGCCAAAGGACGAGGAGTATGAGCAAACTAGTTAAGCTTAGAAAACTCACCAACTCAAGAGAAGGAAAATGATCATAAAGATCATAATTTATCAGAAAACCAGCTTCGGACAACTTTAATTGTTAATAAAGAGCAATGCTGATTATGACGTCATTAATCCTATGACAGGAAAAAATCGATCCCCAACAAACATCCCAGTGCAAGGACGAATTGTATCTCTAACCAGAACATGTGCAGAATGGACATTTCGACTACACAAGCATCAGATATATACTGATAACAATGGCAAATAAAGTTAATTATCTCCCTTTCCTCTAAATAATTAACATCACCTCATATCAATAATTAGATACCTGACACCTTGTCTAGACAAACCATCCAACCTGATGAACTGGAGCACTCCACCACTGAACGCCTCTTAACTCTCTCCACCTCTAGGGGAAGGAATTGGATCAAGAGGGCAAAGTGAGAAGACCTTTATAATAGGCCTCCAACTCACTGGACATAGAATTTTTGGTTAGATAACCTAACAGTATTAGTAGGAAATGGAACGATGGTGGAGAGACACAAACCCTCTGCTGATGTCATGTCCATAATATTTCTTCACACAGACCTGTGGACATAAACACAAAGAGAGATTAGTCTTATATAGCACCTAGTTGAAATAAACCAACTAATCAAGGCGCTTATCACGTTTAGCGCGAGTCCCGGAAACACATTACAACGGGACAAAACTCGCTAATTTTACTAGAAGTCACCTGATTTAAAGGTCCAAGGCCCTCCTGTGGCGAAGTTACTCTCTCTGCCATCTTTCTCAGGTATCAACAGTTCTGAATTTTGCCAAAAACGCTTATAATTGAGCTACAAAAAGCACTATCACAAAAGCATGTGTTGTCTCTCAGCCAATAAATTAGCAAAGAGGAAGTGCTAGTCTGCGCATGCGCGGTGGTGGGGCTGGCATCCGCCAGACTACGCTCTGACTCCCTGCCCAGTAGGGGCACCTAACTGTTTTAATCTGAGTGTTTATTGAGTGAAAGCCAATATTTAGCAATATCAAAAGTATTAGGGAGGTAAGTATACTCTTGATGTGAAAATCAGAAATTTGAAACCCTCACCCTCCCATTTTTGTCATATTATTACTACTATTATAGATTTTTAAGATTTACTGGAATGCTCTGAATACAGATTTTTTAAATCACGCTTGAAGTTGTGGAATCATGGTGTACTGCTACATCCTATCTTGTGCTAAAATTTGACAAGTAGTTTCCGAGATATCCACTGATCCAAAATTTGACCTGATCGCAATCCAGGTTATCTTATCCATATCACAGCCATAGTTCAGAAATTCTCTGGGATGGTAAGTTCCTTTACTGTACCAAAATTTGTGAAATATTCAATATCCGAGTATGAAAAGCACTGGAATGCCTGACTCGGTAATCAAACCATTCCTTCCAATTTGACCCTTTACAATGGTTATACCGGTCAAAACCGGCCTCATTACAGTCTTGTGGAATGTCCATTTACGGGCAAAAAGAATACAATTTCTGAAAAGTTACCACTGGGATAACAGGCTCCATAACCAAGCCAGTCACTCCAGTGATAAATTTTCAGAAATTGTATTCTCTTCGCCTGTAAATGGTCATTCAACAGGCAGGTATTTCAATTTTCTTGACCAAATTTGATCATTAAAGGGTTAAAAGTTTCTAACATATTCTTTCTACTAAAGAGCATGTTAAGTCACACTATCAGTTCTAAGAGAAAAATACCAAAATAAATATTGAAACATATGATACCTGTTGTTTGAGAGCCTCTTTGTCATTGGTCAGCTCTTCTATCATAATCTGCGCTTGGTCTCTTACAGGCGCAACATCAGACTGCTTCGTCTGGAACAAACACAATAAGCCATTGATTATCAAAGAAACATACAGACAATACAGTAAAGCCCAGAAATAACTTTACAATTCCAAAGCAAAATAAAAATAATTGTTGAATATTTTGAACATAACTGGATTAATCAGCAATGTTTTCCAATCCAATTACCTTCAAAATATTCAACAGAACATTTCTTACATTGTATAGCCTACACATCTTGTCTAACCCTCTAACTCATATTAGGCAAAAATGGCTTCTGCAGTGGTCTTACGAAATGTCCATTTGCAGAGCAAGAGAAGCCTATTTTTGAAAAATTTACCACTGGAATAACTGGCTCGATAACCGAGCCAGTAATTCTAGTGGTAAATTTTCAAAAATAGTCTTCTCTTGCTCTGCAAATGGACATTTTCTATGGAAAAAACCTAATTCGAGGGCTAAAGAGTCAATGTAATTAATAATACAAATAATTATGAAAGCATATTTGACTGATGGATCAGCTTAAATGAATGGAGGGATCCAATACACCACTCAAGTATCTGATGTCATGAGCAAAATACCTCACATGTTTGCTGGCATCATAATTATAATGACATCACAATTATAAGCTCAATTAGGAAAATCTAAGTCTGTCCCTAAATTGTACAAATTCTATGTCTTTAATGAATTTTACAATTTAATTAAACATTCTGTTGAATATTTTAAAACTAATTTGGAACCTCTCTCTACCATAGGAGCAACAGGCCCAATTCAACCAAACTAAATTTTAAAATATTCAAAAGCTTACCTGTTGTTTGGCTGAAATCTGAAATCTCGGGATTCAGGTTTCAAAAGTTTCAGATTGATTCCAACATGCATAAAAAGTAGGCAGACCTTAGCTTGAACTTGGCGGGGCACAGCTAGAACTGGATCCCTCTATTGGCTGCACATACTTTGCAACCAGTATTAACCCGTAACACTCATATCCACCAAAAACTGTAGTGGTCTTGAGACATGTTAATTTGCAGAACAAGAGAAGACTATTTTTGAAAATTTACCACTGGAATGACTGGCTCGGTAACCGAGCCAGTCATTCCAGTGATAAACTTTCAAAAATTGTCTTCTCTTGGTCTGCAAATTGACATTTTCTTTGAAATTTTTTTAAAATTTTCTTCAAGAAATTCACGGGTTAAAGGCATTAAACCACCTCATCATCACATTATGTATTTATCTACCTATCTACCCACAATCTGAAATGGAGGGGAGCCAGGTGAAAGGAAACAGATGTTAATCCTTTAATGGGCAAAATTGGACAAGAAAATTTTTTAAACTTATTAGTGAGTGTCCATTTGCAGGCCAACATAAAAATATTTCCGAAAATTTCACAATGAAATAACTGGCTCAGTTATTCAGCCAGTCGATTCAGTGTGAAGTTTTAAAAAATAGTCTTCTCATGGCCTGCAAATGTATATTCGTCAAGACAACTGGAGAACAGTTTTGAATGACTTGGCCATTAAAGGATTAAGAATATTCTGTCTTTAATAAATCTATCAAATCTATCTTTAATGTATAACGTAAAATTATTTGATACGTCAATAAGCACTACTTATTATTTACCTGTCTGCCTGCTGAATTTCTGCAGACTACATCTTCTATGGGTTTTAATTCTGGACAAGCTGAACATTTTGAAAAAAATTTGATTGAATGTTGATGGTGGCTAAACCACCCACAAATTCCAGTCAACTTGTTTTCAAATTATTCAGCAGGTCCAGAGTTATTGCCCATTGAAATTACTGTCTGGTGACTTTCAGCAGTCAGAGAGTTAATGGACCTTTCCAGTTCTAGCTATGCCCCGCCCATCTCTACAGCTAAGCTCCACCCACACCTCACTTGTGTTGGGATAGAATGATCTCTGAACTCACTGACTATCATTTCCAAAAAATTATACATGTAAGCTGTTGAATATTTTGAAACTAATTTGACTTGGTGCTGTTGCTGCCTATGGCAGCGACAGCGCCCAGTCAAGAGTTAGTTTCAAAATATTCAACAGCATGTTTCTTAAATAGCAAGAAAATACACTTCGTACAACTTGTCGGACTATGAAGCGTTAAAGAAGGCTTAATCGAATCATTCATGACATCATGATTATGACAGCAGCACACACGTCGCGTAGTCGATTATGACATCATATAATTGAGTGGCGAAATGGATTCATGAATTTGCATAAATAGTGGTAACTTGATCTGAGAGAAAGCGCGATCAGTTAACGCTTTATTGGTCAAGCCGGCCAAAACCGTCCTCTGCAGTGGTCTTGTGGAATGTTAATTTGCAACCCAAGAACACTATTTAAAAAAATTTTAACACTGGAATGGTCAGTGGGAAATTGTCAAAAATTGGCTCCTCTTGTCCGTTCAATAAGTGACTAACCAGATTTTGTTAACAAAATTTGATCATTAAAGGGTTACTACACCTGTTGTTTCTGTCTGTCCATTCTCAGCTCTTTGCTTTGTCTCAGTTGTCTATTCTGTTCTCTTAGCTCTTGTACGACTGATTCTAAAGACATTATTCTTGTGTTGGCTTCATCCAGACGGCTACTGCATTGCTCGTATTCATTCTGTTAATTATACATAAGTTGGATTACAGATTTTGTTAGCTTTGATAATTCAGGTCACATTTGTTTGAAACTTGATGTTCATTTTGAAAACAATGTTGCTGTAAAATAGCATGGGTTATCTTTTTGTGATTTTAGCCCCGCACATTTAGACAACATTGCTATGAGTTTGAATCGGTTATTAACCTTTACACACTTATATCAGCCGAAAACAGCTTCTGCAGTGGTCCTGAGAAATGTCAATTTGCAGATCAAGAGATTATTTTTGTTACATTTACCGCTAGAATGACTGGCCCAATAACCGAGCCAATCATTCCAGTGTTAAAATTTAAAAAATAGTCTTCTCTTGGTCTGCAAATAGACATTTTCTATGAGAAAATTGAAATTTTTGGACCAAATTTGAGGAGAACAGTGAGATTGATTTTCAACACAACAACACTAATGATATTTTAGTACGGGGATGGTGTATGGAAGGAGCTGTCACTCAAGAAGTGGTTACTCAAGGAGCCATCACTCAAGTATTTGATGTCATGATGAAATACATCTCTCAAAAATGATGTAGGACAGTCACAAAACTTGCAATACTCCATCCATCAGGAAAGTGTCTGAATTGAATGTCTTTCATAAATTTATAATTCAATAAACACTTTGTTGAATATTTTGAAACTAGTTTGACTGGGAGCTAGCTGTTGCTGGAATACGCAACGCCTCCCAGTCAAATTAGTTCTAAAATATTCAACAGCTTACTTGAATGTTTACCTTGAAATTGAGATTCAGGTACTTAATGGTTGAAGATGTTAAATTTGATTCAAAGTAGGCGGAGCATAGCTAGAAAGGGATGTGTCATAGCTTGTCACTGACTAGCATCTCATTTTCACGTCACATGTTTTGTTGGAGAAAAATGACAAAGGACATGAAGTTAATTAATTTGAGTAATATTTTAAGATTAGATTGGATGGTCGATGAGATCCAATCGCAATGTGTTAGGGATGGACAGTGTTATGATTTGGTTTCGGCAAAATCAGCCCATATTCGTCAGAGTTATCTCCCTTGAAAAGCTAAAGTTCGTCAAAATTTTCTTGTCCGGTGCAGATCTTGAAGATTTTGAACCTACACTCACAATTTTTTGTTTAGCAGATTTCTTAGGGATAGACGAAGTGTCATTTATCAAAGACAAACTGTTCAATTTAGCGTTCCTCAAACAATGCCTGCGGGTGTATGTTGAGTTTCACTAAAACTCTTATTCTTTGAATAATCTTGCTCTAAAACCAATTTTACTGCTTAGATTTTAATCTGTTGCATGCCCATTTACCTCTACGTACCACAATTCACAGGATGAAATATGTACACTAAAAGCAGTTTATAGCAAGGTACTGTCAGATTCTTGTCAACGTTTCAATCATATGATTTTTCAAACAATAGAGGAATCCATTTCTAACACCTGACATGTGAATGAGATGTCAGTCAGAATGACAAAACATCTGACGTGTGAATGGGATGTCAGTCAGAATGACAAAACACCTGCCGTGTGAATGAGATGTCAGTCAGAGTGACAGAACACGTGACCTGCGAATGAGATGGGACATGAAGGACTATTTCTTATAGCACCCAGTTGCCAACATGGGAGGAGAGATTATTTTTATAGCCCTGGCAACATGGGAGCAGGCACTGAGGAAGTGGTCGAATAACAGTTACACTGACTGACAAATCCTTGATAAATCTAAGAGAGTACCTCTAGTTTATAATACTCTGATTTCCTGTTCATCAGCATACTGTCTACATCCTTCATTCTGGCCTCCTCATTAGCCTTATTCTCTTCCATCTGTCTGTCTTTGATATCTAGCCGTTTCTGGAGTTGTTCAAGATGCCCTCTTAAATTGATGCTGCTTGCTGATGTTTTAATAGCCTGCATTAACTGAAAGCATCATAAACATGTAAGTTTTCATTGAACCCTTTTATACCAAAGTCGGTCCAAATCGGCCTCTGCAGTAGGCTGGAGGAATGTCCATTTGCAGGCCGAGACATTACAATTTTTGAAGAATTTCAGTGAAATGACAGCCTCAATAACTGAGTGAGTCATTTTAGTGGTAAATTTTCAAAAATAGTATTCCTCTTGGCCTGCATATGGACATTTAATAAGCAGACAATTTGATTTTCAGAAACAACTTTAGCCATTAAATGGTTAACCCTCTTGTCAACGTAACCAGTTAATGCTCAAGCCAGCCAAAAAACGACATCTGCAGTGTTCTTGAGGAATGCCCATTCGCAGGCCAACGAGCCAGTCAGTCTAGTGATAAATTTGAAAAAGAGGCCCAAGGGGCCTGTATCGCTTACCTGGAAAATGGGCAATTCAACTAGAATGGCCATCAACAGTAAGTAGAACCATAAGGAGTTAAGTAGAATTGTAACAAGAAGACAGAGGCCATGTTTCTTTATGTATCAACTTCTCTTGAACAAACTTTAATGGCCCTTAGGCCCTAATCATTTCTCCAAAATTTTAGCACAATCCATACAGCAGTTTTGGAGACGAAGTCGCTTTCATGAAAACCAGGCCACCCAAGATTGCCATCAAACGATTTGGCCAATCAAGTTCCTTTGAACAAACTTGGCTCAGCTCATGCCCTAAATGATATTTCATGAGTCTGAATCAATCGCTCAAACAGTTTAGGAGATTTTTAAGACGTTTATAAAAATCAGCCAAAATCCAAGATGGCCGGCAGCTGAATTGGCATCCGTTTGAACAAACTTGGATCCCTATGTCCTAATGATGATTCCTGCCAAATATACTTGAAATCAGGCCAGGGGTTCTCGAGAAGACATTTTAAATTTCCAATTGTTTTAGTATGGGAGTTTTTGGTGGGAAAACGATCCAAGATGGCTGCCAAACCGTCCATGTGACAGTTTCAAGTGGCAAATTTGAAATCAGCATAGGCAAAAACGCAATAAAACCGGCTTCAAAATCCATCAAATAAAAAAATCCAAAATGACCGCCATCACGCTACATAGTGATTGGACCAGAGCGGTCATGATTTTTTACGTGTCAACTTCTCTTGAACAAACTATAATAGGCCCTATTCCCTAATTCCATCTCCCAAATGTTGGCCCGATCTCTTCAGCGGTTCTGGAGTTGTTTTCGGAAAAACTAGGTCATCCAAGATGGATGCCAAACTATTTGGCCAATCAAGTTCTCTTGTACAAACTCGGGTCAGCTCTTGCCCTAGATGATATCTGATGAGTTCTGAATCGTTCCCTCAAGCGGTTTCGGAGAAGATTTTTAAAGACATTTCTAAAAAGATCGGCCAAAATTCAAGATGGCCGCCCGGCCAAATTGCCTGATCGGGATTCGTTTGAACAAACTTGGATCTCTGTGCCCTAAGGATGTTTCATGTCAAATATAATTGAAATCAGCCCTTCGGTTCTTGAAAAGAAGTCATCTAAAGGAAAAATTGATGGATGGACGATTACCACGGCATAAGCTCAAATGGTCTTTCAGACCATGAAAGGCCAAGTGAGCTAGAAATAGTCTTCTCTTGGTCTGCAAATGATGTGTACATGCCTTTAATGGTGGTCAAGTCATGGTGGTCACGAGAAATATCAATTTGCAGGTCAACAGAAAAATATCTTCATAAATTTCAGTGGTATTTTTACAAATATGGTAAGCTCTTGCATGTGTCTTGGCCTGCAAAACAACATTCACGGAGACACAATGTAAATTTTCTCGAAAGATCTCGACCATTAACCCGTACCACTCTGATGTCAATATTCTATCATTTACTGTGTCAATAACAAAGAAACTGGTGTATATTTTTCAACAATTTTGGTGGAAGATGTTGCTGTCTACGACAGCACCATCTTCCACCAAATTTGTAGAAAAATAAATACGAGTTCATCTTTTACTTTAATTTGAAAATTTTAAACTTTGACATTAGAGTGGCTAAGGGGTTAATTGTAATAAGTAGCGTTTTGAGAATGTTGAGGCGCTGATGACATGAGGGGTTAATATGGATATGGCTGAATGATAATGCATAAAGGCATGTATATAAGAGACTATTGAAATGTTCACAGATTTGCAGTCCATTTGGTAGTGTCTGTTCAGCTTTCATACTCTACTATTAGTTATATTTGGCTTTCGACTGACTACAAACAACATATACTGATCAGGCATATATAATGTCCTGCAAAAGAACACATAGCAGTAGAGAGACAGACTTCCAATTCAAGCACATAAAATAAGATGTCATAATCTTTTAGAAAACCTATTCAAACTGAATTCACATTTCTCTTCCACCTGCACCTGCTAAATCACGCCGGAAATGTCGTGGAAAGTGGGGTGGAGTGTGTCTGGACACTCACCCTCACTCCCGCCCGCATGCACCCATACTCATGTACAGTACACACTGGTGATAACCATGTTAGCTATAGAGTACTTTGAAATTAAATTAAAATAATTTAACTGATTGTTCATGGCTAACCAATATGTTCCATCTAGCATCGATTTTTAATCAACAGGTATACCAAAATATAGTGGCCCTCTACATTGCATACCTGGTGATTCTCTTCTTGTAGCCTCTTTACTTCAGCAATAAGCTGTGAATAGTTCTCCTGTCCGACGATATCACTGCCTCCATTTTCCATCTACAAAACAACCAATCAGTGAAATAAAATATGTGCATCACTGTGTAGGGAAGGGGCCTTTCCAGTTTTTGCTGAGCCCCACCCACATTTAGCTAAGCTCCACACACACCTCGCTCATATTGGGATTGATAACTCTCCGACTATAAATTTCCAGAATACTATACAAGGAAATCTGTTGAATATTTTGGAACTAATTTGACTTGGCGCTGTTGCTGCCTTCAAAATATTCAATAAAATGTTTATTAAATGGTAAAGACATACAATTCGTACGTATTGGAATATTAAGCACTAAAGACACACTATTTTGAATTATTCATGATGTCATGATTATCACGTCAGCCTCCACGTCACTTAGCTGATTATGACGTCATATAATGGATGGAGAAACTTGGAAAGGTCTATTATAGCAACTACTCCATAAATGTGTTACTCATGAATGTAAAAACTGCTCACATTTTCTCATTAATCCATTAACCTTATAGTCTAGTCGTAGGAGCCAGTTTTGGTGGATCAACCCAGACAAAATTCCCACCTAAGTCTTTTTTGTGTCATTCGATTTGTAAGGTCACCCAGAATCACATACTAAAAACCCCCATCGATCCATTTTGGGCGGAATTTTTGGCGAGGTTTTGAATTTTAGCATGTTTTTATTTTCTTCTCAAGCCACTTTTATAGATATCTTAAATCTATGTTCACGATCTTCTTTAAAATCATATTTAACATCTCATTTGTCGTATTACCTGTAACAATACATTATTAAGGTGTCTCATGATAGATTTAACTTGAATTTGAATATCTCGTTGTTTATAATTTTAATAATATTTGTTCCAGGGTAAATTTAGAAAACTTGTTATCAAGTAAATCAAACACCATTTCTGCGAAGTCATAATTATACCGAGTGTGTATAATGACTTGACTTCATTCTTCTTCATGAAACAACATAAAATACATATTTCTTATTGATTTAAAGTAGCGAGTCCTGAGATTTGGGCTTATACAGTTTAGTTAATTAAGCAATTATACATATCTTGTGGTCATATTCACTCGACACCAGTATCATTGATACGATGAGTGGAATTGATTCTATTAATAGTGGCAGTGACTGTGACAGCGCTCATCCTCGTGTTATACAATATGAGAAATGCGACCCTCCAATTCCTGTGAGGAGAAAGAGTCTTGAAACACTAATCCATTTCAGTGATATTCAAAATTATGCCCGATCCCTGGTCCCTTGAGATCCGCAGTCGCCTTGAGAGTTGTACAGATTTAGTTTCAGAAAAAGCAGTTTATCATCGTTTTTGCTACAGGAAGTTCATGCGCACATTGCCGACCGCACCGTTTGTGGGGCGACTTGCCGATGATGAAATGGGACATTAGTTTGATGTCTTGTACAATTGGCTATAAAATGTTTGTGAATTAAAATTATACACAATTGTTGATATTCATGCGATGATGGTGCGGAAGTATTTTGTCTGACGACACTGAAACGAAAGCTCAACGAGCATTATGGTGATCATGTATTTTTCGCTGAAGTATTGGGTAGAAAGGACGTTATGGCAAATTACATCATCAATGAAAAGTGATACACCGAAAGGCATGAGGCAAAATGCAAAGTAACAACAAAGAATCTGAGCTGTTGAGTGACAAGGAATAATTTATTTTTTTTACATTTGTATTATTTTAGAATGTTGAATGTGGTGTTTTGTTTGAAAATAGCAAACAACACTGTTTTCCGCTACCATGACACATCAGATTTCACACATGATGTAAAAATGGTCCTCAAATTAAAACCTGTGTAGAAAATTCTGCCCAAATGGGATCAATGGGGATTTTTAGTATGTGATTCAGGATTAATGTCTGCTTCGAATGACACCACAAAACCGTAGGTGGGAATTTTGTCACGGTTCACACCCCTCAACAACTAGGCTATTAACAGACTAGTTTTAGCTATGCCTCGCCCATTATCTAGCTAAGCTCCACCCACGCTTTGCCTGTGTTGGGATCGATCAAACCATGAACTCACTGAATCTCAAGTTCCAGAAAACTATACAGGTAAACAGGTGAAGATTTCGAAACTAATTTGACTGGGTGCTGTTGCAGCCTATGGTAGCAACAACACCCAGTCAAATTAGATTCAAAATATTTAACAGAATGTTTATTAAATAGTAAACACATACAATTCGTACAACTTGACGGACTATTAAGCGTTTAAGAAGGACTATATCAGGCCATTCATGATGTAATTAATTATGACATCAGCCTATATGTGACGTAGTTTCTTATTATGTCATATGATTGACTGAGAAACTTGATCCCTCCATTCTCAGACCAGGACGCCATACATGCTTGGCGTAGGCCTCGTCCAAAATGGTATTCTCTCAGCCTGCACATAGACATTCACCCACCAAATACTGTGATTTTCTTCAACAACGTTGACCATTAAAGAAATAAACTGCACACAATAATTCTCCATACATATTAAGCATCCCATTTTGAAAATCTGGGAATATCAAATTAATTCTCATTTCATATTCAAGAAGCGTCTTTTGAAAATGTGGTTGTTATCATAGATTTGACATTTCAGATGCAACAGAGCTCCGGGTAAAGCTTAATTTTAATATTTAAACTTGAAGTTGAAAAGACAAAGACCCTAAGGCATGTAAGACGATCATTTAAAACAGAAAGGTATATAAGTGCATGGTGGTTCTTAATGAAACAAGAGGCCCAAGGGGGTTGAAGGGCGTGTATCGCTCACGTGGAATTATTGGCCACTGGCACAACTGAACAAAACAAGATGACCACTGGAAAGGTTTACCAATCTGATTTTTGTGAAGAAGGTTTAAACAAGTTTTATTAAAAGTGGCCCGGTGGTTAATAAGATGGCCACCAAACACACTACATTTTGATTGATCCATGGTGG
The DNA here is from genome assembly GCA_034401795.1 of Chaetoderma sp. LZ-2023a. Lineage (NCBI taxonomy): Eukaryota > Metazoa > Mollusca > Caudofoveata > Chaetodermatida > Chaetodermatidae > Chaetoderma > Chaetoderma sp. LZ-2023a. The sequence continues at coordinate 43,212,192 of CM067372.1, forward strand.
CAATGGTTCTTTTTAAGCATCACGTTTCCATGGACAAACTTTAATGACCCGTAATCGCTAATCATATCTCTCAAATTTCAGCCTGATCTGTTTAGTGGTACTGAAGGTCATTTTCGTAAAAAACTAGGTCATCCAAGATGGCCATAGAAACATTTGGTCAATCAAGTTCCCGTGACCAAACTTTGTTCACCTTTTGCAGCAGGTGATGTTTCATGAGTTTTGAATCGATCATCCCCCAAGCGGCTTCGTAGATTTTTAGACGTTTCGAAAAATGGGCCAAAATCCCAGATGGCACCAAATTGGCCGATTGGCTTCCTTTGAACAGGCTTTGATCTCTTTGCCCTAACGTTACTTCCTGCCAAATATAATTGAAATCGGTCCAGTGGTTCTCAAGAAGACATTTTTAATTTCATATGGCTTTAGTATGGGTGTTTTTGTAGGGAAAGGATCCAAGACGGTCGCCAAACCGTTTATCCGACAGTTTCACAAGTGGAAATTTGACATCAGCATACCCAAAAACCTATATAAAACCAATTTCGGCTTCAGAATCCATCAAATAAGAAATTCCAAATCGTAGGAGCATGGAACTATGTTAGATTGATTCATCGGGCTTGGAAACATTGGTCTTGATACCAAACTGAAGACTCTATGATATCGTCAATAATAACCCGTATACAACTATCATAATTAGTAGTTATATACAATGGAGATAGAGATCTATAATGAATCAACTCACCCGAGTTTCAAGATCCACTTTCACCCAACTATTTGGATCACATTCTGGAGATGCTGATCGAAACAAGATCTGATCACGTTCATGCTCAACACGTTTTATTTTGCCCAGTAACATGCCAACCTCTTGCCTATAATTAAATAAAACAAAATGTAAACTATGCATCATTGTATTGAACAACCATACTGCGTGAGGTTATGCCGGTATATATGTATATATATATATATAAACATTAACCAAATTACTGTGCGAGGTTATCCCTGCATATAAACATTAACCAACATACTGTGCGAGGTTATCCCTGCATATATATATATATATATATATATATATATATATATATATATATATATATATATATATATATATATATATATATATATATATATATATATTAACTAACATACTGTGCGAGGCTATCCCTGCATATATATATATATATATATATAAACATTAATTAACATACAGTGCGAGGTTATCCCTGCATATATATATATATATATATATATATATATATATATATATATATATATATATATATATATATATATATATATTAACCAACATACTGTGCGAGGCTATCCCTGCATATATATATATATATATATATATATATATATATATATATATAAACATTAATTAACATACTGTGCGAGGTTATCCCTGCATATATATAACAAGAATTCTGCGGAATTAAATGTCTCGTCTGTCTCCTGTTTGTCAGTTACCTTTACCTTTAACCTTCTGCCCTCAATGTTATCATGCTGCCTCCTATCATTAGAGGTAACCATGTATCCCAGTTTGGTTCCAATTGGATCAGGCATTGCTGAGATATAAGGCAATAACTTTTGTTTAATGCAAAAACGTAACGTAAAATATTAACAAAGATTATACCGTGCCCTTTGACCCCCATAACCTTGACCACATGATGTCTGCATCAACATGCTGCTTCCTTTTGATGTATATCACCATGTACCTAAGTTTAGTTCCAATTGGATATGGCATTGTTGAGATATAAGGCAATAACTTTTGTTTAACACAAAAACTTAACATAAAATATTAACAAAGATTATACCGTGACCTTTGACCCCATACCCTTGACGTCATGACCGCTTTATTGGTGGGCTGCTTCCATTCAATGTATATCACCATGTACCCAAGTTTGGTTCCAATTGGATCAGGCATTGCTGAGATATAAACTTAACTTAAAAGTTTACGCCGCCGCCGGAAAAGTGATACCTATGTCTCGATCCTGCTTCGCAGGCGAGACAAAAACATTATATATAAACATTAATTAACATACTGTGCGAGGTTATCCCACGCAAAAACACACCACCACTAAGTATCGCATTGTCAACGCATATGGCCCAACTACCGAAAAGGTCAAAGCGAATCCAGCATTATTAGATTCCTTCTATGCAGAACTGAGCTCAGCCATTACAATCCCAGCCAGATGGCAACTGTTTGTGTGTGGAGATTTCAACTCCAAGCTGGGTAAACTCAGAATTGTGGACAAAAGTTCAGGGCTTGGCTTATGCATGGGATCGTATGGAGAGGGGACATGCAACAGCAATGGAGATGCGCTGGTTCCATTCCTTAGTTCCAATGGCCAATTTGTCACAAATACAGCTTTTAAACACCCATGCCTCACCGGACAACATGGACCGGACAAATTGCTGATCGCAAAGCCCTACCGGGTTCTAAGGCTACAACAGCTGTCTTCAGTCTCATAGACTTCATACTATGCAAGACAGAAGCAAAACCCCTACTTCAGAATGCTCGTTCATATGGAGGCACAGACCTCAATTCTGACCATAAGCCAGTCATTACATGCCTTCAGATGAACGACCTCTACCTGATGTATAAACGCCATACCAGGCAAGAGGGTAGAGTCACCTACAAGCTACCCAAGCTTATCAGTGACACTGACACTCAAATGCCATACAAAAAGCCCATGGGGAGCAGATAGCTGACATCTACGTCAGCTCCAATCTGAACGAAGCCCTAACCAAAATACTGAAATCTATGGAATCATCAGCTACCAGCACCATAGTTGTTCTTAAAAACAAGCGAACTAGGTATACTGACGACCCTCTAGTAGTAAAACTGTCAGCAGAGCAGAAAGCGTTACGGCTGCGCATCTATCAGTGGCTAAAGTGAAAACCGCACCAAACTACGCCGGGAGCGCAATGACATTCTGCGCTCCCATTAGTGAATGCTTAAAAGATTTTGCTATTCAACAAGCAGACTCTGTAACAGATGAAATCACTGTCAAAGCCCTGAAAGATGGATGTGCATCTGGACCTGATGGCATGAGCAATGAACTATTCAAATATGCAAGTGACATTATCTCAAAAACGATCATGCGCCTAATTAATTCAGCTTTTATGCACCATCGACGCTGTAGGCCAAGGCAACCGTACCTCACTGCCCAAGCCCAAGAAGCCACCTGGCCCTCCAGCCAACCTGCGGCCCATTGTGCTCCTCAACAGCATACGGAAAATCCTATCCAATGTTAGTCTATGCCACATCTGAGACAAGATCGATGACTTCACCGGATCATGTCAAAGTGGCTTCAAACGTGGATGCAGCTGCACAGACATTGTATGGGCACAACACATGCTTGTGTCGGTAGTCATGTCCAAACACTGGGACCTCCACAGAATGAGCATTGACATGTCATGAGCCTTCGACACAATTAAATGCTCAAAGATCCTAGATGTACTACGCCAAGCCAGTTGCAATGAAGATGAGCTACGACTAGTGAGCCACGAAGCTGAGAGTACAAGTCAAGTCAGTGAAGTTTGCAGAGTTTGAGACATCAATCGGCTCCCCACAGGGAGATGGTCTATCTCCAGTACTTTGTTACCTTGCTGCTGCACTGAAATCCGTACGGGAAAGTTCCACAAGCACAAACCCCGCAGCGTCAATACTGAGTATGCCGCTAGAGATGGAATGTGCCGATGATGTAGCCTTCATAGATGAGGAAAAGAAACCCCTTGACGACCTTCTCCCAATAGCTGCAAGCAAACTAAAAATTTAGAATCTCGATGAATGAATCCAAAACAGAGTTCACCAACATATACCTATCTACAAGCCATGAAACTAAAGAAAATGACGATCGGCTTTGTGGCGGCGAACCATGCAGGAAAGGTAAAATCCTGGCCCCACTGCTTTGCAGTACTGCGCGCTGCATCATGGGGAACATAGCTCTCCAGTCCTTCTGGAAGCTATGGATTCATAGATCAAAGATGCCCTTCATTAAAAGGCTATGTTTATACAATGCAACCTGTGTATCCTTGATGCTGTATAACTGTAACAGCTGGGCAGCTCCAAAGGCAGCTCTAGACAAACTCAATTCCTGCCATGGCAAACACATATGCACTATCACTGGACACCGATGGCCAGACAGCATAATTTCCAATGATGCACTATACAAGCTGTGTAATACGTCGCCGTTGTCTATAAAGGTCGGCCAGCAAAGATGGTCCATGTTTGGCCACGTGCTAAGAATGCCAAAAGAGACACCAGGTCAGAGCCCTGGAATTCGCTCTACTCGGAGCCAGTAAATACAAAGCCAGGAGAGGACGTCATTGCATAAATCTGCTAAACATGCTACGAGGTGACCTCAAGAAAGCAGGATTCAGTACACTCAAGTCAAGAACGGACCTGAGGAAGCTAAGAATTATGGCCAAGGACAAGACACAGTGGGCAAAAATGAAGGACTGATTGCAGCTCTAGGATGTTTCTACTACTACAGCCGCAGAATACAGTAATCCTACATTCACACAATGACGTCATATCACAACAATCAATCACACAATGACATCACACCACAACAATCATCCACACAATGACATCATAAGACAACAATCATTCACACATTGATGTCATACCACAACAATCATTCACGCAATGACGTCATACCACAACAATCATTAACACCAAGATGTCATACCACAACAATAGTTCACACAATGACATCATAACACAACAATCATTCATGCAATGTCATACACGAACAATCATTCACACAATGAATTCATACCACAACAATCATCCACACAATGACATCATAAGACAACAATCATTCACACAATGATGTCATACCACAACAATCATTCACACAATGAGGTCACAACACAACAATCATTCACATGATGACATCAGTCTGTGATTCTCATGAGAAATTGAGAACGACTTTCTGTACCAAAATTCACTACTGAGGAATTTAAAAATATGCAAACAATATATTTTATTTTATATAAATTTTACAAAAGCATAATTTTGTGTGCTTTGGCCCTTCACTGTTTACGTTCCCCTTTAATGCACTCATGACGAGGCCGGCCAAAACTGGCCTCTGCAGTGGTCTTGAAGAATGTGCATTTGCAGGCCAAAAGAAGACTATGTTTGAAAATTTACCACTGGAATAACTGGCTCGATAACCGAGCCAGTCATTCCAGTAATAAATTTTCAAAAATAGACTTCTTTTTGCCTGTAAATGGACATTCAATAAGTAAACATTTAAATTTTTTGAATAAGTTTAGGTTGGTGTCAAAAACTTTAAATTAAATTAAAAGATGAACTGATGTGCATTTTTCAACAAATTTTGTGGGAGATGGTGCCATCGTTTCTGATATTGACGCAGTAAAAGATAGAATATTGACATAAGAGTGGTAACGGTTAAAGGGTTAAGTACAATAGGGAACTTAATTACAGCATAATTTATGTCAAATGCAGCATTCAGAATAGTCTGTTGTCTACTTTACTATATGGGGGTAACTTACACACCTTTATGAAACCAGCCATAGAAATGTATTGTGTTTAGTTTTGTTATAAAGAAGGATTTATTATGTTACCTGTTCTGCATTGCATTACTTTCTTTCTCATTTGACACAGTCATTAGCTTTGCCCTTAGTTGCCTGTTCTCTGTGCGCAATGTTTCTACAAGTGTCTGTAAGTAAGTGATCAATGTTATAGTCAACCATTTCTTTACTTTGTTTCTTAAAACAATTTAAAACAAAGCCAGTCACAAATGGCCTCTGCAGTGGTTTTGAGAAATATTCACTTGCAGAATGAGAAGACTATTTTTGCATATTTATCACTAGAATGACTGGCTAGATAATGAGCCAGTCATTCCAACTGTGATAAATTTTGAAAACCAATCTTTCCTTAGTTTGCAAATGCACATTTTCTATGAGAAAATTGAACTTTTCTTAGACAATGTCGTGGATTAACCCTTTAATGGTCAGATTTGGTCAGAAAATTTTAATATTTTCTCATTGAATGTCCATTTACAGGCCGAGAGAATACAATTTTTGAAAATTTATCACTGGAATGACTGGATCAGTTATCGAGCCACTCATTCTAGTAGTAAATTTTCAAATTTTTTATTCTCTCAGCCTGTAAATGGCCATTCCACAAGACCATAACAGAGGCCGGTTTCGGCAAGTATGACCATTAAAGGGTTAACGGGTTTAATAAAATATTAGTACGAGAGGTGTTCAGTTTATTTTGTCACAAATTTCAAATAAGTATTTAATCAACAATAATTTATCACAAAATAATTTCATTGCAGAAGATGTTCAATTTGAAACCCATGAGCATGATATATCAGTCTACAGCGCTTAGGCCAAGAAGAAAGGGCTTTATTGATCACAGTTTGACTTAGTGCCTTCCATTCGGTTTTGAGAGCACGTTTTAGACTGTTAAGACTTGTAACTTTCCGCTTCTGTAGACGGCGCTTGACAATCCCCCAGATACTAAAGTGCATAGGGGCAGCATCCGGCGACTTCGGCATCCATTCTTCAGGGCTAATGAATTTAACCGTGTTCTGCTTTAAGTATGTTAAGCTCTTTCGTGCAGTATGAGAAGAGGCACTATCTTGGTGAAAACCCATGTCCTTCTGTTTGCTCCCTGGAAATAATTTGGGAACATCATGTTTCAAAAAGGGTCTCAAAACATGTTTGATGTAATAATCAGCATTGATTTTCACATTCCGATCAATGAATTTAAGACTGGTCTTTCCGTAATGACTAACGCCTGCCCATACCATGAAACCAGGCGCGAAACTGTTGTGTTTAACAAACTTCAACTTATCCATATCAATTTGTCCTTTCCTAACATAACAGACTCGCCGTTGTCCGTAGCTTCCACCTAGATAAAACATAGCCTCATCTGTGGTGACAAAGTTTTTCCACTTCCTCGCACACAGCTTCAGGTACTCCAGCTCCTCTTCCTCCTCTTTTCAACCTGCTCTTGGGATAGTTTATGAACCAAACATTTTTTTCTCAGTTTTGCCTTGATAACACAGTTTATGGTGTTATTTACGGATCCCAACCTAATTCCTAATAGATCACGTTGTGTCGGTGGGTTAATTCTTGCTATCATTTTCTTCACTTTGTCTATCACTTGTTTTGATACTACAGTTCGTCTTCTTCTGATTTTCAACGGAGCAGATTTTCCATGTGTTAGATTCGTCAATTGTCGTTCTTTTCCGATGTTATTCTTTACGCGATAAATGGTCCTCACACTGACACTGATATTTTCTTTCAAAAGTTCATTTCTGATCAGTGACGGCATCATTCCCCTCCTCAAAAGATGGAGAATTATACCCTCCGCTCTCTCGCTTATTTTATGTCTTGGCATATTGAAAACTTTTAACAAACTAAACTAGCGTGTCGGTAAGCTCGTGGGCTTTGTAAAAAGGTATTGTGAGTGAGACAATTGACCAAAAATGTGCAGCAAGAAATCGTGCAATCTTGTGACAAAATAAACTGAACACCTCTCGTATATGCCAAATGGATAAAATATATTTATTGTTACTAAATTCACTATCACAAGTTAAGTCAAGGTACCTTTCTCATCTGTTCACTACGTGCCATCTTCTCTAATTCACTTGTAACGACGAGAACACGACTCATGAAGTTGTTGTCCTCTTCTGATCTCATCTCGCTTACGCCAGACACAAGCCACTCTCGATGGCCATTCTCAATCCATTCAGATGGAATCAAATTCTTAAACATCACTTCCTGTAAATAGATTTCTCAAATACTATGATGCATACAGCAGCTAATTCTGCTGCTACTACTACTACTACTGATGCTGCTCTACTGATGTTACTACTACTGATGCTACTACGACTACGACTACTACTACTACTACTACTACTACTACTGATACTGCTACTGCTACTACTACTACTACTACTACTACTACTACTACTACTAATGCTACTACTACTACTACTGATGCTACTACTACTGATACTACTACTGATATTGCTACTACTACTACTACTACTACTACTACTACTACTACAACAACAACGACTACTGCTACTACTACAACCATCAGCACTATCACCACCACCAGCACAGCTACTACTATGATTACAGCTGCTGCTACTACTACTTCTACTACTACATGCTTGAAGTAATCATTTATTACCTGCTCAAGAGGGAGCATGGACTCTGCAATAGGATGTCCAGGCATGCCACGAAAACTTGTTTCCCTAGAAAATAAAACTGGATCAACGGTTGACTGATGAACGCTTGCATCGCCTTCCACTACATGAGGGGATCCGATTCCAGAAGACGCCTCCATATTTACAATCCCATGATATTCTGATGGCTGTTTTACGACTCCTGGGCCGTTGTTCAAATTAGCATTATGTGTGAGATCAGGAAATGGTGACAAAGATGTCGACATACCTAATGTAACAACGGTGCCCTCTGTTAAGATTTGAGGTATTACGTTCTCTGTCTGTTGCTGAGTGACTTTATTGATCTGTGATTCACTTGAAGACTTTATCCACTTATTTTGTTCTATTGAAGTGGGAGTATTATTGAGAAGATAGCTAGGTTCAGAGCATTGCCTATATGTTTCTCCAATAGGAATGCCTTTCCTTGATACATTTCTATAAATATTAGTTTCAATGAAGTTTTCTAACCCGTGGGTGACTGTTTTATCAGTTCTGTTCTCATGACCAGTCATAGTGTTTTGTTTTTCGTGAGTAAGATTTGTATCAGTTAGAGTTTCTGGTGAACTAAGCTGATGACCTGATGGCAACAGTAATGTCTGTGCCATGTCATTAGGGGGGGTAACTCCATTAATCCCACCCACTTCACGTTGTTCATCATCCACAGATGGCATTATTAATTGTGAGCCTTGTTTTGATAATGTAGACTCACGTAAGTTATCGAATAATTTATGCTGTAATAAAGTTGTATCAATTGGATGTTGCAATTCTTTTTCCCTTGATTGTGGTAGTCTTTGGTCTGCCAATGATGTCTGTCTTGGTTGTGGATTCATGTCATCATGCATGGTGACATTTACAGAAACTGCATGGACATCTGTGGGCATTGTCTGATTAGGTAGCAGTGATTCAGTAGGGGATTCATGTGAGAACACATCACTGCCAACACTTGGTCCTTGCTGCTCAACCTGAGATAACTGTGTATTTATAATATCACCAGATTCATGAACATGATCAGTGTTTCGTGTCAGCTGACCACTATGGCTAACAGCTGATGTATAAATCTGCGCACCAGACTCTGTGGATACGTGTAGCTCTGATTCCATAGGTGAGGTACACTGAAATCACAGAGAAGATGGTAGCGTGTAGGGTGATGGGGGTGGTGGAGAAGAACAGAAAGGGAGAAATGGAAATTATTTATAATTATATACTAAACATCATGTATTAAGTGGGTTTTTTAAATACCTTGTTTCATGTTACTGTTACTACAATGCACACTCACACATGCACACTTCTCTAGATAGCAGGACATAACAAACTCTGACTGTAGTGTTTCTGGAGTAGCTGAGTAAAGTGTATCCAACATTGGCGCCGCAAGTCAACAGGGTGTCATCTGTGAAATGTCATTGCTACCCACACTGTTTCAGTACGTACATATAGACCGCAAAATATCAGAACCTGATAGCCATAACTATGGTTTGCGTTAGATTTTTAAAGAATTTAAACCTACAGTTCTTCCTGTGTGAGGTGAAGCGGTGTGCGCGCGCGTGCGTGCGTGCGTGCATGTGTGTGTGTTTTGAAAGATTCAATGTTGTTGCAGTTTCGAATGCTTGATGGAAGACAATTCCAAAGTTTCGGCTCCGCTTTAGAGAATGTGAGTTGCCCAATGACTAAATTAGATGATGGCATGACACACATTAACTGTTCGCTTGAACAGTGATCTAGGTGAAATTTTTCTGGAAATCAGTGAAGATAGGTGCAGTGGTACAAGATCATTTAGCCATTTAAACATCAGAAGAACGTAGTCAGTGGAGCTCCTTGAGAACTGGTGTAATGTGCTCACTTACTTTTGTTCGTGTAATTAGTCGGGCTGCAGTATTCTGGGCTCTTTGGAGATGTTGTAGTTGGTTTGATCCTATGCCTATAAGCAGGGAATTTCCCTGGTCCAGTCTAGATGCAATAGTGGCATGGACAAGGGTCTTAATCATGTTTTCATCTCACATTTTCCTTATTTTGTTAATATTTCTTACATTAAAAAATAATGATTTACAAGCAGATGTGACATGATCTTCCATTGACATTGCGTCATCGAAAATTACTCCCATATTCCTAAATGGAATGTTGGCGCATCGCCAATTTGAACAGATTCAATTTCAATCTTTGGCCTCAGTTGATGCGAAGCGATCATGATTATTTATTATCTGGAAAGAATAACTGTGACGAGCTGCCAAAATATTGCGATAATGTCATCAACGTGCATTATATACAAAGAGTAATTCACTGGAGTTATTTTTGCTGTCGAAATGCTATTGATGTGCAGCGCCAATGTGGGTGCCCTTAAATGTGATCTGTATACTGCTTGTTTGATAAAGTATGTTATCTTTGTACCCTTCTTCAGGAGTCATAATTTAATGTGTTGTCTAGAGACTTTGGCCTAATGAGTTGGCCCTGAAATAATAAATTCCATTAAAGAATCAATGATTGGTCCATTTTACTGACATCTTCGAGCTTGGCATCCATCCATACAGTACAGCACATAAGTTAGAATGTTTCCAAAACAAAAACAGAAACATGTTAGTTAGTAAAAACATGATATAAAAAATATTCTGTTTAATATTTTGTACTTCATTAGTTTGGAAGCCATTGCTGCCTGAGGCCTCAGGCATCAATGGCTTCCAATCAAATTAAGTTCAAAATATTCACGAGTACATTTTATTCTGATTTGGAAACATGTTATTTCTGAACTGTACTATATATACATGTATTCTAATATGCCTGATGGAATACCTAGCTTATTATAGGCAGCAAAAGTCAGTTCTGTAATACAAATTCTCTTCAAGAACCGTGCCGTGCAGTGCTGTGGTGCCAACCAGCATTTTTCATGTAACAGACATCTAAGACAATCAATCCTTTTAGGCCTACAGATCAGGCTCAACAAATTCACTGCCGTGTAAGAAATAGTATGTTGAAAATATTGAAACTAATTTGGCTGGGTACCATGGGCAGCACCAGCTCCCAGTCAAATTAGTTTTCAAAAATGCAACAACTTTTTTTTGTATGTCTACCTAAATGGAAATAGTGGAATGTTTAGTTTGAATTCTGGCTTAGATGGTTAAGGGAGTCCTTCTTTTTGGTGGTCAGTTCTTTTGCCATCCCTAAGGATGATGCGGTAAACCAGTTTGAATGCAGTAAACCAGTTTGATTCTCTGTCATTGCTTACCTTATTTCCTTCTGAAAAACACATGTCCATCTGGGACTGTAAGAGCCGCTTCTCTTCTTGAAGTTTGTGTAATTCACATTTGGACTCTTGAAAAAGATTTGCTAGATAAAACAAAAGATAAAGCATTTTTCAGTCTGAATTTGAACCAGTATACATTTAGTGCAGATGTAAAAAAAAGCAGTCAAAATTTTCAAGATCTGGTCAAAAGAAGACAAGAAAACAGTGTTCGCGAATTTGGTTGATTTCTAATATGAAATTGAACTTGTGTGCATGGTGAAGGCGGTCATGGAGTGGATGCCAGAATTCCATGGTGTATCAGAGGTCAAGCTCGACTCGTTGTCGACTATAGTTCGCTGGTACCTGGTTCCCTATTGAATTATGATTGCAGAAAATTTGTAGCCGGGTACCAGTCTCCATTAACCCTTTCTGTCGTCTGTTTTAATGAACTATGAAAATGGGTTATTTTTGTCCGCTAAGACGACAAAAAGCGTCCATATGATATAAAGTGGGAATGAATAGGGACTTGGGAACATTGACATACAGTGGGAAAGCATAATTTCATCAAACCAAAGCGATTTAATTAAATATTGACACTTTTACATGCATTTATTCACGCCAAGCGACCGGTGTCCTCCATTTTGAAATTTATGCAAATATCGGACTAACCATCTGAACCGAGCTTGGGTGCTCGGTTGACTATAGTTGACTATTTGAAGTTCGACTGGTATTCGAGTTAGCTATAGCTAACTATGGTTAGGAGTCGAACTTGACCAAAAACGCACATTGTGAAATCCTCACCGGCAAAGTAAGAGTTTGTCTTGCAGCATTGGTGTGGTGGAAGCATTGTGAGCTATGATGCTTGGTGCTTTCGCCACTTGAGGGTTCAACTCTTTGTCAATTAACAAATAAAGTGTGGCTAAAGTATTTTTATCCTTACCTAATTTATTTCCATAACTTAATAAACATTCATTAATTGTTCAGACTCGCCACTGATTCCACAATCACATGTAGGCTAGTAAGGCTACACAGTGTTTTAGCACGCACGCGCACACCGCTGCTAAGACAGACATGCTGCTAAGACAGAAGGATGGCCAAAAAAATAGTCTTGTTCCTAGCCTCAAGTCAAACTTACCTGTGAAGATCCAAATAGCTGAGTTATCAAACGAAAACCTTTTTCGCAGGCCATTCAAACACATAATGCCCTCCTACCTAGCCTAAGCGGGGAGATAATATTAATATCAGTTGTTAAAAAGCAGGGTCTGAAATAAGGAGAGTCAATTCGATCTGACAAAAAAGCGGAAGTTGACTAACCTGACGGTGGGTCCGGGGGTGCTGCCCCGTAAAATTTTGAAATCTAGATGCTCTCAGAGGCCATCTCCTGCATTTCTGGAGAAAAATATAGGTTTTCAGTTGGCTGTGAAATTGTTCTATTTTTACCCATTTTGTCCTGAAAAAGTCAAATAGACTAAGACATTTTCAGGAGAAAATGCATAAAGATAGAACAATTTCATAGTCAACTGTAGGACCCAGAAAATGAGGAGATTACTATAGTAACTATGTCGTGGAAAATATGTTTTCCAGCACCATGCCGTGGCCCTCCCCTTTCCAGTAATTATTCAGTAACTGAGACAGTCATTCCCGTGGTAAATTTTCAAAAATAATCTCTTGACCTGCAAATGGCCATTAACTATTTTTAATTAAAATTTTTAGGCAAATTTGACCATTAAATGGTTAATTGTAGAACACGAATATAATGGTAACGCGCGTGTTCTCAAGTGTCTTCTACAGTGCAATTATTTATGAACTTGCTTTCTTCACTTCTATTGTGAGAAAACTCGCCCGCTATTTCAATGGTTTTCTATATACAGCTACCAAGGAAATCGCGAGGAAGAATTAGCTTCTTCAGTATCGAAGGCGTGAAAGAACGTGTCTCAAACTTCTGCGAAAATCCCTCACGTAATGTCATTGGATTTTCTAGATATAATTATGTTCAACAACCAATGAAATTGCGAGACCAGATTCTCTTCTCATGACAGAAGGCGTGTAAGAACACATCACTAACTCATGCGCAGTGGCAGATTTTGTAGATCCACCATTGCTAATTTTGCATAGACTCGATCATTTTCAGACTAGCGAAATGACAAGATTTTGAGTGGTATCATTTATCATTCTATGCAATTTTATCTGTCATTTAGTCGCCGTATGACTTAATTTTCAAGTCACTCACGGTCTATATCCCTCATTAGAAATCAGAAAATTCGCCAGTATAAAAGGTTTACACTATTCCCGGGACAATTGGCTATTGTAAGACCACCCTCTAGGATGAATTTGCCGGTATGACGCGTTTTGACAGGTCACGAATACTGGTAACCAAGGTGAATATCGTTTTCACTTAGAAATGTGCAAATGACGCACAAACTCGCGCTTGATCGATCTATTGTATTTGAGTGCGATACCAACATTGTTCACTTGTTCTCTTTTTCCAAAATGTGCAAATTTTCCACAAAATTCCTGTTCAGTAAAAAAATTTTACCCATCCAGATTTGATCGGACATGACCGATGTCTGACCATTATTTCATACCCTGAAAAAGGCTAACTGTATAAATACAAATGTGATGGACTATAGTTACGAACCTCTATCAAGAGTTCCTACGAATAATCAAGAAAGAAGTCACATCTTTTGACAGTAACATCATCTCCCATTGAGATACTCGTAATACATGCATAATATATTAAATTAATTCACCTTTCCAGAGTAGCCACCCATCATATGACGTCATAATGAACTGTGCGGTGTGTACAATGACATCATAATGAATGACGTCATGAATGATGTCGATAGGTACGTCACGAACGCATATTTGATGACGGTCTATGGGCTGTTGTACAAATTGTTTGCTTTTACTATTTAATAAATATTCTGTTGAATATTTTGAAACTAATTAGACTGGGTGCTGTTGCTGCCATAGCTTCCCTGTATAGTTTTCAGGAAATTGATAGCTAGGGCATTCGGGGATCGATCAATCCAAACACGGCCAGGTGTGGGTGGAGCTTAGCTAGTGATGGACGGGGCATAGCTAAAAATGGAAAGGTCAATTGATCAGACTAACAAAAACAGAGATTACGACAAAATTTTCACTTAGCTCTATTGATCTGGGCAGTCGAGTGTTCACTTGCCAGGAATGCAACACATTTGATGTAAGTGCCAATACAGAGCTTGTATAAACAAAAGCAAGATCCAATGCTGATACAAAGCTTCTAAATAGGTAATCAAGGCAGAATGCCAATACAGAGCATCCACGTAAGAGGTAATCAATGAAGAATACATAAAATAGAGCTTCTATCTAAGAGGTATGCACGGCAGAATGCCAATACAACGCTTATACCAACGATGTATGTATTCAAGGCAAAATGCCAATATAAAGCTTACATCAGAGGTATTCATGGCAAAATGCCAATATTAAGCTTACATCAAAGAGGTATTCAAGGCAGAATGACAATACAAAGCTTCTGCCAAAGAAGTTTTCAATGAAGAATGTTCGACCTAATGGGTAAGAAGAAAGACTCCTCCCTTCCTAGTGGTGAGGATCCGGCACTTATTGCCCAGTCATTTTCGGACTTTTTTCAAAGCAAAATCGTGGACATTCGCACACAATTGCACCAGTCCCAAAATACTACTGTTCCTCACGATGACCATCCTGTCTTCAATGGCAAAGGCCTCGATTACTTTCTTCAGTTTTCAGAAAATGATGTATTGACCCTTTTAAACGAGCTCAAGCCAACCTTCTGTACATTGGATCCTATCCCTACCAAACTTGTGCTAAAATACACGGACCTCCTGCTTCCGTCGATTACCATGATGGTTAATTCTGGTCTAATGTCCGGGACTATGCCAGCGTCATTCAAACGGGCTATTGTCAAACCACTACTGAAAAAGAATGGCCTGGACCACGATATCTTGAATAACTATAGACCGGTTTCGAACTTACCTTTCATGTCAAAACTTGTCGAAAAGGCGGTACTTAAAAGACTGTCAGTCCATCTACGAAAATGTGATTTATATGAGCCATTTCAGTCCGCATACCGACAATACCATAGCACCGAAACAGCCCTTCTAAGGGTTGTAAATGATATTCGCAGTGCTGTTGACAAAGGTAATGTTTCCCTGCTGCTATTGTTAGATTTGAGTGCCGCATTCGACACTATTGACCATCAGATACTTTTATCACAATTGCGTCATACATTTGGATTAGATGGCCCAGTATGGAACTGGTTTGAATCGTATCTGTCCGAGAGATATCAGTCAGTCTGCGTAAACGGATCATTCTCCGAACCGATCAAGCTCACGTGTGGTGTGCCGCAAGGATCGATTTTGGGTCCAGTATTATTTACGCTATACACACGGCAACTTGGACAGAAAATCGAGAACCACAACATCCAACGCCATTTCTACGCCGATGACACGCAGCTCATCAACAGTTTTATACCATCAGTATCAGCCGCAAGTATGGCAACAGATCAACTAAATGACTGCTGTTCGGACATTAAATCCTGGATGACATTGAATATGTTGAAGCTAAATGATGACAAAACGGAGGCCATGCTAGTTGGTCCGGTGATTAGGCGCGCTAAATCACACTTGACATGCATCACTGTTGGAACAAGTCAAATAAATCTGTCACCTGTGGTGAAAGATCTAGGGGTAATGCTTGATAATGAACTGACCATGGAAAAGCATGTTAATCATCTCTGCAAAGTGTGCTCGTACCAGCTACGTAATATTGGTTGCATCAGACGGTATATTACGAAGGAGGCTACAATCATGCTTATACTGGCGTTAATATCGTCAAGACTTGATTATTGTAACAGCTTGCTTATTGGTGCACCAAAACAACTTATTCATAAGCTACAGATTGTACAAAATACCGCTGCTAGAATCATATCACTCCGCCGAAAGTATGATCACATAACCCCTGTCTTACAGAATTTGCATTGGCTCCCGATCGAGCAGAGAATCACTTTCAAAATTTTATGCTTGACTTACCAATGTGTTTCCGGTACTGCCCCTGCATACTTAACTGAACTAGTACAACCCTATTCGCCTGGTCGATCACTCAGATCTGTCAATCAGATGCTGCTAAACGTCCCAAAAGTAAATTCTACTACATATGGCCACAAAACTTTCGCTTATGCAGCTCCCACCGAGTGGAACAATCTACCACTTAGTCTAAAAAACTCAGCATCATTAGATATTTTCAAATCACAACTGAAAACCACCCTTTTCAAACGAGCATATTCTCAGTAGATATAGCTATTACGCACTAGCGCTTAGAGCACGCATTGTCATGGATTCAGCGCTTTATAAATGTACTTATTATTATTATTATTATTATACAAAGCTTCTGCCAAAGAGGTATTCAAGGAAGAATGCCAATACAAAGCTTCTGCCAAAGAGGTATTCAAGGAAGAATGTCAATACAAAGCTCCTGCCAAAGAGGTATTCAAGGAAGAATGTCAATACAAAGCTCCTGCCAAAGAGGTATTCAAGGAAGAATGTCAATACAAAGCTCCTGCCAAAGAGGTATTCAAGGAAGAATGACAATAAAGCTTCTGCCAAAGAGGTATTCAAGGAAGAATGCCAATACAAAGCTCCTGCCAAAGAGGTATTCAAGGAAGAATGTCAATACAAAGCTCCTGCCAAAGAGGTATTCAAGGCAGAATGACAATAAAGCTTCTGCCAAAGAGGTATTCAAGTGAAAATGTCAATACAAAGCTCCTGCCAGAGGTATTCAAGGCAGAATGACAATAAAGCTTCTGCCAAAGAGGTATTCAAGGAAGAATGCCAATACAAAGCTCCTGCCAAAGAGGTATTCAAGGAAGAATGTCAATACAAAGCTCCTGCCAAAGAGGTATTCAAGGAAGAATGACAATAAAGCTTCTGCCAAAGAGGTATTCAAGGAAGAATGTCAATACAAAGCTCCTGCCAAAGAGGTATTCAAGGCAGAATGACAATAAAGCTCCTGCCAAAGAGGTATTCAAGGCAGAATGACAATAAAGCTTCTGCCAAAGAGGTATTCAAGGAAGAATGCCAATACAAAGCTCCTGCCAAAGAGGTATTCAAGGAAGAATGCCAATACAAAGCTCCTGCCAAAGAGGTATTCAAGGAAGAATGTCAATACAAAGCTCCTGCCAAAGAGGTATTCAAGGCAGAATGACAATAAAGCTTCTGCCAAAGAGGTATTCAAGGAAGAATGTCAATACAAAGCTCCTGCCAGAGGTATTCAAGGAAGAATGTCAATACAAAGCTTCTGCCAAAGAGGTATTCAAGGAAGAATGTCAATACAAAGCTTCTGCCAGAGGTATTCAAGTGAAAATGTCAATACAAAGCTTCTGCCAAAGAGGTATTCAAGTGAAAATGTCAATACAAAGCTTCTGCTATCCGCACAAAGCTCCTACCAAAGCGGTATTCAACGAAGAATGCCAATACAAAGCTTCTGCTAAAGACGTATTCAAGGCAGAATGCCAGTACAACGCTTCTACTAAAGAGGTATTCACGGAAGAATGCCACTACAACTCATAATAATAATAATAATAATAATATAAAAATAATAATATCTCTTAACCCTTTCAACGTCAAATCCCTGAAATGGTACATTATTAATGATGCATAGCATATTCTGCTGAATATTTTGAAATTAACATGACTGGAAGTTCCAGTCATATTAATTGCAAATTGCTGTTCGATTGCCCTGAGATTGAGATACAGGGAATTTATCGGTGAAAGTATTAAGAGGAGATATTGATCATGATGCCAAGAAGGAAACAAAGGATAACATTTAACACTTTACACTCATATCAGCCAAAAACGGCTTCTGCAGTGGTCTTGAGAAATGTTCATTTGCAGCCCAAGATAAGACTATTTTTGAAAAGTTACCACTGGAATGATTGGCTAGATAACTGAAGCAGTCATTCCAGAGCCAAACTTTAAAAAATAGTCTTCTCTTGGTCTGCAAACTGACATTTTCTTTGAAAAAAATTGAGATTTTCTTGAACAAATTCAAGGTTTAAAGGGTTAAGAAGACGACCATCATATAGTGGTGTATCGCTACATGTGAACAGCTACGGCAAACTACATAGCAAAATAAAGTCAGCAGTTACGTTTAACTTACTGAGTGTCTGATATCCTCGAAGTTTTCCCTGCAGTGTCTGATTCTCTTGTACCAACTTGTTAATAGTTCTACGTAAGTCATCATCATCTGTACCATCATCACCACCGTCAGCCACATCAGTTGAACATGCTCTCTGTACATTTTCTGGTGTACATGGAACTGTGTTATCCATTGAATAATATCAACAAGTGTAATTTCTAAGTCATTGCCAGTTCTCTCATCATTCCACCATGGCTTGACACACGAATATGACTATTGATAGCGCGACAACTAATTAATACTAATACAGCGTCTCTGAAATTCAAGAACAAACAACGATCTTAAGACATAACTGTCACTCAAGTATCCGATGCCATAATTAATTGCGTCACTAGTTAGTTGACATTACAATCATAATGACACATAGATCTATCACAAAAATCAGTCCGTCACTAGCATGAATTGTTTGTCTTTGATAAGTTTAAAATTTAATAAACATTCCATTGAATGTGTTGAAACAAATTTGCCTGGGAGTTGTTGCTGTCATAGTAGCATCCACAACCAGTAAAATTAGTTTCAAAATATTTGGCAGCTTACTATACCTGTATAATTCCCTTGAAACTTTGACTCTAGGAATTCAGGTTTCATATTATATAAATCGATTCCAACACACTTAAAAAATTGGGCGGAGCCTAGTTAGAAATAGGCGGGGCATAGACAGAAATGGATCCCCCCATAGGCTTGTGAAGTCTGATGTCATACACATGTAATGGACCTTACCAGGAATGGATGAATCCAGTTCCTCAGCCAATCATATGATGTCATAATCAACTATGTCACATGTAGGCTGATGCCATAATCAATTATGTCATGAATGACTCAATAGGCAGCAACAGCATCTAGTCAAATTACTTTCAAAATATTCAACAGCTTACCTGTATAGTTTTGCTCGTAATTGAGATTCAGGGGGCGCAGTGTATCCATGATTGTGGATGGCAAGACAACATTTACATTAGGCTCCATCCACAGGGTGGGAGTGGGGGCCGCATGGGGTGCAGAAAGACAAAATATGTTGAATTCAACCAAATTGTTTCTGTGAGATACCCATATTATTGCACATAGTGAGACGATGTGTTAGTTGCTCTTATGATAGTGAATTGCGAGACAACGCTTAGATTAGGCTCTTCCCCTGGGGTGAAGGGGTGGCGTAAGGGTTGGGGCAGACAGGCAAAGTGGCAGATTTCAATCATATTTGGTATGTGCATTACACATATGGTTGCGGATAGTGAGGTGATGTTTACATCAGGCTTCACCATAGGGTTGGGGTGCGGATGGATGGGTGGGTGGGGTTGTGGTGGAGACCACCAATGACGGCAGAATTCAACCAAATGATTTATGTGAGATACCCATATGATTGAGGATAGTGAGACTTGTTTGAATCTAATCCATAGCATCAACATGTGCGGTATGTTCCAGTCAAGTTAGTTTCTAATCACCAAGACACTGAATATTTCAAGGGGC
Source organism: Chaetoderma sp. LZ-2023a (assembly GCA_034401795.1). Classification (NCBI taxonomy): domain Eukaryota; kingdom Metazoa; phylum Mollusca; class Caudofoveata; order Chaetodermatida; family Chaetodermatidae; genus Chaetoderma; species Chaetoderma sp. LZ-2023a. The sequence continues at coordinate 43,232,292 of CM067372.1, forward strand.
ACAATTTTAACAAGCAGGTCATCTCCTGATGGGAGAATTCTATTTGTGTGAGCTCCACTCTTAACCCGTTCAATGACAATCACACACAAATTTTTTTTTTTTGTAATGCACAACATATTTTGTTGAATATAATAGGCAGCAACAGCTTACAATCATATTAATTTCAATATATTCAACAGCTTTCCTGTACTATTGTCTTGAAATTCAGATGTGGGGAATTCATCGATAAAGTGGTTAAGACCTGCTGCATAAAGAAACATTCCTGTGCTCTGAGCGAGAAGAATGGCTGATGATAATAAAGAACCGTGATCTCCTGAAATCTGTTGTTTTTCCATTGTAGATAATGGTTATCTGTCCAGTGTATCCTGATAGAGGTTATAGTTGCGTTTGAACAAACTTGAATGGCCCTTAGTCTCTAATCATAATTCCCAAATTTCAGACGTATCCCTTCACCCATTTCAGAGATTTTTAAAGATGTTTCTAAAGATCAGACAAAATCCAAGATGGTTACCCGTCAAATGGCTGATTGGCTTTGTTCGAACAGACATGCCCTCCTGATGGTCCAAGGCGGCTTCTTGCCAAATTTGTTTAAAGCAAAAGTTGACGGATGGACAGATGATGGATGGTTGCCATAGTATATGCTAGCTTAGCCATTCTGGCCAGATGAGCTAATAATCCAAACATTAGATGCCTAACAGAACGTTTTGACAAGATTTGGTATAAATCAGTAAAGAAATGACAGAAAGTCATGACTAAATAATTTAGTATTGACTCCAATAGAAAAGTAGCCTTTTACATATTATCCTGAAACTTGATCAGACTGACTGAGTCCTTATAAATGCGGTTAACACCAAGTTAAAAGTCAATATACTTACAAATAGATCTAAAACTTATGAGATGTGCCTCCAAAGTATTATCTTTCACTGGCAGGGGATAATGACCACACACACCCATTAGGATAATGACCACACACACACACCCATTAGGATAATGAACACACACACACCCATTAGGATAATGAACACACACACCCATTAGGGCAATGACAACACACACCCATTAGGGTAATGACCACACACACCAATTAGGGTAATGACCACACACACCCATTAGGATAATGACCACACACAGCCATTAGGATAATGACCACACACACCCATTAGGGTAATTACCACACACACACATTAGGGTAATGACCACACACCCCCATTAGGGTAATGACCACACACACACACACCATTAGGGTAATGACCACATACACCCATTAGGGTAATGACCACACACACCCATTAGGGTAATGACCACACACACCCATTATGGTAATGACCACACACCCCATTAGGGTAATGATCACACACCCACCCATTACGGTAATGACCACACACACCCATTAGGGTAATGACCACACACACTCATTAGGGTAATGACCACACCCACCCATTAGGGTAATGACCACACACACCCATTATGGTACTGAACACACACACCCATTAGGGTAATGACCACACACCCCCATTAGGGTAATGACCACACACACCCATTAGGGTAATAACCACACACACCCATTAGGGTAATGACCACACACACCCATTAGGGTAATGACCACACACACCCATTAGGGTAATGATCACACACACCCATTAGGGTAATGACCACACACCCCCATTAGGGTAATGACCACACCCACCCATTAGGGTAATGACCACACACACCCATTAGGGTAATGACCACACACACCCATTAGGGTAATGACCACACACCCCCATTAGGGTAATGACCACACCCACCCATTAGGGTAATGAACACACACACCCATTAGGGTAATGACCACACACACACCCATTAGGGTAATGACCACACCCACCCATTAGGGTAATGACCACACACACCCATTAGGGTAATGACCACACACACCCATTAGGGTAATGACCACACCCACCCATTAGGGTAATGACCACACCCACCCATTAGGGTAATGACCACACACACCCATTAGGGTTAAAGGGTTAAATATACTTACCGTTCAATCCCTACTTGCTATGTCCAACCAAACCACATTTAGCTTGGGAAAAAAATTTAACCGTATCATTTAATCCTCAATAATCAGTAACTTCAACTCCTATGTCCTATTCTATCTAGGCTTCTAGAATGGATGAACTCCCTCAATGTCATACAGACATAGACTGGCACCAATGCGCTCCCACATCCAACAAGGTGATCTTCACAATCAATTTCTGCCATCTTGTACAGATGTAATAGTTCTAGGAACAATTTTCAACTTTATCTTTTTGGAGTTTCGTGAGTCAACATTATTACAGGAATTATGCCTCAGCTGAAGTCTTTCCTGACTAAGTTATGAATTTTTACCCGTGTCGCTAGACGTAAGGGTATATGAGAGCAGGGATTGCTTCTTCTTCTTTTGAAGAACTCTGGTTCTACTGGAGGGATCATCTCCAAATTTGGATGGAAGTATGCCTGTGAGGTCCCGATCAGATCTGCCAATTTTGGGGTCTAAAACCAACAGCATTTAGCAACAGTTTACAAAACATGCGTTCTTCAATAACTCTGGTTCTGCTGGTGCAATTTTCTCCAAACTTTGGTGGAACTCGCCCATGTTGGCTAAAGGATAAAACGCAACAGCTTTCACTTCTGCTACACTGTTTTCAAAATAGACATTTTTGAAGCATTTTTCAACAAGAGGTCCAAGGGGCCTGTGTCGCTCACCTGGAGCACCATCAATTTTTGTCACGTTTGTGGACATTTTTGCAAGTGCATTTTGATTGCCCCACGGCGCCCATGCTTTTTTTATGGATCAACTTCCCGTGAACAAATTTTAATGGCCCAAATTTCGGCCTGATCCCTTCAGCGGTTCTGGAGGAGTCATGAAAACCAGGTCATCCAAGATGGTCGCCGAACCATTTGGTCAATCAAGTAAAAAATGGCCGCTGTGCAAATTGGCCGATCGGGTTCATTTGAACAAACTTGGATCCTTATGCTCTAAGGATGCTTCCTGCCAAATATAATTGAAATCGGCCTGCCAGTTCTCGAGAAGACATTTTAAATTTCCCATTGCTTTAGTATGGGAGCTTTTGGCGGGAAAATGAGCCAAGATGGCAGCCAAACCGTTTATCCGACAGGTTCGAAAATTGCAAATTTGAGATCAGAATACCCAAAAACCTATATAAAACCAATTTCGGCCTCAAAATCAATCAAATAAAAAAATCCAATATGGCCGCCAAACATGCTATATTCTGATTGGCCCACGACGGCCATGTTTTTGACGGATCAACTTCTCTTGAACAAACTTTACTGGCCCTTAGTCCCTAATCATATCTGCCAAATTTTGGCCCGATCCCTTCAGCGGTTCTGGAGAAGTTATTTTCGCTAAAACTAGGTCAACAAAGATGGCCGCCAAACTATTTAACCATTCACGTTCCCTTGAACAAATTTGGTCGAGCTCTTGCGCTAGATCATATTTCATGAGGTTTCCTTCAATCCCTCAAGCGGTTTCGGAGATTTTTAAAGACATTTTAAAAAATCGGCCAAAATCCAAGATGGCTGCCGGCCTAATTAAAATTCTGAAAAAAAAAATATGGAGAGTACCACCATAGGATCCTTTCAGCCAAATTTGGTTGAAATCGGTCAAGCCGTGAAGACCAAGCAATTTGACGGCCGGACGATGGCTGGCCACCATGGCATACGCTCACTTGACCTTTCAGGCCAGGCATAAAGCTCACTTGACCTTTCAGGCCAGGTGAGCTAAAAATTAATGAAATAAATAACATTGAAAAAATGTGCTGCTTAGGAAGTCTGGTGCCTCTATTTTGAAGGGGGGATTAAACCACAAGAAGCGCAAAAGTATGAGGTTGTGTCCACATGCTTAACTTTGAATATATTCACCATAATATTAGTTTTTGTACCTATATTTATGCATGAGCAGGTTAATATACTACTAATTGAGTTTAAAACAATATCAGTCAGTCATATTTATAGATAATAATACCGGTCAGCGTTGGTCACCGAGTTTATTTTCATTGTCCAAAATTTTGATTTTTTGGCTTTCATTTTTTGGACAAATATCAACATAACTAGCGCATGACGCAATGAGTAGGCCAGTCCCTGAAACGGATAAAAGACTTTACAGTTTACTTCCACTACTACTACTCTTTAAATAGCCCACACACGATATCACATCCGCCAATTCTTTAACAACTCCAACTATCTCAACTTTATACTACAGTGATGAGCTCTTCCTTTCCCCTCCCCACCCTCTGTAGCATACAAAAAGTCGCATACAATAGCAGACCACCCAAAACTAAATTTAAATAAAATAAGATAATGATGAAACTAGGGAGTATATGTATAATTTATATGTTTATTTATGTCAGTAACTATGTATGTGTATATGTAATTATGGATGCCATAATATGTGGTTGATTATTATACAAATTTATCAACCAATGACATTTATTAGTCCCCTGGTCATTTGACTCATTTCCTTTAATGTGTTAGCAGCTTTTTAATTTGATGCCCAAAATAATGTTTTAATTATTAAATGTTCAGTTAATAATTAATGACACACCAATGAGAAGAAGCATGCAACATTGTACTGTACCATGGCAACTTGGCAAGTCTATGCAGATGTTAACCAATTAAACAGAGAGCTTGGAAGGAGATATTATGGCTTCTAGAGATTATGGAAAACACCTTGACTGGGCAAATTTCTGTGATTCTTGATCAATTTGGTCACATTCCATTCTTGTTGTCTTATTGCAAAACTTTAAATACATGTATATACTATATAATCATGAAATACTGATCTAATTACATACATATTCTATTTTCCTTAACATTTGCAAGCATCTGTTGACACAAGAATAAGCATTATATTTATATCTTAGAAAAGAACTCTGTTAGCAATTAACCCTTTCACCGATGAATTCCCCATATCTCATTTTCAAGGCAACCATGCAGGAAAACTGTTGAATATTTTGAAAATAATCTGACTCAAAGCAGCAATGGCTTCCAATCATATTATGTTCAAAATATTCAACAAAATATCCTATGAATCGTAAAGAATTTACTTTTCAGGAATTTGTTGTTGAAAAGGTTAATGTTACACTGGCCAAGTAGACCAATGGAGATAACACACTCATAGAAAATTTTCTCCTATGCCCAGGGAAAAATGCTTTTTGAAAACTTCTTTGATATGGCTGGCTGAAAAAATTCCAAAAAATACCCATTTTATTTACTCATAACTGTCAAAACGATGTCATGTGATCGTTATTTTATCACGTGATGAGAACAATCAATCACGCGATGACGTCATCCCGTGATAATCACAGAAATTGAATAAAACAACTTTTGCTAACAAAAGTTAATATTTAGGAATTGGAAAATATGGAAATAATATATTTTATTTTAATTACATTAGCGTGGAGTATCCAGTTTCGGGGTGCCTAAGCAGAAATTGCTAATAATTTAATAAATAGCATAAATATTAAAAAATAAATTGGCTTAATTTGTTAGTGACTTTATCCCTTATCCAGCGCCAAGTTAGAAGAAAATCCCCGAAAATGAAATGTCAAAACACAGCGCCATTAGGCGATGACGTACTTTAAAACAAACAAAAACGATGGTATCCTGTTTCGGTAATACCCGTATAGGCTCGCACAAATTTCTGTTTTTAGACAATCCAGCTACCATATGGAGCAAAAAATGCTGAACGTTCTCAGTCGTCAGAATGGGGAAGTGTTTTATTGTAATTTTCTTGTTTTTTCTCGGGTGATGGTGGTGGACATTTTCCTCAGACTTGGAGCTAGATGTGAGGCCTTGACTAAAGCATAAAATGGAAATATGCAAAGGATATTGAATAATATTATACTATGCGTATATACTTGATTTGGATAATGCGCTAAGAACAGGCACTGCGCTGTTGACCTTTGAACCACCCTGTCCAGTCTGGATTTTGACATTGGTCACGTGGTATAAATAAAACAGATGATGGGGAAGAATTTCCAATATTTGGAAAAAAAGTTTACGTTTTTTATTTAGAATACAATGCTTTAAAGGCATATGATAAAAAGTAATAAGAAAATCAGCAATTTTTTACATGCTAAGTTGATTTAGTGCTGACTCAACATTTTAATGTGAATTTTGAGGGGAAACGCGGTAAGCGTTACCGATAATTACCGTCCTGGTTGATTACAAAATTATGACATCATGAGAACTTGTGTTGTTACACAGCAGGGAACATTTTGAGCGGTATCGCATCGTAACTTCGCTTAGCTATTTGCTGCGATACATAATTTTGAGGTAAAATTCAGTCAATTCACTTAATTTTGAAATATTTTTGATAAAGTCGCTAAAAGTCGCAAAACGATTGTCAAATTTAGTAAGGAAGCGAGATGCGCATGCGTTGGAGGCTGATTCCCGATATAGCCCATAGACATATATAGCTATAGAGCGCATATCTTCATACCTTCCTTCACTATGGGACAAATGACCGCCGGTGAAGCGAGTTCAATAAGGGCTCTATAGATCAAAATTGTAAAAGCTAGCGATGCGCGCATGCGTTAGCAGCTTCCTTCTTCCGGTATAATAATAAACTGTTACAGACTTCAGTTTTTAGTTTGGACACCAGTCGGAAACTCGCAATATGTATCACGGGGTATTCAGAGTCGTCGACACATTGCTCGTAACAGACTCTCTTGTAAATCTAAATTCTCCTATATTTGGCTATTAAGCTATTGGTATGGCTATTGATCATTGCTTCGTCATTAGTTAGCTTTATGATAAACTTTAAAAATACAAGTTTTCTAGGCTGATTCTGGTCGATTTAGACAATGTTTGTCTCGGAAACTGAGTTATATCATCGCGAATGCTAAACTCCTGTTAGCGCATCCCCAAATCAAGGCCGACACAGTATAGTTAGCCATGCTACTGCGGCGTATCGCACTTGATTCGCGTAAGCGACAGATTTAGAATGGCGGCGTATCGCACTTGATTCGCGTAAGCGACAGATTTAGAATGGCATGTCGCCAAGATTGACGCATGCGCGAGAGTGTTTTCGAGTACTCTTCTCCAAAGTCAGGAACATACTTTCTCACAAGATTATTGGTTAATAAATATAACTATATAGAGAGCAACCAATGAATCGCAAGGAAAACTACCGACAGTAAAGAAAATAAACAATGTTTTATGCGGTAATTTTAAGAATGACGTAGTAGTATATATATATATATAGCATTCGTAGTATTCATAGTAAAACTAGTACAGGGTTTGTACACCTTTCAGTATTTGAAATTCCATGACTTTTCCATGACTAAAATTAAGAAATTCCATGACCTCCAAGAATCAATAGCTAGGTCAAAGACAGTCAAATTTGTTTCAAAATGTTTAACAGCATATAGCCAATCACATGGAATTCACTTTATCTAGGGAAAAGGGTCAACATGTGAGAATATCCGGTACATTTTTAATAAAATCTGAGGATTTCACACAAAAAATTGATGAATAAAAATTCTGAATGGAGGTTCTAGAGCCTATGATCATACATGTACCGTAGTATCCTTTCAGCCTAACTTGGTTGAAATCGGTCAAAATGGTAAGAAGCAATATGGCCATTTCTAGTAAATTTTTTTTTAAATCTAAGATTTTGACCCAAAAGATTGTCTATTAACCCTTTAACACTCATATCAGCCAAAGCCGGCTTCTGTCGTGGTCTTGAGAGATGTCCATTTGCAGACCAAGAGAAGACTATTGTTGAACATTTTTCTAAAAGTCTTCACTTGGTCTGCAAATTGACATTTTCTTTGAAATTAAAAAAAAAATTCGAACAAATTTAAGGCTTAGAGCCCAGGCTTCTATTTGGACAAGGTGCTCAAGTAAAAATTGAAATCCAATCCCTAAAATCGTTACTTTCGCGAATATGTTGCGCACTAATAGATAACACGCATGGGAAAGTTTGACAAAATATGAGCCAAAAAAGCTGTATACATGTATATATACCACATGTATATATACCACGCAGTCAGAGTTTAGAAATATTGCAAAACATATTTTTCAGGCGAACGAAAATTGGTAACTTTACCGCTAGATTCAAAATAATAATAATCCTTTATCGCCTAAATATCTTGTTATTCTTTTAATATTAACAAGTTTATTTCATACTTTAACCGTAATTGAACGCATAAAACCATCTTTGAGCAAGAAATACATTCAATATACAGGGGAATCTCCATACGCTAGCGAGACCGAGATATCATCGCCATCTAATTGTCATAATGTAACCAATTCGGCCAGGACGAAATCGACCAAATGAACAAAAATCTTGCCACTAAATATACTGACGAATGCATACGCTGAGTAGGAAATAGTGAATTTATTGCTCAAATTGTTTTAAAAACATTCTCTTCTGTACATATTTATTATTAATTTGGGATATTCGCATTCGCGGCGTTACAAAACCCGTTTTTATTTGGGAGGCCTCCTTCCAGTCCAGATATAGTTCAGTGGAATGCCTCCAATCACAAAAGAGTTTAATATGGCCTTCCAACATAAGAATTTATCTCTTACATTGTTTTGGGTCATTTTATTTTGGTTGGACATATGACTTTGATAATGAATGAAATCATGTGATCGCCGCGATAAAGAATTGGAAATGTGTATTTCCGAGCTTTATTTCCCCATTTTACATTTGTATGCCATCAGATTTTATTTTTATTTAGGGAGATTATCATTTTCCATGACTTTTCCATGACTTTTATCAAATTGACAAATTTCCATGACTTTTCCAGGCCCGGAATTTAGATTTTCAAATTCCATGACTTTCCAGGATTTCCATGACCCGTGCGAACCCTGCTAGTAACACGTGAGCCGATTGATACACGCTGATCACAGTAAAACGTTTTATCATTCACTATTTAAGCCAGAGAAAACAACCATTAGTAATTTTTAAATATAAATTGTTAACTCTTTCAACTGAAGTCATAGTATCGCAGAAACTCAATTTCATCTTAATAAGCTGTCGAATTTGTTGCAAGTTCTTAAGGGGGACCTGTTTGCTCACAGCTGCCATAGCCTGCAACAGCTTCCAGTTAAGCACTAACACTATTCAGCTTTCTTGCATTGTATTGAATGATGTGTACTTTGTTTAGCCTACCAGTTCAAAGGAATGTGATGTAGGTTGGTATGTTACAAAATATATGTTAACAATAGTCTATGAAATCACAGTATTCATGGGATACATTAATGATTTTTTTGGAAATAATTTGACTGGGATGTGTTGCTGCCTTAAGCAGCAACAGCTTCCAATCAATGTAATTGCCAGATCTGCCATGTATTATTTTAGGTTTCCTATACTCCCTGACCGTGGCCAGAGCCAGTGCATGCATATATTCTGAATCTGACATATGTTATACATTTGTTATGCATTCCATAGGGAAAGCGTTTTGCGAAATCGGAAAATTATACTTTTCGGTTGTTTTCGGATTCACTTGCTCATAGCGCGTGTAGACAAAAAAACTGTTTTTGATCATGCAAACATGTTTTGAAAGGTTTCCCCGTTGGAACACCAACCAGTTTCAACACAGTTTGTTTGCTATGCAAGTGCTATGAACTGCTATGCATTATTCAATTTGTTTAGCAGTGACTGCTACGCCATTTTTTCCCAACAAAATATTCCCTGCACAGCGCATGCATAACGAAAGCTCACCGAAACTAGAGCCTCACCGAAACTGGATACTCTACGATATACAAAAGCATCGTTTGGCGTGTTTTAACACTCCCTTCGTTTGGGTTACCCTTTAAAGATACATGATTTGTTGACATCGTCTAAGCGATGCGCACATGAGATCATCAAAAGTACGTACCCTTGAAAATACATGTCCCTCGAAAACACCTTACTGGATGTACGTTATGAGCACTAACCACACATCATCCCCTCACATGCTTTGTGATATGTGTAAGGAGTCCATCGCTCTATAGACTATAGGCCATGCCTTTGATGAACTGCCTGTTTATAGTTTATTTATATCTATAAAAAAAGTCATAAAATAAACTAACTTTGAATTTGATGAAGCTTTTGAACATCGTATAGCATAATAGCTTTCCAGTCTAATCAGCTGGGTGGGGAATTCCCACTGACTCAGTGACGAGTCAGAATGTCAAATGGGCCAATGAAATTTCAAACATAATCCGACTCGATGAAACCCAATTTGCGTCTGCTAACAAACAATTTGAATGATAAATCGCTTGAGGCATTAAGTCTGTGAATAATCAATATAAGTAATACTAATTCCTGTACATTATTCCGTATACTATATTATATACTATACCCGTTCTCTGAGCACGGCACCCTCTCTTTTCTTTACGGCATCCGCTCCACGCACATAAAATTTATGTATTCTTCGGCGATGTCAACAAAAAAACATACCATAGATATACATTTGCTAGATCTAGGAATACAAAGGAATACAAAGGTGAACGTAATGGAGCCCGACGGAAAGAAAAGAAAACCGTAAATACCCAGTTATTTAAGGAAATTACGACTGGATAAATCGCCGGAATGTGTTAATTAGTTATTTGTTTGCCCGTATAAAAAAACTATGTATTGACTTTGATTACCAATATTTAAAAAGGGAGACAGAAAAGTCACAAGCAATTATAGGCCAATAAGTCTGACAAGTGTCGTCTGCAAAGTACTTGAAGGTTGCAATCATTGGATTAGAAAGGGACGAGTGCAAGTATTTCGTATTCCAAAACTGGTGTTTAAGATCACTGATACACAGGGTTTTGTTTAATATATAGTGATTACTTTGTAGAACATGAATAGTAAAATGTTAGATCGTGACGTTTTCATAAAAACCTGCATCATCCTTATCACCTGATTGGATAGAGTATCAAAAGTTCTAAATTGTATTCTATATTCGTGATTAACACACAAGTCGTTCCTAAGCAACCATCAACGCGTATAGACTGCCCACTTACACAATAGAGGCAGAGAATCAAAATTATATCAACAATTTTTTCCTGAATTTATCAGCATTGGAATTTATTTGGGTGTTGGAAATAACCTATTGTTCACATGCATTTATCGCAGCCCGATTTCAACATTAGAAAATAACAAAAATCTACAAATACTTTTAGGAGACCTAGTCAACAAGCCATTCGCCCACGGCATTATTGTTGGAGACTTCAATTTTCCATGCATCAATTGGGTAAATAACTCAACTACAAATGGGCCAGGCCATACAGAATATGAATTTATTGAGACTGTAAGAGATTACTTCTTGTACCAACATATTACAGAACCAACAAGAGGGAGGAGAACGGATAGATCATCATGCATTGATCTACTATTTACAAATGAAGAGGGGATGGTAGATCAAATTGACATTGGCGCACCCCTTGGAAAAAGCGATCATCCACTAATAACCTTTAAGTTTAATGCTGAAGTGAACGGCTTGCTAAAACCAAAAACAAGATATTTGTATGAGAAAGCCGATTATGAGAAAATGAAACAAATGCTTGATATGGATTGGGATGAGATGGTGAAGGATAAGGAAGTAGACGATCAGTGGCAAATTATTACATCAGAATTAAATTCGGCTATTCAGGAATGTGTACCACAAACATGTATTAAGAGAGATTTTACAAACTTCAACAAACACAAACTCCCATTCAGTCAAAAAATTTTGTCCAAGATTCACCGCAAGCGTAGACTATGGGCAGAATATAAGCTAACAAGAAATGATACTGTGAGGATTAAATACAATAAAGTACGAAATCAAGTCCGTCAGGAAACTAGAAAAATTGTTAAGTTACATGAGCAAAAAATTACAGAAAAAAATAAAATAAACCCAAAGAAATTCTGGACATATGTTCAAACTAAGACTAAAACTAGACTGTCTATACCAGACTTATATACTGATAACAATAAGAAAAACCTTACTACTTCTAACTGTGAAAAAGCAAATGCCTTAGCAAATTTCTTTTCATCTGTATTCGTCTGCGAAACTGACGATATGCTACCAGAGCTTGATAGACTATCTACCCCGCTGCAAAATATTTTACAAATAAAGCAAAATGATATCAAAAAGAGTTTAGATAAATTAAAAATATCAAAGTCACCCGGTCCTGATGGCATCCAACCGTGTATCCTAAAAGAACTTAGTAATACTTTAGCCCACCCGCTCAAAATATTATTTCAAAACTCATTGAACTCCAGTAGATTACCAACATCATGGAAGCAGGCCAATATTACACCTATATTTAAAAAGGGAGACAGAAAAGAAAGTCACAAGCAATTATAGGCCAATAAGTCTGACAAGTGTCGTCTGCAAAGTACTTGAAGGTTTAATTAGAGACAGTATCATCCAGCATATGAAAACGAATGGCTTATTTAGTAAATGTCAATTTGGTTTCATCCCAGGTAGGTCCACCACACTGCAATTATTGACGGTAGTGGATAAATGGTTACAAATATTGGATAGTGATGGTGGTGTGGTGGACGTTGCATATTTTGATTTTTTTTTAAAGGCATTTGACAAGGTTCCCCATCGTAGACTTGTACATAAACTAAATCTATATAACATCAATCCACAGATTATTAAATGGATAAAGCTTCTTGTCACAGCGTAGCCAGAGAGTAATCATTAGTGATGAACCCTCTGAATGGAAATCAGTATTTAGCGGGATACCACAGGGATCAGTTTTAGGACCAGTGTTGTTTGTTTTATATATAAATGACTTACCTAATGTGATAGCTAACAATAGTGAAATATACCTGTATGCGGATGACAAAACTTTTTCATGGCATAAAATCCAATGATGATGCTAACGAAATGCAACAAGTTATATACTTGTTAAAAGAATGGACCAGTAAATGGTTACTCCAATTTAATGCTGATAAGTGTAAATCTATGCGAATTGGCAAAACCAATTTACAAAATCATAGCTATATTCTCGGTAAAGACGGGTCCCATATTAATCCAAGCGAGGATGAAAAGGATATAGGTGTTATTATTGATGATAAACTATGTTTCGAGAAGCACATAATAGATAACGTTAATAAAGCCAACTCCATTATGGGTGCAATAAGGCGCACATTTGTATCCCTTGACACAAACATATTTAGAACCCTGTATACATCATTAGTGCGGCCACATCTGGAATTTGCTAATCAAGTTTGGAGCCCCTATCTCAAGAAACATAGAGCTGTTAGAAAATGTTCAGTGAAGGGCGACAAAGTGTCTCAGGACTATCAAAACTAAGTTATGAGACTAGGCTCAGGGTCCTTAATATACCAACTCTTGCATACCGTAGAGTACGAGGAGACATTATTGAAGCTTACAAAATTATAACCAAAAAATATGATCCAGAAGTGTGCAACCTATTTGAATTTCGATCAGACTCAAGAACCAGGGGACACATGCTAAAACTATACAAATCCAGATCACGTTTAAACATACAAAAATACTCGTTTAAACATAGAATTGTGGACTTATGGAACAGTCTTCCGAACCATGTTATAGAAGCAACAACCATATCATTTGAAACACAATTAGATAAACTATGGGATAACCAACCCCTATACTATAACTATCTAGCTGGCAATATAAATCCCATGTTTTACTACCAAATTGAAAAAGGAAATTAGGAATCTGTCATTACAGGCTTTTAGCCTTCTCACAGAAATAGAATATGATTGATTGATTGATTGATTGATTACAATACTTAAAATACTCGATTTACCAACTTTGGCATATCGAAGAAAAAGGGGGGATATGATAGAGACCTACAAAATCCTAACTAAAAATATGACCCAGAAATCTGTGAATTCTTTCAGTTAAGAGAAAATCTTATAACTAGGGGTCATAGTCTAAAGTTATACAAACCAAGAGCAAGACTCGACATGCAAAAATACTCTTTCAAACATCGAGTTATAGACTTATGGAATAGCCTACCACAACACGTAGTTGAAGCCCAAACAATATTATCTTTTGAATCTAGGCTGGATAAGTTATGGAAGACTCAACCGTTATACTATGATTACCTCACAGTCGATATAAAACCTGATTGGTATCAGACCAACTATTAAAAATGGTACACTAATTAATACCCTCAGATAAAAATTTAAATACCCAAACAACCTGTCATAACAGGCTGATAGGCCTTCTTACAGGATATAGATTATGATTGATTGATTGATTGATTACCGGTTTTCGTGCAGCAACGTGTTCTCACCACGGCGTGCCGGCCGCCATATTGACCAGATTGTTAACCTGTACATAAATTACTTTTAACAACGACCGTTGTGTGCTGTAGCGCTAATAGGTGCGTGTCTATGCCTTTTAACAATTAAGTTCTCTATTTTAACCTCGATGATTATTTATCATCTTTGATTTTCTCACGCCGACAAGCAAAAGCTAGAACCTTCTCGGGCTGACACTTTAGAAAAAAATTAGTTAAGCATTGGTCCATTGATTATTCTGGTCCATTTATTATTCTGATCCATGCTAGATTCTCCAGGTTAAATGCTGGTCTTTACTGGAGATATCTAAGGAGACTGGTTTTAAACACTTGTATTTTGTTCATTGGCCTCTCCATAGAAGTGGTTTTAATGTGGTTTCCGTGTCGTTGTTTTTAATATTGTACTCTCATAGAGTATAGTATATGATTTTAATTTATCCCAAGACGTTTAGTACCTATTTTTAATCACATGTGTTTTTGTACAAAGGTTTCTGTCACCAGTACTCTGTTGTGTCTTAACGTTCCTGGCTGTGATGTAATTCTGTAAGAAATCACCCAGACCCACCCTACCGACATTTTAGCATCCTTTTAATGCAGTGCAATTATTTTACTCACTATTTAATCCGTTTTTAACAATATCATCCACACATTGAAACACTCAATATTTTGGTACTGGTAATTTTGATATCCTCCATAATATATATTAGTGGTCCTCGTTATCTCTGACGACTGCTACCACACATTGATCATTACTCTCGCTTAACACTACTACTGTAGGCATGCCCCACTTATTAACAAGTCTGTGATATTGTTACCAACACCAAACGTACACAATCACATCAAGCCTTTGGCTTGCCACAGCTGTTAACTACCTAGTTGCAGCTTCATGAGAGAAATACCAGTACTAGAGAAGACCAGTTAATCGAAGACACCAAGATAGTGGAGACAGAGTTCAGAACCCTGCACAGACTTGTCCACACACTGCATCAAAAGAGAGACAACATCGGGAAGAGGCTGGACCAAAAAAGGAACAGCCTAGAGGTCTGATGGTAGCCAATTCTGATGCTCACAGAGGAGAGTTCACAGGCTTGCCTTGTGATACCGATAACCACGCAGTTCAATATCCAGTTGGTCAGATCCGGTGCCGCAGAGTGAAGGCAGTCGTGGGCTGGTACCACCTTCTGGTGGGCCTTTGGGTCGTGTTAGGGGGACCCAGCATCTGTTGGGCCTAATAGCCCTTAAGCCACTGGCCTAAGGGCAAGTTTTTGCCCGCCTGTCTGTCCGACCTCCAAAGCACTGAGATCTGCATGAACAGGAAACATGTCTGATTCCCAAACCTCAGTGATCCGTACGAATGGAACAATCGTGTCAGGGTCAGCAACGTCTCCTTCCTATGTCACTCAAAATAACAACCTAGCAGTCTCGCCATCCTCCATGTCAGTGATCCGTGCAAATGGATCAGTCGTGTCGGGCACAGCAACGCCTCCATCCTACATCACTCAGGATGACAATCTAGCATTCTCAGCATCCTCCATGTCTACAGATTATGAGCTGGATATTGACAAACTTCTATTAAAGAAACTAAGCGCCACTAGAAGAGACCAGCATGTCACATATAACAAGACAGGTGGAGGACTGGTTATTGTAACTGATGCTGTAACCTTTCAGCTTGTAATGTTCGCAACTCTAAGCTACTACAGAGCATACCCAAAAGAAAAGGGTTCTGCACACATAAAAACAATGACCGACTGCACTAAGGCCAATGTAGTGCACTACTCCATCAGAGTCGACACGCCGCAGCATAGTAAAGAGTATGTTGTGAACTTATACACGACCAAAAGTGTCTTATTGGTTAATGGAAAGTATGTTACAAAATTCCTAAATAATGACCTTACTGCTATCCACAGCGTAATAAAGTCACAACTCTCCGAAGATCCATCTAATGATCTGGATGACCTAAATAGCAGATTTGAGGAACAACTTCTCAAGATTATATCCTATAGGCAGTCAACAGGGGAAACGAATGCAGTAGCCAAGAAAGGTGACATGCCTGTCAAAGGCATTACTAGAACAGCAGAGGATAACATCTCATGTCGAAAATGCAATATACCTTGAGGTCCAGAAGTGCGTTCTGTACATCCAGAAACCACTGGATTCACTACAACTGTGAAAAACTTACAAATAGTCAAATTAGTGAACTGGAGAAGTCTAGTCCGAAAGCAGAATACAGTTGTAAATTATGTCTTCCAGAAGGGTAACAAACCGCTGATATTAGGCCTTCAGCCTGTGCACCCGCAGTTAGCACATCTCCTCGGAGCAGCCATCTACATCCCTTGCAAGCTTTTACTCCTGGAAACCAAACCTCAGCTAACTTAGATACCTCAGTAGCCCTTGATCTGTTACAAGAGGGAATTGATTCCAGGGAGACAGACAGTGATGCTATTATGATTTGCAACAGTTGAAAATGATCCTGAAATATGTACCTTTTGCGAAGCCTATTGTCATTCGTTCTGTGTAGATGTGACAGGCGTGGCAGGAGCCTGTCTAGCTTGTGAAGCTGCAGATCTACAGATCAGAGAGAGCAAAGCAGATAACCCAATCAAAATGTGCTGGAAGGGAATAAATCACCAGTGAGCGCTGAGAACGCATCAACTGATATAAACCTATACTCAAGTAGACCGGTCAATGACTTAACTACTGTAGTCTTAGATGAGAATGGCGATATGGTATTAGAGAAGGGAATTCCAGTGCAGAATGACACCATTTGTAACTCAGAACCCAGCGATATACCTGAAATAGATCCTGCACAACCCAGCGATATACCTGAAATAGATCATACACCTGCGACTAGCCAGGATAACACTGAGTTCCACTGAATTGCCGTGTACAGCAACATCGTCCAAGTACACTGATCATTCCTCAAACAACAGTACTTCGGACCAGAATGATTCCGTGGCCTCAGTGAAATTGTCAGAGTTTAGAGCAAGTGAGCAGAACCTGAGGAAAAAAGAGACAGACGTGAAGAATAAGGAAAAAGAGCTTGGCGATGTGTGACAAGACAGGATTAGACTTGAGTCATACTGTAAAAGGTTAGAAGCGCGTATTGATGAGCTAGTCCTAACAGTATCTACACTAGCCGCTAAGTCAACCACTCCAACAAATAATGAGCAACAACAACCTAGCTTCACTCATTCTCAAACCACCACAACCTCATGTACAACAGGTATGAGTGACATCCAAGACAAAATGATGCATCAGACCTTAGAGATGTTCAACAAAATGTGCTCCCTTATCATCAAACAAATGGAGAACCAGTTAGACAAACAGCCTACTGGAACTGAGAAGGGGCCTGAAGTATGTCGTAATAGGTGTAACAATCCGTTGTGTAACTCATTCTCTTATCATCCAAACCCCATACAGAGTACATGGGATAATGGTCATGACAGGGCGCAGTCACCAACGGCTCAGCATATTAGATACAGGGCCGCACAAGTACAAAACACTCATCACTCTGATTGTGTTACTAATACCGCTTCGACTAACCATTACTCATATGAAGGGGTTAATAGATATCAACAGTCTCAAGGAGATAGAAGTCATGATAGAGCCAATAGAGTGCATATAGAACACATAAGAGACAGGTTTGCTTCAGGACAGAACCCTCACCAGCATGAATATGCGAATAATCCAGCACTGCTGACGCAGTCTAAACATGAGGGCAAAAATAGATACCAACAGGATCGCGGTAATAGAATTCACTATCAGCATCAACCAAACATACATGCTGGCCCTAGGCAGAAGAGAACCAAAGATAGTGTTCATCATTATGGAATTGTGACTAACTCCTATCCAGAATATGCAAAACGTCAGCAGCTTTCACATGGTAACAAACACCAGCGTGTCCCTACAGCAGTTGTTTCACATGCATCGAGTGAAGTAAGACGAAGCTTCCAACCAAGGAGTGCTGACCACCCACACAATAGTAATGTCAGGGAACTGAACAGTAAGCGGCAGCAACAATCCCAGCCAAGTAGAGTGTTTGCTAACTAGCGGCGGTTCCAGTACAAGCATAATCTACCTAACAGGTTGAGACATGTGAATTCACAACAACCAGCTGTTAAAGGTCCTGCAACTGAAGACCAACGTGCAAGAAAAAGTAATGACCAGAGTAACCAACAAACTGTGTGTGGCCCGAGCACAACTAATCCTCAGTTTCTGTCAAGCCATAAAATAATGGGCCTGCAGCCACATTATAGTGCTAGCCTAATGAAACAACGGTCACAGCAGCAACAACTGCACCCAAGTCAACAAATACCGCCTGGAAGCATGACAATGGAGTCGCCACAGGTTTTTGATTTGACAAAGCAGCAACTGCCAAATAATACAGCCGTCCAACAGCTAAAGCCTATTAGGCTCACAGATGTCGGGCCATCTGCAGCCATGCATAGTGGGATAACTCATCAGTTACATCCACCACCTATCATGGTGCCCCAACACTTGTGTCATATGATTATGTCAACTCGCCCACCACCAACTACTATGGTGATGGCGCAGCAATGGTTAAGCAAAAAATACCCAGTTGCTGGTGATCAGGCAGGTGCTATTGGTCAACAGCACCAAAGGCAGTTAAAACAGACCGGATCATATCTGCTGCCACCACCCATGACTTACAATGGCCAGCAACGCCCACCTACCTACACCCTGGGAACTCACCGGCAGCCCCCTCGGCTTCCAGGTCCCCCCTCGTGGACCACATATACCGGTTTGGGTAAGTCATGGTGGTAACCCGCCTCCTGCATTAGTAACTAGAAAGAGTGATGACTCGTCAAAGATGAGGCCAGTAGTTAACCAGATATAACAATTACACACAGGTCTGAGTCAACAACCGACTGCAGCTACAGTGATGGAGCAGGGACTTGAGATCAACCGCAGCCACCCGTCACAAGTTCGATTATGTCTATACAATCACCATCTATGGCACCGAATACAGTAGAGAAACAAACACAGCCTCCCGCAGAAATATCTGAACATTCTTTTTTAGGCCTGGGAGAACACCACAACGATCAACCTTAGCTAAATCATCTTCACCCCTGAATGTAGTTGCCTTCAATTGTAAGAACATAAAAACATCAGCTTATGCCATCGATAGTCTGTTGCAAGTCAATTAGATTGCATTGATACAAGAACATTGGTTATTTGAGTCACAGATTGATACATTAAGTGAGGTCACAAAAAAAGCTGGCTACGTCGGAAAAGGAGTAAACATAAACAATCCTCTACCCCCAATCAATTTGCCACGAGGGTACGACGGAGTAGCCATATTCTGGAGTCTCAAGCTGAATAACCAGATCTTGCCGCTCCAGGAGGGGAAAGAGAGAATTCAATGCGTAGAACTAACTGATGGCAAAAACAAGAAATATCTTATAGCCTCGGTCTACCTACCAACAAGGGGTGGAGGAAAGGATCATATAGATGAATTTTGCGAAACTGTGGACCAACTCTTCGAAATCTGTCAGAAATATACAGAAACCCACTACATAGTTATTGGAGGTGATCTAAATGAAGATCTCTCCAAAGCTAAAAACTCAAAACGCAGACGTTACCTGGTGAATTTCATCAAAGAGTGCCAACTGAAGTATTCTACTACCGGAAAGACCTTCCTAAACCAAAAAGGCGAAGAATGCTCAGAAGTAGATTATTTCCTCCACAATATCCCGCAGCCATTTATGCATACACATAAGCTGGTTCTTGTAGATAGCTCATGTAATACCTCTGACCACATGCCAATACAGATGTCATTTCATTTTGATTTTGCCACAAGTAAGGTAGCTGAGACAACTTCTCATGCTAATCACCCAAAAAATCAAATGGGAAAAGACCGATAAACACAGATACGCTGCTTTGATATCTAGCGGTATGGACGTCATTAAAACTAATCTTCAACTTGAAGACCCCTCACAGATCAGTTGTATAGTCTCAGAACTGTGCATGTTAATGTCAGTGTCGGCAAAAAATCAACACCAATAAAGCAGCATTTCAACAGCAAGCTAAAGCTAAAAGTTTGGAACACTGAGATTGCTCATGCCATAAAGAAACTGCGATCAGCAGGCAAGTTATGGATTCAAGAAGTAAGGCCAAAAGATAGCATCAGCATATCCTGTATAGGGAAGAAAGAATGTAAGAAAGAGTTTAGGAGAGTTTGTAGGGTGGAACTGGCTAGGCAGAATGCGAAACACAAGTCCAACATTCTACAGGCGCGTCAGTTCGACAGTAAAACATTTCATATGCTGATAAACAAACAGCGAAAGAAGGGCAATGTGTTTGTCAATGACCTCTATGTGGATGCCGACCACTACTCCGGAGACAGTGTATTGAAGGTTTCAGGATTTGTTTTGAAAAACTAGCCATTCCTAACACGCAATAAATCCTACGATGAGTCTTATCACGACCTTGTCAAGAGAGAAGTCTCAGTTATAGAGCAGATGGTAGTTAATAATGACGTCCCAGAAGTTACTCTAGTAGAGGTGAGAGACGCTGTTTCCGCTATTAACAGAGGAAAAGCGGCAGACATCTATGGACTTACGATCGAGAACATTATTCATGCTGGTGAAGATCTCCTCCTATGCCTGCGTGAACTGATTGACCAGATATTAAAAAATGGTGGTATTCCAGAAAGTAGGACTCTTGTCACCAGTTTATAAGAAGAAAGGAACTCCCACAGAAGCAAAGAACTATAAAGGTATTACAGTCTTGCCCGTAACCACAAAAATCATTGAGGTGCTTCTGAAGAGTAGGATCAAAGACAAGATTGAGAGAAGTCAATGTTCATCTCAGAGAGGATTTACAGCAGGGGTGTCTCCCATGCATGCTTCGCTCCTGGTGGAAGAGTTTTACAGAGTCACATGATAATAACCATTCAGCGCATCTGATCTTTCTGGATGCAAAGGCAGCCTTCGATGTGGTCGACCATAACCATCTTCTCCGGAGATTATTTCATGTAGGCGTGGATGATAAACACTGGAAGCTCATACAAAGTATCCATCTAGGAGCCACATCACAGATCAAATGGAAGGGCGTACAGTCATCCCCCATTGAGATACTCCAAGGAGTCAGGCAAGGTGGCATACTTAGCACAGACCTGTATAAGCTGTATATCAATCCATTACTTCACAGGTTAGGAGCAACCAACATGGGAGCACGTATTGGAAACACCTTAAGTTACAATAGTGCATGTGCGGACGACATCTCTCTGATGAGTAATACAAGTGTTGATGTGCAGAATCTTACGAATATTGCAGTTGACTTTGCCAACAGGTAGCGATACCAGCTTCAGACAACAAAAAGTGTGTCAATTGCGATCTGCCCTTCCAGTAAACACAAGTCCATAGAAGCATTCTTCTTAGAAGACCAACAAATGCCAAGCAAAACTGCCAGCGTTCATTTGGGAGTAACCAGAGCTTCCTCACTAAGAAAGAATACAGCTGAGAATGTAGATAAAAACATAAAGAAGGCTCGATGTACAGCCTATAGTCTCTTTTCATCTGGAGTTCATGGCCATAACGGCCTAGACCCAATGACAATTATCCATCTCTTTAAGATCTACATAGCACCAGTTTTAACTTATGGGCTCGAAGTTATACTTCCTAAGGGGCAACAACTGACTAATCTGGAAATGTACCAAAAGCGACTCCTGAAACAGCTTCTGTCATTACCAAAGAACAATGCCGACCCAGAAGTATATATCTTATCAGGCGTTCTTCCTGTTGAGGCTCAGGTGCATCATAAAGCACTGATGCTCTTTAATTCCATCTGCAGTTTACCAGAATCCTCAACAGAAAAGAACATAGCAAGGCGGCAGCTGTTAGTTAAATCTATTGACAGTCACAGTTGGTTCATAGAGCTAAAACAAATGACTCATAAATACGGATTAGATGATCAAATTCAGAAAGCAAAGTGGAAGTTCCTGATTAGAAGAGCTATACAGCAGTACTGGAAAGATGAGATTATAGGCACAGTACCACTGTACAAATCACTTAGGTACTTGAACGAGCTGGTCTTTGTTCCACAGTACCACATAAAAGACTCCAATCAAAATTGCAAAGCTTCAGTATAGGAAATAAAGTAACGCACACTAGAGGAATTAAGTTCAAGCTCAACATGAAACGCAGCACTAGGGATATTCGCAAATACTTTCTCGCAAACAGAGTGGTACCCTATTGGAATTCACTGCCAGCACCAGTTATAGAGGCACCACAATGCTTGAATCCTTCAAAAGTAAAGTAGACAAACATTTCAAAGAAATGCTTCATGATTTTGACTAAAATTGATTTGCATAAAGAGACACTAGCGTAGAGGAGACCCGGGTAGCGATAAACACATTGAACAGGCCATATGTTTATCAGACCATCACAAATTCTGCCAATATAGTGGACTAATCTTCAAGTAGCCTCTGCATAGACAAGAACATGCTCGGTAGCGATTCCAATTGCCGGTAGATAACCTCTGCTTCCACGTCCGTACTTTGTCATTGCATGAAGAGACACTTGCATACAGGAGACTCGGATAGCGATGAACACAGAAAATGAAAACAACCGCAATTAGCAACCACGGCCTCCACAAGTGAACATGCAAACAAATGCTAGGCGCAGCAGGGTGTGACCATGAGTGTAGGCGGCACACCGCAGCTAACACCCATCTGCAGCATAGCATTTCCCAAAACAGAGCTAAAGTTTTAAATCTAATATCACTGATATACTGGCGGTTTTGAGGCAACTTAATTAAGCGACAATGGCCAAATCATTCAAGAACAAACTAGATAGATCCATTTCAAAGAGCAATCTTTTGAACTAAACTGAGATAGCCATACTATAATAAAAACATGGATGCAATAACAAGCCAATGGCTTATGCCTCGTAAAATGATGATGATGATGATGATGATACTTAGTATGCGAGAAATATCATAGTTACAGATGTTCGACAAGAATTTTATTGAATAAACATACAGATACAGATAGAGATACAGCAACTACGCATATTTTTAATGCAGTTAAACAATCCATTCTGCCATATCGCTTCCATATGGGTTGCCTGAGATGCGCATGCGTAGCTCTAATAATCAGTGTGTGTTTACCTTTTAAATGCATCAGTCATGTTTTTTATAGCTCATGAATAAATTAGTGGAAACCAATTATTGTGTTGTAAATTTGGGATAAAATTGTGCCTATACTTCATTGTGAAGGAGTTTTAGAACAGTTAACATTCTGTATCAAAGTAAATTTGATGCGTGGAGTAACTTTGTGATAACTGAATTTTTTCGTGACTGAAAAATTATCAGTATGGATTTTCACAACTCGCTTGCGGTTTTAGATTAAGTGGAGAAAGATTTGGTGGAAGTGGCAAGTGATAATTTAACAAATATTGTTTCAGTAGAAAATGATAATGTAACGGATAATGTCCCCCTGACTATAACGGCTCATTAGTAGTCTCTGAACATGACAAAAGCAGGGGGCGAAAGCGCCATAACACATCCTCCATTAATGGTAAGAAACCTGTTTCAGATGCAAGAAGCATCACGTCTAATGAGCCAGGAATGCAGACATTCAAATAATGCAGGTCCATCCGAGGGCACTGCAATTTAAGAGTCAGAGTTTAAAAGCCTTAAGACAAGTGTGGAGACATTGACAAAACAAATGGCGATTTTTGTGAACGTAATTTTGAATGAAAATTCTGGCAGTTCTGAAGTAAAATCGGAAAATTCCAGACAACACCCTTGAATAGGAATGCAAGAAGAATGGCCAGGATCATGATGTAACGTCTCTGGGACCTGCGCCTGTTTCCGAAAAAGGAGATGTTGACGTGTTAGCCTCGGTGGCGCGGTTCTATGAGGCATCAGATGTTTACACTGAAAAGATTGACTCACAGTTAGCGAATATTATTGCCAACCCAAGTAAAACGAGCATGGGTGATGATAAATTAAAAGAGAAAATTGCGTCCTATATTACGGCAGAAAACTGTAACTCTTTCGTAGTAACGAAAGTTATCCCTGAAATCTGGGACAAATTGTCGGTTCAATGGCAAATGAGGGATGCAAAGTTGCAGATGGTGCAACGTCCACTAATCAGTGCATTAATAACAGTTACTATGTCTACAGAAACTTCCGCTATGACGGGGAAGTCAGTTGATGCATTAGCGGTTCATATGCATGCAAATCGGGAATTAAATTAGAGGCATAGAGACCATAAAATGGATTTTGAATGTGGAATTCAAAGACTTATCTTCTGTGGATGTTACGGCTACCGATCTTTTATATGGTGATGATTTGAGAACCTGATATCAATCAGATTTCTACACATTTGTCAAATGTTCAGGTGTCTGGATGTGGTTTATTGCGGAGAGGACGTGCTCAGTTTCATCCATAATGGGGTCATTTGATAAATAAATATGTCAGCTTTTTTAGGGCAACAACATCCTCAGCAGCAACAACAAATGTTCAGAGGCCATCCGAGGACAGCTACCAACAACGTCGGCTGACAGTTATGAAATAGAAGTTGATCAGGCACATGTTTCAATAGGCAGCCTTACATTTTCTAATAGTAATACATCAACATTCATAGCAGGTCATATTACAAATTATTTAGACCACTGGAAAGCTTTCACTTCAGACAAGGCTATTTTGAAAACAGTAGCATGTTACTCTATAGATTTTGAGGAGTCGCCTGTTCAATTAACTAATCCCAGCCCGCTTAAATTTTCGGATTCAGATTTAGAAATTATGGACAGGCATATAAAGTTATTTTTAGATCAAAAAATGGTTGAGAAGGGTTTTCATTCAGAGCCAGAGTTCATTTCTAATGTGTTTATGAGACAAAAAAAAGATGGTTCTCACAGAATTATGCTCAACCTGTCAGATTTGAATTCTTTTGTGAAATATCAGCATTTTAAGATGGAGACTATTGATACAGTCATTTCTTTGATGAGACCATCATGTTTTATGGCATCTTTAGATTTGTCAAATGCAGACTTTTCTGTTCCCATAGCTAGAGATTTTCGTAGTTATTTTAGGTTTGAATGGAAAGGTGATTTTTTACAATTTCTGTTCTTCCAAATGGTAACGCAGTTTGTCCTAGTGTTTACTAAGTTACTGAAGCCAGTTTTTTTGCACATTTGAGGACATTAGGTCATATGGTTAGCGCATATATTGATAACATTCTTCTGATGGGAAAATCTTATCAGGCATGTACTGACTCAGTTAAGTTTACAGAAGATTTGCCCATAACACTGGGATTTTATACAAACTTTGACAAGTCAGTTATAGTTAAGAATCAAGAATTGGAACATTTAGGCTTTGTGCTAAATTCGGACAGCATGATAGTGAGATTAACACTTAAGAAGAAAATTAATCTTGTTGATAAATGTAAAGAGGTTCTGAAATCTAAGACACTGACAACTAGAACAGTAGCTGAACTTATTGGGCTTATAGTGTCATCTTTTCCCGCAGCTCAATATAGCCCGTTATTTTATAGGGACTTAGATTTTGCCAAATCACAGGCTTTGCAGAAATCACTAGGACATTATGACAGTATTATGGAACTTTCTGTGACAGCCCGGGCCGAAATTCAGTGGTGGATTGACAATGTGAATTCTGAATATCGAGAAATAGACTATGGCAAATTTCGTTACATTCTTACTACGGATTCGTCAAATTCTGGATGGGGTAGTGTGTTTTATGGACAGGATTGTGTATCTATCCCCGGTTCTACTCGAGGTAGATGGTCTGAGGATGAGAGGCAGTTTCATATAAATGTTTTGGAGCTGAAGGCTAGTTTCACGGGGCTTAGATAAGTTTGCGCAAATATGAACAATGTACATATTAAACTGGAAATGGACAATACTACAGCGGTCGCTTACATGAATCATATCAGTGGTTCAACATCTGACCAGTCCAATGAACTAGTGATAGAAATATGGCTTTGGTGTAAGAGTAGAAATATTTGGGTTACGGTAACGCATGTCCCGGGAAGAGAGAATTCAATAGCAGATTTTAAATCAAGCGTATTTGATGATAAAACAGAATGGAAGTTGGATGAAAACATGCTTCATGATATTAGAGAGAATTTTGTTATGCCTAATATCGACTTGTTTGCATCGAGATTGAACTTCCAACTTAAACCATATGTTTCTTGGAGGCCTGACCCGGATGCGTTAGCTGTGGATGCTTTTTCCTTGGATCAGGGTAATCTTTTGTTTTATGCTTTTCCACCATTCCGTGTGATAGGCCGTGTTTTGAGGAAAGTCGAAATGGACAGGGCAAAGGGAATTCTGGTTCTGCCAAATTGGCCAACTCAAAGTTGGTTTCCGGTTCTGAAACGTTGTTAATCAACGAGCTATTTCTTTTGAGCTGTCTCCCGACACTTCCTTTCCAGAAGGGTGTTCACCCTCTGGGTCACAAACTGCACTTCATGGCTTGTTTCTTGCCCAGAAGACGCTAGAGGACAAAGGTCTTTCAGAACAAACTATTTCAATCATATTATGTTCCTGGAGATCATCTACTAAGAAACAATACACAAATTGTATACAAATTGTTTAATGTTTTGCGACGATTCAGATTTAGACGTTCATGATTATGAGGTTGACGTTCTAAAATTTCTGACGGCATTATATGACAATGGACTTTCGCATAGTGGCATTAATACGACGCATAGTGCATTATCAGCATTTTTGGGGATTGCGTCATCAGTTACTGCTGGATCTAACCCTGCATTTTTGAAGGGTGTTGCATCGGCGCATCCTACAAAACCAAAATATTCTTGTGTATGGGATGTTAAGCTCGTTCATAACATGTTTCGGAAACACCCGTTAGTGCTTAGTTTATCCTTGTTCGACCTCTCATTGCATACGGTTGCCTTATTGACAGTAGTCCCAGAGGGGCCAATCTATTCATCTGTTTGGTACTGATTTGATGACAGTTGATCCGGATAAATATGTGTTTTACCTACATGGAAATTTCAAACAATCTAGGTTAGGAAATCAGACTATGAAGATTGTTTTACACTTGTTTCCGGACGACATAAGACTGTGTATTTATCATACATTGTCTAAATATCTAAACAGGACAAAAAATATTAAACAAACGTCTAAGGTTTTTATCAGTACAGTAAAACCATCTAAAGTGGTATCACGTGATACTATAGGGAGGTGGATATAGAAAGTTATTAAACTGGCAGGAATAGATGTGAATATTTTTAAGCTACATAGCACTAGAGCAGCGTCGGTTTCCGCTGCTACCTTGAAAGGAATTAATGCTTCATGCATACTGGAAGCGGCTGGATGGTCGTATGAATTGACCTTTGCCAGGTTCTACAATAAGCCACTGGCATTTGAACAGGATCAGGAGTTTGCTGATGCTGTTTTGCGCAGTTGGTGTGCTAGTTGTGTTAGATTGAGAGGTCTCATAACTTTAAAATCTCAGGCAACCCATATGGAAGCGATATGCCAGAATTTATAGTTAGCTGAGTACTTACCAGCTTGAAAGCTGACTGTAATTCTGTGACAGCGTTTCGTAGTATTCCCGACCCATCATCATTTGATGTGTTGGGTTTGTCCCATCCCTTATGTTTTGGGGGAAAATTTATTATTTGGGATGTTTGATGAGAACTCTCAATGTTGAAGACTGATTATTAGACCTACACATGCGCAGCTCAGTCAGCCCATACTGCGAAGCACTGTGACAGAATTACAGTCAGCTTTCAAGCTGGTAAGTACTCAGCTAACTATAAATTATAGTGGGTACAGGCACACAAACGTTAGAATAAACAGTTCCATGAAAATCATATAATCATTAATCAAATAAGTTATAAAGTTTCTTGGCTGTAGCTAGGTGTCATAGAATTGTTCGAACTTGTTTGAAAAATGTAAAAATTACATTCTGTAGTTCGGATCGACCGGTCAGGTGCCGGCCGTACCAGCTAAGCTGGGTATGCGCCGCCTGTCCTGGATTCGTTCCATGAACACGCACCCCCCCCCCCCCCCCTGGGTAGAGCTATAAGCGTATATGAGCCTATGGGAGAGATTTTGTCGTAAAAATTACTACGTTCGTTAAGACGCATGCGCACGCTTACCACTGCATTGACAGAGCGCATATATCACGTCCAAGATAGGACCCAGGTGGGACTGAATGCTGCAACAATGCATGCAAATAAAGAATGGTATGTAAATGACATTGCAAAAAGCCAAGTGATGGTTTTCAATCAAGGCAAAGAAACAGAATATGAGTGGACACTAAACGAAGAAAAGATGGACATGGTAAAGGAATATAAACATCTGGGACTAATGAGAACAGACGACAAAATTGGCCTACGCAAAGAAATTATAAGAAAAGCTCGTGCAACAGCTTATTCATTGATGGGTGCTGGCTTTCATGGAACTAAACCCAATTGTCAGTATAAGACTATGGTCAACATATGTAATACCACGATATACGTATGGACTGGAGGCCTTAATTATACCAAAGAAGGAAATGAGTCAGATCACTACACATGAAAGGAAACCCGTAAAGCAATTGCAATCACTGCCAAACAGTTGTGCAAATTCACTGGCATATTTACTTCTCTGTGCACTGCCGATAGAGGCGCAAATAGAAAAGAAGAAGCTGACATTACTTGGTGCAAAGGCTCTGTCAAACAACAGTTAGCAATTCGACAGCTCGGTATGAAAAGAGAAGGCAGACACAGTTGGTTTCAAGATGTCGAATTGATTTTACAAGAATATAAATTACCATCAGCCCACCTGCTGCTACAAGACCCACCACCTAAATGTGTATGGAAACGTCATGTCCAAAAGTCTGTAAACACGGTAGTCCTAGAGATGCTAAAGGAAGACATTAAGCAGAAATCATCAGCCCGGTTTGTGAATGTCGCCATCCTTGATATCGGAAGGCCACATCCGATCTGGTCAACAGTGACAGCAAATATATATGATGTAAAACGTGCCGTCATCAAGGCAAGGTTACTAACCGGTACATACTCTCTGCAAGCACACAGATCAAAATTTAATCAATATGAGAATGATACCTGTCCTTTTTGTAAGAACGTTGTAGAAGACCGTATGCATTTCCTAGTTCAGTGTCCAGAATTTGCAGATATCAGAAGCATCTATATAGCGGAAATAGCGCATTTAGTGGCAGCAGATAGCTGGAAATTAATAAGCAAGGATGAGCATCTTATTCTCCAGATGTTACTCGACACAACTCTCTTGTTTGACCTGTTTGGAAGCGATTCAATGTCGAAAATTGAATCCATCTCCAGGAAACTCAGCTATAAACTTCATATCAGACGTAATCATCTCTTAAATGAAACGAATTAACTAACAAAGCTTGCATTATAAAATATCAAGTTAATTGCGCATAGAAAAATACGCTGCACCTTATGCTTTCGGGATGCTCCTACATGTATTTCAATAACAATGAACTCATTATACGTATGGTGAACATAAATTTACTCGTCTATAAACTGTGAACATTTACTCCTCTATATACAGATAGGAAAATCACTTGCGTGTATACATGCGTGTACATACATATCAGATATAATGATCGTGCGTGCGTGCGTGCGTGCGTGCGTGCGTGCGTGCGTGCGTGTGTGTAATATAATATATAATTAGTGGAAAACTCCAGTAATCTGCGGATTCTAGAGATTCCCGGATAATACACCGAAAGGTGGTGCGCCAGACATTGGCGGAAACTCCAAGACCAGAACAGAACAGATAGCACTATTAGTGTACCGAGTAGGTAATCCTTTATAATTGCTTGTTGCCGCCGAATCTGGTATCAATCAAGAGCAGAATTTGACTGGCTTTCCAAATCTGTAAACCATTTCATGATCGGTTTAGAAATGGCTGAGTTATCCACGGAAAACCCCTTTGATTATCTTCAAAATATTTCCGTGACGTCATAACCACGTGTACGCAGAAGTTCTAGAATGTTCTAGAACATTCGTCTGCGTCATTATTAGCTGCGCGCTGATTGGCTATTGCTCGGCCGATAATTGGTTGAGGCCTGCGCCTATGACGTCACGAGTAGTATGAAAGGAGATGGAATCCAGAGTTCGAGAGCATCCTCGGCCCCTGCCGAACAGGTTGGATCTGTAAAGCAGCTACGATCATCCGAGACAGTTATTAAACAGATCACCTCGGTCTTTGTCAGCATCTTTCCCGTAGCATTGCGGCAGCCACCCAACCCACCGCATCTTAAAGAATTTTGTAACTCCCGCAGCATTTTTGGAAACTTTCGACAATATTGTTCACGGCTGAATCAAGAACTGACTCGGAATACAAGCTTGCGGTGAGGCCTTTCCTGGCCGGAATATGTGATTCTACAGATGTAGAGGCAGCGATGTTCTTTGGTGGATAACTCGCGGGATCTGCCGGCCACGCAAAAAACTGGTTATTCAAATGACCCCCCACCACCACCCCGCAGTGATGTCATGTAGGTTTATTTTAACTTTCTGACTGCAGCAAGTAAACTTTGCCCGGTACAAGTAAACTTTGCCGGTACGTCTTAAGAGCTAACTGATGTACCTCGCACCGTTAAGCTTAGTATGCATCTTCATCCGTATTCGACAACCCCAGCTGATAAATGGGTTGTTCTTAACTCTCATCCATACCGTCGGTGTACGGGAACTTTCTTCCTAGCAGTAATGTTATTGTAGAACTTACTGACTGTTCGTTAGACATTCTTATATCATGATTGCCATCCTGAATTCGCTCCGCTCCCATTCTGGACTGCATGTGGGAATCCTGTTCGCGGGAACCGACATGCGGGGACTTTCGAGCTTCCAGAGAACGCGTCGACTCACGTCACACCAACGGTGAGGTATCAATTTTAGTAACACGATAACCCATCCTTAAGAATGGCTACCGACTATTCAAGTAACTTTACTTAACATCTTTAATTATTCTGTTAATTACGACTTTAGTAATTATATTTCATCTTTGTAAATGGTCCCGATGACTAAAAGGAACCGTAACGGTCTTAGGACCGCTAGTTATAATTTCTTTATCTGTTTATAGATATTCTTATTTTACTGTAAGGTGTTTTTACTAACCGCACCTTTGTAGGTCCAACAACCTGTAATATATGTATTATTCTGATCATTTCATATTGTATTACTTGTACTGGTTAGTTTTATATATGGCGAGCAGCCATGTTTTGTTTATTTGTAGAAAACGTAGGACTGCAGTGCACGTAGGAAACACTATACAGCAACATTTATATATGCATAACTTTCTCCCGCCACCAACAATTTTTCACTGAGGTCGCTGTCCATGCTATAACTCTGTTTAGCCCGGCATACTACCGACTAAAAGCCTGTCTATTTAGCTCAATAGTATAGGTTTAATATGATTAGAGACAATTTCTTCGTCAAGAGACACATAGTGTACGCCTCCTTTCTGGTAGATGCGATAATATAGTCCCGCACTCGGGCAAGGTTGTGTAAAATTGGCCAACATACCTATTGGACCTCATATTTATAAGTTATTGTCTCTCTTCATGTTCTACTAAGCCTTATGGCTTCTTAATTGTTTGGATGTTCCTATCCGCACCATGGGATGATCCGACCCTGGGAAACTATTGGGGTTTCCGAGCGGCGATGGCCAGGGTGTGGTGTCACACACACCTCCCGCGTATCTTCTGATACCTAATAGTTAGTTATCCTTGCCAATGTAGGAAGCACTGCGAAAACATATTATAATTATTAATTTCTTTCTCATCTTCTAGGAAGTCTCCCCCGCACTGCAGCGCATAACTGGGCAACTTGCGTTTAAACCTAACATCATGTTAAAAGGTTAGCTCCATAGGACCTGGTGACGGGCGAGATGCGCATCCCCGCCAAATTTTGTAGGAATGTCTGGGCAGGATGTTAGGATCTTCCATGCCCTCACAGGAAGGACATTCACGGTGGGTATTCGTCTCTCCTACCCCCCCCCCCCCCCCCCCCCCGTAACGATAGTTCAGTTACCTAAACTTGCTTTTGTGAAAAGTAACCATTGTCCTGTGACGTTTTATGTGGTTATGGAGCAAGATGTCTGGATTCTCACCAAGCTCGGAGGTCTTGCAAGATAACATGTATGCCCACTGTCTTGAGTGTTGATGTCTTAGGACATCCTCTCTCAATGACAGCTGTATCTAAAATACTAGGTAGGGCACCCACTATTTGCGACCTAAACTAGTTCTTGACTTTAAAAACTAAATGTTAGGTTAGGCATAGAAGAAGGCCCGCATAAATAAAAGCGGCACCTACTAATTCGGCATATTTAAAACTACATAAGACAGTGACGTGGGAATCCCTCCAGAATTGTTCGTCCCGTCTTCACGTAAAACAGCACGCAACCGTATAGTCATAATTTCACTAGGTATGGTCTTTTCTTTACAGCATTTTGGTTAAATATTAGAGTGGACCCCTTTCGACTACTACTCTTCTCCCGCTTTAAGCAGTGGCGACATTTTCCTGTGACAGAGGCCCACGCGAGGCACTTACCTCTCGCAAGGATTCAGTGATGACGGTCCACGCGAGGATAATATTCCTCACCCAAACTAGCACTAGGAGTAGTGCCCGCGTGAGGCATATGATTTTCCGTCACCACAAAGATAATTTTCTTTCCTTTCAGCTTAGAGGTATAATAGCTTATATTAAGTTAATTAGTTAAGTCTCGTGTATGGGAGCTTCCCTTGCGTGGATACCTCTGCGGACCTATGAGTCTGTGTGGTACCTCCAGAAGCCCCACGTTTAAAAGTTCATCAGGCTGTCTCTATGTCTTGTATTTTCGTATGGTCATTATTTTTATCTAGCATACTTGATGGTCTGTTTAGGTAAAACTATTGTATAGACTTATTTTAATCAGGTCACCAAATCAAATCTTGTAAGTCCATAGATCACGAAATTGCTATGGACAGGCATACTTGGGATGAGACTGTTGTGTTTAATGTTCACGATGATGGTTGCACGGCCCCACCGGAACGATTGAGTTTCACCGGCCTTAGGAGCCGGTCTTTTTTTACCTGTGGGGCAGTATCGTACAGGATCCGTCACCCCGAGACCGGAAGCTAACCATCGTCATCATTCGTCGTGCACTTGCGGTGTGGCGAGTCGACATCAGACACAGGAACGGCCCGACACCACCCCGTGAGCTAGAAGTGGCACCCGATGTGGGGCCCGAAGAACATCATTATTAACGTGCAGCGAACTCACGCCCACACCATATAGTGAGCTTAGTGCTATACCGTCTCCATTTAGCGATGACTCCCTCGATCAAGAGGTAGCGTCATACGATGGATTCCAAGCTCACATGCTCACCGACTATGCCAGAAATTCACCAGCGGAATCAACAACCCCGCAATATAACCTGTTTTCGCCTGTCAGTGATGGCAACTTTCGGAGTGCCTCACAGGCGGGAACAGAGTTTAGAACCATATCGGATGTCCGTGACAGGCCAACTCAATCGGGGCCGAATCGTGGATGATCACGACAAAGACCCGATTACGGGCATATACATAATTCTTCAGACTACTATCGTTCACCCGTGTCATCTGCGGAGACCATATGGCAGGGTGACAATCCATATTACAGACAACCTCCCGTGCTGCGCCCTTCAAACATAACACTATACTCGAGGGGAACACCACGGCATCATCGGGAGGAATCGGCACCACCTTTTCGCCGGTACATCAGTCATGCTACACACCACTACCATCAGCCAACTGCACCACCGCCATATGAGGAACATCAGTCCTCACACCAAGAAGAACGCCCGCGTAATCTTCATAATATTCCGCCTCCCATCCATAGACCCATGCCGGTTTATTGTTCTACAATGGGGCAGGATTCACTGAATCGGAGTACCCGCATTCTCGCTCCTCAGCATCGGCATCAACGGATAACACCAACACCACCACCACCACTGCCCGCACAATGACCAGCCTCAGAATACTCGTCAGTCCCACAGGTACCACCGCCACCCGGATTTCAACCACTTCATTCATCCCGTGGTCGTGGCCGAGTCATTCTCCCTCCCGAATTTAGCGGGGAGAATGACTGGACCAACTATAAAATACAGTTCGAGATAATAATTCGAACTAACCACTAGAACTATCAGCAAATGGGTGAATATCTCGCCACAAAGCTTTTCGGAAAAGCCCTTCAAGTTCTTGCGGATCTCGGGACTGACTACACACCCACCTACACCCAACTGGAACGAGCATTAACTGAGCGATTTGGCGACACAGCTCTCGGGGAAACAAGTCATCTGCAACTCAAAAATATCTGACGACGCGTGGGAGAAACTCTTCCAGAGTTAGCTAGTCGAATTAGAAGGCTAGTCACCCGCGCATATCATAGGACCAACATAGAAGGCGTGATACATCTGCATCTGGACACCTTCATCGATGCATTAAGTGGTGAACCCACCCTGAAAGAAAAACTATTTCTTGGTGGCCACAGGAGTTTGGCCCAATAAACGGCAACCACGGCCCGAATAGAAAACTTTCTGGAGCGGGAAAAGAGTAGCCGATGCCAACTACACCCTATCAACGAGGAAGAGGGTGCAGTTATCACCACGCCCACTAATGCTCCCCCCCCCCCCCCCGATCATCTACACCAACCGCACCAACATCACCACAAACGAATGTCCAAAATTCCAATCAGAATCAAGCGCCTGGAGGAAGGGGGCATGCCCGTAGAGGAAGCTACAATGGGGCCCCCGGGCATGGGAACCAGCGTAACAATAACACCAACGGCAACATGAAGGAACGCATATATGAGATCAACAAACAGATCTCTGCATTAACCAATTTAGTGACCACACTCAGCACGAACCTCGCCATCACTCACTTCAGGACAACGAACATCACCAACACTGCACCGCCACCAAACACCTGTTTCGGATGCGGTCAGCCAGGCCATTGGAGGGAATGGTGTCCTAACCGACCTCCTTCCACAACACCTGCCCCTGACCGCAGCACACCGCAACTGGAGAAGCCGAAACTCTTAAGGGCACCGAAGGTAGAGTCACCTCGGTGCCTGTATTCGCTTCCCGGCTCAACTGCGACCTTCATACAACAACGTTCGGTGGCCAACTATTACCAACCAAATTCAGATTTTACACCTACACCAAAAGGCATGGCTTCACATATGTCGATGCCTCCCACATCTGCAGCATCGCCATCCCCCTCTATCTCCGTATATAACAAGCCTTCTTTCCTTTGTAAAACGGAAGTGGTAGGTTGTAGCACCACTGCTGAAACAACGTTTTTGCAAGCACCACGTCCCGCCACCAAGACACTGAATTCTCGATGTCCCTTGGTGGTATGCAAAACACCACCCCACACAACATCATCTCCCGCATCCACAGACAGCAGCGACTCGGGAGAAACGGTTCACTCCGCCTCTTGGATTCGCAAACGCCGGCGTAGACGGGGAGAAACATGTCCCTACCGGCGTCGCTGTTTCTTCTGTGCTTCACCAAAACATCAAATGAAGCATTGCAAGAAATGGCTCGCGCAGGTGGAGCTTATCCGTCATCCCGTACGCACCGCTGTCTACACTAATACTGCATACCCTGAAACAGCAACATCTCCATCATCATTGCTACCCCCAGCTCCGCCTTCACCGCAGCCCTCACAGCAGCGGCGACGACGGACTGGCCCCTTCCTCACTCAGCCATCCACCACATTAAAAGAAGCGATTCAGAGACAGTCCGATTATATACAGAATGATTCCGCTCCGACACCATTGTCGCAGACGGCGTCATTGGAAACTCTTCCACAGGTACACAGCAAAGTGATATACAAATGTGCCTGTCTGTTTAGCAGTGTTTCCACCAGTGCCACCGTTGACACTGGAGCTTCAATCACGGTATTCAACAAGCGCTTATATGAGAGCATCCCACCTCATAAAAAGCCTCCCCTTAAACCTACAAACATTTACCTACAGATGGCTACGGGAGCTGATGTGCCCATAGCCGGTGTAGTCAATTCAGTCATCCAAATAGAGGCGATGCAATTCATACAGCTGTCATCGCCTCTATTCATAACGATGCCCTCCTTGGCTCTGATTTGCTCAGTGCCAGCGAAGCCATCATACATTGCAAACAACAGGAACTCGACATACACGGCCGACGAATACCTCTTGGACCGGCATTGTCATTATATGACACGTGTGCTGTAATATTATCAAGTACAGCCACAGTTGAGCTGGGACAGGAACAAATCTTGTGGGCCACCGCACCACAGTTAGGAAGCAACACACACATCGCCATGCTGGAACCCGACCCTGATCACATGATCGCCTCTCAATGCGCAAGTCCCCGTATGATAGTAGACACTACTAATAAGGAATATATACTTTTTAGAGTGTTCAATTGTACTGCAGACCCCATCACTCTGGAACCAGGAGTACGCTGCGGCCATTTAGTGGACATAATCTCATTGGAATCCCATACACCTACCAACACACCACAGCATATGACTGATGATTTACCCGAACACTTACATGATTTATATCTACGTGCCACAGTTGGATTACAGCAATCACAAAAACATGAAATTCGGAAATTACTGTACAAATATCGCGATAGTTTTTCCTCTGGAGACATGGATCTCGGAGAAACTCATCTCGTACGACACTCCATCGACACAGGCAATAATCGCCCCATATGTCAACAAGTACGACATCTTCCCATTCATAAAGAAGCGGAAGCACATCAACAAGTGAACGACATGTTGCGGACCGGTATTATTGAACCCTCAGCATCTCCATGGGCTAGCCCAATAGTACTAGCAGGCAAGAAGGACGGAACCTAGACATGGATGAAGCTGACATGGAAAAGACTGCATTCGTTTGTAGGGATAGTCTTTTCCAATTCCGCAAGATGCCCTACGGATTGTGCAGCGCTCCCGGAACTTTTGAATGACTCATTGAGCAGGTATTAACCACCCTGCAATGGGAAATCTGTCTCTGTTACATTGATGACGTAATAGTCTTTGGACCAACGTTTGAGCAAACCTTAATGAATTCGGACACCGTGCTTTCAAGATACCAGAGAGGGATAGGCTCCTCGAGGGGGTGTCTTGAACAGGCGGCAGTGGGCTCGCAAGAGTCCGGAGGCACGTAAAATCAAACCTATAGGGCTGAGGAGATACTGAAGGCCTCCGTGTCTAACGAAGGATGAATTAACATCCTACTGTGGTACCGGCTAGTCGGCATAATGTTCAGGCTACTGAGATTTTTGGTTCATCCTGTCTCAGCAAGTGGACATACGTGGTACGTGGATGACAATCCACACCCAGGGCAGTCTCGGCAATTGCGTTGGGTTGTCGGGGGTTCTCTGCAGGCAAGGCCGGGGAAAACGGTCAAAGCTCGTATTCTGTTGGCAGATAGGTATGGAGCAGACCGTTGGTTGCCCCTGAGCATGAGCTCAGATGGTGATCGCTATCGACTGGGTCACCGGCCGGTCATCTTGATCAACTCAATACATCGGGTCAAGATGGCTTAATGTACAGTCAGGCCATGGCAAGCGGTCATATTGCGAGCCATGCCTCCCGTGATCAGAGGTCATTAAAGTGATTCTTTCGGAAGCGGGAGGGTATATGCGTGAGAGGGGCATCACATGGAAGATCGTGGACTATGTTCCTCAATCATGTTTCTTGGGCATGGTTCTCGGTCTCATGTTAGACTAGTGTCCCGTGGACTTCGTTCTCGATCATGTTTCGATGAGCCGGAGTCTCAGTAGGACTAGCTGTCCTACCCCTTGATTATAACTTCTTATAGGCATAGTCCTTAATCTCATACGCATATGCGGGAACGGCACCTAGCCTAGGCTGCATTCCAACGCGAGGTACTGGTCGACGTCCCATGATGAAGACAGACCTCCCCGGAAAGGCCAAAGGGTGTATAGTATTAGGAAATTGGCCCCTAATACTATTTAGCATCCGCACGGCCAATTTGAAACTCAAACCCAAGAAATGTCATCCCTTTAGACAGAGCGTTGAGTTCCTAGGAACGTCATATCCGGTGATGGAGTGGCTACCCAGCCGTCAAAAACTAAGGCAGTAGCGGAGTGGCCAAAGCCCTCTTCAGTCACAGAGACACAGAGTTTTCTTGGCTTATGCCAGTACTATTGCCGTTATATCTGACATTTCAGCGAGATTGCTTCACCCATCTACAAGATCACCGAAAAAGATCGCCCATTCGAGTGGACGAGTGAGTGTGAAGGCTCCTTCAGGGCGCTGAATGAACTCTTGACGACCGCCACGATTCTTGCTCATCCTAATCCAAACGTCGATTCCATCTTAGACACTGACGCATCAGCTTACGCTATCAGCGCGGTTCTATCTCAGGTCACAGAAGACGGAACGGAGCAGGCATTGGGTTATGGTTCGCGTAATCTGAATAAAACGGAGAGAAAATACGCAACCACCAAGCGAGAACTACTAGCGGTGGTACATTTCGTCAAGTATTATAAACACTCCGTATGGGCGCCCTTTTACACTCAGTACAGACCATGCTTCACTACCCTGGCTCAGGAACCTGAAAAATCCGGAGGGCCAGGTGGCGATATGGCAGGAATTCCTGCAGGCCTATAACTTCAACGTTGTTCACCGTCCTGGCAAATTGCATGGAAATGCCGACACCCTCAGTACAGTTGGTGCGGAGGCTGAACACAGAGGCCGCCACCGTGACAGTCAACACAGCCACCTCAGGAGTTCCCCGAATTGAGGTGCGCAGAGTGGAATCCAGAGAAAATCACACACCACAAAACAACAGACATGCAGACACGAAATATATATGCGTGGATCCAGGAGGGGGTACGTCCTCCCAAGGAATCAGTAACACCACTATCCACCACGGCAAAATATTATTACCAACGGTGCGAAGAATGTCAATTGATAAATAATGTTCTGTACATTAATAACCGTCTGGTAGTCGCGGAGAGTTATTGTGATCTTATTTTAAAACAACTACATGATAATGCCGGGCATCTGGCCGTGGAAAGGACTGTTGCCCATATCAAATTGAGATTCCACTGGATCGGGATTCGCAATAGTACCAAGGCATGGGTTGCCAAATGTATCCCATGCCAAAGACATGGTTGGCCAACACCATATCGCACAATCTCAAATTAAGATTGTTGGTGCACCGTGTGAGCGAGTGGCTATCAATGTGCTCAGACCATTGAATACGACGGATGACGGAAATAGATACATCCTCATATTACAAGACTACTTTACGAAGTGGGTTAGAAGCATTTGCTTTGCCAGACCAAGAGGCATCCACTGTAGCGGAGGTCCTGGCAAGCAATGTGTTCTGCCGTTTTGGTATGCCTTATGAGTTGTACTCTGATCAAGGAAGTAATTTTGAAAGCCCGCTCATATCAGAGCTCTGCAAATTGTTCCATATCGTCAAAACAAGGACGACTCCACACCACCCCCGGAGTGACGGGATGGTAGAGAGATTCAACAGAACTCTCGCGGAGATTATGAAGGAAACATGCCTTGATTGTAGAGTTTGGGATCTACGGCTCCCATATGTACTCATGGCTTACCCCACTTCAGTACATTCCAGCATGGATTATACCCCTGCTCGGTTAATGTTAGGCCATGAATTAGCCTTACCCATGGATCTGGCCATGCCTCGGATACCAGAAGAGAAAAATTCACCATCTCTCTATGTTGAACTCTTGCGGCAGCGGATAGAACAAGCCCATGAGTTAGTGAGAGAAACACTATCCACTGCACACCGGCGGCAAAAGACGTGGCACGACCAGAGGGTGCATGGAGATCCTTATGAAGCAGGAAGGATGGTTTGGGTACACGATTCACGACGATCTGCAAATGTGCCAAGTAAACTGAGTTACCAGTGGAAAGGCCCCTATGTGGTAGTAGGTAAGACGTCGGACATGACCGACCATATCCGTGATTCGGATGGCCTGACCTCAGTCATCCACTTCGATTGGCTTAAACCGTGTGTCAGTGATGACCCAGCACCAGAGCTCGGACTGGGCGTTTCTCGTGACACCGGTACCCAGACAGATATTTCTACGGAAATTAGTGTTCCCACAGTTAGCGCAGAGCACCGCAGTGCCAGTTCAACCCCACTTCTACCAAGCCAGAATGTGGCTGAACAAGCGGCTAACGCTGACGACGATGATGAGATACATACTCACCCTCTCCCTCCTAAGCATGGGTCTACTCGATCTGGGAAGCCGTATCTGAAGAACTTTGTGTTTGTTTTGTCCAAGGAACCGAATGGAAAAGTTGTTCCTCCGATCTCTTCCCATTCCCACCCACTTCATGATATGCCCCCCCCCCCTCATAGAGTTACCACAAGTGGAAGCTGAGGCTGACCTAAGCCATGCTTCCCATGGGGTGGAACATATGATAAATAGCATGGAAGTGAAGAGGCTAGATGAAGCCTTGGCGTGTCTAGTACCGCAAAACCGTACAACAAGGTGTACCCGACCACCCCCAAAAATCGCTGGACGAATTCCCACCCAAGTGGGACCCTTAACCATAACCGCACCACCACCCCAAATCCAACTGGCGTCCCTTATCTATACACCAAGTTCGGACATCACCAGCCCTGTCCATTTCACACTCCACTCATTGTCTGTTGACCATCAATCTTCAGATATGAGAGAGACTGCTGCTACAGAGGAGGTGGCATCCCGCACCGCACCGACCAACAATACCCCCACCCCGCAGTGGGCAGGGAAGCAGCCTGTTCAGCAGACTCTCAGTCCGAATTTTCCTGGTGTCTAAAAACCACATCCCCCCGTCCAAAGGCCACCCCATCCATTCGGCCTACCATACTCCCCCGTGAGCAGTCAGGACATCACACCACAGACAGAACGTCATCTCATACAGAACACACCTGCCC
Organism: Chaetoderma sp. LZ-2023a; assembly: GCA_034401795.1. Lineage (NCBI taxonomy): Eukaryota > Metazoa > Mollusca > Caudofoveata > Chaetodermatida > Chaetodermatidae > Chaetoderma > Chaetoderma sp. LZ-2023a. The sequence continues at coordinate 43,273,474 of CM067372.1, forward strand.
TCAAGGCTGGATTTGTCAATTCGTCATTGCGAGTACATCACATACATACTAGGTTATACTCAGCATAGCCGAGACATTCAACACTGGCAACAACATCATTTAGCAGCACCTACCCGTATTAATTAATTCCCGATAGACATAAAAAATCCTGCAACAGTTCCACCCGCACAAGATGCGGGAGAAATAATATCTCCCGCAAACCCCCACCTCCTGCAATGACAACAGACTTGGCGTTCACCAGCGTGGAAAACTGGAATGCGCCCACTTCACTTTAACATTGGCATCATACAGCAGCCCAGACATCCCGACAACAACATTATTGTCAACAAACAGCCAACAAATCTCCCACACACACCTTCTTATCTAGTTACGGGAGAACTGATCATATGGATATAAGGATTGCACTGCAGCCATCTACAGTATGCGTCACGGAAGGAACATTTGTCCAACGTTCCTCCCCTTCCCTTTCCTCCGACATCGTACGGAAACAGCCAAAATCTACATACATCATATACTCGTAATAACAGTCGATATTATTAAGAGAGCAAGATGCCGGCATTGTCGTCAGTCACGAGTAGGATTTTACTACCGAAAAGTTGAATTTGATAATGAATTGATCAAAGTTACGACAGCATCCGACAGGTCATCTGCGCTCTAAAGTAACTCTGTCCTGCCCATGGGCTCGACCATTACTTAGTGAAATACCCTCAAGGTTAGATAAAGTTGTCATCACGCCGCCTCCCCCATTCCCGCACCTGGCCATAAAAATATCACCTTCAGCACAGCGCAAGTATCATCCACAGCTAACCAGTCACGCGTATCAGATTCAAATCACCAACATGTCAGAAACATAGATACTCAGGTTGACTGTATTCACAATCTCCAAACGACGGCATTGTAAATTGTAACACTGTGTGCATCCACTTCCGAGTTGTACTATAATTTAACCATTATTAAATGGTATTAATGTGGCTGGTCTAGGCCGGGATGGAGCTAGTTCTACCCATCGAGGAGAATGCTTGGCAGCCCTCCAGCTCGGAAAACGCAGCTACCTTGTCGGGCTCAGTAACTTTGATCTACCGCCTGAATAGATCTGTTTAAACCACACATCAAATTACTTACAACTTTACTGTTATATTTTTGATTAAGAACACAACTGCTCTACCGTGCTACAAATCATTAGTGCAGTTCTCTTCTCTGCGTTCCAGTCCATAATCAACATGGGCTGAGAACTACCTTTACAGACAACTATAAGATGCATGTGTAAGAACCCGCGCAAATAGGGACATTATTATAAAACAGAATCTTGATATAACATATATTTACATATCTCGCATCTGCAAAGACTACAGCTCCGCAACAGTATTTCGGCCATCGCCATAAACAGCACTTGATCAACCACGTGTTTCCAAGGGCTGCGTACTTTTACTGCTATTTCCAGTAAATTGGATCAAATGCTTTAAACAAGAGCCGCCAAAATATGCGACTACCACAGCGTGATGGAGGAGTGGCGAGGGTGAGTTGGGGTAATTACCGCTGACGTCACCAGGCTACCACACACCCTATCGGGCGCTCCAGCCTAAAATTAAAATAGGCAAGTTTATAAGCATGCAATCTGTAAAACCGTATCACGCTAATTAAAAGGTGGTGCTCCTCGGGAATAAGTAGTACCCTGTTGTTATGTTGATCAGAAAACTTTAAATGCGCTAAAATAAGACTAAGATAGTGAGCCTTTCCTCTTATAATTAAAAGTACTCCCTTTACATGGGAAGACTTAATCCAGTGACGATCAGAATGGAAAAAGGAGAAACTTTCCTTATAGGGCTGACCGAATCACCTGTCAAAACTTCCAGGTGTAGTCATCTGCCGTCTATGACGTCACCAAATAGTATAAAAGAAGGAAGCGTGCTCTGAAGCTTCGTCTTCCCGTCAAAACTCGACACCAGGGAAGATCAAATAGCATTAGGCTTCTTTCGTGTCGAAAACTAAATTCTGCTGTTCTTATTATTAGTTCATTATTACAATACTTGGCCTGGAAAGTTAAAAATGAAGAGATAGGGCTTAGGTTTTAGATAAGGTTCCCGCAGCCAACTACCATGCGGGAACGAGATGTCACTCCTCGAAGATTTAGCATTGTCGGATTCGTCTGAAGAAGAATCGGTACCAGTTTCAAAAAGATTCCCGTGGAGCTCGTTATTAGCTAATGGAGAACCCTGTACCAGAACTCTTACGAGAAAGTCCGACCGCACACTTCATGTTAACAAGGATCATATCCTCCAGACAGCCTTCTGCGTGACGTGTCAGTATCTCTATACTGCTACCCACTACGGAGTGAGCCATGCGCTCCGTCATCATCACCGTGTGTTAGAAGTGACATTAGTTCCAGGGGAAGAAAACGAGGATCGTTCCGTTTTAGCCACGCGTTTTGAATCTCGGTTTCCAGTTAAGATTCTCCCGACTGAGAAGATGGCCCCCACGAAGAATTCTACCTGTAGACATCCCGTTAGTCATCGTCCTCCCGTGGCTACCTTGAGCAACATACCGGCAGCAAGACGTGAAATCCTACCTGCAGCCACGTCGGGGAGCACTATGCCACTTCCAGTCACCACATCTACACCGGTCCTGAAGCGGAGCAAGAAGCATAAATCCTCCGCAGAATCCAGTCTGGCAGCATCCGCACCAGTAACCAGCCACAAAACTGCAGCCACTACATCCGCACCCGTAGTGTCCGAAGCGATCTCAGCCAGTCAGCCAATATCGGTAGTTATCACAACACATACGGAGATGGAGATTCCAAGTTACCCGCAGTCACCATCTCCTCCTGACCTGACCATAGATGAGGGACCGGGACCGTCGCAGCCTGCGTCCATTAGCATTACTCCAACCCGTGTCGTCCAACATCCGCATCCCAGTCTTTCTGATCCAGCTATCAGGAAGGGAACTACTCCGGAACGACCATACGCGGGGAAAAGACGTATCGCTCACACGCAGGACATCCAGCCAGTGCCCAATCTTACTGCAAATCGTCTCTTGACGTACACCAAGTCTCGGAAGATGTCATCACCTGCCGTATCCACTCCTGCATCATTGCCTCAGCCTACGATTCAACTCACCGCCATCGCCACGACAACCACCACAGCCACCACGACCATCACGAAGACCACATCATTGACCGCCTCAACACCTACTAGCACCACCGCTGCCTTACGGACAAATATTCTAGCACCCGCAGTAACTGTGAGAGACATTATAGATGCTCATATTCCCGCTATCATCACTTCAGACATTTCCGAAAGTGCCAGTGATAATGAATGCATCTCAGCATTAATAGTTCATCCACCGCGACCAACCACCATCAGTCGTGGGACCCAGACTCAGTGGGGAAATTTTGCAGCAGAGGTGTGATCATTTGTGATACAGCAGAACATCAGTGGTGCGATTCATGGAAACTTACTAATTATTAATTTATTTTTTAAATACTTCTTTTTATTATATATACACATCAAAAAAAGTAAGTTCCCCCCTAAATATGGGCTAATATTTTCCAAACTATACAACCGAGTGTAATGAAATTTTTCACAGATCATCAATATGACTATAAGAACAATCTCTGCAAATGATTACAGTCTATGACGTGTTACGCCTGCATAAGCATGCATTGAATGAAAATTTGCCCAATTTAAAAAATTTGAATACAGATTTTATTCAAAAACAAGAAAATCATAACAACAGCTAGAGTGCAAGATACAGATCTTGCGGTTAACAATATTCACTATACATTCATTTCATATCGGGTAAAGCATAATAAAGATTTCATTAGAAAATTTCAAATCTGTTAAATCTCAACAAAGAGACAACTAATGACTTGACCACAGTTAATAACGCGTGTATCCACCATTATTCGCTATCACGTTGCGACACCGTGCTCTCATGCTGTTGATGAGACGGGTGATCCTCTGTTGTGGGATCGCCACCCACTCTTCATGTAGCAGTGCTGTATCTTGCACTCTAGCTGTTGTTATGATTTTCTTGTTTTTGAATAAAATCTGTATTCAAATTTTTTAAATTGGGCAAATTTTCATTCAATGCATGCTTATGCAGGCGTAACACGTCATAGACTGTAATCATTTGCAGAGATTGTTCTTATAGTCATATTGATGATCTGTGAAAAATTTCATTACACTCGGTTGTATAGTTTGGAAAATATTAGCCCATATTTAGGGGGGAACTTACTTTTTTTGATGTGTATATGTTAGATAAAATGAATCCCATCCCTAGGATGACTACGGTTATCCGACACAGCTGCGCAACTTAAGTTGCCCAGCTGTGTCCCACACAAAATGAGCACTGCGGACTCCGGTGTTGTAGGAAGGGCGTGTGCGATGTAAAGAATACAACACCCTGCAGTGCAATAATGTCATAATCCCGTCATGCAGTCTCAGCTATGCTGTGACTGCCTGATAAACTAACTTTTGAGTTATTATTATTATGTTCTATTTTTCTTATTTTTCTTCCTGTCTTAGATGTCAGGACGGCTATGGGGTCAGCGAGAGCTGACCATTGCGGACCCGCTATAACGGGTCGCAAATATATTTTTAATCAAGATACGTGTTGCGTACCCCTTTATTTACCCGGGGTGTGCAAGTAATTCGATCGTAATATTTTAGATACCCTGTAAGGGTATGTTACGAGAAAATTATATATTTGATATACATATATTTTATATTATTATATATCTTAAACCTAAATTGTGGTACATTGGACCTTGGGTGTTCTCTGAGGAGATAATAATTAGCCGCACCCAAAGAGAACACCCATGCGAGCTATTGTTTAGGAATCATTAGCTAAATAAAGTTGAAAGCACACACCAAAATATTTAAAAAAAGAAAAAAAGAAAAGGCCTGGAAAAATAATTCCAGGTCAAAAATTAAAAACTAAAAGTATGCCTTCCCTCTCTTCTTTGGCACCGCTATGTGCTCTGTCTCTGAAATACGCATCTATTGCGTCACTACTCCTCTCCGGCCATGTGCCTACCCGGGAAGTCTATAATTCCCGCCTAGTGTACATCCGTGCGTCGATCCGCAATGCGTGATCATTTGCCACGGATGTCAAACTAGGAGGGGGGGGGGGTGTATTTCGGATTGACCGGACAGGTACCGGCCGTACCAGCCAAGCTGGGTACGTGCCGCCCGTCCTGGATTCGTTCTCTGAACACGCCCCCCCCCCTGGGTAGAGCCATAAGCGTATATGATCCTATGAGAGAGATTGCGTTATAAGAACGACTAAGTTCGTTAAAGCGCATAGTACGCTTGCGCACGCTTAAATACTACTTTTGACAGAGCACATAGTTTACGACCAAGATGGGATGACGCTTTTAGTGTACCGAGACGGTACAATGTAATCATTTTTAATCACCTGTTCCCGCCGAATCTGGCATTAATCAAGAATTCGACGGGCTTTCCAAATCTGTAAACCATTTCAAAATCGGTTAAGAAATGGCTGAGTTATCCACGGAAAACTCCTTTTGATTATCTTCAAAATATTGATGTGCTGTCAATACCACGTGTACGCAGAACTTCTAGAATGTTCTAGAACATTCGACTGCATTATTATTAGCTACGCGCTGATTGGCTGTTGCTTGACCGATGATTGGTTGGAGCCTGGGCCTGTGACGTCACGAGTAGTATAAAAGGAGAGTAGAGATCCAGTACTCGAGAGCATCCTCGGCCAGGGGCCGAATAGGTTGGACCTGTGTCAGCTATGATCAGCATGACAGGCATTATGCAGATTACTTCGCTTTATGTCAGTTTCTCTCCCGTAACCAGCAGTAATCCAACCCACCGCACTAAAGCAATTTTGTAACCCCCGTTGCCTGTGAGAGCATTTTTGGAACTTTTTAGATATTGTTCACGAATATATCAAGAACTAATTCAGAACACGAACTTGCGGTGAGGCTTTTCCCGGCCTGAAAATGTGATTCTACAGATGTAGAGGCAGCGATGTTCTTTGGTGGATGACTCACTGGATCTGCCGGCCACGCCAAAAAGTGGTTATTTAACCATCCCCGCACTGATGTTGTGCATGTTTATCTAAACCTTTCGACCGCAGCAAGTAAACTTTGCCCGGTATGTCTTCAGAGCTGGTTGACGTACCCTGCACCATTAAGCTTAGTTATGTATCTTCATCCGCATTTAACAACCCCCGCTTATGATCGGGTTGTTGTCAACTTCCATCCGTACCATCAGTGTACAGGAACTTTCGTCACAGCAGTAATGTTATTGTATCTCTTGCTGACTACTCATTAGACATTCTATATTGTGATTACAGTCCTGAGTTCGATCCGCTCCCGTCATGAGCTGCTTGCGGGAATCCTGTTTGGAGCTTCCAGGGAATGCATCAACTCACGTCAACCTAAGAGTGATGTATCAATTTCAGTAACACGATAGCCCAGGTTTAAGAATGGCTACCGATTATTCAAGTAACTATACTTGACGTAATCTGTAAGGTGTTTTTGCTAACCGCACCGTAGTAGGTTCCTTAACCTGTACTATAGATATATTATTCTGATCATTTCACACTGTATTGATTGTTCTGGTTAGTTTATATATGGCCAGTGGCCATCAGTTCATATGTTTTGTTTATTTGTAGAAAATATAGGACTGCAGTGCATGTAGGCAACACTATACAGCAACATTTATATATGCAGCATTTTCTCCCGCCACCAACAATTTTTCACTGAGGTCACTGTCCATGCTATAACTCTGTTTAGCCCGGAATGCTATCGGGAATCGTTCGTCCCGTCTTCACGTAAAACAGCACGCAACCGTATAGTCATAATCTCACTAGGTATGGTCTTTTCTTTACAGCATTTTGGTTAAATATTAGTGGGCCCATTTCGACTACTACTCTTCTCCCGCTTTAAGCAGAGGCGACATTTTCCCGTGACGGAGGCCCGCGCGAGGCACTTGCCTCTCGCAAGGATTCAGTGATGACGGTCCACGCGAGGATAATATTCCTCACCCAAACTAACACTAGGAGTAGTGCCCGTGTGAGGCATATGATTTTCCGTCCCCACAAAGATAATTTTCTTTCCTTTCAGCTTAGAGGTATAATAGCTTATATTAAGTTAATTAGTTAAGTCTCGTGTACGGGATCCTCCCTTGCGGGGATACCTCTGTGGACCTACGAGTCTCTGTGGTACCTCCGGGAGCCCCACGTTTAAAGGTTCATCAGGCTGTCTCTTTTATTTTTATCAGGCTGTATTTTCGTATGCTCATTATTTTTATCTAGCATACTTGACGGTCTGTTTAGGTAAAACTATTATATAGATTTATTTTAATTAGGTCACCAAATCAAATCTTGTAAGTCCATAGATCACGAAATTGCTATGGACAGGCATACTGGTGACACAAACTCTTGGGATGAGACTGTTGTGTTTAATGTTCGCGACGATGGTTGCATGGCCCCACCAGAACGATTGAGTTCCAGCGGCCTTAGGAGCCGGTCTTTGTTACCTATAGGGCAGTATCGTACAGGATCCGCCATCCCGAGACCGGAGCTAACCAGCATCATTATTCATCGTGCACTTGCAGCGCGGCGAGTCGACATCGGACACCGGAACGACCCGACACTACCACGCAAGCCACAATTTCTAATCCAGATCAAGCTACTTACAGGTACATATATCTTCCAGACTAACAGAGCTGCGCTCGATCAGCATATGGTTGACCCTTGCTGCCTCGTACGAAGTCAACAAGCAGAAACAAATATCACATTTTAACTACATATATCGTGTTTCAAGAAATTCACAGGAAGTATCTAACACAGCTGTGCACGAGCCAGTACCTTGATTGTACATGCGCTATACATATACAACTACAAAGGCATGAGGTTCTTGCGGATTTCATGCTCACCACTCACGTGTGTCTGAATGTGTGCTGATCCTAACTGATATCTTTAGGACATGTCAACAGTATCTATATGTGTAGAAGGGCACTGCTGCTAAACAAATACTGATATCGTATGGCAATCCATATCCACTAGCAAACGTCATTAACTCTGTAAAAGAGTATGCTCGGGCATTGTATCAACTGAATTGAAAGCAAAAACACTCAAACTTCAAATCAAACTCGAGAAGAATGAAATTTACCCAGAAACTACTTGAACTATCAACTGCAAACAAAGTTAACCAATACAACTGCTGACCAGAACATTTAACCCATAATATATTCACTAGCCTTTGCGGCGTGCATTTGTGTACATTGGGTACAAATATAGACTTGTCCATATTATGCAGATAATACATATGAGTGCCACAGTGATGTGGTGCTCATGGGGCGCACCATATTCTGTACTTTGAACACATGACCAATGGGAGCAGAATTGCTATCCCTCCATATGCTCCTGCACATATGTCCACCTACAGCACCTCAAAAGATGCTAGTACACCACTGGAGTGTGGTGTATTCAACCAGATTTCGTGGATGATTCCTGTATATAAGTTGAGCTTATGTGTGCCCTACAGTTAATGCAATCTCTAAGATAATTCATGGAAATCAAGAAAAACGTGTTAAGCAGTGATCCTACTGAAATGAGTTATCTACGACTAACCAACTAAGCAGCCACGTATTAGTGGTCGCAATGCATTCATCTCTGCTGCAAGACCAATCCTGAGATCCTAGTTCGATCATGTGGTTAGGTATGTGATCAAGCTGTAGAAACCTGCACTTCGGAGGGGAGGCTAAGAAGTCAGTTCGGTCTTGCATGGTGTCTGTGGCATGAGGATGTAGCAAAGCTCACACTCACGAAGTACTGCTAACTAGTTAACAAGGGGCATCAGCAGTGAACAAGCTCAAGAGATTTGCATTTGGTGCCGCCTCAGGAGGTCGGGCGGAATCAGAAAGGCAAAGTGGTCAACGTGTGGAAATTGATTGTAATGCAATTCCTTCGAAATCTTTCAACAGAATTTAACCAAATTTGGTATGTGAGTTACTCATACGACTGTGGTGTACAAGAGGACATTCAAATGTGGCTCCACTCGAGGGGGGGGGGGGGGGGCATGGGGGCCAAAAGGTCCAAGTAGTGAATGTGTTGTAGTTGAAGTCTGGACATTATCAAACACCCCTAACAGAGGACGATATTGGGTAAACAACCTTTATTAGCCAACTTTGGTTTCTACCGGTTAGAATGTATGCCCAATGACATTATCTGAGCAAATGTGATATTCCAAGACTTGATGGAGTGCTGTTTAAGCGGATTTAATTTGTGTGAGCTTTATTCTATTTAGATAACATAATTGTGCTAGGCCGTAACCTACACGTGTCAGAAGATTGGTTACTAAATGTATTATATAAATTATCACATATATTAAATTATTACCTGATAAAATCATAAATGCCGACTTTTTAATGGTGAAGGGTGATATCTTCGCCATATTATTTCCAGGGATGGTGTGCACCCTGATCCTGCAAAAGCTTCACCTGTACCATAATCATTGATACGCTCAAAACATGTGTCAGCCATGCAGCCTATTATAGAAATTGAAAATTGTGCATGCATTGTTAAACCAATGAATGATTAACATCTGTCTACCTTTCCTAAGAAATGGCATAGTTGGATCAAAGACTGCGAACCAATGTGACAAGAAATCAAAGGGATGCTAATTTAGGCTCCATGATTTGTTTTTCGCTGCTTTGACAAAGTATGTTCTCCATGCTGTCGCATTCTTTGTAGATCTTAGAGCAGTGTTATGTCAAACGTTGGGCGGAGCTTTTAACCAGGTTATCTATGCCAGTAAAAGCCGAGTCAAATGGAAAATAAGTAAACTACAATTTCTTCTCAATTCACCTTTCTATCATCTGAAGTCATATGACGTCATAATCAGCTAAGGGATGTGTAGGATGACGTCATAATCATTACATCATAAATAATTATATTTGGCCCGTCTTTAACTCTTAATAGTCCGACACGTTGTACGCATTGTATGTCTCTATTATTTAATAAACATGCATAGACAACAACACCACCCAGTCAAATTAGTTTCAAAATATTCAACATATAACCTTACAGTTTTCTTGATAGTTTTCTGGAAATTGATAGTCAGGAAGGTCAGAGATCGATCGATCCCAACACGAGCGCGGTATGGGTGGAGCTTAGATAGAGATGGGCGGGGCATAGCTAAAAATGGAAAGGTCCATTAGGCGCTTATAGATTGCCTCTATTTCGCCAATTTTGCAGTTTTGTGTGACAATAAGCTCCCCGCATATGCACACAGTGGTGGCGGTTTGAAATTGTGATTGGGGGACACATTGCGTGTGGGTGTCCTCCTGCCGCGAGTGTTCGGGGGGGGGGGGGGGGGGTCACACACCACGACCATCCCCCCCCCCCACCCACCCCCACCCCACCCACCCCGGGAAACTTTGAAATCTGGATGCTCTCAAATGACTTCTCTTGCATTTCTGGAGGTGAATATGAACTAAATCAGATGCAGATGCCATTTTGGAGACCAAGAGAAGACTATTTTTGAAGATTTACAACTGGAATGACTGGCGCTGTTATCGAGGAAGACTAAATATTCTGGGATATGAGTATAGGCATCACCCTCAATCCCCCCCCCCCACCCCCGATTATGGCGTCTGTGTATGCATTCACCAGTGCTAGATTAGATGCCACTGAATATCGATGTCTGGTTAATCGATGATTTGAAAGTTTGTAACCACACAGCTCAGTCAAATTAAATTAGTTTCAAAATATTCAACATAATGTTTACTAAATAATAGACATACAATTCGTACAACTTTACGGGCTATTAAGCATTTATGATAGACTTAGATATGTGATTCCTGACGTAATTGACTGTGCCCTAAAACTACATGTGACGTCATTTATTATGACATCATATATTTCATAATATTTGACTGACAGGTCGGATTCCTCTATTGATAAAAGCTGAGGTTCGATTAGACAAGCGTTTCCGTGGCGTAGGATGGCATCTGATATGGAAGGGAGGTAGAGGACTCGCGAACGACCTATCAAACGGCTGTTTCAGAATTTCACCCATTAGCGAATATTCCTATGATCTGTACAATGAGGCTAGTGTTGGTGCATTGATTTCTTGAGGATTCTTGACTATTGAACATTATGAAACGGGAAACGAGACATAATGTTATTAATAGTAATCAATCGTAGATCGCGCTGCCAGGTCTGCACACTATTACCCGGCGAGGAATCTGGTCAATACAGTTGCCAAGTTAGTATCAATATGGAATATGAGCCATTAGCTATGTTTTTTTCCGATCAAGTATGGGCCTACACAACTTTGAAAGTAATTCAATCAGGTTTCTGGCGGCGTTAAAATGACAAATCCTGAACATGAGTGATTTTAAACATAACCTTAACGTAAAGTACGTTGAGTACATTATTCACCAGTGCTAAGCAACATTTTCACAACACATCATTTTCTTGTACCGCATATAACTGAACAGAAACACGTCTATGGGGACACCTTGTAGTCATTGTAATCATGTGACAGAGTAAAATGGAACTAAATTTTAGTCATCATATTTTGAAAATATTATTTATTGTACTTACCCTGATGCTGGACCCTGCTTGTAAATCCCCGTATAGAATCTGGTACCACAGGCTGGGTTTTAATGCTATTATTTGCTTTATCATTTTTGTTTATTTTCCTTATTTTTATTTAGTTACTTTTTAATTTTTACCTCACTGAAAAATATGAAGATCCATAGCATACAATAATATCCGCATTACGTATGTTAGGGCCCACTATTGAGGACAATGAGCTAATCATGTCACTCATTGTGCCATGAATTAGATGAAATTAAATTAGTAATTTATAGTTGGTAATATTACTTATTTCCTTCTGTATTCCAAATGGGAGGTTTGCTATTTACTTTGAAAACAATTTGTCTTGGGCATACCAATTCAGATCAAATTGTTTTCAAAATATTCCCTAAATCACCTAGTTGGCGTCATTGAAAGTGTAAAATGAAAATATCATACTAAGTACAACGAGGCAGGCTTATTATTTCATTGCCCAAGTTAATATACCTGCCCGCCAAATAATAGAAATTGCAATAGAGACTTCAGTTGTGGATTTTGTAAACAATTAACTCACTGCAATTCAATATGCATTGGATACAAAATCATCAGCAGCTCTTTATATCTAAGTTCTAGAAAGTGGACTATTTAGAGCTGAGGAACGAAAATGTTTAAACTAAAATATACAAAATGCTTGCCTGGTATAGCCCTCTCTGTTAGCAGAGTAAGTCACTGTTTAAAGTTAACAGACGTTGCTGTAAATGACCTGTCAGTTCATATACCAGTATCCATTTTATTCGCAGTCGCCAAGTTGCCTTTGTTTGTTTTGAAAACAAGTTAATTGTCTTAATTAGTGGGCAGTCATTTTGCTTTCAAAATAAGCAGAACTTGTACCATTTGCAATCAATTCTGGGCCATAAATATTTCAGATTTTGAAACCATTCTGACTGTCCTATGTGCTGTGCTAGGCAATCACAGCCCCCTGTCAATTTCTTATGAATCATATTACCTCTGGCCTAATCTATATATGTATATATTTGAACACAATTTGACTATATTTCCTTTGGAGATAGGCAACAATGGCTGCCAGTCCAGTTGCTTTCAAAACAGTCAGAACCTCTTGTTAGTCTTATAGAGTGCAATACATTATGCTGCGTAAATGTGTTTAATAATGCTGCTATTACTCTATACATATATTTGAAAGCGAGATAACTTATTGGTCACGATTGAATTATCTCCCTTATTACATTAGAAGTTAATCTTGGTTCAATACTGAAAGCAGTTATGACTTAAAGACATTGCCCCATAGTTCTGAAACATACTTGATACTAATTTCTGTCTGTTTTGTACATAATAACTTAGAATGAAATTTACATGCCTCTGCAATATAGTCTCTGGTGCACATGATTTGTGAAAATCAAAGGGAAATAATCATAGTTTATCTACGAAGAAATAGCTCCCCTGTTAGTAGTTTGATGTATAAAGCTGCTAGGATTTGAATATTTGTCCCCATACTGGATTGATTTGAAAACATATTGATTAAAGTCATGTCTGCATTATGCAGCAGCAACTTCACTCAAATGATTTACGAACCTACCCAGCATCATTGGCACTGAGAATATTTGATTGTCACTGAGATATTTGATTGCTGATAACTTATATACATTATTATTATTATTATTATTATTATTATTATTATTATTATTATTATTATTATTTAGTATTAAATTTAACTAAAAATAGTAAAATAAATAAATTCGAATCATCCAGGGAAATACCAGTTTTATTCTTATTACGGATTGACTGCCACTACTTTGTCTTTTGATTCAGAAACCCACAGTCAGAGAGCATGCCCAAAACACAGAGTGAAAGCCCCGAACAACAAGCAGAAGAACAAGTACACATGTTGATGCAAGGCATCAATGGCAAATAGCGTGCCCGGAGGTTATTATAATTCTGAGAATAAACTCAACTGTTTCATGAAAAAATGAAGTTATATAAAGGCATACAATAAACACAAAAGAAGGAATATTTCTTGCAAAAAGATATGGGCAGTATTAGCTATGGGCTAGGAAAAGCAGCTTATATTTTTGGTCAGTCCAACAATTTTTCCATCTATCCTTTTTCTCCAGGACAAACTCCTTAACAGAGAGAGGAACAGACAAAATTAAGAGCAGCCAGTGATGAGAAAATTGCACTACTGCATCAACAGAGAGTACCAGATCAAATTTGGGTCATTAGGTATCAACGACTTGTAAAGATAGAGAAATCAACAGAACCGGCAACCCAGTCAGTAGAAAAGCGCAAGAAGCAGTACATACCCTGACACCCATTCAAACATATTAAAGAAGACTACAGAATATTTTAAACCTAAATCTTGATACCTTCTTAAACAGACGTGAAGAGCTTATTACCCGCAAATATATTGGTGAAATATACACTGCAATGCTAGTGAAATGCACAAAGCAAGTATATTTTTGATGCAATACAGGACCCCGATCTGTACCAGCAGATAACATTTTCAACACAGTTAAGTGACCAGGATAGAACCAATACCGTGAACCTAGTTTTCCCCAACGAAAATGATATAGTAGAAAACATTCTGACTGAAGACCCAGTGGGAAACAGCCACGACATCGTGATCTGTTTTATTTAGCTATCCTATCTAGGTCACCTATTAAACGATATCTTTACTGGAAACGGCAACAAGCCATTAAATCAAATATTTTTGCTCGACAAAAAGGCCAAAATCGGCCTCAACCGTTGTTGTAATGATGACGATCTTGTTGACCATATGTACAAATGTTAGGGTATTAGCCTGATAAGTCAGGTCCTACCAGTACACGCGGCTAATAATATGGGATATATAGACATATTTTCACATTACTATAATAAATATTTGGTGGTAGAATTATTACAATATTTCGCACAGCACGAGAACATAGTGAATTCTACATGGCATTATTTTCGCAAACCGGCTACAAGGCATGTAGATATATTCTGGTACCGAATATAGTACATTATTGGAATTTGACAATGGTGTGCCACTACTAAATTGCATATGACGAAATTACTGTATAGTAAACATTTTTAAAACCTTTGACACGTCATTAGTATTTATTTTATTGATGCACTGGCAACGTATGGCTTCAATTTCCACATGCTAACCAGCCGACAGTCATGCACCCATTAGTTTAATTTGTTGATCAACATCTGCCCGGTCGAGGATCGAACCGTCATACTGCAACTCTGCATGGCATCAGCAACCAGACATCTTTCCACTAGACCACCGCACCAAGACAAAAGGTCTAGTTTTAGCCGACCAGCTTTCACATGTCTGATATACTGACACTCGGACGATTCACATGGGACTATCTGTGGATGCATCTGCCACGATTCAATCCTAGGCTTTTTAAGCCTATTGTACTCTGACTCCATCACGGCTCTGGCAGTATATGTATTCTATTTTATTGACGCACTGGCAACACGCAGCTTCAATTTCCACACGCTAACCAGCCGACAGTCATGCACTCATTAGTTTAATTTTTTTATCACCATCTCCCCGGTCGAGGATCGAACCGTCATACTGCAACTCCGCATGGCATCAGCAACCAGTCATCTTTCCACTGGACCACCGTGCCAAGACAGAAAATCATTGATCTGACAGAATTTGCGCCAATTTTCGGCATGGAATTGTGTACTATGAAATTACGTTCCTGTAGAATTTTTTTAAATTCGGAATACAACTAGCATATTTCCTATAAGTATTTGTGGGTGAAATTCAGGGGTGAACGTATTGCAATGAAAACCATGAATTAGCCTAAGCTTGAGCTTATTTACGTTACAAAATTTTTAAATCTCATTACGTCGTAAGCTTATGCCTATACCTATCTAAACATATGGGTGATATTTTGGGCCGAACCCATTATGAGCGATATGTCAGGAGATATCGACACCTATCTGAATGTGGTGAATGTGAACCAACTATATTACAATGGGGCCATATGGCGAATATGTAACTACATAACTTGATGGTAGAATCGTGCAAAAGCAGTAGTACATAACTACATATTCAGTTATATACAGCTTTATGTAAAAAAATGATTACAACCCGAGAACTGAGATTCTGATACTGAATATAGTAAATTGTTGGCATTTGACAACTGTCCGTGGCTACTGAATCGAATATTACGAAATTACTACGTGGTAGAAATCTCAATATTCATTAGCGTATTCATATCCCTATCTAACCATATGGGTGAAATTATGTAGCCACACATATTGGAGATGGTAGAGTATTGAAAACCGCAGATCTGCCAACATTGGAACGAATTTATGCGATGAAATCGCATACTACGAAAATACCTCACGTTGAATTCTTTTAAATTCCCAATGTAACTAGCATATTCAAACTCCTATACGTCTATGTGAGCGAAGTGTCTGGAACCGACCATATTACGGAAAGTAGGGCACCGAAAACCACGAATACACCATCATTTAAGCTAAATTTTGCGTATTAATATTACTTCATCTAGAATTTGTTATATTCGGAATATAACTAGCATATTAAAGCGCAAATCTATGTGGGGTAAATTATGGGGCTGAACATACCACAGACAATAGGACATCGAAAACTGTGGTGGTTTATTAACACAACCCCGCCCATCTCTAGCTAAACTCCACCCATACCACTCTCGAGTAGGGATCGATGGATTTCTGAACTACTAGACGATAAATTTCAAGAAAACTATACAGGTAAGCCGAGGAATATTCTGACACTAAATTGACTAGGTCCTGTTGCTGCCTATGGCAGCAACAGCGCCAAGTCAAATCACTTTCAAAATATTCAACAGCATTTTTATTAACGCGTCACTTAATTAATTACGACGTCGTATGACGTAATATGATGGATAGACAACCTGAAAAGGCCCATTAGCAAGTGGTATTAATTACCATCGCTCCGTCAGAGGATGAGTGTATTGTATTCGGGTCTACGTGCGTTCGGGATCGCAAGGGTCGCCAATCTATGATTGGCCTTGTTAAAATATGTGACCTATAAATACGGGTGACCACGCCTTAACAAGTGATATCAGCCCTGTAATGCTCAGTTTGCTCATGCCAATTTCAATAGAGGGATCCATTTCTAGGTATGCCACGCCTATTTCTAGCTAAGCTCCACCCCTTTTTTGCGGGTTGGAATCGATGTATATATATATATATACGTTGAATAATGAATTCCCAGACTTCCAATTTCAAGGTAACTATACAGGTAAGCTGATGACTATTTTGAAACTAATTTGACTGGGTGCAACGAAAACCGTGAATCGGCCTAAATTTGAGCCGAAATTATTTTATGGTAGATAGTTTTAAATCTCACTACTCCGTAAGCGTATGCCTATACCTATCTAAAGATATGGGTGACATTCTGGGGCCGAACCCATTATGAGCGATATGCCACGACATACCAACACATATCTGAGAGTGGTGAATGTGAACCAACCATATTACAATGGGGGTGGGGGGGGGGGGGCATACGGCGAATATGTAACTACCTAGCCTACGATGAGATTGATTGATGGTAGAAAAGCACTAGCTCCTATTGAGTTATATACATCCATATATATAAAAAAAATTATTACAAATCGAGAACAGAATGATACCGAATATAGTAAATTGTTGGCATTTGACAACTGTCCGTAGCTACTAAATTGAATATTACGAAATTACTACGTGGTAGAAAACTCAAGATTCATTAGCGTGTTTATATCGCTATCTAACCATATCGGTGAAAGTATGTGTCCAAACGTATTGCAGACAGGTAATAGTAGGGCATTGAAAACCCGTAGATCTGCCAAAATTGGAACGAATTTACGTGATGAAATTTCATACTACGAAATTACGTCAAGGTCAATTGTTTTCAATTCCCAATATACCTATCGTATTCAAACCCCTCTACGTCTATGTGAGCGAAGTTCTGGAGCCGACCATATTACATACAGACAGCAGGGCACCAAAAAACATGAAAAACCCCAAGATTTAAGCCAATTTTTGCCTAATAAAATTATTTTATCTAGAATTTGTTAGATTCGGAATATACCTAGTATATTAAGGCTCAAGTCAATGTAGGTGAAATTATGGGGCTAAACATACTACAGACAATAGGGGACTGAAAACTGTGACTCACCGGAGATTTAGCAAATTTTCGGTATGAAATTGTGCACTACGAAATTACTTCACGGTAAAAACTTTTTAACCTCAATCCATTACTTCACTAGCGTATTGATATACCTATCTAACTATATGGTTGAAATTCTGTGGCCGAATTTCCTGTAGACGTTCTTAACCTATCACATGCATAGACCTACACTTTCGGTTGATTTCTGTATTCAACAATCTGCTACAATATTATTGACGGCCGTTTTGACTGGAAATTTGGAACATTTGGTAGTCTATCAATACTGAGCTACATAATTGCTTTGACCAAATGATTAAAGACAAAAGGATAATACTGATAATCACACATCCATTATTCATTCGTATCCCGCGAGTTCTCTTTCGATACGAGATCGAGAAATGTATCTCGTATGTAGGGGCCTATTGAGTAGCCATTGACGTAGTGATTTCACGATCCAGCGTTGCTTTTACAGTCCGCTACGGATAGGCTGGGTCCCGGTCTGTCTGGTATCCGAAGTTGAGTCTGTGTAGCAGTCTAGTCGTTGTGATAACGTAAGAAGATGACCGTTCATTACATTAGAGGTGTAGTTTCGAAGAAGCCAAGCCTTTATTTTTAGATGGATCCATTATTGTAAGCGAACTGTCTACTTTTTCGCCGTCTACAATATTATTATGCATGTTTTTCTTTTGAACTTTACCACACACATAGTACGCCTCAAGACTGTCTGTAAAAAGTCTGTAATTGTTACCCTATCTCGAATGCAACGAATGTGAATCATACTATAATACAATACGGGAAAGGTTAAACAGACATGGTACATCATCGTCGTCCTCATAATTTATTAACCATGTATTACCTAAATTGAGTCAAGAATAGGAAAAAAGATTTGGTTATTGAATGCCTATTTGCAGGCCAATAGACGACTGTTTTGAAGAGTTACTATTGGAATGACTGGCTCAATTATCGAGCCAGTCATTTCAGTGGTGACTTTTCAAAAACTATATTCTCTTGACCTGCAAATTAATATCCTCAAGATCACTGTAGAGGCCGGTTTTGGCGGCCTCCTCATGAAAGGGTTAAAATACAATAAGAGAAGATGATAGGCCTACATGGACAGTCGTTGTCGTTGCAATGCTTAATACAGGTCTATGATAGCAACAAGTAGGTTGGTAGGGTGGGGTGGGCTACCCGTCAAAGTATTAAAAAGTTATTCGTATAGTTGTCTTTATCCGAGATATTGAAATTTCGGTGTTAAATATTCTAAAGGATTTTGTTAGAAAAACACACAATTGTGCCCAAGTAAGTCACATCTTGGTGGCGGTTGCTGAAATGACTTCCATACGGCCTAACGTTAGTCAATCGGTCACTGAATCCGGATGGTTTATTAATACATTAATACCGCGCTCGTGTTGGTATCGATGGATCTCTGAGCTTCTTGACTATCAATTTCCAGAAAACTATACAGGTAAGGTGTTGACTATTTTGAAACCAATTTGACTGGGTGCTGTTGCTGCTTGTGGCAGTAATATCGCCCAGTCAAATTAGTTTCAAACTATTCACCAGAATGTTTTGTAAATAGCAAAGACATACAATTCGTACACCGTGTCCGACCACTAAGCATTTAAGACGGACTAAATCGAGTCAGTCATGACTATGACGTCATCCTATACGTCACGCCGTTGATTATGACATCATATGACGTAATATGATGGATAGACAACATGAAAATGCCTATAAGCAAGTGGTATTCTCTCTCCGTCAGAGGACGAGTATATTGTATTCAGGGCAACCGTCTATGATTGGCCTTGTTAAAATATGTGACTTATAAATATGGGTGGTCTCTTAATACAAGTGGTCCATATTGTATGGGCCACGCATTACCAAGTGGTATTAGCCATGTAATGCTCAATTTGCTCATGACAATTTCAATAGAGAGATCCATTTCTAGGTATGCCACGCCTATTTCTAGCTAAGCTCCACCCCTTTTTGTGTGTGTTGGAATCGATATATATATATATATATATATATATATATATATATATATATATATATATATATATATATATATATATATATATATATATATATTATATATATATACACCTGTGCAAAAGTTAAGCACCAGCAAAAACAATAGAACGTAGAAACATGATGGTACAACTAGGCTGCCATACTTTTTGTCCCCGCGTTAGCTGACATAATTCCAAGTACGAAATGCACATGCATGCATGACTTCACGCCGCTTGATGTCCATGCGTGGCGGGAAACAGCACACGTGTTCAGTTATGTAAAAGTCCAGTTTGAGGTGTAGAACATTACATACAGATTTAGGCGACAAGATTAGGAATTTTGTGTTCATGACCGTGGTTTATTTGTACAGAGAGAATTAGCTCTTGATTGTGAACCGCTATGGCAAGACGAAGGTTAAGTGATCGTGTGAAATGGCAAATCATAGGCATGCATACCACTGGTATGTCATGCAGAGAGATTGGCAGACAGCTGAACATTAACCATACTGTAATCAGTCGTTTGATTGCAAAACATGGGCAAATTAACGAGGTGAAGGACAGGCCTAGATCTGGAAGACCGAAGAAGACTACTGCCCGTGATGATCGAGCCCTAGTACGCCTTGTTAGGAGATCTCCATTCACCAACAGCAGAGTGCTCAGCCAGCAATGGGAAACGCGCAATAGAGTGTCAATGTCTACCGTCAAAAGGAGACTGTATGCTGCTGGCATGAAAGCTAGGAGACCTGTCAGACGTCCTCTCCTCACTGCACACCACAAAGAGGAGCGTCTGAGGTGGTGCAACGAAAGAAGACACTGGAACATGAGATCCTGGAGACGGGTACACTGGTCCGATGAAAGTCGGTTCCTGCTTCATGCCACAGATGGTCGAACTCGTGTATGGAGGTCCAGACGCACGGCGTACGACCAACGTAACATCATGGAAGAAGTTCCATTTGGTGGAGGTTCCGTTATGATATGGGGGTGCATCTCATTTGATTGTAAGCTGGATCTGTTGACTGTACCTGGAACACTAAATGGACACAGATATCAAGATTCCATACTGGATAGAGTTGTGGTCCCTCATTTTGTAAATCATGCACCTGGAACCCACCCTATATTCATGGATGACAACGCCCGACCACATCGTGCTAGAGCTGTGCATGAATACCTCCGCCAGAATGCCATCGAAACCCTACCATGGCCAGCAAGGAGCCCTGACATGAACCCTATTGAGCATATCTGGAACATTCTGGGAAACATGGTGAGAAGGAGGGATCCTCCTGTGCAGAACCTACAGGAATTAACAGACGCACTCCATCTTGAATGGCAACGAATACCACAATGGCGTATCAGTCGGTTGGTGACCAGCATGAGACGTCGTGTCCAGGCCGTCATCCAGGCACAAGGTGGATATACCCGGTATTAATAATGACAGTCTCAAACTCGTGCACAGATGTTAAACTTCGTTTTCAGACACCATTAATGACAATCTAGCCACGTGTGTCAACTGTAGGGCAATAGTTGTCAGTTGTGTCAACGTAACCATATTCAGGCCTCGTTTTCAAGTTCAAACAAAAACATACAGTGTTTCCCCACCATCATAATCAGCATTCCTCTAGTTGCATTATTACCTCTTGCACTAAGATGGATGGGTACATAAATGTTTATGCTATTGCTTTCTTCATAGCACATGAATATACCCTCGCATGTGCGTAAAAATAGGGTGGTGCTTAACTTTTGCACAGGTGTATATATATATATATATATATATATATATATATATATATATATATATATATATATATATATATATATATATATACATATATATATATATATATATATATATATATATATATATATATATATATATATATATATATATATATATATATATACACACACTGAATAATGAATTCCCGGACTTCCAATTTCAAGGTAACTATACAGGTAAGCTGATGACTATTTTGAAACTAATTTGATTGGGTGCTTTTAAAGGTTTGCTGCCTCTGGCGGCAACAACGCCAGGTCAAATTAGTTTCAAAATATTCAACACGATGTTGATTAAACAGTAAAGACATACAATTTCGTACACTTGCCGGACTATTCAATGTTCATGACTGAGCTCGATACGCCATTCATTTACACATTTTGGATTGTGACGTCAGCCTGTATGTGACGCAAATGATTATGACGTTATATCCTTCAGTTACAGATCGAATCCAGCTATTATCATAGAAAATGACTGTTGAATAAATAGCAAAGACATACAATTCGAACAGCGTCTAATCAAATTAGTTTTAAAATGTTCAACAGCATGTTGATTAAATAGTAAAGACGTGCAATTCGCATACTGGACTGGCTATTCAATGTTCCTGGTGGAGCTAGAAACGTCATTCATTACACATTTTGATTGTGACGTCCAGCTACATCTGACCTAAATAATTATGACGTCATATACTGCAGAAACAGATCAGAAAAATCCATTATCATAGAAAATGTCCTATGTCTAATTGCCGTCCAAGAGACCATTGTGGTTTTTCTTTTGCAATTTACTACTGGAATTATAGGATCGGTTATCCAACCAGTCATTCCAGTGGTAAACTTTCAAAACAAGTTCTCCGGCGAGTAGCTAATGCAAATGGACGTTTCTCACGATCACCGCAAGAAGCCATTTCTGGTCAGTTTGATAGAATGCTAAAGTGGACATATAAGAGACGCCGTGCGTGGGCGTGTGCTTGAGTACTTTCATCTGCAGAAGGAATGATAAACATGTTTGTACGCAGTTCTCCAGCAAAATAAGAGTACTTATTTAGAGTAGTTATTTGGAGTTCCGTTGGCTGTTTATTAAAATAATTAAGCGGTCATCGCCGCGCAAACTCTATTACAGTCGGACCAGAACAAATAAGAGAACTCGCCATGAATCACTCGCATGAAGATAATAATTATGAGATATCCAGCAATCTAAAAATAGAGCCGTGTCTTCGTGCTGAGAATTATTAGATCTCGTATCGATGGAGCTCTCGCGAGACACAGCCCCACAATCCCATGCGTCAAATGGCCGCACCTATAGGCAATTCTAGACAGCAATAAATACAATAAATAAAAACCCACCCCGTTAACTTATAGTAACATACGCCCACTCACATCGCTCAGCAATATGTGGCCATACTTGCAGACCTTTGATCTCTTGCTATATGAAGTAACATTACGCTGCGAGGCTGCCCTCCGCCAATCAGGTTTCATTTACCTCTTATCGAGAGACGCTTTGTCTTAGAATGCCCTATGTTCGGGGAAACTGAATTTTCCAGCTGTTATAACTTTGATTCTTTAGATGAGCACGATAAATTTATGTTTTAATGTCATGCAATCATGGCTCTTCCGACATACCTAAAATGATTCTAAAAATTGGCAATGTCATTATTGAGAAACGAAATGCATTAAGGTAATGTTCCCCACTTCATCGTAAGATTTATAAAAACCCGTATTAACATAAAATTAAAAGTAAAAGCAACAATGTGCTCGGAGGGGAATCACTGAATTCATGATAAATGTGCAGGAATGACGAGCCAACAGAAACAATTGCTGGATAGCAATTCAGATACCATTTACCAATGTAAATTCTGTCTTCAATCATCAACCAATATTATTATACCTCCATCCTCATCTGTAAGCTCACAGCATGCAAGTCCTAGTAAGAAAATGTCCTCTGCTCAGTCTGCCCCTATAAATCTACCTACTGATAAGACCGATTGGGCTGGAGTGGGTAATAGAGACCAATACAAATGCTGCACATATAATGCTGAAAACAACGGTTAATGATTATCATACTAGCTCAAAGGGCTGTACTCAAGCAATAACTAACGGAAGTAATAGGATATCTGTTGGTCAGTGTGTATACAGCAAAGTGCAAAACATGTACGGCACATACAAATGAGATGCACGAGTATGGCACCACAGATGTGGTATACAATGTAACCACAAACTGATCGGGAATAGTATGAATCAAATTCAAGCAGCCAGCCTGCCACAAGCAAATGTCAGAAAGGAAGGTGGACAGAAACGGTCAGTTATGAACGGCACTAGTACAAGTAAATCAAGTACAATTGCAGAACAACTCTTGGAAGAGGCAGAAGATGCTGATCCGTGATGCCCCGAAGATGAGATTGCCTGTCAACCGATAACATTACCTTAGAAGAAAGTGAAACCAGATAGCAGTGTGTTCAATGCAGTCTCCTGTTTCATGAAAAATGTCAACCTCCACAACAGGGTGATGAGTTCAGCTGTATAATTTGCTTGGAGGATGGAAGTGCCAGACAAAAACAGAGTGAGTGTAACAACAGCAACATGGGAAGCAGTCAATCACAAAGATTAATGAAAATAGTAGGAAACTGCCAGTAGTTGGAGAACACCTAGATGGTAAGGTGGCAAAGAAACTTAGAGAAGATGAGAAGAGATTTTAAAAATGGGAAGATAATCCTAAAAAAAGATAATCCCAATGTAGAGATAAGGAAAGCGATATTGCAAGGGCAGAATCATACATAATGACTCTTGAAAATCGCAATAAGGAAACTGAAAGCTCGAATCAACTACTTTGGAAGAGAATTTTAAAACTAGAGGGAACACCTCATAATACGCAATCAATGAATAACTTAAGAACACCTATGCATAGATCTCAGACGTCCAACATGACTTGCAACAGGAGGCCCTAGAGGACAGAATCCATAGTGTTGAGCAGAATATGGCACAAATACAAATTTCCCAACTTCAAAAACAAACAGACGATCGTTTCAGAATTATTGAACGGCAGTTGCGTCAATTTACATGGGTGTCTGCTGTCATGATACAGTTGCCAACATATTCCAGCTATCCAACTGGTCATCTAATACACTATATGCGAGCGCCTCCATATGGAAAATCACAAAGACAGCCTAACATTAACGGGCAACCAGAAAAATCACATACTCAGCAAAGAGCTGATAACAATCGCACAGAAAACACTAACATACATCGAGTCCAGATAAACACAAACGTCAGTCATAATAAGGTAGTCTAGTAGTCAAGTTAGTCCTTCAGACGATGGTGAAGTTACATATAATGATGACGAACCACAGCCGAAAACTGTAATCAACCAAAAATTAGTATCATAGCAGTGAACCCGCAATTCCTGAGAGACCCAATCATACAGTAAGTAATACTCATATGTAGTCAAGAAGTGATACTCAGTTTGTGAGCTCGCATAGTGTGAACCCAACCAGCTCTGAGTATGTGGTTATGTATATAATCCCGAGTGATAACATGATAACAGAGAATGACAGGATTCTGGAAAATAAAAGATCAACCCCTCTCTAGGAAAAGTATTGAATCTCCGAACATGACGCAACAGGCCAATCCTGAGGGAGACCATACTCAGCTACCAATGCCTGAAACAAAAGATCCGCCACATACACCAATGCCACATACAGAGTGCCATAGTAAGCAGACATATGAAAATGGGTCAACTGAACAGGCTGACATACATTTTTAGAACACTGCCGTCCAAAACGGCAATGTATGAAGTGAGTCATGAAGAATCCGACATAAAAAGTCGCATTTCCATTGTGACGTATAACTGTCAGAGTACTAAAAGAAACTCAGAGGCACTAATCCATCTACTAAAGAGTTATCATATTATTTTTCTGAAAGAACATTGGTTATATAAATTTGAAAAAGACAAGCTAACATTGTTGTCTACTGATAACTATGCAGCAATTAAATCTGTAGATGGTGATAATTCTATCCCTCCCACACAAAGACCGAAAGGGTACAGGTGAACTGCTATAATGTGGAACAAGGAAATTGACCATCTGATTAAACCACTCACAGATGGAAGTGACAGAGTTCAAGTCGCGGAAATGAGAACAAATGAATGCACATTATTGCTCATCTCAGTGTATATGCCTACAAGAGGGTCTTTGGAAGATGATGATAGATATAATGATGCCGTAGATGAACTACATCTCATCCTATAGAAATACCAGTCAAACGAATTTATTCTGGCAGGGGATTGGAATGCTCAAATTGGGGCAAAGTGTCAACAAAAAGGGACCGAATTCTAAGAGACTTTATTGATGAACATAACCTATATCTGACTTTCCAGTGGAACCAACTTTCATCATGCCAATGGCTACGATGCTACACGGATTAGCATTATTATCACCAGTCACAACATATTGTCGAAGTTCTGTAAAATCATACGGCTTCAGAATCTGCCAGTGAACAGTTCTGATCATATTCCGGTCAAGGGCATACTTCTGCTGAAACACGATAATGATCAGCTGGAAAATCAAAAACCCATAATGCAGAGGAAAATTATTTGGCATAAAGTTGATAAAGCTCAATACGAAAATAATGTTCATGACCGGCTATCTCACCTTGGTGTAATAGGTGAAAGCAACTATGCTATTGAATCACAACTCAGCAAGGTGAATTCGATTCTGAATAAATGTGCAGAAAAGGATATGGTGACCGCGGTTGAAACCAGGTAAAACCGCCCTTGGAACCCCAAGATTGCTGCGGCAGTTCGAGAAAGTAAAGCTGAGCTGCCGTCTTTGAGTATAAGAAATGTGGATGTCCAAGAGAACCGCTTCATCCGGCATGTAGTAGGAGAAAAGCAGCTAAAAAGTCTGTGTGCAGAGTACAGAGGAAATTGCTAGACGCCAGTGCATGTTATATCAAGAAATAGGAGACGCCCATTATTGAAACAGACAGTTATACCACAGAATTATTAAACAACAAGCTGGGCTAAGCAGCTCTCAAAGTTAGCCACACCAAGTGACAACCCTTCATGTCAAGAGATGGTCAAACATGAAACCGAGTGAAGAAACACACAGAAATCAGTCTATACTGTTGTTGAAATTGAAGAAGCTATTTATAAGCTGTCTACCAGGAAGGCACATGCTGTTAACAGCCTCGCAGCAGAACATCTGAAGAATAGAGGTACCTATCTGATTGTGCAGATTACAGACATTACAAATGCTATCAAACCTTGTAAGAAGATCCCTGATAGTCTTAAGAAGGGCTGCTGACCCCAGTGTACCAAAGAAAAAACTCCAAATGATGCCAATAACTCCAGAGGGATCACAGTTATGCCGGTGATAGGAAAGGTAATAGTAGTGCTCTTGAGAGTAGAGTTAGAGAAAAAGCTGTTACAAACACAAGGCTTCATGCAAAGAGGCTTCACCAGTGGTGTTTCACCTTTGCAAAGCGCATTTCTAGTCAAAGGAGCAGTAATAGAAGCAAAAGATCAATGCATGGCTGTATATGATGCATATTTAGATGCTAAGACTGCATTTGATGGTGTATATCAGGATAATCTTTATAAGCAGCTATACTTGGATGGGATACATGGTGCTTTATGGATAATAACAAGGAAGCCGAGTCAGAATTATGTCTCAAAGGTAAAGTTGAATGGAAAGCTGTCAAGTTCATTTAATATTCAACAAGGTGTACTTAAGGGAGGTATTATCTCAGCTAGCCTGTACAAGAGATACATACACCCGCTCCTTCTATGGCTATATGGTAATAATAAAGGAATCATGGTCGGGGTATCAGACATTGTTAGCCCACGTGTTGTAACCTTAATCACTAAGAACAGAATCGACTTACAGACACAATTAAATTTAGGAACTGCATATGCAGATGCTAGGCGATACGAATCCCAAGGCGCTAAAGTGTAATCATCATAAATGACAAGAATGCTCAGAACAGCAAGCAGGAAAGTCCATGGGAAATTGAAGACAACAGATTAAAATTGTTAACACAGCTACTCCTTTAGGGATACAGAGAGATGCTCAGATAGGAAGTAGTAGAGCTACAAGTGAGAATAATCTCAAGAAGGCTCGTATATCATTTACTAGGAGTTACCACGCATGGTAAAGGATGGCTTCTACCTCAAGTTTTGAAGAAGCATGCTAATAGCTTACATTATTCCTGTGCTGACATATGGTCTAGAAGTTGTACTACCAGGCAAGAAAGAAGTGGAGTTCCTGGAAACGGAGTTTAGAGGTATTGTCAACAAGCTACTCTCTTCCAATTACAGTTACATCAGTTGCCTGTTATTCTTGCTACATGGTATACGTCCTATTGCAGCGACCATAGATGTAAAAATACTAAACTTTCTTGGTAATCTGTGCCACAACAAGAACACAGCTGAATATGAAGTGTTATGTAGACAACTAGTACTTTATCGGGCTGATGGTTAAAGTTGGATCTGCATGGCTAGAAAACTGTTAGCCAACTATCAACTTCCATCTGCATCTCCTATCACAGATACTCCACTCCCAAAGAAAACCTGCAAGAATACAGTAAACTCAGCCATTGGCAGATATTGGCTAAAAGATCTCAAATCCAAAAGTGAACTATACCCATCAATGAGAATATCATCAGAAAAAGTTATGTTCAGCAGTCCACACCCAGTAATAACTTCAATCAGCAATAGTCCAAGAATCTGTTTACAGAGCAGTAGTGAAGAATTGGATAGTGACAAGCACATTTCAGTTACAGACAAGCAAATGATGAATCATGGCTCAGTACCTGATCAAAGATGCCTGTTATATCTAGATGAAGATGAGTCCATTGAACACTTTAGGCTAAGCTGCTCTGTAAGCCAATAAGTCAGACAACCTATTCTGAAGCAGATACTGGCCGAACTGCAGGAGAATGTATGTAGTGACTCAGAATTACGGACAACCCTTCAAGGGGATGATAGTATGATGTTCAGCTGTAGCGTGGACCGACCGGACGGGTACTGACCATCCCAGCAAAGCTGGGTACGGAACGGCCACTCCGGATTCGCTCTGAGCACGCCCCCCCTGGGTAGGATAGTACGTGTACATGGTCCCTATGAGAGGTTTTCATTAAAAAATGGCTACGTCCATTAGAACGTGTAGTGCGCATGCACGCGCGTCAGAGCTTCCCTGACAACACGTCATGGAATTGAAAGCGAGTGCATGCCTATAGTGTACCGAGTTGGTACTCGTAAAAACCTTTAATTATTCCGTTCTCGTTGTTCTTGGTACCGATCAGGACCAGAATAAAACGAGCTTTCTAGAACTGTTGACTATTTAAAAGTCGGACCAGAAATGGCTGAATCATCCGCGAAAATCCCCTTAAATTATCTTCAAAATATTGCTTTTTACGTCATAATCGTGTGTATGCATAAATAGATCTAGACTGTTCTGAGCACATGATGAATACGTCACTGATGTAGCTGCACACTGATTGGCTACTGCTCGGCCGTTGACTGGCTGAGGCATCTGCCTCTGACATCACGAGTACTATAAAAGGGGTGGAAAATCGAGAATCAGGAGCATCGTCAGCGTGGAGACTGACCCGCCTGGAGGACTGGCTGGAAGTGTGGGACTTGACGAGTGCACTGAAACACCGACGGAAGATACAGAACATCACCGTTGTTCCAAGCGGCTTTCAGCTCACCCGCACCGGATAATAGTTATCGGAATTTCCGCGTTTCAGAATTTTGGATGCTCCCAGATGGCCATCCGGGAGCAAAATAATTAAAGCTATGGTTCCCGCTTTCAACCTTGTCTAAATGGTCCCTCTGCGGAAAGGGCCATACCGGCCCGGGATGTGATTCTACGTAATGTAGAGCTTACAGTGATCCTTGTTGGATGACTCGCCGGATCTGCCAACCACGCTGAAAAGTGGACTTCAATTTCCGCACTGCATGTCGTGTGTGTTTAATTAACTTTTTGACCAGTCTGGTGGAACTTTGCTGGGTGCGCCACAAGAGCTATGTGACGCATCCTGCACCATGTGCCAGTTTACGTAACTGCTTAACATAATATACAGCCCTCTCTGTTAATGGTCAAACTTCATCTTTATTACTTCCGTCGCCGGATGGATAACTTTCTCACTTCCATATAAATTGTATACTAGCTACAAAGATTATATAATAGACATTTCTTCACTGCTCTGTCTCACTGTCCTGAGTGTGTACCGTGTCTACGCTCTCTGGAGGAGTCAGCTTGCGGAGGCCTACCGGCGGAAATCAGCTGCGGAAATCTGCCTGCGGAAATCTCTCCAGCTTCAGAGAACGTGTCAACTCGCACTATGAATACGTTAGCGCCTCAATTTCGGTAACATAGTAGCCTGTTCCGTACCGATGACTATTAGGTACTCAAGTAGCCATACTATTGTACATTTAATTTTCATTTCCGTATATGGTACTGATGACTAATAGGTACCTTACCGGTCTTAAGACTGCAATTTATAATTTCTGTCTTACTGTGAATATTATCCTTGTTTACTGTAGGTGCTTTCAACTAGCCGCACCATTTAAGTTTATCAACCTGTGATATTTAGATATCTCATTTAATTACATTCTATTTATTGCATTGGTTAGTTGTATATGGCAGTTAGCCATTCAGTTAGTATGTTTTGTTTAATTGTAGAAAACTTTGGACCACAGTGCGCTAGGAAATACTATACAGCAACAGATATAGCCGCATCACTTTATTCCCGCCATCATCAATTTTACACTGAGGTCGCTGACCATGCTCTAATTGTTTGAGCCTGGCATGTTACCGACTAAACCTTAATATTCAGCTCGATAGGATAGGTGAAAGTGGTTAGGGCCAATTTCTTCGTCTAGAGACATATAGTGTACGCCTCATATATATTAAGTTATTGTCTCTTTCCACGATCAACCAGCCACATGGCTTATTAATTGTCTGGCCTTCCCATTAGCCCGTTGATTGGATCCGACCCTGGGAAACTACCAGAGGTTTCCGAGCGGTGATGGTTGACGTGCTGATTTACATACATCTCTCCCATATCTTCGGATACTTGTTAGCTAGATAACCCTACCAATGAAGGAAGCACTGCGAAAACATATAGTTATAAATGTGAATTAGTTAGTTTATTTACCGGCCCGCAGTGCATATCTGGGCATATTGGAACTTAATCCTAATGACAGGTCAACTGTTAGATCCATAGCACACGGTGACGGATGAGATGCAGATCTCCATCCAATTTATTGCAGTGTCTGGATGAAGTATTGGAGCTCGCCACGCCCTCACAGGAAGGATGCTCGCGATGGATATCCGTCTCTTCACCCCCACCATAAAGACATGCCAGGATTCAAAACTTGCTTATGTGAAACGTAGCCATTGCCCAGGTGATGTTTTTTGTGGTGACGGGGCAAGGTAGCCGGATTTTCATCGTAACATGTATGCATGCTGTCCTTGGATGTAGATGCTAATCCAGGCGACCTATGGGAAGCGGAGCGTCTGCGCCCATTGGACAACTGTATCTAAAGCTAGGTAGGAATCCCTGCCACTTGCAGCCAAAGCTAGTTTCTGTTTCTAACAACTAAATGATGGGTTAGATGGTAGCAGAAGGCCCGCATAAATAAAGCACATCTACCAACACAGTATCTTTGGAAGTACATAAGATTGTGACTTGGGAATTCTTCGGAAATCGTTCATCCCATCTTCACGTAAACCAGTATGCATCACATTAATTATGGTTTCACTAAGATCTTCACTTAGCATTTTTCAGTTGAACAGAATAGTGGCCCTTTTTGCTAGCTCTTTTCCTCCACTTCGGTGTTAAAGGCATTTTCCTGTGACAGAGGCCCACGCGAGGCACTTACCTCTCGCAACAACAATATTTTCTTTGTGCGTGTTAGGGGTATATTAAACTACTTAGTGACTTCGTTGCGGATGCTTCTCTTTCGTGGATACCTCTGCGGAACCAAGACCCTGTGTGGTACCTCCGGTGACAACACGTGGAAAGAACACCAGATAGCTCTATGTTGTGTATTATTGTGTGTTCATTTACTGTCAAACGATTCATCTTGGTTGTATAGTATATAAATATTTCTACTGTTTAATTATAAATTGTTCCATATCTCCAATTAGTATGGATAGACATACCGGTGACACTAATAGTTGGCATGACACCGTGCGGTTCAATCTTGGTGGCAATGGTCGCACGGCCCCACTGGAACATCAGTGTTCCACCGGCTCTAGATGGCAGTCTTTGTATTTCTTGGAGCGACATCATATGGGATCCGCAACCCAGAGTTCTGCAGCTAACCAGCCATCCCATTCATCATGCACTTGCGGTGCGATGGGTGGAAACGTCATAGCGGACCAGTACGTAACCCCCCACCAGCTACACAGCTTTCTCTTTGACGCTAGTCAAGCAGACCTACCTGCAGACATCACCCATCAACTTGAATTTCATACTCGCCGACTCTGTTATGCCCTCTACCCGTTCAGAGAAAGAAGGCTATCACAGTTACCGGCAACACTCTAAACATAGAGCCGTAGCTCGCGAGAACACAAATGTTATCGGCAAACAAAAGAACTGGATTGTACCAGACCAGAGATATGTAAAGATAGATCAAACCAATACTCCCCAACACTGATATGTTCTTCAAAACTAAGATTTAAAACCCGTTCTCACCAGATGTGAGGGAACTACAATGTCAAGTCATGTCAAGTATAACAGCTGCATGTATCAATATAAACATAGAGCCGTAGCTTCGTGCTATGCCGAGAATACACCTCTAAGATAATAACCGGCCATTTTGTTGCGTCATCGCAATGATGAAACTATTGTTTCCAAAATGGCTGCGCGGCACGGCAAAAACGTGTACGCTTAAACACTATAAGATGTATTTTAGGCAGTTCTTACCCCTATTTGTTGGACATAGCACATACACTCCAATGGAGAATAACTTGTTAAATAGGAAACCGAAGGGATTATTAATTTATAATACACGGGTGCTCTGAAATAGTGTTTTATGCCACACGAATACTGGTGCCGATTGGTACTCCTTACGTATGGGAATGGAAACCCGTGTGCTGCGCCTTCCATATTTCGTGCTACAGGTATAAAGCAATGATGTAGCCATGCTTGCGAATATATTGGTGCAAACCCATTGCTGGGTGGGTTGGTCCTGGATTTAATGAATTATGGTAGCTGGAGTTGCGAGCTTGAGTCTTGAGCAAGACTGAAATAGTGTGTGTGTGGGGTGGGGGGGGGGGGGGGCTATGTGGCCCCTGTCTAAGTGTCTGGGCTACATTGAGCGCAGGCGGCATGCATTATTTTCCATGTTAAGCGACCTTGGATAACTGAAAACTATTCTCAAAATGTCTATCACACACACAACCATACGCCACCCCTACATACACAGGGTGGTGGCTGTAATGAACACGGGGTGGGGTCGTGGTGTTGTAATAAACACAACTCTAACAATACATTGTATGCTTGATAGTTAACGATTCTTAAATGTAGCAGAATGAATTATTTATACTTGATACAGTGCATATATAATCAAGACATTCCACAATATTAGTGCAGGAGTCCAACTTAACACTATTCACACCTGGAATCCACCTAATTAGTTCCATTTTTGTTTAATATTTTGGTTGTATGTTAAAGCTGCAACATTCGACCAATCAAAATAATTTCAAAATTAAAACATTTCGAAACATTATAGTATTTGATCTGCATTTTGAAAGGGTTAATTAAAATCATATTCTACATTAGGGCTAACCATTTCATCCTTATAGCCCATACAATACAAACTATTTTTGCTTTAAGGAATATTTTATTGAATATATTGAAACTAATTTGACTGGGAATTACAACAACTCACAGTTAAATTATTTTCAAAATATTCAACAGCTTAGATCTATAGTTGTCTTGTAATTGAGACATTGAAAACGCAGGAAGACCAAAATGGTTAGCATAATCTTTATAATCATTTTCAGATGTGAGTTTTCACTTGAGAACGGTACTCAACAAACAGTCTTTGAATCGTGTACCTACAATGTATGATCAAGAAGTTTTGACTGTTTAAGAGGACAACCGAAATTCTGTTAAATGGCATTTTAATTGTGCCGCACAAGTCAGTTTGTTAGTCTGTCTGTCAATTTTTTTACATTTAGGGCAGCTGCCGATGTTGCAATTATACTGTGGCGCACTTGTTTATATTGTCAACTGAAATCCTGGTCTGTGCTAAAGCTGCACAGGCTCCTAGCCAGCAGGGCTATAGTAACAAGTAAATTCTGCCACCCTGACAATTATGACCTAACCATTACATTAGTTTGTAGATTCAATAAGTGTTTTAGCAATTACATCGGGGAGATGTTACCATTCAATTTCCTTTTGAATGATAATTTGTGTAATTAATTTTAATTGTGCTAAGTACTGCACACTGTTAATGGCTAAGACAAAGCCAACTCTCAGAGACAGCAAGACTGTATGAACAAGAGGCCCAAGAAGGGCATGTGACGCTCACCTGAACCATTAGCTTTTGAACCATTTGCATGACTTGGTGCATACTTTTACTATAGTAGGATCCTTCCAGTCAAATTTGGATAAAATCCATCAATTGGTTACTTAAGGACGAGATGCATTATGACAATATCCGGTAAATTTTTCATAAAAGCTCGAATTTTCACCCAAACAATTTACCAAGCACAATTCTGAATTAGAAGTCTTGGAGCCAAGCATGCTAGAATCCTATAGCTTCCATTTGGTAATTCTAATTAAATTTGGTTGAAATCCGTCAAGCGGATAATGAGATGTGTGTTGACAATTTCTGGTATATCTTCCATAAAATCTAAGATTTTCACCCCAAAAAATAATGAAGCAAAATTCTTAATAGAAATCCCGAAACCTGTCACATTATGGTGATTCTAACCAAACTTAGTTGAAATCTGTCAAGCGGCTAGGGAGGATATGCATTTTGTCAATTTCCCATAAATCTTTCATAAAATCTTAAGACTTTGATCCAAACAATTGACCATTCAAAACTCTGAATAAAGGTTCTAGAGCCTACAACAATATGATGTTTTCAGTCAAGTTTGGTTAAAATCTTCTAAGTTATTTAGGAGGTTTTAAAGCAAAAGTTGATGGACTGACGACGGATAACAAATGGGCGGTCGCCATGGCATAACCTCACTTGGTCATTCTGGCCAGGTGAGCTAAAAAGTGCACTCATTATCCATGGCAAGTCAATAATATTTGAGTTCCCCCAATTTCCAAACAAACAATAATTTAAGGGTTGCCGCAGTGAGATGTCAAGATTGCATGCCTCAGTGAGATGTCAAGATTGTATGCCTCAGTGAGATGTCTGATTGCACCAGTCTTCTAGATGACAGGCTATAACTTACTGAGAATGGACAGACCCTGAGAAATGATACAGGAATGACAAGAACTTTGCTCTTTTTCTGAAAAGCATTTCTAATTAAGAATAAAACATTCACTATTACTGTGTTCAGAAATCTGCTTAAATCAGAAAAATGCTTTGTCTGGAAGTTGTTAGAAAGACTTTAATCGTAAAATTAACAAGAGCTCCGCAAACGGCGCATAATACCCCACCATGATGACAAACCAATGAATGAGAGCTATCAGAAAATATTTATTTCTTCCTCAGACCCATCAGATCAGTCATCCTTATGAAGTGTCAAAGCGATCCATTAAACGGTCAAGGAGGTATCATCCGGAAACCAATTTTCAAGATGGCTGCTGCTGACTGGCGACCATATTGGATTTTGTATTATCGCAAATTTCGATAAGTTTCTTCACCAGACATATTCCAATGACCATAGGAAGTGATCCGATAAATGTTAACGGAGATATCATCCAGAAACCAACTTTCAAGCTGACGACCATCTTGGATTTCGGATCATCGTCGATTTCGATAGGGTTTTTTTTC
Source organism: Chaetoderma sp. LZ-2023a (assembly GCA_034401795.1). Classification (NCBI taxonomy): domain Eukaryota; kingdom Metazoa; phylum Mollusca; class Caudofoveata; order Chaetodermatida; family Chaetodermatidae; genus Chaetoderma; species Chaetoderma sp. LZ-2023a. Next base: position 43,308,953 of record CM067372.1, read on the forward strand.
TCCAGACCTAGTCCAACCACCCTATGAAGTTTCAAAGCGATCCGATAAATTGGAAGGAACAGAGTTATCATCCGGAGACCAATTTTCAAGATGGTGGTTGGCGGCCATATTGAATTTCAGATCATTGTCAATTTCAATATGTTTCTTCCCCCGATCTAATCCAACCACCCTATGAAGTTTCAAAGCGATCCGATGGCGGCCATCTTGGATTTCGGATCATTGTCAATCTCGATAGGTTTCTTCCCCAGAGGTAGTCGAACCACCCTATGAAGTTTCATAGCCATCCGATAAACGATAACAGAGTTATCATCCGGAAACCAATTTTCAAGACATGGGCGGCCATCTTGGATTTCGGATCATCATCGATTTCGACAGGTCTCTTCCACAGACCTAGGCCAACCACTCTATGAAGTTTCAAAGCGATCCAATAAACGGTAACGGAGTTATCATTCAGAAACCAATTTTCAAGATGGCCACCGGTGGCTGGCGGCCATCTTGGATTTCGGATCCCATATATGGGTACAATATTAAATGATGACCGAATTGTTCAACGCACACCCAACATTAACTCTGTTTTTCATCTTACATAATTTCAGCCATAGCATAATACATAATTAGAGCTTTTGGCGCAACCCATTTGTCATAGAAAATGTGTCAATTTGCAGACCAAGAGATGCTTTTTGACAAGTTTACCACTGGAATGACTGGCTCAGTTATCGAACCAGTCATTCCAGTAGTAAATTTTCAAAAATAGCTTTGCCAGTCCTTGGTTTGCAAAATGAACTTTTCTCAAGATTCCTGCTAAAGCTGTTTTGGCAGGCTTGAGTGTTAAAGTTTTAGCCATGCCCCGCCCATCACTAGCTAAGCTCAGCCCACACTTCCCTGTGTTAGGATTGATCGATCCCCGAATTCTCTGACTGAATTTCCTGAAAACTATACAGTTAAGTTGTTGGATATTGTGTAACTAATTTGACTTGATTTGATTTAAACATATTTTATTGTAACAATTGCACAATGGGATCGGGCACAAGTTCTTACAACTTAGCAAAAAAAATGTGCCCTCTCCCTACAGAATTATTATAAGCAGCCAATGATTGAGAACACTAAAACGAGGTGAGAGCGAAACAATAAATTAAGATGAGAGAGAGAGAGAGAGAGAGAGAGAGAGAGAGAGAGAGAGAGAGAGAGAGAGAGAGAGAGAGAGAGAGAGAGAGAGAACACTTTCATTGTCGGATAGCAGTTAGCCATTAATATAATAGATTAAATAATACGAATAATTGAATTAACAGACCATATTCATGGTTATTCCATACCGTCGTGATTTACCCCCATTTACCCACCCCAACCCTTCCTCTCAACTCCCACCATGCTTTCACCAGGTCTTCTCTGATCGTTTCTTACAAGAAACAAAACGAGACAGAAACGAGAAATGAGACCCAGTCACCTCCAACCCCGCCCACCCCACACATTCAAAATGGCTCCACTCCTGTGTATTTAGGTAAATCTTAACTTTTAACCTCCTCATAACTTGGAACGAAAAGTTTGAGGAGATTAACGGTTTAGCGAGCCTATATTGCTGCATCCCCATCATCCCCTCTCCTGTCGTCATCGTCGTCTGCGGCATCGCATTATCGTGGATGGCCCGAAAAGCAATAGTAGAGTAATACATTAATTGTGAGTACGGGAAGAACTATATACACAGTAACGACAGCGGAAATAAGCATTACAGTATATAGCACATCTATGCAGTCATTTCTATCATACACATTTAACAGTAACGACAGCGGAAGCAAAGATTTAAAGTATATAATATATCTATACAGTCATTTGTATCCTAACCATGTAACCATGACAATAAAAATACGGACTATTCCTACATCATATCAAACGTTGGGAACATATATGAGGTTAAAATCTGCCAGTAGTTTGAATATAATTTTGAACTTGTTCGAAGATGTATTCATTTTCATGGACGGATAGAGATGTATTTCCTTTGCATAGCAAGTCACTCATCAAAGGAATATACAGATGTAGTTGTTGTAATAAGTGCTGTCTTTGTATAGTGTAGTAAGGACATTTTAAAAGAAAGTGATTTGCATCTTCTACTCCTGTCTTACAAAAGCAATTAGGTGTGGGAAATAATCCTATTCTATATAAGTCACAATTTAAGTTGGAGCAGTTGTTACTAGTCTGGTATGAAGGATAGAAAGTTTTCGAATTCCGTAGTTATAGAAACTCGGAGGGATATAGTTTCTAAATTTTATTAGATTCTTAAATTTTGAAATTTTTTATTCTGATTGTACATTGTTTTCGAGTGTGTTCCAGATTTGAATGGTGCTTGGGAAAAACGATTTTTAAAATATATTTCCAATCGTGATAGGGGCACATTGACATTGTGTGGCTTGCGTAAGTCGTAGCGCTCTGTTGTATTTGTGCGTGTCGGTGTAATGTCCGTCATAAAATCTGGTACCTTGTCGTCGTACAGTAATTTGTATAACGTTGAGTTTCTGCTGCCTTCGTCTGTCTTTCAATGTCTCCCACCCCGTGACATTATAAATACTAGCTATGGAGGAGAATCTAGGGAGACATGTCACAATTCGACTAGCTTCAAGTTGAAATCGTTCCAATTTAATTTCATCATCAATAGTACAACCGTCCCACACACTAGACGCATACTCTAATAGAGATCGAAGATAGGAAACATAAATTGTATTAAGTGTGGATCGATTTAAAGTAAATTTGAGTTTTCTCATAGTCGAAAGTACTTTAGTAGATTTTTTAAATATAGAATCAATATGACTTTTAGAGCTAAGGTTCTGGGATAGGGTGACCCCTAGGTGCTTGTGCGTCTCTGAATATTCAAGATTCTTATTGCCAAATACGAGAGCAGGGCTGTCATTATTATTATTATTTGCTTGACCACTAAATAACACACATACAGTCTTTTCTGGGTTGAATTTAAGAAGCCAGACATCTGCCCAGTCAGCTAGTTTGGCTAGGGCACGATTTAAGGACACCTCCACAACATTAATACTGTTTGAAGAGCAGCATAAAGTGGTGTCATCGGCAAAGAGGCGCGCTAAATTCTCCAAATTATCAGCAATTCCATTTACATATATAGAAAATAAAAGTGGCCCTAAAACCGACCCTTGAGGCACGTCTGCTTGAATGTCGCCTAATTCTGATATAGTTTGATTTACTGATACAAATTGACTTCTTTTATGAAAGTAGTTTTCTGGCCATAGTAAAAGGCTGCGACAAATCCCGTATTGATTTAATTTAAACAAAAGGCCGTTGTGCCATACTCTGTCAAATGCTTTTGAGACATCACAGAATATTGAACATGTTTGTTAACGCTCATTGAGACCCTTGGCAATTTGATTTTATATGTCTATTAGTTGATACACAGTCGAGCATCCAGGACGAAATCCGGCTTGATATTTATAAAGCAAATTGTATTGATTCATGTGATTATATAGCTTTTTTAAATACCAGACGTTCCATTAATTTACCAACACAACTTAGTAATGGCACAGGTCTATAATTAGCTGGATCACTCTCAGCACCCTTCTTGAATAATGGCACTACATGCGCAGTTTTCCATTGTGATGGGAAACGACAGTCAGTTAGCGATTTATTAAAAAGAATGCTGAAAGGAATGGAGATTTCTTTTGGACACATCTTGAGCAGTTAATGGCTAATTTTGTAATTTTGTCTGGACCCGATGCTTTGCTTGTTGGTAGTAATAAAATTGCCTCTATGGCAACAACAGCGCCCAGTCAAATTAGTTTTAAAATATTCAACAGGATATTTATTAAATAGTAAACATACAATTCGTACAACAACGCATAGTCCGTCTCCACCTATGCGTTCGTGACGTACTTATCTACGTCATTCATGACGTCATTGATTTTGATGTCATTCTATATGTCACGTAGTTGATTATGACGTTATATAATGGATGGGTGAACTTGGACAGATACTACTGCATGGTGTTGTGTGATACAGCTCATAGAAACATATCAACAAATGTCCACTTATCCGTGCGGATCATAAAATAAGTCGAGTGAACATCCGGTTATTCTACAAACCTAACTTCCTATCGCGCGCCGCTCCGCCTCCTCTGCCGTATTGCCTAAACAAACAGCGGAGCCACGTGAGCGGGCGTGAACAGAACGCCATGTTATAGCGAGCATAGAAATGTAGTATATTAAGATTACTATGCTAGCAAGTACATACATGTGTACATTGGCGCTCACGGATTGTCTGTTTCAAGACACCGACAGCTGTTGAATATTACAATTTTGAAACTACTTTGACTGGAACGTGTTGCTGCCATAGCAATCGTTTCAAAATATTCTTCGAATATATTCTTTGAAGGTTTACGTTTTTACCCATGTGGCGCATATATTATACATTTGAATTTAATATATGCAACACATTGCTCTTATCTTACGTGTGATGCTTAATTTCTGGTAATAATCTTTAAAGAAAATTTACATTTTGTCCCTAGTAAACCGCCACTTAGTAGTATTAGTAGTAGTAGTAGGCACGCGCACGTATTGATATTGTACTCACTTATTTTGGTGTAATAATCTTGTTAAGCAATCAATCAATCAATCAATCAATCAATCAATCAACAATCAGTCAGTCAGTCAGTCCATTTAGCTAATCTGCCACCGTACCTGTCAACAATGTAGACAGTAATATACGTATTCGCGTACAGTTGTACAGATAAGGTGCCGTTGTACTACGTGATATTACCCCATCCGTATCGCTAGCCTGTGTGGGTTTAATATAGCGCGTTATAACATTGCTATTGGACACGATAAAGCATGCGTCAATAACCTTATTTCACAATTTGGAAGGTGTGGTAGATATATGTCTTTGTTTTCTATGAAACCAGCATAACCAATCCTCTTGTTGACGTTCTTGGGAAGGAAGCCTTTATCATGTAGAGGTGTGCCCAATAATCCCCTTAATCTTAATCATTAATTATATATCGGAGCTTAGCATATATATATATATATATATATATATATATATATATATATATATATATATATATATATATATATATATATATATATATATATATATATATATACCTAGCTACCCTCCGATAAACTCCGCTCATAATTTACGCCTGTTAGAATCTATTAAAAGCTCTGAAACCTAAAGCTGTTGTGTGGACTAGTTACCCGGTTTCTCTGATTAACTTGACAATCATAATATATATTCTCCTTTACTAAAAGGACAAAATGTTATTTACATTTTTTAAATCGGCCCAGGTAAAGCCGAGATAAGCACATAGCAACCATTTTGACACCCAAACGTTTTCATCTATCGAGCTAAAGTTGTGACGTCACACCGGGAAGCGGCCATCAATTCCTGTCAGATTACTATTTGAAATAATACCATAGGGAGCATAGGCGCCTATTATTACTACTGATGTTATTTTTCCGGCGGAAATTTTTTCCTAAAATTGGAAAAATATGTGTATATTTTGAACCATTATATATATATATACATATATATATATATATATATATATATATATATATATATATATATATATGCGTGCGTGCGTGGCGCCGTGTGTGTTTGTGTGGCACTGTGTTCTGTGGGTGTGTCGCAGTGTATGGGTGTGTGGGTAAGTTGGTGGGTGGGTGCAGGCACTGTAGGGCTGTCTGATTGTTTGTTTGACAGACTGCCTGCTAATTTTGACCAATTTAAGTGTAAGAAAAAACCAAATGGGTATTTTTAAACAAATTATTTTGAAAGTGTAATGACTAAAGCAACTGTCACATTACATGCCCTTTACACCGGCTGATTTACATGTGACTAACTGAAGTGACTAAGTTTCATATTTAGCTCAACAGTTCATTTTGGTCATTACAGGCCTATTTTGGTGTCTATCAGAAGTCATCTTTTATATTCCATCAAATATCAGTTGGGATCAAATAAATTACTTTTCATTTGTCTGATCACCAATCATCATTATCATCACCATGTTACATTCATCATCATCATCATCATCAGTTACATTCACACATCACCACCATCATCATCATTGTCTATATTACAAATTAAATTTCATCATCATCCATATCATCATCATCATCATCATCAAGATACATCATTATCACATCATCATCATCATCATCGTCATCATCAGTTACATTTCTGTGACATACAAAATTATATTAGTACTATCAATTACACCTAAATGGCTTAATCATTATGATCATCATGAATATCATCATCGTTATTATCAGCATCATCATCATCATCATCAACATCGTCATCATAATCATAGTCAACATCATCAACTTCTATGGCATTGGCATCATCTTCATATCGCATAGAAATGTCAACACTGGCGGCTTGACTGGTTCCAGGTACTGAAGCAGAAAGGTCCATACGAGGTTCCTTGCCTCCTGACATTCTCTCATATCCTGTTTTAACTGGAGTTGGAGGTTATGAGCTACAGACACTAATTCCCTCAGTCTATCAAGTGTCAAGCGGTTGCGCTTTTTTGGCTGAATACTGGCATGGATATTCCAGTTCCTCTCACATGGTGCAGCAGATGTTGGCCAAAATAAAAGACGTGATGCCACATCGGACAGCTGGCGTGTTGAGCAAAAGCCTTTCACCAAGTCATAGGATCCATTTGTTTTGCCGCTTCCCAAATGAAAGCTCTCGCCCAAATACTTCTTTTGGCCCTGTATTCAGCAAGGTCTCTGATAACAATCACGACATCTAGTATAGGTATTTTGGCTGATATGTCTTCAATTATATCTGTGGCAGCTGCTATATCCTCCTCTGTGAGACCAAGACCATCATATGCAAACCGACTTTCTTCAGCCTTTGTCACTGGACCAATGGAACCGAAGACTTGAAGTGTTCTCGCAATGAAGCAAACATGTTTGGAACTTCCGACAGCCTTTCCTTATCTGATTCCATCCGTTTGATTGCAAGGGACACTGGCTCTAATAATTTCTTTACAGATTCAACCTGTACCCAGAAAACTTCTGTATCTAGGAGCTGTTTCCGCATTTGTGGTGTTATAAGTGATTCCATTTGTTCATCAACAGCGGCTGCTCCTAAACACTTTTTGTTCTCTAGCAAACGGTTCAAACTGTCACAAGCTGAACCCCCACCAGGTTGCAGCTAGTAATACTAGTGCTACAGTTTTCTTCAGTTTGTCTTTCTGAATTCTTTCCAGAATGCCTTTTGGAACATGCTTGTACTTAAAGAACTTTGTAATGTTTTTCCAAAGCTCAATATGGTGGTGCATGGATCCAATTTTTAGCAGGTCCTGAACTAGAAGGTTTAGGCGGTGAGCCATGCACCCGTATGTAACTAGATGGGGGTAATCTTTCGAAAGTATTCCCCATGCCTTTTTCATGTTACCGGCATTGTCCGTTTACAAGAGCATGGACCTTTTCAGTGCCCACGTCTTCTCTAGCATCCTTTAGCACAGATGCAATATATTCTGCTGTGTGTCTTTCCTCTTTACACTCAACAGACCTGAAGAATATTGGCTCTGGGCACGTAAACATGCTGTTTATAATTGGACTCTGATTTATATCTGTCCACCCATCACTCATTAGACACAATGAGTTAGCAGCAGCTAGTTTTGCTAGGGAGATGGCATGTAAAGTGTCGTATTCCTCATCTAATAGACGATTTGATAATACATGTCGAGATGGAACCTTGAATGTTGGTCTAATCTCCGTAAAAAACTGTTTCCAGTAATAGTTATCGAGAACACTCAGTGGTGTTGTTGAGGCATACATTGCTCTTGCTAACGATTTCTCTAACATCTCCTGTGTGGGCTTAGACATGGTGTCCATGAACAGTTTCACAGATATTTGTCTCACAGTGCTGGATTTTGCGGCTTGAGCAACAGCATATTTCAGTGGCAGTGTGGGTCTGTCTACATTTACAGGCTCTTGACCTTTGGCTCCATTTCCTACAATGTAACAAAGATTTATTAGTAACTCTTTATTGGGCCCTATTCCCCCTCATTCGAAAACTCTAACATTTTACATGTACTCATCTTGTCCAGACGCCGGATGCCAGACACCATTTGGATCGCTATGTCTCGCCATCCTCCGCTTTCGCTAAGGGCTCGACAACTATATTGCACATTTTGGTGAATTTAGAACTATTTTTACCCTCAAATATTTGCACTCCACCCAGCCCTTCACCATTTGCATTCATGAAGGTGTATTTTCAAGCGATCAAATGCTTGATAAATTGGATGTAATGAAAAACAAGGTTTTGGAAGCTATACAATTTTTGCAACCACAGTTTTTGTCGAGCCCATAACAAAGTGGAGGATAGCGAGACATAGCGATCAAAATGGCATCTGGCATCCAGAATAATGAGGAAAATGTTAGAGTTTTCGATTAAGGGGCAATGTAAATAGGGCTCAACAATGCACGCACGCACGCACACACACATCAAAACAGCAAGATAAAATTCCTGCACAATTGGCAATATGGATTGCCAATACCAAATTGTGGAAAGGGAGATGGCATAACTAAGGGCGTAATTCCTTAAGCACGGATGCAGAGTGGGTGCGGCTTTTCACAGGGGTTCTGCCGTTCTGGTAGGTGTTTAATCGCCTGCTTATAATTCCATAGACATGGGCGTTTTCCTATATAAATTAATAATAGGTATGCATAAGTGTGTCAGCACTGCCTACTACCTTGCAAATATGCGCAGCTCATTGATGAATAAAAACATGAGGTCATCACAAAAATTTCCACTTTGCATGCCGCTCCATGTGTGCAACCGCCTGCGCTTATCAAATGATCATCTTTAAAAAATTGTATTAATTGGATTTTTTACTACTGGTAATGCGCATCCGTGCTTAAGGAATGTTGCCCTTTAATGGGGCTGTGCCTTCAGGGATAAGGGGCATGTAGACTTGGGCAGGTTGGGTGTGGGTGATTACTTACTGAGTTAAGGATGTAGATGTATAATTATAATATTTTTACTGAAAAACTTACCGCTCTCTCAGAAAAACTTTTGGTCACATGTGCCGGAGCAGCTTTGCATGTACTTAAGTGCTTTCTCATCTGTGTCGCATTATTTGCATAGGTTTGATCACAATATTTGCATTTTCCTATATACTTATTTTTTCGAGAAATTTCTCGATTGAAATGATTCCATACTTTCATATCAAGTCTTTTTGGTATGTTTAGGAACTTTAACTGATAACTGCCTTAACTGGCAAAAAGTGGAAGTTGCAGAGACTAAATAATCAACATACACTAAAATTAAAACAATGTTATTGCATAACCAGTAACCACTTGACTGACTTACAACAATGAATAAGAATTTACACCAGACCAGCATGTACATGATGCGGTGTGTGATGCAATATTGCATCATCCATGATGCCGTGCAGCTGGTGTAAAGTTGAACCCAGAAATAAGGTAAAAAGTACACAGAATTAACATTTTCTTCAATTTTGAATGATATGCAGACTTTCCTGTTGAATATTTTGAACACAATTTGCTAGGAAGCCATTACTGCCTATAGCAACAATAGCTTTTTTCAAGCAAACAGGAGTCAAGATATTTAACAGCATTGTCCGGAAATTTGTTATTATAGTGTTCCTTTCACAGCCCGCTACAGAGATGGACTGGGTCCCAATATGTCTGGTCCCGAAGTGGAGTCTGTGTAACAGTCTAGTCGTTGCGATGACGTAATAAGATGGCCGGTCAATACATTCGAGGTGTATTCTCGTAGAAGACACACCTCTATTTTTAGGTTGAAGTAAGCTTATGCAAAAATACATTGTCAGTCATCTCATATGCTTTAGACGTTATTATAATAGAGCAACAGACAATATAGCCTACGATGTTAGTGTAGGCTACATGGGCAGATGTGGGCGTAGATCATGAATAGTATGTATGGTTGGCGCGAGGCTACATCCAATCAAACATCACCACACACTTTTTGGAATGCAATTATACGAATGCATATATATAGCCTAATATCTTTCTGGATAAGCTAACGATTTTACGCAGGCTGTAGCCACGCGTATAGGATCATGTACACAAGCGTATCACCTTTTCAATGTTAGTAGCAGCACATGCACTGTGGCATGTACGATCACAATTTACCATTGTATAGGCCTATGAATAAATCTTGAAGCTTAAATTTCGTATATACGTAGCCATTTTGCGCAAGGGATTGTGGTCTCCACCGCTAACTAGAGCGATAAATAGAGCGCGTCGTATTGGCTAGATCACTCATGCGCATACACTCACTATGGGGGGAATGTGATAGATGTCTCGACCGCTGGGTCTGACATCTGACGCAGACGATCAGATGTGTATATAGCCTTCAACAGTCAAAATTGGAATAGAAATTCTGCTTAAATAGCATGCAAATTACGCAAATACAAAACTACGGTAAAAAGAAATAGGGGGATTACGGTAATACGGAGAGGCGGTAAGAATTACAGAAATGTGTTAAAACCTAAATGCATACATTGCTGAAATTCCAAACATTTATGTACATATGATAACTATATAATAACTTCTATTCATTTTGGAAACTGCTGACGTAAACCGTTGCTGCACACATGTAGACAACTTTCAGCATTATCGTTTATATAATCTACACAAACCTTTATTGTACTGACCGTGAAACAACTAGCCCCATCCTTTGAAATCAGCAAGATAATGGTTAAAGCTGGGGTTTTTTTATATCCCAGTTTCCGCAAAACCTGACACCGTTTGGTATAGAAGACCTCAAAATATATTAAAACGTCAAAACAAGGTAGAATTTCTGTTTTTCTTTGTAAATATAGTGACTTATTTACAAATATGAACTCGATGGTATAGAACATCTAAAGAATAAATTTACATGTTTACAAAACAAGACAGAATTTCTATTTATGCTTTGTAAGTACATCAACTTATTTATGAGCTGTATAACGTAGCCTAAGCAGCCGAATCGCTGGTAATAAGTGAGCACATATTTTAGCAAGAGCGGTCAGATATTGTAACGCCTTGCCGTTATAATCAATTAGTGCTCCGATAGGGTGACGGCGCAGCTATGTCCAACAGGAACAGTGAAAAGTCCATCAGCTGTATGAATTGTAGAGCGTTACTATTTAATAAGCAACAGCACCCAGTCAAATTAGTTCCAAAAGATTCAACAGCTCAACTTCATAGTTACCGTGAAAAGGGGATTGTGGGAAGGCATGGTTCAAAGTATGTATATAAATCACGATAACTACGACGGATGTGCGTGTAGGTATGCCTATCATCTCTTTCCGGGGGCTCGGAGCTACGCATTCGCTTGTTTTTGTCTAGAATGGATGGACCTTTCCGCATTATCCATCCATCACATGACATCGTAATCAACTACGTGACGTGTAGAATGGCATCATAATCAATGATGTCATTATGACGTCATGAATGACTTAGACAAGTACGTCACGAACGCGTAATGGACCTTTCCAGTTTCAGCTAGGCCCCGCCCACCACTAGCTAAGCTCCTCCCACACCTCGCTCGTGTTGGGATCGATCGATCCCTGAAATACCTGACTATCAATTTCCAGAGAGCTATGCAGGTGTAAGCCCAGTCAAATTAGTTTCAAAATATTAAACAGCATGTTTATTAAATAGTAGACATATGATTCTTACAACGTGTTGGACTATTAAGAGTTAAAGACTCAGGCTACCGAGGCAGCATATGAGGGTATATATTTATAACAATTATTATGGCGAGTAAAGCGACAAAATATATAGTGATTATCACGAGGTTAATAAATAAATACTAATTACATTAATAGCAGCGATAATAGACTTGGTGACTTATTTTTTTCTTGGCATATAAAAGGTATTTACACATTTTTTGGAGAACTGGCCTGATGCATATTGAAAAAAGTCCCTTTGCTTTTTCTATCGAGGTATTGGTTAGGTAGCAAGAATGGATTAGTCTTTGTCGTTCAGCGCTAAATTTTGTGCAATGAAATAGAAAGTGCAATTCGTCACCTATGCAATTACATGCATTACAGATGCGCTCATTTCGATCAACCTCCCATCTCTTGGTCTCGATGTCTAGTTGGTGGTTTACTGTTCTGTAGTGGCACAGAATTATAGCGTCGAGATATAGCAACACAAAATATTTTTCAAATACCGAATCACTCATTATGTTATTGTAAACCGTTAATCGGCTTGAATTGGAAATTTCAGCTCTACATTTTCCATTGAAGTGAGTTTGTAGAGCTATTCTTACCTGCCTAGTTATGTTAGTCTTATTTACGTTTTCTGCGTTAAAGGCTGTATCAAATCCTGTTATTGTTAGTATTTCTTTAAAGTTTTCTATCCATTTAAACTTGATATTATTTGTCTCCGTATACTGTAGGCAGGTATAGTAAAGAATAGACGAAGGTTTTCCATATCCAGCGTTTACGATGCCCGCCCAAAATCGAATTATATTGCACTGTATTATAATATTTAATGGGTATTTACCTACTTTTTCATTTGTAACATAATTTTATAAAATCGTATTTGGCAAATTTCTAGCAGTTTCGTGTTTTCAAAGCCCCAGATTTTGGACGTGTATAATATAACTGGTATAACCATAGACTCAAAAAGTGTGCACTGTAAATCTATCGGGACATCGATCGCTTTAATTTTGTGAATTAGTGCGTACATAGCTTTACTCCCTTGAGCTAAGTTTCGTTTTCTACAAGAAAAAACGTTACCATTATATTTGAAAAGTACACCCAAAAATAAATATTCATCTACTACTTCTATGCTATGTTCACCTATTTAAAATTTTGGTTGGTTAATTTTCCTACGTTTTTCGAATATTATTATTTTAGTGTCATCAGCATAGAGAAGCACAATAAGATATAAATAAATAAAGGTGTAAATTATGACATACAATTCGTACACGAGAATAGCATATGAAGAAAGTAAATTATGGATTTTCCAGTCAAATTAGTATCAAAATATTCAACTGGGGTTTTTTTAATTGCGAAGTTATTAATGATATACCGTCGTACACTTGAAAATTCCACAAGGACAAAGTAGGTTGAAAATTATCACAAGTAAAATTAGTTTCAAAATATTCAACAGTCATTAAACTGCAAATTTATCAATGACATACAATTCGTCCATTTGAAAATATCACTAGGAGAAAGTAAATTGATCAATTTCCACAGTCAAATTAGTTTCAATTCAGACTCAAATATTCAACAGTCATTAAGCTGCAGAATTTATTTACAATACAATTCGTACACCTGAAAATTGTACTAGGAGAAAGTAAACAGTCAAACTAGTTTCAAAATACTCAACATTGAATTGAGCATTTTCGTCGGTTGATCAGGGGAGGGGTTGGGAGTCTTTAGGGGAGATTACTATTCATATGTGGGCTGGTGGCTTGTTAAAGGTAAATTATCAATGTACTTTAAATCATAAATTATTACTAAACTTCTGTATTAATTATTGTATGGTTTTTCATATATATATAATTTTTATTTTTTTTTGGAGTTGTTACACTCAAGGGCCTATGGCCTATTGTGGCAAATACATATCTGTTATAGGATCGTCATCCAGGCTATTCTCATCACCCGCGCCGTTTACCTTTTTAAAATGCTCGTAAAGTGAATGTAAATCGATATTTCCGTTGTCACTAGTGTCTCTCTTTTTGTTAATGATTATTTTCCAATATGCCTTACCGTTTGTTCGCCTAAGATTAAGGAGCTTAGAATGAAGTTGAGTACGTGCATTTTCTGAATACTTCTTAATGGAAATTTTATAGTCTTTACTTGCCTTTTTCAATTGTTGGTGATTAGTTGCTGTTTTATTTACGTTGTATTGCTTCTTTTTCCTATGATATATTTTTCTTTTCGCAGCACATTCCAGCAAAGATAGAGAATATTCACTCCAAACTACTTAGTTCCGACTTACATACGTACAAAGACATAATTATTATGGCAGGTACAAATAATTCTGACGGATCATTAGCTGATTCCCTTATATCTATGGACAATTTAATTATGGATCTACAAACGCTAGTACCAGAATGCGAAATACGTATATGCGAGCTATGTCCCCGTGGTGATGCAAAGTATCGACAGGACTTCATCCGCTCATTCAATAAGCATCTTGAGGTGAGAGAACATTTTCTAAACTTCTCAATGATCAGGTCCGCAGATTACTTTTATTCGTCATATAGGCCTGGTTCCATAGACAACGCGTTATATCACGCAGATAAGCTGCACATAAACAGTCGTGGATCATCAGTTCTTGTTAAGTGTTTGAATGACTATGTTCCAATCGTCAGGTCGTCGTCGTGTAAATTTTGCGGGGAACCCAACCACAGGTATACCAAGTATCGGCATGGTCAGCCTGTCCGTTGCTGGAGTTGTATGGGATCCGGTCACAAATTAAACTCATGTCCAGTATATTAAGAACGTGGCCAAGAAGTAGAGCCAAACACACATTTTAAATACAATATAAGCAAAACTAAGTATGACTAGTGGCATTGACGTAAATGTAAAACTGTCTGGTCTTCCCGCAGTAAGCTCCTCGAGTAAACGTGGTGTCAAGTTAGTATGTATGGTATGTAGTGATGGGTCCAAACATTGTATCGAGTATCATAATTATTCTAATCTGTTGCTCAGTAATAGATATCAACTACTCAGTAACAATACGAGTAATAGTGGTATCAAAATGCGGCATACGTGCTAATAATATACTATATGATGAAGACAACGACGATGATGACGATCATGACAACTATGACGATGATGACGATTATGACAATGATGACGATCACGATAATGATGATGATCATGACAATGGTGACAATCATGGCAATGATGACGATCACGATATTGATGATGATCATGACAATGGTGACAATCATGGCAATGATAATGATCATGCCAATGGTGATGATGATGATGATGGCGTAATTGGCTGTGCTGCTGCTGCTGCTGATGATGATGATGATGTTGTTAGTGGCGGTGGTGATGATGGTGGTGGTAGTAGCGGTGGTGGTGGTGGTGGTGGCGGTGGTTGTTATGGTGGTGGTGGTGGCGGTGCCGGTGGTCGAACTATTAATAATAATAATAATAATAATAATAATAATAATAATAATAATAATAATAATAATAATAATAATACTGAAAACGGTGAAAATTGTATATGATTCATGCTTTTCAGTGCCCTACTGTCTTTGATTATATTCGGCCCTAGTATTTCAGACACATAGGCTTATAAGGCACTGGATACGCTAGTTATATTGCCAATTCAAAAGAAATTCTACAGTGAAGTAATTTTGCAGTACGCAATTCTATACTGAAAATTGGCAAAAATTTTAGCAGATCCGCAGTTTTTAATACCATACTGTCTGCAATAGGTCCGGCCCCAGAGTTTTACCCATATGGTTAGTTAGGGTTATAAATGCACTAATTTGATGTCCCGAGTTAAAAAATTTCTACTTCTTCTTTTCATTCACTGATCATACCGCCAGTCCTGTAAGTGACTATCAACATGATCATAAGAAAATTTTCTACCAAGAACCAATTTCATCATACACATTTTTGTATCGGAAATTGGCTTAAATTTTAACTGTTTCACGGTTTTGGGTACCCTGATGTATGTAATATATTCGGTGCCAGAATTTAATCATCAAAGACGTAGAGGGATTTTAATATGCTAGCTAGGCCTATATTGCGAATTAAAAAAAGAACATACTCTGAAGTAAATTCATAATACGCAATTCCATACTGAAAACTGGCTCAAAATTCAGATCCACGGTTTTCAGTACGTTACTGTCTGCAATAGATTCTGTCCCAGAATTCCACTGATGTGGGTAGATAGGTATATGAATGCGCTTTTAAAACGTCAAGTTTAAAAATAGTCTACCATAAAGTAATCTCGCAATATGCAATTTAGTTGCATCCAACAGTTATCAGATGCCAATAATTTATTATTTTAAGTACAAATATCTGCATAATCTGTTTGCACTCCGCTTTCGAACAACTAGCCATATAGAACTCCATATAGTGTTTTAAGGACTACTGCATGATTCTACCATCAAGTAATTTCATAGTATGTAGTTATATAATCGATAAATGCCACCATTGTAAGATAGTTGGTTCACATTCATCACATTCACCACATTCCGATAGGTGTTGATATGTTCTGTCATATTGCATGTTATACCTTCGATCCCAGAATTTCAGCCATATGTTTACATATGTATATGAATATGTTAATGAATTATTGAGTTTAAAGGATTTATACCGTGAAGTAATTTCGTTGTACACAATTTAATTAAAGAAATCTGCTCAAATCTTGGCTGATTAACAGTTGCGCATGCCCCCACTCTCTTTAATATGTTCAGTCCCAAAATCTCACCACATAGTTTCAAAGCAAGACTTGCCAAAGAACGGACTTGATACCCATTTGCCTGGTGTGGTGAAAAGGTATAGCCTTCACGAAAATTCAAATAGACTGCACTACAAATATATTGTGTGTGAAATCACACCAGCCTATGTTTACCAAAATATTACCATGTATATAGTGCACTAGAAATAGATTGTGGTTAAATATTAGTATTATCATGTCTCTGTATTGTACTATGCCATAATAGATCGTAGATCAAAGCTGCCCTTGATTAAAAGGCTACGTTTATACAATGCAACCTGTGTATCCTTGATACTGTATAGCTCTAACGGCTGGGAAGCTCCAAAGGCAGCTCTAGACAAACTTGATGCCTGCCACCGCAAACACCTATGCACCATCACTGGACACCGATGACCAGACAGCATAATTTACAATGATGCACTATACAAGATGTGGAATATATCACCGCCGTCTGTAATGGTTGTCCAGCAAAGATGGTCCATGTTTGGCCATGTGCTAAGGATGCCAGAAGAGACATGAGCACAGAGAGCCTTGGAATTCGCCCTACTCCGAGACAGCAAATACAAAGCCAGGAGAGGACGTCATTGCATAAATCTGCTAAGCATGCTGCGAGGTGACTTCAAGAAAGGAGGACTCGGTACAATTAAGTCAAAAATGGACTTGAGGAAGCTAAGGACTGTGGCTGAAGACAAGACACAGTGGGCAAAAGCGAAGAAGGACTGATTGCGGCGGTATGATGTTTCTACTACTACAGCCACAGAATACAGTAATTATGCATAATAGATTGTGTGTGAAATCACACCGATCTATGCTGTACCCAAAATATTAATTATCTATATATTGCATTACAAATAGATGTGCGGAAAACCACCATGGTCTATATTGTACCAATAGTATTCTATTACAAGTCAACTGTGTGTGGAATCACACCAGTCTGCATTATACCACATACAATGCTACAAGTATATATTATCACTATTAGGCAGTGGGTCGAACAACACCAGTCTTTTCGTTTGACCAGATTAAAACCTATACTAACTTGCACCACATACACTATGAAAAATTATGACTGTATATAATACGACCGAGATCTTTACTTTTCGGAATCGCTGTGACCCATCTGTTTAAAATGCAATCTAACTAAAAAGTATAATTTTGCCTAAGTTTCATCTCAGCTGTAGACAATATGATATCATATCATTGCTGGCTATATTCATAATTAAATCAAATTCTACAATGAAATAGTACCGTAGTCCGCAATTCCGTGCTGAAAATTGGCTTAAATTTTGTCAGATCAGTGATTTTCAGTACCATACTGTCTACAATAGGTTCGGCCCCTATTCGATTTAAAATTCGTGCATATGGTCAGATCGGTATATGAATACCGTAATGAAGTATCCAGCTTTAAAATGTCTACCATGAAATAATTTCGTAGTTCACAATTCAATGGCAAAAATTTGCACAAGTTTTGGCAGATCCACGGTTTTTGGTAGCCTATTCTCTGTAATAGGTATCGATTTGTAAAAATTCTGCCATAAAGTAATTTTATAATACGCAGTAGCGACTCAAAGCTGTCAGATGCTAATAATTTATAATTTATGTACTGATATCTATGTACTCTGTTTGTAACCACTTTTCGAACATCTAGCCATACTTAAATCAATATCTATTATTATGTACTAGTGCAGCACGAACTATTTCATGATTCTAGCATCAAATAATACCATAATTACAAAGTATGTCCATGTAGTTATTTATTCGCAATATGTCCCCATTGAAAGATAGTTGGTTCATGTTAGCCACAATCGGATAGATGTCAATATGTCCTGGCATATCGCTTGTAATAAGTTCGGCTCCAGAATTCCACCCATATGTTTAGATAGATATATATGAATGTGCTAATAAAGTATGGAGTTTTAACACTTTCTACAATGGAGTAATTTCGAAACATGCAAATTTGTCGTTACTGTTTTCAAATGGTAATAATTTACTATATATTCTGTATCAGAATCTCTGTACTCGGTTTATAACCAGGCTTTCGAACATAATACCGTCTATAGAACTCACTAGATATTGCATGATTCTATTATCAAATATTTCTTGTAATAATGTGAAAATCTTTCTATATATCCTATAATTTAGCTCCAGATACAATCGGAATTATCAAACAAACCCCAAGAATTTACGCATATGGTCAACAAGATGGATGGAAAGGTGGACGGACGGCCCCAAAACATAATCTGCTTCTTCCTATAACCCATAGCTAATCCTATCCAAGGCGCATGCCATTACAGCCATCTTAAACATATGACACTACCAAGAAACTATCATTATTACAATCGCAACCACCATCCGCACTACATGGCACAGGTAAGAAACTGTAAATGATAGTAAGAACCAATGTGGAGAACATGTTGTGCTACTGCAGATTGTGTATTTTATATAAAAATGAATTTGAAGCTCAACTTGAATTATAATAATCTCCGGCCATGCTATTTACCATTGATGCCTTGCATCAATATGTGTACTTGTTCACTTTATTTGTAGGCATGTATCCTGTTTATGTACACACACGCGCGCATTAGACTTGCCGCCTATGGCTTCATCTAATATTTACCCTATACTGCCTGCTCCCGTTGAATTTCGAACTACGAACTACGAATTTCGGTCCTACTTATAAGGCGTGGTCAATACATTAGAGGTGTATTCTCGAAGAAGTCACGCCTCTATTTTTAGATTAGCGTTGTTGTGTCACTATATATATATATATATATATATATATATATATATATATATATATATATATATATATATATATATATATATATATATATATATATATATATATATATATATATATATATATATATATTGTTGTTTGGCATCGTCCTATTGCACGGTCTCGCCCTCCCGGTCAGCTCCCGTATACAGTACCGTGCTTGCAGACTATGATATCTGCGCTAAGTTAACGAAACTTGTAGACAGTATGGTACTAAACATAAATGAACTGTGGGTCTCGGCCATTGAAATTGCTCGATAGGAAATAAATTATGACCTGATTGGCTACCCGCCAGCTAACTAGCGTAATGTTGCTTCACGTAGCAAGCGCTCAAATCTGCAAGTACGGCCACAAACAGCCAGTGGAGCGATGTGAGTGGGTGTATGTTAGTACGATGGTATTTTGGTGTACTGCGCTTAACCTTTAGGAGATATCTTAGGAAATCTAGACTAGTTTTTTCTAATAAATTACAACTTTCTATTCCAATTACTTCACATCCATGTAGAAGAATTGGCTCGATCAATAGTCCGAAATGCAGTTGGGTCAATATTCTGAAGGTTCGTAATTCCGAAGGTCTGTTAGTCCGATATCGCAGCGTTTATTAGTCCGAACATGTGTTAGTCCGACGTTTCGGTAATGCGAATTTTGATATATTCGTGTACCTTTTGAACATTTGTCCTGGCTGGCTGGCTCTCTGACCAACCGACCGATTGATTGATGGATGGATTAGCGTTGATCAGGGTTGATTGATTGATTGACTGAGTAACTGGTTGATCAAGTGATTTATTGATTGAATGATGCATTGATTGATGGATCATTGATTTATTGGTCGGTTGATATAGTGATTAATCGACGGATTAAGTAATTGATTGATTGATTGATTGATTGATTGATTACTGGATCATTGATTGATTGATTGATTGAACATTTGATCGATTTACAAATCAATCGACCAAACAATCAGATCAACAAATTGACCGATTGACTGAGTGATCGGTTTATTAATTGACTGATCAATCAATCAATCGACTGATGGATTAATCAAAAGCGTAACAAATTAAGTTGTTGATCAGGGTCGATTGATTGATTAGGTGGGTTGATTGATTGATTCATCAATTAATATGTCCATTTATTAATTGACAGATCAATCCATTGGATGACTAATCGATTGACCAATTGCTTGGTTGGTCGATCAATTAATTGATCTGATTAATCAATTAATTCAATGTTTATCGATAAGTCAAGCTAACTGACTGATCAATTCAGTCGATTGATTGATCGACTGATCAGACAATTGAATGATTTCTTGATCAATCAATTGTCTGAGCAATCAGTTTACTGATTGATTGCTCAATCGGTTGAGTGACTTACGCATTCTTGATTGATTGGCTGATCAATTGCTAAATCTACTTGATAAGTAATTGAATTCTCGATTGATTGATTGATCAATTAATTAACTTATTTCTCGATTGCAAGATGGATTGATTGGCTGGATCTGTCAAGTGATTGATCAATTATTGTTTGATTGCTTGATTCCTCGATCAATTATTTGAGCAATCAATCAACTGATTGATTGAACAATAAATCGTCTGTTTGATCAATTAGTCGCTTGATTGACCATCGGCCAAATGATCGCTCTATGGTTAAATTGATTAATCTCGTGGACTGACTTACTGACTGGCTGGCTGGCTGGCTGGCTGGCTGACTGACTGACTGATCAATCCAGTGATCAAGTGAACAAACAAGCAGTCGAATAATTGCTTGTTTGGTCAATTGACGAATCAATCACCCAGACGATCGATTGATTGATTAATTGGGAGATTGGCCGATCAATTAACCGATCGACTAAACACATCAATTCATGAATTGATTGATTTTTCAGTTGATTGACCATTTGATCAAGCAAATGATTGAGTATTTGATTGATTGAAGGATCAATAAATACTCCAATGGTGGATTGTTTGATTGATCGATGCAATCGATGGATGCAGAACGATTGCTTGTTTGATCAATTGATAAATCAATCACTAAGATGATCGGTTGATTGGTCAATTGGTAGAATGCCCAAGCAATTACCCGATCGACTACCTGATCAATCACACCAACTCATTGATTGATTGGTTTTTCAGTTGGTTGATCATTTGATCAAGCAATTGATTGATTATTTGATTGATTGAAGGATCACTAAATACTCCAATGGTAGATTGCTTGATCGGTCGATGGACGGAGAATGACTGCTTGTTTGATCAATTGATGTAAATTGGTAGATTGCCCGATCAATTAACATGATCAATCACACCAACACATCGATTAATTGATATTTCGGTTGGTTGAGCATTTGAACAAGCAATTAATTGATTATTTGATTGTTTGAACGATCAATAAATACTCCAGTGGTAGATTGCTTGATTTATTGATGGATGGATCAATCAATCAATCAATCAATCAACTGATTGATTGATTGGACAACCAGCTGATCGATAAATTATCTGATTGGTCAATTGATATTGACTAATTAATCTGCTGGATTGATTGGTTGAGCGATTGAGCGATTGACTGGCTGATCAATAAATTAACTGAATGATTGATTGCTTGATTGATCGATCGATTGATTTACCAGTCAATTGACTGACTAACCGATAGACCAACAGAGTCCGTCCATCTGTCCATCCATCCAACCAACCGACTGTCCATCTGACTGACCCACCCACGCACTGACACACCCACCGATTGATTGATTAGCATCAAGTTGGGTTGATCGATTGATTAGGATTGATTGAATAATTAATTAGGCATGATTAGCGTTGATCAGGTTTGATTGATTGATTGATTGATTGATCAGGTGTGATTGATTGATCAGGTGTGATTGATTGCTTGATTGATTAGCATTGATTAGGGTTAATTGAGTGATAGGTTTGACTGACTAATCTATCCGCAGATTGATTGACCGATCACTTTATTGGTTGATCAATGGCTTTGTGGGCTGACAGCCCAATCAACTGGATGGCTGATCGATTGTCTGATCAAATAATGTATCGTTTAACTGATTAGCCATGTAACTGTTCGGTTGATGGAACACTCAACTGATCAATAAATTGACTGACTGACCAACCGACCGATCGATCGATTGATTAGCATTGATTATGATTGACTGATTAGTTAAATTTGATTAATGATGTTTAGCGTCAATTGCTTGATTGATCAGGGTTAATTGGTTGATTAGTGTTGATTGACTGATTGAGCCATCATAGTTGATTACGGTTTGTTGATTGATTTGCATGGATTGAGGTTGGTTGATCAAGAAATTAGTGTTAATTGAGTATCATGTATTGATTAGTTTATTAGTGTTCAATGATAAATTTATTCAATTTCCACAACTGGCTGATCGATTCCCTGATAGATTGACAGATACTTGATTGATTGGTTGATACAGACATGTATACTGATTAGCCGATTGATTGAACAACTGGTTGAGCAATTTATTAATATATTGATTGATTTGTCGATTGGTGGGTTATTGGTTGATTGGCTGATATATTGATTAATCGACTGGTTAACTAATTGGTTGATTAATTGACTAACGGATCATTGTGTGATTGATTGGCGGATTGATCTAAAACTCAGTCAATCAATCGGTTTATTATTTATTAATTATCATTTATTTAATCTGTGCAATAGCTACCAATCCACCCACTCAGTGATCCCAGACATTTTGTTCACTGGAATTATTTACTTTTACGCAGTACTTGGATCTACCTAATATCCTTGTAACAGCGTGCCGCTTCTGTTATCTTGTTAGATTCGGCTTCTAAATCATATACGTACATATTCACAACGTATTCTTGCACATCGAACTGGTAGATGTAACTCGTCAAATAACGCAAACTTGCTAAAAGACTAGAGAGAAAGTTTCGGATTCCCGAATTTAACCCCGTATATGTCTATATAGCCTAGTAATAAAAATAAGCCAGGGAAATGCGTACAAAGTATGATTAACGAACCTTCGGACTAGCAAACCTTCGGAATTACGAACCTTTCGACTTGTGACTCTTCGGACTTACGAATCTTCATAATTTCCGACTAACAAACCTTCGGAATTAAGACCCTTCGGAATTACGTCCCTTTCGACTTATGACCCTTCGGACTTACGAACCTTTATAATTTCCGACTAACAAACCTTCGGAATTAAGACCCTTCGGAATTACGAACGTTTGGACTTATGACCCATCATACTTGGGGGTGGGGTGGTTGATTTGTGCGTCCGTCCGTAAGGGGCGTGGGTGGATGGGGTGGGGTGGGAGTGTGTGTGGCCGCCGCTGGTCGGGATTAAAATTGTCGACGATATTCAGTGAACCATGAATAGTCGGCCACTCACCGCAATATTTTTGATATACAATGCATACTATTTGAACACTTGAAACTACAGGCTGGTCTAAAAGTTTCTACATGTTCCGTGAACCGTGAAAAGCAGGTCAAACTGTCCTAATTTTGACCCAGACGATTAGCCGTAGCCATAGCCGTTAGTTCAAGTTCAAGGTCAAGTTTATTTACCTCTTGACCACCATGTGGTATGAGAGGTTACAAGGTATATACAATAATAATAATAATAATAATAATAATAATAATAATAATAATAATAATGATGATGACAATAATAATAATAATAATAATAATAATAATAATAATAATAATAATAATATTATTATTATTATTATTATTATTATTATTATTATTATTATTATTATTGTCATCATTATTATAATTATCACAATCATGGCCATTATTATCATAATCAGTATCATAATTATTATTGTTGCTGTCATTATCATCATTATTATCAAAATTATTATTATTATTATTATTATTATTATTATTATTATTATTATTATTATTATTATTATTATTATCATCTTCAATGTTATTATTATTATTATTATTATTAGTAGTAGTAGTAGTAGTAGTAGTAGTAGTAGTAGTAGTAGTATTATTATTATTATTATTATTATTATTGTTGTTGTTGTTGTTGTTGTTATAGTCCGTCTCGTTATTACGTGTAGAAGTAGTAGCTAGTAGTAGTATCTGTATCACCAATAGAAGCAGTTGTTGCTGCGTTGTTGCAGGTGCAGCTGTAATAGCGAGAGCAGTGGTAATAGTAGTTGTTGTTGTAGCAGAAGTAATAATATCATCTTCAACTGCTGTTAGTAGCAATAGTAGCAGCAGCAGCAGTCGCAGTAGAGGTAGCGGAAGCACAGTCGTAGTAATAGCAGCAATAGTAGTTAAAGTAGTGCTAACAGCAGTAGCAGTAGATGGAGTAGTCGCTGCAGTGGAAATTATCGTTTCACTGCCACAGCTGCAGTATTGCTGCTGTTCATGTTGTTGTCATCATTATTCTAGTTATTTGAAGTGTTTGCGTATTTGTCTGATAAATTTGCAGAGTTTAGATAGCAGACTATAATTAGAGAGAAGTTGATAAAATTTGTGAAAGTTTTGTCGGTAGCAATAGTATTTTGGTAGAATATCGTTTCTAACTTCTTTAAAAAAAGTCGCATGTATGATTACTGTATTCTGCGGTTGTAGTAATAGAAACATCCTACAACTGCAAGCATCCTTCTTCGCGTTTGTCCACTGTGTCTTGTCCTCAGCCGAAATCCTTAGCTTCCTCAGGTCCATTCTTGACTTGAGTGTACCGAGTCCTGCTTTCTTGAGATCATCTCGTGGCACGCTTAGCAGATTTATGCAATGCCGTCCTCTCCTGGCTTTGTATTTGCTGGTTCCAAGTAAAGCGAATTCTACGGCTCTCTGCACCAGCTGGTGTCTCTTCCGGCATCCTTAGCACATGGCCAAATATGGACCATCTTTGTTGGGCGACCTTTACAGACAGCGATGACGTATTACACATCGTGTATAGTACATCATTGGAAATCATGCTGTCTGGCCATCAGTGTCCAGTGATGGTGCGTAGGTGTTTGCGGTGGCAGGCATCGAGTTTGTCTAGCGCTGCCTTTGGAGCTGCCCAGTTGTTACAGTTATACAGCATCAAGGATACGCAGGTTGCATTGTATAAACGTAGCCTCTTTTATCAAGGCATCTTTGATCTACGAGTCCATAGCTTCCAGAAGGACTGGAAAGCTATGTTCCCCATGACGCAGCGTGCAGAAATGTCAGCAATACTGCAAAGCAGTGAGCCCAGGATTTTACTTTTCCTCGATGGTTCGCCGCCACGAAGTGGGTCATCACTTTCTATAGTTTCATGCTTTGTCGATATATAGATATATGTGGGTGAACTATGTTTTGGATTCATTCATAAAGAGATTTTCAATTTTTAGTTTGCTTCCAGCTATTGGGAGAAGTTCGTCAAGGGCTTTCTTTTCCTCGTCTTTGAAGTCCACATCGTCGGCATATTCCATCTCTAGCGGCATGCCCAGTATTGACACTGGGGGGGGGGGGGGGGGGGGGGATTTCAGATTTCAATGCGGCAGCAAGGTAGCAGGTGAAAAGCACCGGAGATAGACCATCTCCCTGTGGGGAGCCGATTGATGTCTCAAACTCTACAAACTTCACTGATTTGACTCGTACTCTCAGCTTGGTGTCTGCAATTAGTAGTCTCACCAGTCATAGCTCATCTTCATTGCAACTGGCCTGGCATAGTATATCTAGGATCTTTGAGCATTTAATTGTGTCGAAGGCTCGTGACATGTCAATGCCCATTTTGTGGACGTCCCAGTGTTTGGACATGATTACCGACACAAGCATGTAGGGCTGCAACGATTCATCGATGGATCGCGATACTTTCCCCACGATACGATACATAATACTTGTTTTCCGAATTGCGACACGGCAAAAAAAAAATTTCCAGTGAGATTAATTCAGTAAAATCGGATATGACCATTGATTTTAGACGTTAAACACTAATATGCGGATACAATGACCTTTTTAAACTGCAATGTAACTTTACCTCGAGTAGGGATTTTGGTGCAGAAAATTTAGGGACAAATCACGACTGTTAGTTACGAAATCTGGTAACGCCACATACATTTTACAACATCGTTCTTGGTCAATTCTCGCAATATTTTCAATAAATTGTCGCAAACATATTTAGTTCGGTCTTTAAACACTTCTACAACGACGCCGGCAATGAAAATTCCTTAAATTTAATCCAAATTTCTCGCAATAAAGAACCGCGATGTGGGGGCAATGAAACAGCTTTCACTGTTTATGTACTATAGAAGAAAAATCGCTTGCTTTTGTATGATGCGGAGGGTGTCTACGGGATCAGCGTGAAATACGAAAATACGAGCGAGTGAGATACGAAAATGAGGCATCAAATTATTAAATCAATGAGCGTCTGACGCACGTAATATACACTATAGAGGAATTTCATTAAAAAATGCACACTAATTGGAGTTCCATAAAGGGTGATTCCAACAGCATCCAATCAGATTATTCCGCTGACTACTACGTCATTAGACATTAGCTGGCTATTTTCCCGGGAATTGCCAACTGTTCGTGGGTCAGTTGAACTAATTTTATTTTGACTTTCGTAATTGCTGCACATTTGCGTGGAATTTTAAGAGCTGGTAAGTAAAATATAAAATGCCTGTACTTAAACAGTGTCTCGAATTGCCGCAAATATTCGTAAATATGGCATTCAGAACGGCTGGAATCGGCCATCTTACGACATTAGCCTAGTCGCCCGGATATAAAAAATATAAAGCAGATTTCACAGAGCTACCGATTGGATGGTTTTAGCCAGTACAATTTGCTCGTTTTACAACGCCTGCTAAAAGTATTTTACTTTGTCATTGTCATATCTGACATGAAGTATCGCGATACGTATCACATCGTGACAGGAGTATCGTGATACGTATCGTATCGTTGCTTAGTGTATCATTGCACCCCTACAAGCATGCGTTGAGCCCATACAATGTCTGCGCAGCTGTGTCCATGTTTGAAGCCACTTTGACATGATTCGGTGAAGTAATCGATCTTGTCTCGGATGCGGCATTGGATAGGATTTTCTGTATGCTGTTGAGGAGCACAATGGGCCGCAGATTGGCTGGGGCCCCAGGTGGCTTCTTGGGCTTGGGTAGTGCGATAAGCATGCCTTGGCCTACAGCGTCGATGGGAAGGTGGTGCATAAAGGCTTTAATGGATTAGGTGCGTGATCGGTAATGTCACTTGCGTATTTGAATAGTTCATTGCTCATGCCATCAGGCACAGATGCACGTCCATTTTTCAGGGGTTTAAGAGCCGTCTCAACTTCTGCTGTTTTAATTGGTGTTAGTAATGGCCTGGGGTCTCCTGAGAAATTGTGCAAGAGCTCCTCATCATTGTCAGTGAACTGTTCCTTGAACCATTCTCAGATCGCCTCGCCTTTTCCCTGGTCAGTCCCGATAAAGTGTCCTTCACAGTTGTGTACAGTGAGTGGTGGTGTGTAGTCAGTAACTCTCAGGGCACGGGCTGCCTGAAACATTTTGTGACAGTCATCTGTGGCAGATTTCATCTGTTATGGAGTCTGCTTGTTGAATAGCAAGATCTTTTAAGCATTCGCTAATGTGGCGCTGAATAATATTGCGCTCTGGGCGTAGTTTGGTGTGGCCTTCACTTTGGCTACTTTGATAGATGCCTTTGATAGACGCGCAGCCATAACGCTTTCTGCTCTGCTGGCAGTTTTACTACTTTAGGGTCGTCAGTATACCTAGTTTGGTTGTTTTTAAGAACACCCCTGGTGCTCGTAGCGGATGAGTCCATAGAATATCAGTATTTTGGTTAGGGCTTCGTTTGGATCGGAGCTGACGTCGATGTTGGCTATCTGCTCCCTGATGGCTTTTTTGTATGACATTTGAGTGTCAGTGTCGCTGATGAGCTTGGCTAGGTTGTAGGTGACTCTACCTTCTTGCCTGCAATGGCGTGTATATATTAGGTAGAGATCGTTCATCTGAAGGTGTGTAATGACTGGCTTATGGTCAGAATTGAGGTCTGTGCCTCCATAGGAACGAACATTCCGAAGCATGGGTTTTGCTCTGTCTTGCATAGTATGAAGTCAATTTGGTTGAAGACAGCTGTTGTAGCCTTAGAACCTTTTTGGGGCTTTGCGATCAGCAATGTGTCCAGTCCATGTTGTCCATAGAAATAAATAATGGTTCTCATCTCCGATGTCTTGTTTGTCACAAAGTGAGCAATCCTGTTTTTCCTTGGTGTACCATCCCACCTCCCCGTATCTATTGGTAGCCTATGATTACTGGTTATAAATCGTGTTAGCGTTATTCTGTTTATATTGGTTTGTTTTAGTAGGTACGGTTCGTAAGATGTTTTATAAATATATACGTTCTTCCTTTTGAACAGTTGTTGATTTCGCCAGTCCAAGGTTGGATAAATTGGTCTACGAGTGTTTGTTTTGTTACTTTTGCTAGATTCTTGTGTATCATTGTCTGATTACGGTTTTGTTTTTAACATATTTTATTGTCAGTTAGTAACAATGGGATTGAGTCACAAGTCAAACTGACTTAGATTCGACTCTTTGCCTACACAACTATTAGAGGCGGTATGTTACAATTGTACATAACAATTTTCCAATAACATGCAATTTGATATTTACAAATGTACATTAACATTATTTATGTTTACAATTTGTCAGCGATTGCACTGCCTCCATTACAAAAGAAGTAATTATGCTTACTAATAATGGTAATACTATTAGAATAGTAAGACTAATAATAATAAGCATTCTGTTAGTAGGCTATGTCTTTACAATACATGTCCAAAACCTGGTATTGGCTGGTAAAATGTAACTTTCCAGAGATTGACAACACAAGGCTCAATGGTCTTATGCTTAGCAGCCTAACATAAGCTCCTGAGCTATATTGATAATATTTCATAAATCAAAAGGGTCACTAGGAGGCTGACGTCACAATCATAATGACATATCTTAAATCAGTTATGAAAGATGGATTTACAATTTAGTAAACATTATGTTGAGTATTTTGAAACCAACCTGACCGGGAGATCAAAAGGTACTAACGCCCCCCCCCCCTCCCCTCCACCCACCCCACCCAGTCAAACTAGCCTCACCATATTTAATAACGCTCATGTATAGTTATCTCGAAATTGGGATTCTGGGAATTCAGGATTCAAAATGTATAGATCGATTCCAACACACTCAAACGTGGGCTGGGCTTATTTAGGAATGTGCGGGACATTACTAGAGATGGTTGCCTACATTATCGCCACATAGCAATAGTGCATTAAGTCAGGTACTATAATTACCACTAGTGGTATAGCACCTTCGTCCATTAGTATCAATATGTGCGCTGTGTTTAATGTTGAAAGGGGACGTAACTCCATTGGAATGGGCAGAAACGCTGCATCTCCGACATGATCTGTATATTCTCATAACAAAGCAGTGTACCGATATTCAGTTAATTAGGTGGATGGACAGACAGACAGATGGAGAGCAAACCTATAGTCACACACCCCAACCAACCGGTTGTACCAATAAGGGAATAATAATAATAATAATAATAATAATAATAATAATAATAATCGATTGTTTTCCATCCACCAATTTAAGTCAGTCAAACCTATGTGTATTCTTAATGTAATTATGGACTTTCTGAAATATGAGACAGTTTTCTTCAAAGCCAAGGTCAGGGTTGCCATATAGTAATAAGTTCTCTAAGATAACAAAATGTAATAGATCTCCGGATAGCTGTTGTCGGTGTTCTGCATATTTGACACACTCGAGTAAATGTTGGTTACCTTCTATGATGCCCACACAATGGGGGCAGTTAGGATTGTCACTAAGATGAAAATAATGAAGATGAGCATTAAGTTGACTACATTTATTTCGTAATTTAGTGTGTTTAATATTGGGGGAGTCGTTCCCCAGAGTAGTGATGCGGGTTTCTGTTCGCCATTGTTCTTTACCCCTGGGTGGCTGTTCACCATTGTTCTATCCTCTGGGCGGCTGTTCGCTATTGTCTTCGAGAACAATGGCGAATAGCCGCCCAGAGGTAGAACAATGGCGCCCAGCCGCCCAGGGTTAAAGAACAATGGTGAACAGCGGCACGTAGTAGAGATTTTTTTAGAACAATGGCGAACAGCTGCACACACTTGAAAGATTCTAGAACAATGTCGAAGCGCAGGATTTAATATTGCTGGTAAAACCCGGTAGTATGTCCTGAAAATGTTAACCCTTAAAAGTTGTGTATTTTACGTTTTAACATAGTGTCGGCGGCCCCCCCCCCCCCCACTCTGTGGTACCGTGGTATGTAAGGTAAAAATAATAGAGTTTAAGAGGTGTTCTGATAATAGGAGGAAGGAGTTTAAGAGGTGGTCTGATAAGGGAGGTCTATGAGGAGGAGGGATGAGGCTGAGGAGGAATGCTATGGCGGCCCTCTTCTGCCTGGCGCTGTTCCCTGCGTGTATTTAAGCAGAGCGTGCCTGTCTAGTTCGCTATTGCTATCTGTTCTTTTTTTAAAGAAACGTATTGAGTGTAGATTTTAAGAGAATACTTTTTTTAAATATTAAGTGTGCGTTAAAGACATAACAAAATGGCAGATAATTTAAGCACCGATATTAAAGAATGTGAAGAGGCAGTTAATGTGATTTTGCAGCAGATGCATGACTCTGATGTGGCAAGATTAAACGTGGATCAACCCTATTCACCTGATGAGCATGTGGATAATCTTTCATACCTGGGTCCTGTGTTGTATGAACCCAACTTTTCAATTCCGCACATATCTGGTGAGCATAATGACATTGCATAACGTGATGTAAATGCTAGTGATGTCAACTCTGTTCCTGATTACTGCGAAGTCAATCGTGAACTGTCTATTACCGATGCTGATGTTTTCAATTATTTGGATGATTTATATGATTATGACGTAATCATACCTGCACAACCTGCTTCTACCGAAGATCAAACCGATCATACTAGAGCTGAACTTTCTATTCCTGATCTGAGTACCGTACCATCATCATTTTTCAATTATCGTCATAATGAATGTGACGTAACTGATCCTAATTATTTGACCGATATACATGATGGGCACAATCTAAATTTAATTGACATTGTGCCTTTTGCTAATGACCTATCTCAGGATTTAGTATGCCTTCTTAATGATTATGACGTAAATTTATTTGACGACGCATCCCTTCTGGTCCTTCTTGCGTCTTCTTCTTTTAATGATCTATCTCTGGATTTAGCATGCCTTCCTAACGATTCCGACCTAAATTTATTCGATGTGGTGCCAGTTCCTGAATGTATTGTGCCTTCTGCTAATGACATATCACTGGATTTAGCATGCATTCATAATGATTCCAACCTAAATTTATTTGACGTTGTGCAATTTCCAGACTGTATTTCGCCTTCTGCTAATGACTTATCTCTGGATTTAACATGCCTTCCTAATGATTCTGCTTATCGCATCGATGTTCCTACTCATCAATCTCCTATTGGCACACGTGCAAATCATTCATCAGATGAAATTAGTCTCATCGCTGATGAAATCAGTCGATGTATATCAGACAATATAGCGCTTACAGATGATCTACTTAAGAGTTATTTGCAACAATATGAGCACACTCAAATTGGAGGGTCGATATATGATTATACCGACTATATATCTGTGGAGACTGTTCGCAAATACCGCAGTAAAAAGTTTCATCTCGAAGGTACTGAATATAATGTATCTTTCAAAAGTTATCCTATAGCCGATACACCACTTTCTCATTCTGAATTCGTGTCAGATGTCTTTCAATCTTTGCTTGATATGTATAGTGAATATAGCAATGTTCAGCCGAATGATCACGTGAGAATCGAGTTGATTCACCCTTCTTTGGAAATGCCGATAGTGATGGATTTTAGGCTATGGAATGAAATTACGCCCGACATAATTTTAGAATCAGTGGAAAAAGTCATTTAGTCAAATACTGATTGTAGGTTATCAGAGGGTTTTGAATTTCACGTTTTAGATGCGTACATACATATTAAAAATGTATTATACCTGTATGCGCCGAATATCCATTCTGTTTCGCGGCAGGAATATTTTTAGGAAAAAAATTTATTGAGAAAATGAACAAATTAATCTCTACACATGAATGGAATAATTTGATATGTAATAAAACATATTTGACGCATATGGCGCATGAATATCATACAGCTTGTAGTATCTCTGAACGCGAAATTAATAGTATCGATTGGAACAAATTTCAGGAACATTTTCGCAATCAATTTTCTATTCACGTTTACTCAGAGTCAACGCATGAATGCCTATTCGGTAGCACTTTCCCGAGTTTACCGTGCATAAATCTTATGCATTCAGAATGTGATAATCATATATCCTTAATCACGTCTATGGCCGCATTTCTTTTGGTACGTAATTACTGTTTGCGGTGTAATGCATCATACGAACATGATCACTCATGCGCTGCGCGCTGTCGTAGTTGTCAGATACTTTATTCTGATAAAGGATCTTGTACTTCTACAGACGCTATGCATAAGATAATGTGTACTGATTGTCATCGTAAGTTTAATAACCAACAATGTATGGCGAACCACCTCTCTAATGGGACCTGTGAAATGGTGAAGGCATGTCCCCACTGTTTCAGTCGCATACGTAAAGATGACGATGAACACATATGTGGTATGACAAAATGCCACGCGTGTAAAGAAAAGTATGTCATTACTGAAAATCATACATGTTATCATAAAGTAATTGAAGAACCTATTTTGTCATTATCCCATGCGTGCGAATGCTGACATTTGTAGTTACGAAGATTTTCAAAAATACATCATTTACGACACAGAAACATATTTATCACCTATCGACAGTAGCAATACTAATATTCTAGCTGAGCATAAAGTCAATCTCGTGGTTGCCAACATATGTTGTGATGCATGCTTCGAGCAACCGCTCGAAGATGATTGCTCTATATGTCATTGTGGCACGAATTATGGATATGTTCGCTTTCATGGGTTAGACGCAGTGGATCAGTTCGTTAGTTGGTTGACACGTGTTAAGGCTACGCGTGTCGGTAAAACAAACAAGAGAAAATATGTTTTCTCTGACTACTTGGCGATCGCTCACAACGAACATGCCTATGATTCTCTTTTACTCCTACAATGCATTTGCAAAACTGGTAACCTGCATCTTAACCTGCAAATATTATCATATGCAGTCGTTCAGTTCTCTCATTTGAAGTAGGTAGTATTCGGTTTATCAATTCCATTAACTTTTTCCCCTTTCATTACGTAATGTGGGCGATGCTTTTAATCTTCCTGTTCATAAGGGGACATTTCCCCATCAGTTCAACATGCCTCAATATTGGGGTACGATAATACCCTTTCCCGAGAGGGAGATATTCTGTCCACAAGATATGAATGTGAATGAATTAATTGAATTTGATCGCTGGTACAACTACCAGATATCTGGACACGAGCACTACGATGTTACAACTACCAGATATCTAGACATGAGCACTACGATGTTGATACAAATCTGGTCGAATATTGTAATGATGACGTAACCGTCTTATGTTTAGCAATGTCTAGATTTAAGACTTTATTTTCTGAATCGATGGATGGCCAAAATCCATTTGTGACAGGGATAACGCTAGCGGGAGCATGTAATGCAGCCTATCACGCTTTATGGCTTCGACCTGAGAGCGTAGACTTTACCTGATTTCTCACTAAGAGAAAAACGTGCTTATAGCGTTTTGGGTGTAGAATGGATGGAATGTGTCAGTCAATGCGAGGGTCGCCAAATCGTGCATGCGCTAAATGGTGGTGAACAGAAAATATGCGGACAATATGTGGATGGAATTGATGAATCTGAAAATATTATTTTCGAGTTTTTAGGTTGTAAATTCCACGGACATGAGTCTGCATGGTGCGGTGATAAGCGTGATATGATATATACACCATATGGCGATCAAACATATGAAGAAGCATATTCTGCGATTCAATGTCGCATTTCTTTATTTGAATCGCATGGATATACGGTGAGAATTATGTGGGAAAGCGACTTTAAGAAACAATTCGCCGATTCCTCTGTGCTAAATAATTTTATCACCGAATTGGACTTAGCCCACCCAATATCTCCACGTGAAGCACTATTCGGTGGACGTACACCAGCAATTCATTTATTTATGGAAGCGGATGGGCATACCACACTCGAATATTTAGACTGCATTTCCATGTATCCTTCAGTGATGAAACAATGTCGTTTTCCAGAAGGCTCAGATACGGTTCTAAGAGGCGATGACTTGAGTGATAAGACGGTGTATGACTTCTTTGGTCTTATTAAATGCAAGATCCCTCCACCTCGTGATTTATACTTTCCCATGCTACCTGCTAAAATAAATTCATGCCTCATGTTTGTACTATGCGCCGAATGCGCAGACAATGAACAATCTTCTGTATTCGAACATACGGAAGAACAGCGCATTTTTTTCAGAACATGGACTACTCCAGAGTTACAGCTAGCTATACACAATGGTTATGTCATTAAAAAATGGATGAAGTATGGCATTATCACGTGTCATCGCAATATGAGCCGCATGGTGACAATGGGTTATTTTCAGAATACATTAACCATTTTGTAAAAATTAAACAGGAAAGTTGCGGTTATCCTGATTGTGTCGGTAGTGAGCGTGAAAAGGTGAATTATGTGGCTGACTATTATAAACATGAAGGAATACCGCTCGACCCTGCCAAAATATTGAAAATCTCGGGTTTGCTCTTTGTTGCTAAATCCTGTTTGAATATTTTGTGGGGACGATTTTCTCTTCGTGATCATAAAAAGAATAGCATGATATCAACATAAAGGTCTTCTCTCCCTTCTGAATGAGAAACGTAAAACTGTAGGCTCCATAACATTCATGAATCATAGTCTTCTAATGGGCTCCTTTTCGGTCAATGATGAGTACATTCAGTCACCATTAAATACCAACTGTATTCTTGCATCTTTCGTGACAGCTTATGGCTGAATAAAACTGTACGAAGTCTTGTCCTTACTCGGACGCCGCATAGCCTATCACGATATGGATTTGGTGGTATTTAGTATCCGGGAAGGTGAGATGGCCATTCAAGAATGAAGTGGGTATCTAGGTACTTGGACGAGCGAAATCCCCTCCGATTATGAATTAATATGTTTTTGCACACTCGGTCCAAAAAACTATAGTTATGAAATGAAGCGTCATGATGATCCATTGATCGTTAAACAGGTAACGAAGGTTAAAGGGTTAACACTTGGTACTGAACAATCAAAACAAGTTAATTTTGATACAATGAACAAATCCATTGAACAAATTATAAACGATGGTGGAATTATGAATAGTAATAGCGTACTATTAAGCTACCAATCAAAGATCACGCACCCTGATCATTTTAGAATTCTTTCAGTAAATAGCAGTAAGATTTTCAGACCCGTCTTTAAAAAACTAATTTTGAAACCGGGAGATTTATAGTCAGTACCATATGGTTACACTAGCATAATATAAATAGTAACATTGCACTTTTTCAGTCGGTACATAAACAATGTCGGTGTCATCCATGTCTGCCGAAGCCGCACTAGCTGCTTGCACTATGATAGTAAATATTGCTAGTCTGTGTAACGCTTATAAGGATAAGATGCGTGCATTGTTTATGAGGAGCATGCAGTTTGCTTTAAGTGATGACAAGATTAATGCTGGAAGAATTATACTCATGTCTGAAATTAGCAAGGGTTTATTAACTGGATATGGGATAGACATAGTGCATTGGGTTCACGTATTATTGTTGCGAAGTTACATTAATCGATGTCTTTCTCATTCATAGCTTATGCTTAGTTATCGCACGCATTTCAGGTCTTATATTACTGCAAAAATATTATGACTGAAAGTTGTTGGCATCCACCATGAACTTACAGTCAGATAGTTTTCAAAATATTTTGTGCATCCAGCGATAATATGCATTGACTTTAGTGTACCAAGTCTCGCAGTCGTATAATGGTTAAAAGTTGGCATGCGTGTTATTGCTCATAAAGTGTGCATTGGATGGTAGAAGACAGTGTTCGTACCGCATGTATACGTCCATTATTGATCGAACAAATGCACACCATACATTCAAATTAAGCGCGTCTATGTATGTCATTGTAACACACATGTTCCTCTGTGAACCATTGTGTGCATGGTATTTTCGCCAGATGGCGTTCAAACCGTGTGCGGCTGTTCATTATTGTTACTAATGATATATAAAGGCCATAGTTTCGCGCTATGATTATTCGTTCTCCACTATGTCATCTGATCCTTGCTTTAAATATTTAAATCGCTCGGCATTTTGGTGCGATCTTGGTAATTTGCGTAAAGCGTGAACAATACGTTTTGGCGAAAAGTGGTATCGATCTATGGCAGTTTCATCCTGCCGGTTATCCTACTAAATGCCATTTATATCTCAGCGCAGTAGCATTTAAACAGCTGTTACACATCATACCCGATCTTGAAGACACGGTAAAACGTTTGCGCAAAAAAAGAAGGCATACTATTTCCATATTCTTTGGACAATTCTGTTCGCATTTCTATCTGTGACGAATTTCCATGTATTAACATATGCTATTTTTTCTGCTCTGACGCAGAACCACGCACCACACATTGCGGTTTATACCCGCAACACAATGAGTGGGAATTATTGAAACAGAACTCGAGTAATTTGCTGGCAGCATTACCTAACTTTTAGGGGCCTCCCGACGTGAGCGGTGACGCATTGCTTAGCCCGATACCTCAGTGCTTTTATGGTGTGAAAACGAAAAAGCGAGGATATGAATGACATTCCATCCACTAGTGATTCTGCAGAGATGTCTAATCACGCCACGCTTACTACAGACACTATATACCTCAATGAGTTTTTAAGCGATGATGATCTTGTCGATGGCGATACCGTCAAACTGTGTCACTATTGTAAAACTATGTGTCAGTCACATCATTATTGTCCTACGGATCATGTGCAAAAGATTAGTCAGAAATTATTCCCATTCATGCTGTGTGAAAAAGGTTGGTTGTGCGAGATTGTTACGGTTGTCTAGTAAATCCTCCGAGTCAGTCTGAACATTCTTGTTTAGGGATTGATGTTGACCGTAATCTAATTGACAATTTTGAACTGTATAATGAGGCATCATTATTAGAAATGGACGAATCCGAATATTGTGCTCAACTAGCCTGCCATTACGATATATATGAACATTGTACAGATCTGTACTGCATGTGTATGACGGAATGGTATAGGTACATTGTGGATGTAATATATGAAAAACAGATGTTGTCGCCATAACTATAATTAATATTTTCTCTATGCGCATATTAATTTATTTAGTTTTATTTAAAATTAACTGGGTTTTAAGCATTAAACACTAATAATTTTAAATAAAATCATATACATATATTTAAAAAATAACATAATTAATTGTTTTATTTTGTCAATCGTAGCTTTGGAAAATATATCGTATTTGTTTTTATTTTGTATAATCGTATCTTTGTAACGATATGTATTATTAATGTCTGTATTAATAAAAAGGTTTTAAAATTGTATTTCACTTGTTCAGTACTAGCACCTTGCTCTCTCTCTCTCTCTCTTTTTTGCCTGTTGCTAGCGACTCGCTATTCACTCCCCCGCCTCCTCCGCATGCGCTGGTATGCCCGCTTTTCACTCGAATGAGGCACTTGTCGGCGTGTGCCATCGCTATTCTTTAGAGAAGAATGATCCAGGTGATTGATTGATAGAGTGAGATGAATAGTGCATTTCATTATGTGCATACTTAAATAAAACGCCGTTATACGGTTTTGTTCAATTTCATGGTAAAATATTCGCCGAATATGGTGTTTATTTTTGTAACTATTTAAAGCTGACATGAATTCGTTAGGTCTCGAGTATCTGAGGTCACAATCATAGCATTTCTCCTAATTTTACATCGCAATCATATTCTTAAATGGACATAGCATTCCTCCTACATCTCGAGTATCTGAGGTCACAATCATAGCATTTCTCCTAATTTTACGTCGCAAACATATTCTTGAATGATCATAGCATTTCACCTACATCACGAGTATCTGACATCACAATCATAGCATTTCTCCTAATTTTACGTCGCAATCATATTCTTAAATGGACATAGCATTTCTCCTATGTCTCGAGTATCTGACGTCACAATCATAGCATTTTTTCTCTATGTCATGAGTATCTGACATCACAATTATATTCTTAATGCTCGCTAACCAGTAAGCATTGATAAAGTATTCGCAGAAGAGTAACTACATATTACATCATAGTGACGGTTCACGCACGTCCACGCACCACTAAGGTATATATATATATATATATACACATGTGCATATACCTCCTTAGTCGTACGTGGACGTGCATGTGCCGATGCAATGGCAACATCACTTGACTGCAATACAGCATTACATCACACATTTACTATGATTGTCTGCGGACCAGCGCAGTGCGGCAAAACTGAGATGATAAAAGCACTAATAAGAGATCCCTACGCCATTACTCTCCCTCCACAGAGGATTGTGTACTGCTACGGTGCATGGCAAGATGGGTATAACGATTTGGCGGAAGAAGTTGAATTTAAAGAGGGTGTGAATGTTGAACTAGACAGAAGTTGCAGGACATTGGTGGTACTCGACGATTTGATGAATAAATGCGACGAGAATGTGGCTGACCTATTTACAAAACGTTCTCACCATGAGAATTGCAGCATAATATTTGTTGCACAAAATCTGTTTCACAAGTCACAATCAATGTGACTTATCAGTTAACTGTCACTACATGGTATTGTTTAAGAATCCGTGTGATGCATCATCTATTCGTTTTTTATCGAATCAGATGTACCCATGCAATACAAAGTATTTGATCGCATCATATAAGGACGCTACACGCGAATCTCACTCATATCTACTCCTAGATTTGAAACAGACGACACCTGACAATATCAGACTGCGTTCATCTGTTCATCCGAAGGAGGGTGGCTACATTTACATACCTACGAAAAATGGCATCACATAAAATGGAACGCCATTTACCTATGTTGCAATATTTGGCTAAAGTAAAGTCTTCAATCAGAAATGATGTAATCAAACAGTGTCCGAACGAATTGGTTGATGTACTATGCGAATCATGCCTAAACGTATTATGTGGGAATGTTCATCTCACTAAATCATGATACAAGCAGCTGAGTAAATATAGAGGGAAAATGCGAATGCTGACTAGTCGCGGTGTGCCATATGCATGTAAAAGAAAATTGCTACAAACAGGTGGATTTTTAGGAGCCTTATTACCAGCAGTGATCGGTATGCTTGCGCCATTAATTGGTAAACTGTTCACGTGAAAATATGGAACATACACGTAAAATGGCACTAGTTCCTCACGAATTGATAGGTAATTTAAATGAACAGAGTAAAATATCATAGCTACAGACAGATTCATCGATACGTAAATCTATTAGGCTCGACAACGAGATATCCAATATATTAGCCAGACACGATCTGACTGAGAATGAAAAAGCAAAATCGTATTCACAAGTATTGGATAAGTATAGGCATTGCTATCAGCAAATGCAAGGACAACAATATCGACCGATACCTCTGCAACCCATAACTAACTACAGCGCACTGCCCGCACAAATACTTGAACGTACGATGAAGGGAATACCAAAAACGTACAAGACAAAAGCCAGTGGAGTAATTGATATTTTACGTTCAGTTCCTGAACGTTTTCACGTTAATGACCTGGGCGAAGTGACAATAGAGGGTACGTTTTCCCCAAAAAGTAATGTACTAGACCTGCTTACAAACATCGTAGCGCATGGGGGAAAACCTCATTTTGCTGGTATGCATGATCAAGTGGAGGGAAAGTTTCTTAATCTGTTACGTGACCTAAACATACCCCGTAGATTTGTAGGGCCAGAGAAAACGATGAGACAGATATATTATGGCGCAGAAAAGGA
This sequence comes from Chaetoderma sp. LZ-2023a, assembly GCA_034401795.1. Classification (NCBI taxonomy): domain Eukaryota; kingdom Metazoa; phylum Mollusca; class Caudofoveata; order Chaetodermatida; family Chaetodermatidae; genus Chaetoderma; species Chaetoderma sp. LZ-2023a. The sequence continues at coordinate 43,349,143 of CM067372.1, forward strand.
TGATGACGCCAGTGAGTACACGCCTATGCTCGTGAGTAAAAGAATACGTAGAAAGAGTTCTCTCGCGGACAACAGGAAGAAAAATGGACATTCTATTCCAGTGTGGGTAAATTTAGATAAGTCATGAATGGTGCTAAATTGGCGAAAGTATATTTTGATCCGAAACATTACGCATCGTTTGGTGGGAAAGAAAAGCTATATAATGCATTCAAAGATAAAATACAGCACAACTATATCGACAAATGGTTAAAACACCAAGAAGTATATACCCTTCACAGACCGTCGAGAACAAAGTTTGACAGGTGAAGAACAAGAGTTTCAGCCATCGATGAACTATGGCAGGCAGATCTATGCTCGATGGGTATGCTGGCGAAAGAGAACAACAAAGTGTTATATTTGCTATGCGTAGTTGATGCTCTTTCAAAATATGCATGGGTGGAATGCCTTTTTAGTAAAACGTCATCAGCAGTCAAGAAAGGGTTAGAAACAATATTTGAGCATACTGAGCATCGCCCACACGCTATTCAAACAGACAAAGGGGGCGATTTCGTAAACTGTGTAATGAAAAACTATTTGAAAGATAATGGAATACATTTCTACACTTCTCAAAATGAAACGAAAGCGGCAATGGTAGAACATTTTCAACGCACCCTGAAGGGTCGAATATACAGATACATGACGCATAAAAATACACAAAAGTATATCGATGTATTACCTAGTTTAGTCGCAGCGTACAATAACACCACACATTCCAGTACGTGCATGGCTCCTTCCGAAGTCGACCGTAGTACTGAGTTAATCGCGTGGAGAAAATAATATGGAAGGAAGACGAAGAAATGTTCCAAATCTAAAAACAGCCCTACTCAAGGCGACCATGTTAGAATATCGTAAGCAAAAATGCCATTTGAAAAAGCATATCGCGGGCAATGGAGTCGTGAATTGTTTACGGTGCGTTAGGTGCTTACAGACAAATATCCATACTTATATAAATTAGAAGACTATGGAGGCGACCCGATTATTGGTACTTTTTATCATGATGAGATACAGCAAGTGATAGAAGAAAATGATAAAGAGTACTCAGTGGAAAAAATACTTAAAAGTAGAAAAAATAAAAAGGGACAACGAGAGTATCTGGTAAAGTGGCTACCCGTCTAAGTCTAACACGTGGGTTAATGAACTAAGTACTATACATCATTAACAATGGATGAATATATAGAGAAGATCAGATCAGAGTATGTGGTGAATGATGGGTTCACGAGTACCGAAAGAAGAAATAGTATACCTAGCTCAAATTATAATAATTTATATCGTAATCATTACATGTATTGTGAATCTGAGTATACAAAATGGGCAATAAGGCATATGGATATCGCATTTGAGTGGATGTCTAGGGTATCTATTGCCTAGTCCGCACATAAAGACGTCCATACATCATTCAACTCAAAGATGAACGAGGATCAGTTTTACATAATGCTACCGAGCAATAGTAGTACCCAGTTCTTTCCAGACAATAAGATATCAGAGTTTCGAACATGTCTGCAAACTCCATTAACATTATATGGCAAATGGGAAGTGGGCCTCTCGAGTGTGTTATATCCGAGGAGTTGACTTACTATTGTGGAGGAAAGTTTTGTCCAAATATATGCATTTACTAAGAAGAAGATAAAGAAGAAGAAGAAAGGTAGTGATGCTACAGAAGAAATTAGCAAAGATGGCGCAAGCGAGTCAGAAATCGAAAAGACAACAGCTTTTCCACTAGTTTGAAAAGATGGTTTCAGTAATCCACGTCCTGCCGATCGAGGAAAACGGGCGCGAAATGATCGGGAAAAGATGTGCGAAATGATCAAACAAATAATGTCGGTAAAAAACGTACACATAGAAGCGAATATTATTATGTGCAAACGGAAGCTCCATTTATCAGCATACTGAAAGGCTACTATGCTGTAAAAAATATGGTAGACTATCTAAATGGGCAGATAGAGAGCAAGACAAGATTTTACACAAAAGATTTTCTTTCAATTTTTACTTGCATCGCGCGAATCTAGTTTCTCTCACAGTTAAAGATAATTACGCTATATGATTAGGTGGAGAAGTAGCAAATTTAATCAGATTCGAAGGAGGAAAAATACATATTGGGACCTATAGACTTTAAAGAATCATTTTGTTCAAATCATGAGGGTGGTCCCTTGACCGTGTATATATACTGCGGCATAGTCTCACACAGCGTGGTAGGTGATACTTCCACACGGCTACTCAGAGTGATACCCGTTTCTAGTACAGATGGAGGGAAAGATATACGTCAGTGGACGTTTCCTGATATTCAATACCACTCTGTGTCAAAGAACTACATCGATACTATTGGAATACTTATAATGGATAGAATTGGTGCCAATGTCGCATCCAAGGACGGAGCATCGCCGAGTGTACTCTGTTTGCTTTTCAGACGACAACGACAATGACGATGAGAGGGGCAATGAGAGGAAGAATGAATGCTCCAGCGCTGGCGCGTTACTACACGAGTCAAGCGGGCCATGGTTGTATTCCAATTTTTGTAGGCGCACAATACCAATCAGGACATGGACTCTGTAATATCTTAGGTGGACTATTACGTTCAGCAATACCTATCACAAAAAATGTGGCTAAATCTGTAGGTAAACAAGCTCTTAGTGCTGGAATCTGACTAGCTGAGGATGTAATGGCTGAAAAAAATGTTAAAACAGCATTAAAATCAAGAGCACGTGGTGTTGTCAGGTCTTTGATACCAGAAGCTGTAACAGCGGTGCGTGGTGGTTTAAGACCACCTCAACCTAAATGTAAAAAAAGGAATAATACAGGTAATGCTCAGTCAATGCGTGCGATACCGAAGAGGAAGGGTCGCAATAGACGGCAGAGAAAACAAGCTGATATCTTTAATTAACAAACAACATGGAACTTAATCAGATTTGTGAGTGCTCGAAGAGCGAATTAGACATTTTTCAGATGCTTCCTATAGTGACGACATGGGAACAGTTTCAGCCTGTATCTAGTTTATCAGATAGTGGACCGATCGAGTTTTACGTCAGCGGATCTGCTGATAGATATTTAGATCTTACGCAATCTTATCTTTCGATTAAACTTAAGCTTGTAAAGCTAGATCGAAATGGTGATGAGAAGACACTCGAGGCGAATGACCTGATAGCGCTTGCGAATAATCTTTTGCATATGATGTTCTCACAATTGGATGTTTTTTGAATGGAAAGCGTGTCAGTGACTTGAACGAAAATTATGCTTACCGCTCGTACATTGAGACGTTACTAAATTATGGCAGCAATGCCGCATCCTCGCAACTACAACTTGCCCGATGGAAAATAGATGATGCTGGCGAGTTTGATAATATCGCCAATACTAACTTAGAATTTCAAACACGTAGAAGAATGATGGCGCAGAATAAAACAGTGCAATTAATAGGCCTCATACACAGCGATATGTTTCTGCAGGACCAATTCCTGCTCGGTTCCGTTGATTTAAGAGTACGCCTACAGAGGAGTAAAGATGCGTTCACCATTATGGCCACAGAAGGAGTGAGGCCTAAATTGAAAATATTGTCTGCTAACTTATTTGTACGCCAACTTATCCAATCAGCAGATCTGCTAATGGCGCACGTCGTTATTCTGAGACAGACAAGCATGAAATATCCTATTTGCAGGGTAGTGTGTAAGACTTTTACAGCACATAGCGGTGTTATGAGCATCGATAGAGATAATATATTTATTGGTCAGCTACCTAATGATGCCTATAATGGTGTGGTACATAAAAACCCATTCAAGTTTGATAACAATAACACTACCTATGCTACATGTTATATAAATGGAGAAGAGGTTACAACATTGCCAATACGCCCTTCGTTTAGCGATGACATTTACTCGGATGCTTATTTCTCACTATTCAGTGGTACTGGGGCATTATTCAAAGACCGAGGCTACCTGATAAATAAGTCACAGTTCAGACATAAAACCACATTGTTCACATGGGATTTTACACCTGATCTAGCTGATTCAGAGCATCGCTACCCTACACGCACTGGTTCGCTAAGGTGGTCTTCCATTTTGCTCAAGCACCTACCACTACAACCAATGTAATTTGCTATGCTGAATTTGATAATACAATAGAAATTAGATCAGACTTTAATGTATTAACAGATTATTAACAAATATGTTGAATACATTTGAAATAGAGGATCTATTATTCGGCGACAATAAAATCCGTGAACACTTTCTCGGCGTTTTTCCAATTGACAATGTACCCGCACATATTAAATATCGCCCGGCTTCATTAGTAATAAAGATGCATCCCAGTAATAAATCCGGACAACAGTGGGTGGCAGTTTATTACACTAGAAATGGAAATGCTGAGTACTTTGATCCCTATGGAAGAATGATATCAAATGTACAAAATGGACACCGTGTGCATGTTTATTATTTCAACTTGTGGATATTATTGTGTATATTTCTTATACCATCGTTCGAGAGGTGTACAAATGAAACACATATTATGGGCGCTAAGAAACAGAGACAAAAATGATGTGATAGTGAAACGTCTGACGCGCAGGACTATAAATAAACAGAAAAAATGATCATGTTTAATGTATAATTATTTATGTACTACGCTTTCTTTTTAATTATCGTGAATAAATGTCGCTAATATTTATCATAAAAACGCACGTGTCAATAAAAAATACATTTATTCGGTAAAAAATATGTTATTATTTCATCGTGTTCCCGTCTCACCCCTCAGCCACCACCCCCAATTATTGTCATTTTGATATACCGCGATGGATGAATGCCGATAATGGCTAAAAATTAATGGCGCACTAGGAGCACGAGGCATACCACAATGATCCAAAGATCCAAAATTAATCGTATTCACATTGTGACAATGACAAAAAATGTGGACAAATTTGTATATACAGAGAAAACCATATGACGTGCTCTGTAATTGAACCATGCATATCAATTCCAGTTTTCTATTTAAAAAAATGTCATTCATACGTCGTGCGATGCAATAGTTATGTTTTGAAATTTGATGATGTTAATTTTAAGCGGTGGAAAAAACCATGTGACCGAAATAAGGGCATGTTCAGATTGGAAAGATAGTTTTACTGACAGCTCATATTTTAGCTATAAAAGTGAAATGTGCGCGACTAGTAAAGCATACAGCTTTTTTGAATTTGCCAAAACGAAAATGGAATCTCGATTATGCGATCACTGGAGAACGATCAGTTCTACGCCTATTAATTGTGGTTGCATCGAATGGAATAAGCATAATGAGGTACCACTACAGCAACCATTTTTAACGTCATTGCGTGAAATCTGGAACCGCTGGAGAGATTATCTAGCGGAACCGAATGACCGTAATTACAACAAATGGGTGCATGCAAAGTACCAACTTCGTTATGATTGTTGCACGTGTATGTGGTGCGAAGAAAACAGATACTTCCGTTTGCGTAATTGAGATGAAAAACATTTACGTAAAAGCAAAAAATTAAAATAAAGGAATAGGCCTCTTTTTTAAGGGGCTACCAAAAACCAAAATTATGTTACATACATACACCCACACGCCAACGGGTGCATAAAAATATGCACGCATGCTGACGTACACACAAAGGGGACAGGGAACACGGGTGACCAAGGAGCATGCGCATAGCACTGCATGCATGTCATGTGTCGTCATGCGCATATCATCACGTGCGTGATGGTATGCGAAGTACATGCATGTGTTGGTGTGTCAGGTGCGTGCGTGTGTGTGGGGCACATATGTGATAAAAAGTAGGACACCCTTAAGATGTTGATGATGGATCAGAATCAGATTCAATCGATACAGACACATTCAACCTCGTATTCCACCACAAGTGACGCCTTTCGTCGTGGTCATGTGTGGTACCTTAATATACCAACACCATTATTAGTTCGCAAGGAAGCAGGCATAGACAAAATCTAACATCAGCTGACCTTAAAGTGAATGAAGCGGCCATGTTTAATGTTAATATGAGTAATGCGCGAACATGTCATAAATATGCAAAAGCACTAACGGGCCAAAACGTGATATTCTAATAATTGCCCAAGGGAATTAGTACATCTGTCCACTCGGTTAAGAACTAGGAAATGATACAATAATGCGATTTTGTTATTTATTCAAAAAAACAGTTCAGGGAAGTACGCATCTTTTTATCATATGTATGCTTGACGTACAATTCTATAAACACATGGAGCCCTCAGAGACATAATGACTACATTTTAATCATCGTGCAACCACAAAATCTAAAAGGACTGACATTATTGCAAATGCAATATGTAAAAAAAACCATTTGCGCATAATGCCGGTTAAGCCAACAGTCAAAACGTTTTCAAAGTATTCAACAAAATAGTTTACTAATAAATTAACGTTAGCAATGAAACAGTCAAATTACTTGTAAAATATACATAAATATCGAGCATTGACGTAATTCCTCACCCCCCCCCCCCCCTCTCAACCTCCCTACTCTTTCTACGACCTCCCTTATCAGAACACCTCTTAAACTCCTTCCTCCTATTATCAGAACACCTCTTAAACTCTATTATTTTTACCTTACATACCATGGTACCACGGAGGGGGAGGGGCGTGCCGACGCTATGTTAAAACGTAAAATACACAACTTTTAAGGGTTAACATTTTCAGGACATACTACCGGGTTTTACCAGCAATAATGATTCCTGCGCTTCGACATTATTCTAGAATCTCTCAAGTGTGTGCGGCATTCGCCATTGTTCTAAAAAATCTCTCTACTACGTGCCGCTGTTCACCATTTTTCTTTAACCCTGGGCGGCTGTTCGCCATTGTTCTCGAAGACACCCTGCGGTGAAGAAAAATAGCGAACAGCCGCCCAGAGGGTAGAACAATGGAGAACAGCCGCCCATGGGTAAAGAACAATGGCGAACAGAAACCCGCATCACTACTCCCCAGGGCTATAATATGCAGATACGGCGCTAACGTGGTTGCGACTAATTTTTAATTTTAATCTGGAGACGGATGCAGAATTTTGAACGGAACCATCTAGTTTGTTCCAAAGAGTGATTGTACTAGGAAAGAATGATTTTTTATAGCTCTCAAGACGAAGATTTTCTTCTCCTAGGTTATTCCTATTTCGTAGATTATAATTTATAACTTCGTCTAACCGTCTTGGGATTAGTTTAGAAATATAATCTGGACAGATTTGTATTGACCTTTTAGCATTTTATACATTAAAATTAGTTTTTTATTTTTCATTCTGCTACTTAGCATGATTAATCCAAGTTCTTTGTATAATCTTTCTAGAGGTATATATTTCGAAGTCCAGATACTATTCTTATCGCTTCTTTTTGGATATATTCAATGTTTTCTGATTCTTGTTGTGTGCACCCGTCCCAGACTTCGGATCCATATTCCAATACAGGACGAAGGTAACTAAGATAGATTTTTAATAATGAGTTCCTTGATACTTTGTATTTTATTTTTCTCATTGAACCCAAAATTATGTTTGCTTTTTTATCATATTCTCTATATGGGTTGTCCAGTTAAGATTGGATGACAATGTGAGGCCTAAGTAGTTGTGAGATCGTTCTCGGCTTATTCGTGTATTGTCTAGAATAAGGGTGGACATGTTATGAGTTGGATGATATGCCACTAACATATTGACTGTTTTGTTCGGGTTAGATTTAACCAGCCATTGCTTAGACCAACAGTTCAGAGCCACCAGGTCTTGGTTCAATGCAGGTTCAATATCGATCTCGTTTTCTCCAGATGCAAGCATCGACGTATCGACAGCAAATAGTCTTGTAAGATTCTGTATGTTCTCAGCAATATCGTTTATATATATATCATAAATAAGAGGGGACCTAATACTAAACCTGGCGGTTCACCGCCTGAGTGTAGTGATTTTAGTGACGAGTATGATTGGTTAACTCTAACCATTTGGTTTCTATTCGTAAGGTAGTTTTCTAACCACATATATAGTGATCCTATTATACTATTTTGTCTGAGTTTAAAGTATAGACCTTTGCGCCATACTCTGTCGAAGGCCTTGGAGACGTCACAAAATATTACGCTAGATATCATACGCTCATCCAAAGCCCACGCTAAAATATGACACAATTCTATAAGTTAGAATGTTGCAGAGTATTCAGGCCGAAATCCGGATTGATATTTATAAATAAGATTATTTGTATGTAAGTGGTGATTACGGTATTCCATAGCTACCCCCATTCCCGTTGTGTTTAATATTACTTCAATATTTCTTAGCCAATTAAATTGTGTCCCATTGTGTAGATATACGTTCAGCATATACTTATACAGAAGATGTGGAAGTTTGGTTTCTGTATCATTTACTAAGGTAATCCAAAAGTGTATTATTTTATATTGAATGGTTATTTTAACAGGTATCTATTTGATTCGCCATACGTACTCATGTTCACATTCAAAATTTTACGAGGGAAATTTAATTGCATCTCTAATATCTCAACTTTCTCAAATCTCCTGACTTCGCAACCACGCCTCATTCATGGTCCCGTACACGATGTTTGCTTACTGTACGGTATATGAAAGATGATAAGATGCGCTACTTGAATAGTTTACTATTGATTCCAATGAAACCGCATTAGTCGCGAAAACCGCCCCCACCCACACCACTCTACCCCCTACTTATTATTATCGTACTCACGTAAATGCTGGTTCGTGACGCTTGGCCGTTGATCTCATAGCTTGCGATATATAATATGCGAGTACAAGGTGTCATGTTCTGATTTATAAAGTAGAGACTGTGGCGCATAGACTAGGAAGTTAATTCTATGAAACTCTTATTATTCGTAATCACTAAAAATCTCAGTATCTCTATTTCAAAGTGAACATACAGTTGCATATTTGAAAAATGATTTGACCCAAATCTGCATCCGCCTTAGAGAGCAACGACTGCCTATCAAATTAGGTTCAGAATATTCAGAATATTTCTTTCAGCCTCAGGACGTGACATGTGACCGTAAACCATTTATAAAAGTAAATGCCTAAAGTCTCCGCCTTGAAGCGGCGAGATGTGATAACACTAAAGACGCGTGTCGTCTCTCAACTATTTAACCGTTACAGATCAGTAGCCACAATTTATTTAGGATGTAAGGAACACTGTCGAATTGTGCAGCTAATTTGACTGAGAGATGTTGCTGCCATAGGAAACAACAGATTCCAATCAAATTACTTTCAAAATATTCAATATCTTCCTCGTAATATATAGCTATCTTGAAAATAGCACTGGAATTTGAAGGGTGAAAGGGTTAACGTTGTACTGGCGGTCCATGAGACAGTGAGTGTAAGGCATGTGTTTATTTGGACTGCTAGCGGCAGTTTCCAAAGCAGGTGTGTACTGGACAGGGTTAACTGAAACTGACAACTCGAAGGTACACGGTCTGGTAATGTGGTGAAGGAAAGCTTCAACAACAAAAAACATGGCCGCTGTGGACCAATCAAAATGTAGTGTATTTAGCGGCCATATTGGATCTTTGTTATTAAATAGTGATGACGAAATTTGTTTTGTCTACGTTTGTGGCTCCGGCGATGTCAAAATTTGTACTTTCCAAATTTCCCCACCAAAAGACCTATATATATGAAGACAATGGGAAATTTTAAACGGCCTTTCAAGAACCACTGAGGGGATTTCAATTAAATTTGGCAGGAGGCATCCATAGGCCATAGGGATCCAAGATTCTTCAAAGAAAGCTGATTGATCAATTCTGACGGTGACTATCTTAAATTTGTGCTGTTTTTTTCGAAACACATTTAAAGATCCTCTCAGAAACCGCTTGACTGATTGGATTGAAACTCAAGAAACAGCATCTAGGCCAATAAGTGATGTAACTTTGTTCAAGGGAACTTGATTGGTCGATTTACTCAACGGCCATCTTGGATGATCTAGTTTTCGCAAAAAACTACTCCACAGACACTGATGAAATCGGGCCGAAATTTGGCAAATAATTAAGTGCCAATCAAGTTGTTCAAGGTGAGCCGACAAGTGAAAAACATGACTGGATGGACCGATCAAAATGCATCATTTGGTGCTCACGATGAATTTTCTTATTTGATGAATTTTGATGACGAAATTGGTCTTGATTACGTTTATGGGCATGGCGATTTCAATTGTGTACTTTCTAAATCTGTCCAGTACACCTATGTCTTATACAAGAGATGCACACGTCAAGCAGCAAGCGTAACATTAACCATTACGTTCTGGCCACCTAGTACCTATATTCATAACCATTTATATTTTAATTCTGAATCAAGAGGTACTAGTTAATACAAGGACGATATATGTGAACTAGTATGTGTGGACCAAACAGTTACTCCGCTCACTCCACGCGCTCAGGTTTATACGAGCACTATTATAGGCCTATACCCTGCATAGCAATTCACCTTTCCAGAGTATCCATCTATCATCCGTCGTCATATGACCTCATAATCATCTTAAGTGGCGTGTATGATGACGTCATAGTTATTACGTCATAATGATTCTATTTGGCCCGTCTTTAACTCTTAACAGTCAGACACGTTGTACGAATTGTATGTCTTTACTATTTAATAAACATGCTGCTGACTATTTTGAAACAAATTTTACTGGGTGTTGTTGCTGCCATAGGTGCTGTCAAAATATTCAACAACTTACCTGTATAGTTTTCTGGAAATTGATAGTCAGGAAGTTCAGAGTTGGTGGAGCTTAGATAGAGATGGGCGGGCATAGCTAAATCTGGAAAGGTCAATTAGACTGATCCGGATGATAGCCAGATTAAAGCATCGGGATCAAACGTCCTGACAACTGGCTAGTGGGAATGTGCCTGATATTGGCCCCCTTGTACGAGATGCCCTAGCATACTATACACTGGCCCAGATGATAGATGATAAAGTATCCTGGCAATTGACCAGTAAGACGTATACCAGATATTCACCGCCTGGTGTGATATGCCCCAGCACTGTACAGTGGCTCGGATATATCACATCGATTTCACTGATATGTTGGTTCATAGCACACCAGATTGCTCAGTCAATGACGCATTATCGCAAATCCCCACATTCACCTCTTAGATATTTTGATCGTCGACACCCCTGGGAGCGGAGTCAAATATAAATGCCCTCTTGCATTCCTCGATCATATGAGTAAATCGCGTAATAATTTGGTTGAATTCCATCCAACGATTTCACAGGAGTTGTGATACAATCAATTTCTTGACTCCCAACACACACCCCGGGTGGGGGTGGGGTGGGGTGGGGGCAGGCGGAGCAAAATGTAAATGTCTTCTTGACCTCAGCAATCATATGGGTAACTCACATACCAAATCTTTTTGAATTTCGTCCAAAGGTTAGGAGTTGTGTTACAATCAATTTAACCTTTTGACCCTCTCCCCAGCCCTTTGGGGCGTAGCCAAATGTAAATGTGCTCTTGCAACCCGTACTGATATGGGTAACTTATTTAGCAGATTTGGTTGAATTCTGTCCAAGTGTTTCACAAGTGATTTAGACAAGATTGACTTTTTGTCTAGGTAGTTTGTAAGCTGATTATACATAAGTCATTCCATTAATTTTGAGAAGAGTGGAAGTATTGAGACAGGTCTGTAATTTGTGAAGTCAGATGAATCTTTTGCTTTGTATATATGTGTTACTCGTGCAGATTTTAGTTTTGACGAATGAAAATGCTCCATTTGAAATTATCAAGGCCAGCGCTTTTTGTAGGGTTAGGTGTGTTCAGAATGCTACAAATTTCTTCATCGCTGACAGGGTTAACGAAAACAGAAGACTGGTAGCTGCCTGTCAGATAATCGTTGTATTTATTTCCGGACATGGTTTTATTTTATCTGAAAAATAAGATAAATAATTTTAAAAATCAAATAAAAATCATTGAATCAATTTCATAGTCATCAATTATAGTTTTGGTGTTGCAACGAAATTAGGCCTATGTCTGTTACGCTTTTGTCAATATTTTTATTCAAAGACGATTTAATTATTTTCCATGTTTCATTTATGTCATTTTTAGATTGTTCAAATTTATTTCGGTAGTAGATTTTAGCTGTTATTATTTGGTCACGTTTGTTTCTGTAGTTCTTAAATTTCAGTTCGTTATACTTTGTTTGGCATTTAATAAATGCCAAATAAAGTTTGCGTTTTTGTGACAGGCAGTTATCAGTCCATTTGTGAGCCAGAGTTATGTAGGGCTGTGCTGAAATCTTTTCTTTTCCTTCACAGGGAAGCTGTGTTAGAAAATGTGGGTACAACTGTCATGAAACTTGGTGTAGCCATCTTCACAAGATTGAATATCTGTGACAGTACTACAATCTACCTCAGACATGGCGTTTTAAATTTTTTCGATATTGTCCTGACTGAATTATCTGCATTTAATATGTTCATGCATGAATGGTTTTGAGAATTTCTGCTTTTTTCAAGGAGATAGATTGGTAAGTGATCTGAGGTGTCTGTTACGAAAATTCCTACCTCCGTGTTATTACTGGCATTATTGTTATTACAGAATATGTTATCAATATTGTGGCAGAAAATTCACCCATTCCAGTTGGTTTGGTTATGGATGGATAGAAAGAGTGAGCATTTAATAAGTATGTAAACATTTTTGTGCGGAAGTTGTGCTGTATCATCAGGTCAATATTGTAATCACCCATGAGGTACTGTTTTATTTTCTTTTTGAATCGATTCCAAGGTTTTGCCAAATAATGCAATAAATTTACCCCTATTGCCACTTGGTGATCTATAGATTGTTCCAATAATTTTGTTTTTTCCTTTGGTGGTTTGGATTTCGATGAAGCTTGATTCAATATTTTCTTCCATAATGGAGAGATCTTCATGCTTAAAGTATTGGATGCTATCTTTAGGCCTACACCATGTATATTGCTGTTGCTTCTGTGTTTTTATATGATGGTGTAGTACTGTAGTTATTAATATTTATCAGGTTAGTAGGTGAATTTGCATGTATGAATGTCTCAGTAATTCCAATAATGCCAAATTTATGTGCACTCAGATCTAGAAGACAATGTAACCTGCCAATATTCTTCATGAGCGATTGCATATTGATAAATAAGAGTGAAAAGTTTATATGTTCTTTGTTTTGTATGTATGTTGTAGGATGTAGTCACGAGTGGGTGAAGCTATGTAATGGTCGCGCCTGGTGTCAGTCTGGTCGTATAGGGATGTGTTTAGTTCAAATGGGTTCAGGGTAGTCGTGTTAATATCATGTCTTCTGTCGGTCTGGTCAGAAAAGGATGTGCCTAGGTCGGATTTGTGTTGGGTAGGTACATGTATGTTGCAATATGGATTTAAAATGGCAAGCATGTAGTCTGTGTTGTCATCATAGTGATTGTATGGCAAGAGTGATTTGTTGCAGTTAGTGCACCACCAGTGTGAGCTATCAGTTTCACGGTTAGAGCAATCAGAGGGTGTTAGTTTGGAGCAGGTCAAATGAATCCATTTGCTACATAAGTCACATAATAGTGCTTTCTGATTAGTGTCTTAACAGGAAAGATGAGCAAGGGAACTTAACAGGCATGGGATAGGACAAGTGGCCCAAGATAGGAACTAGAGAGGCGTTACCTAAGCGAGACTTGTCAGGAAACAACCTAGTTGAAGAGTGAGTGGGGTGGGTGGGGGCGGGGGGGGGGGTCTGTGGCGAAGGTATATCAGTATAAAAGTTTTGCAGTTGAGATGTGAGGGATTGCTATGCAAGAATCAAGTGATTATGTTTAGGGTATATGGATGGAAAGTATGAGAGTAAAGTATAAGGAACGAATAAAAGATATTAACTGTGATGTTGGGAAAAGACAAATTGACAATTAGTAAATTTATACGAATATGGACTATGGTGTAAGTACATGCTTTCATGTTCGCCTGTTATGGATTAGCAGGCTAGGACATGGCACTTTCCAGAAATTCATCTCTATAATTCTAGACCCGATAAACGAGTCTGTCATTCCAGTCGTAACTTACTCAGAAATGTACATGCAAGCTGGCATTTTGAATGGTACAGTAAGTTTTGTGATTATTCCATTAGCTTTACTATGCCCATAACCCTTTCCCGACGAAGCCGGCCAAAACCGTTTACAGTTGTGGTCTTTGGGAATGTCCATTTGCAGGCCGAGAGAAGACTATCTTTGAAAATTTTCCACTGGAATGACTGGCTCTATAACCGAGCCAGTCATTCCAGTGGTAAATTTTCAAAAATTGCCTTCTCTTGGCCTGCAAATTGACATTCAATAAGTAAATATTTAAAAATTTCATTAACAAATTTAGTCATTAAAGAGTTAAACTCGTTTCATCCTCTGCAGTTCTGAAGGTAAATATTTAGCATTAGTTGACTGTAAAATTATTCTGTCGTTGCACATTTTCTACTAAATTTAATAGATTTTTGGTTCTTGATAGCTTAATTTAAGCTGTCTTTAAAACTTAATTTCAAACGTGAAGCCAAATGTCTAATTAAAAGTGTTAATTAACGGTAATTAACACCGTTCTTAATTAACATTTGAACCAGATTTTCAGTCTTAAGCTACAGATTTTTGTAACGTGTGTGATCCCATTCTATTGATTCTGAAAAGAAATTAAAACTGTACAACAAAATTTGATTAAAACAAAAACATGCCTCGAGACATTTTCTTGGGCCGATCCTACCTTAAGAATCAATGCTGAAACTTAGGAATGGCCATTTTTATCCATGCCCCGCGTCTCTAAGTTGTGTGCAAAAGGTTTATTGTCAGAAATTTAGTTATGGTCCGTAACCTCTCAGATTAGTTTGCTGAATGATAACAGCAGAATGTTTATTAAGGGAATTAAGGAATGGAAGCTGGCCGTTGTAAAACATCCGGATCAACCATATTCTTCTCCTCCCCACAATTGTTCCGCTATTTGTTATTGTGGCTGTGTGGCTGAGAGGTGGCATATTGTTTGTGATACTTTTACAGATTCACACGAATAGTAAAATAGTAAACTATTTTAGCTGTTCCTTAACATACGAACTTATTATGCAAGAACGATTGAATGAGAAGATACAATACAATGCCATTGTGTTCATCCGCCCACACTGCACCCACATATCTATTATGCGTATCCACCCATATACTTGTCAACCCACCCAATGCACCTACCCACGCGTACACCTAAATATCATCTCAGTAATTCACACCATCGCGCGGCGATATAGGAACATGACAGAATTTGATCAGATATTTGATATCTCAAATGTAACGCATATTATGCTAAGCGGTGGTTTCTGTAGAACTAGAGAATAAATTCCGTTCACCAAATCTTATCATTATTATGCATCATATTACACATATTATGTGTAATACTTTTTACGTTAGGGCCTACAATGATCTATACTATATGGCTGGCTCAGTGATCAGTTTGTAGAAATCATATCTTACTATACACCTGTGCAAAAGTTAAGCACCAGCAAAAACAATAGAACGTAGAAACATGATGATACAACTAGGCTGCCATACTTTTTGTCCCCGCGTTAGCTGACATAATTCCAAGTACGAAATGCACATGCATGCATGACTTCACGCCGCTTGATGTCCGTGCGTGGCGGGAAACAGCACACGTGTTCAGTTATGTAAAAGTCCAGTTTGAGGTGTAGAACATTACATACAGATTTAGGCGACAAGATTAGGAATTTTGTGTTCATGACCGTGGTTTATTTGTACAGAGAGAATTAGCTCTTGATTGTGAACCGCTATGGCAAGACGAAGGTTAAGTGATCGTGTGAAATGGCAAATCATAGGCACGCATACCACTGGTATGTCATGCAGAGAGATTGGCAGACAGCTGAACATTAACCATACTGTAATCAGTCGTTTGATTGCAAAACATGGGCAAACTAACGAGGTGAAGGACAGGCCTAGATCTGGAAGACCGAAGAAGACTACTGCCCGTGATGATCGAGCCCTAGTACGCCTTGTTAGGAGATCTCCATTCACCAACAGCAGAGTGCTCAGCCAGCAATGGGAAACGCGCAATAGAGTGTCAATGTCTACCGTCAAAAGGAGACTGCATGCTGCTGGCATGAAAGCTAGGAGACCTGTCAGAAGTCCTCTCCTCACTGCACACCACAAAGAGGAGCGTCTGAGGTGGTGCAACGAAAGAAGACACTGGAACATGAGATCCTGGAGACGGGTACACCGGTCCGATGAAAGTCGGTTCCTGGTTCATGCCACAGATGGTCGAACTCGTGTATGGAGGTCCAGACGCACGGCGTACGACCAACGTAACATCATGGAAGAAGTTCCATTTGGTGGAGGTTCCGTTATGATAACGGGGTGCATCTCATTTGATTGTAAGCTGGATCTGTTGACTGTACCTGGAACACTAAATGGACAAAGATATCAAGATTCCATACTGGATAGAGTTGTGGTCCCTCATTTTGTAAATCATGCACCTGGAACCCACCCTATATTCATGGATGACAACGCCCGACCACATCGTGCTAGAGCTGTGCATGAATACCTCCGCCAGAATGCCATCGAAACCCTACCATGGCCAGCAAGGAGCCCTGACATGAACCCTATTGAGCATATCTGGGACATTCTGGGAAACATGGTGAGAAGGAGGGATCCTCCTGTGCAGAACCTACAGGAATTAACAGACGCACTCCATCTTGAATGGCAACGAATACCACAATGGCGTATCACTCAGTTGGTGACCAGCATGAGACGTCGTGTCCAGGCCGTCATCCAGGCACAAGGTGGATATACCCGGTATTAATAATGACAGTCTCAAACTCGTGCACAGATGTTAAACTTCGTTTTCAGACACCATTAATGACAATCTAGCCACGTGTGTCAACTGTAGGGCAATAGTTGTCAGTTGTGTCAACGTAACCATATTCAGGCCTCGTTTTCAAGTTCAAACAAAAACATACAGTGTTTCCCCACCATCATAATCAGCATTCCTCTAGTTGCATTATTACCTCTTGCACTAAGATGGATGGGTACATAAATGTTTATGCTATTGCTTTCTTCATAGCACATGAATATACCCTCGCATGTGCGTAAAAATAGGGTGGTGCTTAACTTTTGCACAGGTGTATATAAGTAATTTGTTACTTAGACTGAGAGCTAGACCGTATACGTGTCTCAAATAATTTTAGCAAAAACAAGAAAAAGACCAAATGCAATATATTTGATAATACGTTAAATTATGCACGAAAATTGCCGCATAAGTTCATTTGATGACTTTGGTAGAATAATGAGCAGAGTCGCTGGCAGATAAATCAGTTAAGCCCTCAATAGCATCGTCTTCACAACTCTAGGCATACCAGATATAGTCTTAACAAAATCACGCAAATTGTCTTTGTTCTTAGGATTTGGTACTTACGTTTTCATACTTCTATATAGCATTTGTTGTTTTGAATAAATAGTCCACCTCACTGTGTCAAAAATAAAACCTTCGTGGGAACGTTTTGTTAATTTTTGGAAACATGCATGTTTGCAAAGTATTTGTCATGACAATTCTAAAAACAATCTTTCCATTTTTTCTGACAAGGTTCAAGGTCATTTAGAGGTCAGGAAATGTCAGATATGACGTCATATTTGTTTTCTTGGTATGATCGCTTTAAATCTGAACTAAACCATAGTATGCTGTATATCTAATTAAAGCTTATTAAAATGCATTGTCAGAAAACGTGTTTGCTTTGTATTTCCTCTTTAACGGATAGTTAGTTATTCGGCGATAAAGTTACGTCATAGCGCAAAAATCATCAAATGATAAACATTGCTGTATCATTAACATTGCACTTCAAAGTTCCATATACTGTTTTTGCATATCACGAACAACTCTATTGAAGAATATAGCAAAATGTAACTATTCCTTTGGTTTGCGATTTATTTTATACTATAATTTCGGAATGCTATGCAGTCTTCTAGTTATAAATAGAAATAAATGTATGTATTTTTCTTAAATTTTTGTTGTTTTATGTCGTCTGCTAGACACACACAGTAATTCCTGCATGCTATTAAATTGTCTAACAGAAATCTCACAGATTTTATGATATGTATGCAATATATTTACATACGCTGTAGTTTTTATAATAAACTACAAAATAATTATAGCGTAATTGTACTTTCCCAAGCCCAGTAATACAATGGATAATATTCCAGAGCTAAAAGCAATTGGTACTAAAATGGTAAAAACTCAAACAGGCCCTAAACGGTGTGTTATATGCCAAGAAGATTCTTGCGATGTTAAGGTTTTGCAACCAAAGGATGAATCATATGATAAATTGAATAGTTCTATTCAAGAGCGAGGAGCACTACAAGATGGGAAATATGTAGCTATTTCTTAGAGACTGAATGGAGAAACGATAGCTTCTCTGAAATCAATGAATGTTTTCTGGCATCGTCAGTGCTATAGCGATTCTACTAACAAGGAAAAAAATAGAGTGTGCTAAAGAACGCTATGCAAAATCAGTAGACAATGGCAGCTTTATGCCTAAGAGAAAAGGCAGACCATATACAGTGGCCAGGCCATCAACATCGACTGATATCGTCCAAAGCACACCTACTAGGTTCAGTCGTTCTAATACAGAACCCTTTAATGCATATAAGTGCTTCTTTTGTCAAGTAGACAGTGGATAAGAACTGTTTAATTTGAGGTCTGCTAATGCGGGTAAGGAACTAAGAAATGCTGTTGACAATGGTGACAAAGATGACTTTAAAGTTCGACATAATACTGCAATTTCACCAACGGATGCACATGCTATTGATGTGAAATACCACAGAATATGTTGGGTTAAGTATGTCCAGAGATCTGCATCATCTACAAAAACAGAGGTCTTGCAACAAAACCAGAAGCAAATAACAGCGTTTATTGAACTTATCCATATTATCGACTTTCAAATATCAAATAAAGCTTATCTGTCAATTGAAGATATTGGGAACACGTATATAAGTCTTTTAGGTGACACTGTCAAGTATCATGTTCCAACATACTCCCGTAAATGGCTAAAGATGCGTATCCTACAGGAATTAACACATTTGGAGACTGAGCGACAAACTCCACTAACAAAGCCTGCACTTATCTACCCACCCAGAGCTTCTCAGCAAGAAATGGTAAATCGGTTAATTAACTCCTGCACTGACCAATCAAATGACATAGAACACATATATACATGTGCCAATACAATAAGAAAGCATATGAAAACCTTTGTATCCGAGAACGGCAATATGAAAGACGTCCGAGTTACTAGTGATGAAAATGATGTGCCTCCATTGCTTTATACACTCATAAGGTGGATAATCAGTGGGCCTATAATGGAGGTAGACAGCCAAGTTCAAGAGAGGCATTTATAACGCAATTTCATAACAATATGACAAGATATCATATACAACCAGAAATCTGACAGACAAATTAATTACAATAAGAAGACTGATGGAGCCGCCTCCAGAACCCCAAAGGAAGGGAAAATTCAAATGCAGTAGGTCTGGCATTGACTGTTCACCATGATACTAGAAGCAAGGCATTGGTTAATCTTCTGTCAGCTCATGGCTATTGTGTATCTTATACTCGCACATTGCTCATAGAAACATCTATAGCCAATGCAGTCATCACTAACATGCAACAGTTTAATGGTATATACACATACCACCATTTCTCAAGAAAACTAAGTTTGTCTTCTTTGCTGCGGGCAATACAGATTTCAGTGAAGACACTCCCGATGGCAAAGATACGTTACATAGAACGATAACTGTAGTATATCAAATGGTTAAGAAAGATGGTGAGCATATTTCTGAACCACTGTAGATTGAAAACCCACAAAGTTTCACCCTAAAGCCACAATATACAACCATATTAGAGTGCTCAAAACCTCAAATTCAAAGCTGCAGTAAAAACGGTAGTATGAAGGACTTCAATGTTACCAATGTTCAGAAGAAGACTGGTGACTTAGAATGGCTCATTGCAAGAGCGACATCAGACAAATCTGTTACTGTCAATCAACTTCCTGGTTGGGCTGGATATAACTCTATCATTTCTCCTGCTCATGAGGTGACAGCTGTGGGCCCACTCCCTCTTATACCCGCACCAGCACATGAATGGTCTATGTTGCTGACAGTATTGAAGCAAGCACAGCATATAAATGTCATGATATTTGGCAATAAGAATACCAAAACTGTAATTTCCTTGGACATGGCGTTGTATGAAAAGGCATTGCAGTTGGTAGACTCTCATCCACATTTGACTGACCAGTATGTTCTCAGGCTATGCGAACTTCATGCCTCTACGGCTGTAATACGAGCTATTGGTGATTCGATAGAAAACTTTGGACTTGATGATGCTTGGAGTGAATTGATGATGCTTGGAATGAATCTGGCATTTAAGGACCTGCTACCATAAAACAAATTTTGAACTGTACTCGCTACAAACGAGCTGTCAATGCACACATCACCACATATTTGACACTATTTGAAATTATGCTTGATGAATTCTTGAATGAGAATCCAGGCCTTAAGGACAAATTTACTTCTGTAATATTGGCGTGTGAAGACACAGTTGAAAATACTGAAACGCATTGTATGAAAGTAAGAGAGATACACGAAAAAATCCAAAACATCATTGCAGGAAATGGAATTGAAGAAAGACTTCAAGAGTTTACTGCAGCTAGATCAGTAAACAATGTGATATTCAAGGCTATGTTAAGTTACATAGGACACATTGACACTCTACTGAAATTCATTAAAGCATTGAGAATGAAAGATTGGTATCTACATTTAGAGGCAGGAGCAGAACTGACTAAGATATTCTTTGCAATGGATAGGAGCAAACACAAAAGACTTTGGCCTCGGTATCTCTCTGATATGAAAGCATTTGAAAATACGGATCATGAAATTTGGGACTGCCTTTGTCTCTGGTGATTTCTCTGTCACAATGAGTGAAATACCATTTGTGTCAATTGGTCCAGACCATGCTTGCGAAATGCAAAACAAAATAATGAAAGAAAGCAGGGGACTGATTGGAACATCGACAAATCCTAACGCAAGACAAAGATTTTTTCTAGCTGGCCCAGAATTAGCCAGAATCAGTTAACAGTATAAGTCACAGTTTCTTAGCACTTATGCAACCCGTAAGCACCATGGCCTACTAAAGTCAACCATCACACGTGACCATCTTATGGTAGATAAGTTAAAGAATACAATATTGTCTTACTGCAATCCATTCAGAGTAGAGGAAAATGACATACTATTTAATATGGTTACACATGCTGTAATACCACAGGAAGCTGTACACGACATAGTGCAGTTTGACGAACTTGGACAGAAAATGGTTGAAGACTATGTATTAGCTCGTTTTCATGGCGATGTTAGTTTGTGGGCACCAATAAAACGACAAAAGCTCAAGTGCTACACTTATCAGAATAGTAAGAAGCCGGTAACATACAAGGCCCAAACCATGGAACTAAAAGAGACAAAGTCACTATTTGGTAAGCTAATGGTTATTGCGAGGACAAGCAGAGAAATTGATTTGCCTTCGGCCATTGGTCAGTATGAATTTACTGTTAACCCACGGGCCTTATTTGCTTCAGATGGCACGATTTTGCCATGCAATGACAAGGCAAAACTCATTCACGTGCTTCAGCAAAAGGCTGACAACACTCAAGACTCGACAAAGGAAGTAGGAATTTGTGAAGAGGAACCACAAGCACATCCAGAGTTCTCTATATCTGGAACAGAACAATCAAAAGAAATGTCTCTATCTGGTCTGAAAATAGCAATTGTAGACTGAATGGTGGTTCTGCAAAAATGAAGAAACCACCATATGCTAAAACAATGTAGACCTTGCTAATCAGTACATTCATGATTTAAGCAGGTTAACATAAATTTACCCCGAACTACACCTGATCTTTGACTACTACAAGCCTGATTCCCTAAAGGCCACTACACGCAAAAAACGAGGGAAAGGAATGTCAGCAATTGCCTATACCGTCACCAATAGTACAAATATTTCCAACACCAGCATGCAAATGATTCTTTCATCAGAAAAAACCCAAACAAGACCTTACAGTTTATCTCTCTGACAAGTGTATGACTCATTTCAGGGCACAGGGGGAGATGTTCTATGTATCAACAGCGGGAAAACCCTTTTGCAGCAAGGTTGAAGGCGTTTTGGAATTAAATAACCATGAAGAGGCAGATACACTTATGATATGGCATGCATTATATGCAAGTGCACTAACACCACAAGCTGAAGAACTCTGTATTTTCTCACCAGATACTGATGTACTAATTCTAGTGATAGGTCATTATTCTAAGATGGTTCAAAATGTCTCAATTTCTATGGTATCCGGAAAAATACAGATTAAACCTTTAATTGATGCTCTAGGGTCTGATGTAGCAGAATCTCTCATGGGATTTCATGCATTCACCGGCTGCGACACAACGGGAAGGTGTTCTGGTAAGAGCAAGACACTATGGTTTAAGTTGTTTTGCAAAGCGGCTGAAAAAAGTAATAGAGGCATTAAAAGATATGAGTAAAGTAGGTGATCTCAATGATGAGACTGTGAAAGTACTTTCCACTTTTGTTTGTCAGGCATATTGCCCCACTGATGTTGTACTGCAAGAGCTGAAACCTTTACGTTGGTATTTATTCTGCAAATTTTCTGCAGAAAGTGACCGGTTACCACAAACTGATGCAACATTGTATGAGCATATACTGAGGGTACATTTACACGCTTCTATTTGGGGTTAGGCCAGTCTCCCAATACAGGTGCATTTAGATCCATGTGCTAATGGGTGGAAGAAAACAAATGGCGATCTAGTTCCAGTAACTACACAATTATTGCCAGCACCATCTGCAGTTTTAGAACTTGTTAAGTGTTCATGCAAAAAGACAAATTGTGCATCTACCAGGTGTACATGTAGATCAAAAGGACTGACATGCACAGAACTTTGTTTGTGCTCTGACTGTGAAAATGAAGAGCCTGAGGCGTGTAGCCTAAGTGACGATGATGATGATAGAGACATTTAATTAAAAGTGGATGCCACTTAACTTTGATATGGAATGCTAATACGGTGAAGTTAATTGGATAAGCAACATGGTTTGATTGGCAATTAAAGCTCTCAACCGAAAATGTATATGCCATTATAGCTGACCTTTATTCACCTCTAAATGACCTTGAGCCTACTCAGAAAAATTAGGATCTTTTTTCAGAACTTTCATGATAAATACTTGGCAAAAATGTGTTTCCCAAAAATTAATAGAAAGTTTCCCTGAAATTCGATACTGAGACTGACTAAACGCTAAACGTGGCCACACGGTCACAATTTTACGTTATGGCGTAACTTCCGCGATGAATAACGTTTTCCGTTAAAGAGTAAATAAGAAATCAATAGGTTTTTTGACAATGCATTTTAATAAGCTTTAATTTGATATGCAACATGCGATGATTTAATCCGTATTTAAAGCTCACGTAGCAAGAAACCGTATATGACGTCATAACTGACCTTTACTGACCTCTCAATGACCTTGAACCTTGTCAGAAAAAATGGAAACATTGTTTTTTAGAATTGTCATGATAAATACTTTGCAAGCATGCATGTTTCCAAAAATTAACAAAAGGTTCCAACGAAATTACACTGTGAGACTGGCTAAAATACTTATTTCTGACGATTCTTTATCACATCTTTTTCTCTTTCCAGCTACAGCTACAAATAAGTTAACAAGTATTATTGTTAACAGAAGAATTGCCAGACGCAGGACGCCGAAGGCCGAACGACGGACGGACGGATGGATGGACGACGGATGGTCGCCGTGGCATAAGTTCACTTGGCCTTTATGGCCAGGTGAGCTAAAATGGAAATCTACGGCGCCAGACTGTTTTACGTGCCCACTTTGCACAAAAAAATGTATGACTAACTACCAGTTGCACAACTAAGCAGCACAACGAAGGTGCACATTACGTTAGTCGTGGACGATTAGAACTGTCAATTTAGTTTCTGAAATGTCATGGTAATCGGTTTTTTGTAATTATGGTTAATTATCTTCATATTTATTTTCTCGTGATCAAACCTCACATGTTACAAACTTCATGATTATCTGATAACATCCTGAACAATCAAGCTTAGACGCCATATTGTAAATGAACTGAAGTGTGGTGTTTACCTGACTGATAGACAAACAAACTCCATGATTATCTAATAACATTCTGAACAATTAAGCTTAGCCGCCATATTGTAAATGAACTGAAGTGTGGTGTTTACTTGACCGATAGACAAACAAACTCCATGATTATCTGATAACATCCTGAACAATCAAGCTTAGACGCCATATTGTAAATGCACTGACGTGTGGTGTTTACTTAACTGATAGACAAGCAAACTTCATGATTATCTGATAACATCCTGAACAATCAAGCTTAGACGCCATATTGTAAATTCACTGAGGTGTGGTGTTTACTTAACTGATAGACAAGCAAACTTCATGATTATCTGATAACATCCTGAACAATCAAGCTTAGACGCCATATTGTAAATGCACTGACGTGTGGTGTTTACTTGACCGATAGACAAACAAACTCCATGGATGCATCATAATCATCACTACTCATAGTTGGTGTTTCTTTTTATGGACTTCTCATTTGGTGATTCAGATCATCAGTTAAATGTTGACTGTTAATGGACCTTTCCAGCTTATCCATCAATTGTATAACGTCATAATCAACTATGTGAGGTGTAGGATGACGTCATAACTAATGACGTCATGAATGACGTAGCTGAGTTCGTCACTAACGCTTAAATTGATAACGGACTAAGTTGTTGTGCGAATTGTATGTCTACTATCTAATAAACATGCTGTTGATTATGTTGAAACTCATTTTACTGGGCGCTGTTGCTTCCATAGACAGAAACAGCAGCCAAACAAATGAGTTTCAAAATATTCAACAGCTTACTTGTATAATTTTCTGGAAATTGATAGTCAGGGAGTTCAGTAATCGATCGATCCCAATATGGGCGAAGTGTGGGTGGAGCTTAGCTAGAGATGGGCGGAGCATAGCTAAAACTGGATTCCTCCATTCTGCTTCTATAATCTTTCTGTCACGGCCTGTAATTAAAATGTTCATTTTGAGTGTAAAATGGTTTCTGTTCGGAAGCACCCCGCAGCTTCCCCACAATACCACTACCATAGGTTAAGACAGTGTTGAGGCTTACAAAAACGCTACTATATACTGATCAGGAGTTTAATAACATAATTGAATGCAGTCAAGACGTTAAGCTTTACAGGATACATCATACAATTTTTAACTTGAGCACTTCAATTGATTAATTATAGCTTGGTCATAATCAACCACGTCACATGGATGCTGACGTCATAATCAATTACGTCATGACTGACGCGATTTAGTCCGTCATAAACAAGTTCTACGAATTGTATGTCTTTACTATTTATCATAGGTAGCAACCGCGCCCAGTCTAAATTAGTTTCAAACTATTCAACAGCTTACCTGTGTTAGTTTTCTGGAAATTTCGATTCAGAGAGTGCAGCAAAGGGTGGGCGGAGCTTAGCTGGAGATGGGCGGGGCATAGCTAAAACTGGATTCCTCCATTGACCTTTGTAATATGAATTTATTAACATTGATTAATCTCGTACCACTCGGCTTCCTATAGCAACTGCAAACTACATACGCGATTTTATTAAACAGAAACCATCCTGACTGATCTGATCTAGTTAACATGGCCACTTGCACCACTTGGGCTTGGAACATCGATATCCTTCCGTTTATAAGCTTAGCAACAGTTTTTGTAGTAGCAAATCGATAAACTAAATCCGGTGTCATCGAGAAGACGAGAACGTCACCATAGTTCGAACTGTGTATATGTTTCGTCACCCTTTTCTTAATAGGCGTATTTTCCAGCGGGGCAAAAAGAATTTGTCGTAAAAATTATTATTTATTATTAGGGTGTCCGAATTTCCGCATAAGGAAGACATTTGATCAATCAACAAACAGTTGAAGACAAACCCATTCACTAAATATTCCTTTCCCCTTTTTGATCATGTACACCTTGATAAAAGTTGGGTTTTTTAAAATGAGACGAGCTTGTAATGCAAATATTTCTCAATTACAGCCACAAGTACAGCCTCTACAGCATTTTGCTTAGCAGTTGATATTCGTCATATTCGATAATGTAACGGTGGTTTAGAAAGTGGTTCCACTCCCAGAAGTTTCGAACCATGAATGGAAAGAACCAACAGTCTTTCTGAAATGGCGGAAGGCCGGCAGTTGATATTATAGGAACGTGCATCCAAATATTCCCCTCCTTTCCTTTCGATTTTCAGGAATTATAATAAAACGTTCGGATTAGGGCATGACATAAAATGTTAGATTATTGAAAATTATTATATACTTTCAAAGATTAAGATTTATAACTACATGACTTAAGAGTGAGACTTGAATTTCTTTACCTACGTCATAATGGACCTTTCTTTCCACTTTCTACATCCATTAGTGACGTGTAGGATGACGCCATGATTAAGATTAATTATGGCATGAATGACTCGATTTAGTTCGTCTTTAACTTTAATAGTTCGACACGTTGTATGAATTGTATGTCTTTTACCATTTATTAAACATTCTGTTGAATATTTTGAAACTAATTTGACTGGGCGCTGTTGCTGTCATAGGCACTCAGTCAAATTATTTTCAAAATATTCAACAGCTTACCTGTATAGTTTTCTGGAAATTGATAGTCAGGGAGCTCAGGGATCGATCGATCCCAACACGAGCTAGTGTGTGTGTGGAGCTTAACTGGAGATGGGCGGGGCTTAGCAAAAACTGAAAAGGTCCATTATAAATATTCAAGCATTTTGATATTGAGACACCATTATGAGCAGTTTCTTACAACCACTGGAAATGGAAAAGAAAGTATTAGTATGCGAGCTGGCAAGTCTGCAGAATAGCAGCTTATGTGTTTCCTAGTAATTTACTAATTACCACAGTTCAAAATGCAAATGTTAGGTATCAATATTCCCCTTCATAGTTAGAGTGAAACTGTTTGCTCATCCGTAATAGAATACATCAATAACCATTTGTAAGTAAAGCCACATACACATTTACAAGTCCGTGATTTAAACGCAACTAACTAGGGCCACTACAACATTGACAATCAAATATTTAAAGTGCCACTTTGGAGCAGCATACTTTAAATTATTAATCAAATCTAAAATAATAACCGTGTCTAAAGCTCCACCCACACCACGCTCATGTTGGTATCGATCGATCCCTGAGCTCACTGACTATCAATTTACCAGAAAACTATGCAGGTAAGCTGTTGAATATTTTGAAACGAATTCGACCCGGAATCGGGCTTTTAGTTCAAGCGACATTTTGTCCAGAGTTGCAAAATGCTAAATCAGTATCCTTGATCGATTCTTTCATTCTTCCACCAAGCATTTCTGCTTTCTGCCAGAGCAAGCTATATCTTTCTTCTTCTCGGCAGTCTTGTAGACTCTTACTTGTCAGGGAAGAATTTCGCCTGGCTAAAATACTATCCATATTTTACCTTACAGATAATTAGAGAGACTGCTTGCTGGTTTCTGACAACATGACTCTCAAAACACACAAGACAAGTACAAATTTAAATTCACAAATGGCCACCAACAGAGCCGTTAGTGTATGTCTTTGCATTTTCTTCTCTGCTAAAATCAACGTAGCCTTGACGATTCTTTCTAATTCATCATGGAAGCTTTCGCTACTCCCCAGTGTTACACTTACTGATTTCAAATAGTGTACAATTGGTTTACTATCAATTGTTCTATCTTTGAAAATAGCATGACGTTTGGGATTCGCTTCTGAAAGGTTGTAATGATATTGCATGGCACCAGGAACATTTCATAAAGATTCAATCTCTGCCATTGTAATCTTGATTGACAGGTTCAGAAGATGGCCATAGCAATGCACATATATAGCGAGCATTCATTCATATGTGTGGCCATGCAGTCCTTTGTTAATGCCAGACATTTTTTCCTGCACCATTAAAACATAGGCCCACAATCTTTCTAATAGCCAAAACGGAAGTCACTGGGGGGGGGGGAGGAGGGAGTGAGGGAGGGGGGAGGGAGGGAGGGAGGGAGGGTGAGGGAGGGAGGGAGGGAGAGAGAGAGAGACTAGCAGCATATTGGGCATAAATAAATCTATTCTCTCACTCTCCCATCTTCGACATTCTAAGAAATAATGAAAAGATGTTTCTGGCGTTTGACATTCTGGCCAGTTTCTTTCTTCGCGTAAATGCTGTCGAAATAAATCATTATTCAGTTGGCTACAATTGTTTCTGAGCTTGCAATGTAAGATATTTTCGCGCCTTCCACCTGAGGAATAGTATATGGAAATTTGTTCTGAAACATTTCGGTGAGATTTTGTAAGATTGCTTTTGAAAATCGAAACAGACGGCGCTGACTTTATTGCTGTTTCTAGATTGTTCCACAATTGGATGGTACTAGGTAGAAAAGATTTTTTAAACACTTCAAGGCGATGCCTTGGTGGCATAAAATTCTCTAAATTTCGCAGATTATATCTTGAAGCATTACCCACCCGTTCAGGAATTAAATCACGTATATAGTCAGGGCACTCTGGTGATGCTATAAAGTTGTACGTGTAGTTACAGTTGAAATATCCATAGTGAAAATGGAGGAATCCAGTTTCTCAGGCAATCATATGACATCATAATCAAATACGTCACATGTAGGCTGACGTCATAATCAATCACGTCATGAATGGCGTGTCTAAGTACGTCAGGAAGGCTTGCTTGATGATGGACTACGCGTTGTTGTACGAATTGTGAGTCTTTTCTATTTAACAAACATATTCTGTTTAATATTTTGAAACTAATGTGACTCAAGCAACAGCACTAAGTCAAATTAGTTTCACAATATTCAACAGCTTACCTGTATAGTTTTCTGGAAATTGAGATTCAGAGAATGCATGGATCGATTAATCCCATCACGGGCAAAGCGTACGTATTAGCTAGAGTTTGGAGGGCATAGCTAAAACTGGGTTCATACATTCCTATACATGTCATGGCTATCTCAAAAACCATTCGATCCAATTTAAACTTAATACCAAATCAAGTTAAAATAGGACTTAGAAATGAACCAAGTTAATATTGATCTGACCAAACAACATTTTTGGCAGCCATTTTGAGTTAATATTAGAATATTCGGCCCGAACACTAGTAGAAAGTGGACGGAGCTTAGCTAGAAATGGGCGGGGCCATAGCTAGAAGGGGATCCCTCTATTCCCTTCGCCAATATTGTTATTCTATTGTATGCCGACGATACAATGCTTAAGGCACACTCTCCTAAAGAACTGCAAAATGCATTACATACAGTAAACGATTATTGCCTAACCTGGAAACCTTACGTAAATGTAACAAATACTAATATTCTCGAGAGGTAAAATAAAAAAACTACCACAATTTAAACTGGGCAACGATGAGGTGGAGATCGTCTACGACTAGGCCCTTATGTATATGTGGGCGTTAAATTGTTATATAATGGCACGTTCACCAGAGTTCTACTGGCTAAGATAAAGCCAGCAGAGCCATGTTTTCACTACTCACAAGAGCTAAAAAGCCTTTCATCTGCCTAATGATCTACAGCTAGAGCTCTTTGACACCATGCTTATTCCTATTCTTCTCTAGATATAGGTGTGAAATATGGGGTTTTGAAAATATTAACCTTGTCGAAAAACTTCATAAGTGGTTTTGTCAAATTCTATTGAGTGTGAAAAATACTACCCATACAGCGATGGTATATGGTATATTGCCAGTATCCTCTACATATAGCGATAGACAAAAGAATGGTAGGGGAGACCGGGGCACAATGTGACAGGGGGCACAGTGTGACATTGACCTTTGCTGACCCCATAATTGACCAATCACAATGATGTTTACAACACATCATAGATACATTTCCCAGCGTTCGTCACGTTGTTTATATCTTGTTTGAAGAAGTCGTTATTCCTTGATAGTGTGGAAAATCCGTTTTTTGATACTGTAAGTAACTTTTTTGTATTCCGAATAATTTGTTTTTCATCCCAGTAAGCCTCGTCGCAATATTAATTCCATATAACTGTTGAACGCTATAAACATCACTACGTATCATGCAGTAAACACGTGCTTGTGTCTCGCTTAATTTTACGACGTCATCAATTCATCTCGGAAATGTAGGTCAGCGGCACAGCGTGACGGGGCACTATGTTACATGTCACATTGTGCCCCGAATCAAAACAAATATTAATTTGCCAAAACTATCGAGGTGTAGCAAACAATAATATATTAATTGTGCATAAAATACGTAGTATAAAATTTTAAGTTATTACTAGTCAAACCTGTCCATTGCGACCACCCTCCTTTGGAGCAAAAAGATTGTGGTTCTTTAAAATGAATGGTCAAAAGACCACCTGTTATAACTAACCACAATCTTTTATCGCAACGGTTACTTAACCTTAAAACGTTGTTGTGTAAAGCAACAAACTATTTCTAACATTTCAACATTTCATAGATTCACATGATGGCGGCGGTGGCAGCAGCAGCAGCAGCAGCACGCAACAGCACGCAGCAGCAGGCAGCAGCAGCAGTACGCAGCAGCAGCAGCAGGCAGCAAGCAGCAGCAGCAGCAGCAGTGCCTTGCAAGTGTTCAAATGTTATACGGTACTATGTTTGATAGATTGTATCCCACTTTTATTAATTTTAGATAATGGTGCGTAACAGAAAAAGGAAGACTGATCCTGTGACTGCAACTGCTGATGTAATGAAGGAAGCCGCCGAGACAGTCGTCAATCAAGGAAAATCTATTAGATCTGTAGCAAAGGAATTCGATGTAAACCGACAAACTCTGTTTCGCTATGTGAAAAAGATCAGAGATGCAAGAGATCTGTCCAAGTTAGTTTTACACCCAACTATAAGTGTAGATCTGTGTTTAGTCACGAGGAAGAGAGTACTTTAGTAAGCTATGTTTTGCAATGTTCCAAAATCTGCTATGGGTTGGCACCAACTGAACTGAGGAAATTAGCATACCAGTTAGCAGTCAAGCATGAAAAAGATTGTCCAGAATCTTGGCAGAAGAGAAAGCTTGCCGGAGAAGATTGGCTTAGTGGCTTTGTTAAACGACATCCTGGCATCTCTATTAGAAAACCAGAGGCTACTAGCTTATCGAGGGCTACA
The DNA here is from genome assembly GCA_034401795.1 of Chaetoderma sp. LZ-2023a. Taxonomy (NCBI): domain Eukaryota; kingdom Metazoa; phylum Mollusca; class Caudofoveata; order Chaetodermatida; family Chaetodermatidae; genus Chaetoderma; species Chaetoderma sp. LZ-2023a. The sequence goes on from CM067372.1 coordinate 43,380,369, forward strand.
AGTTTTAACAGAACAAACGTGGCTGAGTTTTTCGATAAACTAAAAACTGTTATGGAGAAGTACAAATTTGGCCCAGAATCTATATATAATTTAGATGAAACTGGCGTTACGACCGTGCAAAATCCAGTCAAAGTTATCGCAGCTAAAGGCGTGAAGCAAGTCTCTCAGATGACATCAGGTGAAAGAGGAACATTGGGTACGCTCTGCTGCACCATTAATGCTGTCGGGAACACTATTCCGCCTATGATGATTTTTCCTAGGGTTAATTTCAAGGACTATATGATAAAAGGTGCACCAGTAGGAGCAATTGGTGTGGCGTACCAGAGTGGATGGATGACATCTGATAATTTCGAGGTGTACATGCAACATATCGTTGGACATGTTAAACCATTCCGAGATAAACCAATCCTTTTATTATTGGACAATCATGAAAGCCATTTAAGTATTAGAACCATTGATATTGCTAAGGAAAATGGAATTGTAATGTTAACCTTACCACCCCACTGCAGCCATAAGCTGCAACCTCTAGACAGAAGTGTGTACGGCCCTTTTAAACGTCAATACAACTCAAATTGTAATAACTGGATGATCAATAACCCAGGTAAGGCGATGACCATTTACGATATTGCAGGAGTTGTTGGACATGCATATCCACGCGCATTCACACCTTCAAACATTCAATCTGGCTTCCGTGTTTCGGGTATATTCACCGATGATGACTTCTTGGGCTCATTTGTTACTGACCGACCTGCTCCCAGTGCTTCGATTTTGAAATCAGAACCTGGTACAAGTTCGATAACTACAACTCCATCACTTGTCTCTACCAACACAGGTACTGAACCTCCGCTACCAGCAGATGACAATATAATCAACGAAGCTCTATCAACTCTGACAGCCACACACATGACATGTACAGTTGGTGAAACAAGTACAACAAAGGAAACAAGTACGGCTGTTAATATAGTTCCACCATCTACAGCAGCGCCGATAACTACAACTTCACCAGTTGCCTCTGCCAGCACATGTGCTGAACCTCCGTTACCAGCAGATGACAATATAATCAACGAAGATCTATCAACTCTGACAACCACATGTGTAGTTGGCGAAACAAGTAGGCCTACAACAAGTACAACAGCACTTGTACACCCAACAGCAACTCCGCATCCTATCGCACAAAATACTTCTAAACCAAGCACGTTTTCACCAGAAAGCATTCGTCCTTATCCGAAAGCTGGAGTAAGAACAACAGGTCGGGGCAAGAAAAGAAGATATTCTGTTGTTTTAACCGAAACACCAGAGAAACAAAAGCTCGAAGAAGAGCAGAAACAGCTGGATGCGAAAAAGAATAAGTCAAAGAGAGATAAAGCAGAATTACAGCCCAAAATGAAAAGCCAGAAAGGCAAGGGTAAAGCAGAGAAAAACGGTAAAAGGAAGTTAACTTTTCAAGAGAGAAGTGATGAAGAAGAGGAAGGGTTTTGCCTGATATGCTGCGAGAATTATGAGGATAGTCGTCCCGGCGAAAACTGGGTGCAGTGTCCAGAATGTGAGAAATGGGCCCATGAAGAATGCACTTGTAAAGATACGCGTTACTTTGTATGTGACAATTGCGATTCTGACTAAATTTGAATGCGTAGTTTGCATGAGAAAACATTTAATCCGTTGACTTTTTCAGTTTTTCCTTTGCCCTTTTGAATTTATAAAACAATTAAAATAGTGTTTTTTGTCATTATGTGATCAACGGCATAGTGAATAATAGTATTCAATTATACATCAAACAAAATGACTAATAGAGTTAACATATTCTATCATAATACTGGAAGTTTGTGATTTGTCACATTGTACCCCCAGCCTATGTCACACAGTACCCCCAGGCCGGGGCACTATGTGACACAAAAAATTAATTACTTATCCATCTGTAACACATTAAGTTGAAGGACTATTATCCAATTTCCTGTGTCAAATCATAAGGTACATAGATGCACTGTGTTGTGCTATAGGAGCCATCCTTGCAATCTATCTAAATGAAAGTTATTTGCAAAACTAATTTTTCTGTCACATTGTGCCCCGGTCTCCCCTACTATTTTGGGCAAAATTAATAACAGGCAGGGAACCCAAAATTTCATATAAACTGTATAGATTGCTACATAATATTTTATCAAATAACACATATCAGTGGCCAAGGATGCTGCATATTAAAAGTGTTAGATAATACCGGCCTGTCGATGTTATGAACAAATCAAGACCCGCGTCATACAGACTGGCTGAAATCAGCTTTAAATCAACAGCTCTCTGATCATGCAAGAGTGGCGAGCGGAAATCTTCAATAGCAAATTATGCATCACATATAGGATGCTCAAAGAAGATTTAAAACTAAAAAAATATCTAATCTCTCTCCCAGAAAAACTATCAAAAATATCAAAATATGTATCGTTCACAGACATGCATATTTATGCAATCTATGTGACCTAAACGTCCTACTGGGCGACGAATTACACTATATATTTGAATGTCCTAAAATAAATGCAAAGAGAAGAATGTATCTTCCTAAATGTTATACAGTTCGCCCAAATACACATAAAATGTATAAACTTTCCAAAACCGCAAAACAATAATAGCTATCTGTAAATATATTGACATCATTATGAATACGAAGAAACGACGGCCTTATCCCGGCGCGTGAATCTTGCAGATCCAGCCGTACAAATTTATGCACATCTCAGCGAGTGGCGGTGATAGTAGTAGCAATAGTAACTATACAGTACGTCATACTACTCGTCGTCGTCATCATCCGTTTACGACCACTACTATCATTACTATTATTTATATAAGCGTTATATAAATAATAGTAATGATAGTAGTGGTCGTAAACTGATGATGATGATGATGATATATATGTTTTATAAGCTTCTGAAGACGTTACCGAATAAACTAAATTTGAAACTTGAATAGCAGCGACGTAGCCAGTGGAGATGGGTAGGTGGGTGGGTGGGTGGGTGGGTGGGTGGGTGGGTGGGTGGGTGGGTGGGGGTTGGGTGGGTGAGGGTTGGGTGGGGGGGGGGGGAGCACCTGGGACACGTAAATGTGGTGCAAGGGAAACAAAGTCAATTCTCGATTCTCGTAAATAGCCAGTGGGGATGGGTAGGTGGGCGGGGTGGGGGGAGTGGGGGCACCAGGGACACGTAAATGGGGTGCAAGGGAAATAAATCAATTCTCGATTCACGTAATTGATGAATAGCACATAAATTATTCAATCAAAATGCTTCAACTGATAGATCTACGTATAGATCATACATTTAGGACCACTTGCGGTAAACTGCTGTTTTCCTACGCAACACGCTAATAGTGTGCAGCAACCTAGTTTTCAAACTAAACACCAGTTCGCACACTCCGAAACTACAAGCTGGCAATCGGCAACATAACGGTTCAATATGTTGGCAAACTGAGCACATTGCAAATGAAAGCGCCATGATACAAAACCAAGACTTACTTCGGTGTATTACTAACATACTATTAGCACTTACCCCTGCAACAATTCAATTCAAGTCAATTTATTTACGCCAAGACTTTTACAAGTATGTGGGTGGGTCCACAGTAATGTAACACATTTAAGCGAATTCAGACGTGATGTTTGTGGTTTGCGATATTCGAGTAATTTTTATCAGCTGGTATGCGTATGTTGGGAAAATCCCAGACTGGTATGATTGGTTGATAGAGTGAGTGAGGCGGGCCTTGATTCTTTCTGGTAAAGTGCACGTTGATCAGTAGAATGTGGAACGCATTGGAAAACTTCCAGATATGCGTCTATTTAATGCGAGTATCCGACCCGCCAATCAAGTATCTGACGTCATAATCAAAATACGTCACTTCTTACCTGACGTCATAACCAACTAGATGATACTAATCAAATGATCTCCGCAATGGCAGCCATGTTAGTGGGATGACATAATCCCACTGGTTTCCATAGACGCATGCATGTACGCGCTGACTAGAGGATAGGCCTAATGATTACGAATAAAAACTATAACTAATGATAAACGGGCCTCCCCATGAAGTATCGTCAAGATACTCCAAACAAAAGTAGTTATGGAACAAAACCCCAATATTTCCACAGATGGACGACAAGCTAGATGGATGGATGGATGGACGGATGGATTGGCGGACGGACTGACCCACAAAATAACGCGCATTTCCCTACTACCATAGGCAACCATCCCATGAAGTTTTGTCAGGATACTCCGAGAAATATTAAAGTTATCGAACGAGAACCTGTGTGTGCATAACGGAGGCCGGACAGAAGCGAAACACCACCACCCACAACCCCCCCCCCCCCCCCACCCCCACCTTTGGAAATCTTTACAAGGTATACGGGGACATTTCTATATCTCAGTAATCTGTTGACAGTGAGTGTATATTATACAATTATTTATACGAGTCTTATATAATAAAGTATGCACGTGAGAGTAATTATCCAAATATCAGAGATAATTTATGGTTAATAATTATTCATATACATACATCTTACCTAATTCATGACGTCATTCACATATACACATACATATACACGCACGTACGCACGCGCGCACGCACGCACGCACGCACGCACGCACGCACGCACGCACGCACGCACGCACGCACGCACGCACGCACGCACGCACGCACGCACAACTAAGGAAAAGTACTGCGCTATTTAACAGGAGAACCCGGTTCATGCCTGAGCCGTGCACTGTCTCGCCGTCGTTGGACACATGGGCAATCTCAATCGCTCCTTTCCTCTCTCCACCCAAGAGTATAAATGGGTACCAGTGTAAAATCTGGGGAAGTAACGTTGCTTGACTTAGAGGGCCTCGCAATTACTCAAAATACCTTTCTCTATGCATATGTAGCAATTTTATTCAAAGCATTCATAATATTAAAAATTTAAACAAAAACAAAAATAATTAAAAAAGAACAAATAGAAAATAAAATTTGTACCCACGGTTTTTGGCCTATAAAGGTGAATCCTTCAAAAGGCGATTCTACCCATCATAAAGAAGCGACCGGCGACGTTTCATTAAATACATATTAAGCGATTCTGTATGATATGCTGTTTACGAGAATATTGACCAAAATCGTGAGTTTCTGCATTAAAAAGCCAATTTTCACCCAAAATCTTGGACCTTTAAAATTATCTTAAGCGTGTCTGTATGATATGCTGTTTATGAGATATTGTGGAGGGGCAGACAGAGGGACGGACGGACGCAGTGACTGTTATATGGCTTTCTCACATTCCCGTGCCCTAATAAACTTGAGACAAATCAGACAATATGACACGCTCTCAAAGCTATTCCGAGCCAACTTAATCAAAGTTGGTAGGTGGTTTCTTTATGATGGCGAGATATGACGTTTGGCGGATTAACCTTTAGGCCTATAGGTCCAAGACTTTGGGTGAAAAGGGCTTTTTAATGCAAAAACGAATTTTGTTAATGTTTTCTTAAACAACATACCATACAAAATTACCGGAAATAATGAAATTAAACTTGGCAGGTGGCTTCTTTATGATGGGTAGGTGTACCTTTTGAAGGAATCACCTTTATAGGTCCAAGATTTTGGTTGAAAATTGGCTTTTTAATGCAAAAATTAAACAAACATATGAAAGTAAGAATTACGAGTGGAATTAACTGGCGCGCGTCTCGAGACCCATGTCGTTGTTGAACACAAGTATATCAATGTGCATTGGTAGTGTTATTAGAAATAAATGGCCCTAGCTGATGAGGAACTGTAAACATGTTTACATTAATTAATATATAACACGCAACATTGGTTAATCAGGCGGCCATAGCTGTTCCCATAGACCAATGGGACAATGGTCCTTATCGCTATTGACCAATGAGGCAACCCTGCAAACAATGCTATGTTGGCCCAACGTTGGGCCAACGTATGTTTATTCGTTGGCCCAACATAGTTTTGCTAGTTGGGATTACGTTGCCCCAACGTATCGTAGTTTTCCCACGTAAAAACAACGTTGGGCCAACGTAACTAACTCATCATCAAGCAGGAAACGTAAATACAACGTTGCCCCAACGTAACTAATTTTCTATTAATCATACACACGCAAGGCCAACGTTGGGCCAACGAAACCACACGTTGGGCCAACGTATGGTCAACGAGCAAAACTACTTTGCGTGAACGAATAAAACTGACGTTAACCCAACGAAACAATGTTTGCTGTGAATCATTGTTACTACTAATGACCAACAATGCAAATGTATTCAACCAATGGGACACGTAAATGGGACAATGATAACTGATGCCCAATGAGGCAGGTGTTACAGACATAATTGGTCAATGGAGAAAGCCTCCGTGGTCAATGTGGCAAGGGTAACTGATGCCATGAACAAATGACCCAAGGGTTCTTGGCATTATTGGCAAATGAGACAATCATCCCGGACCCTAAAAACAAACAAATCAAGTGTCATTTACACGACTGACCAGCAGGACCAGCAGCGACTGTCAATGAGGAAAACGTAACTGATGTCAATGATCAATGGGTCAAGGGTTCCTGGAAAACGAATGTCCAGGAAATATGAAAATATGTGTCGGAAAAACAAAGTCTGTGTGTTTCTGACATTATTGACGACCAGAGAAAGCTGTATTGGCTCATGGGGCATGGATAACAAATGCCATTTACAAAAGGGGCAATGGTTACATACACAGCCTTGGAGAGGAAATGCAAGAATATTGGCGTCCTTGATATTAGTGATCAACGGAAAAAGTACCATTATCAGTGGGGCAGCCATCCCTGGCACTGCTGTCAAATGGTTCAAGTCTATCAACATATGCCATTTACCAATGGGCAATGGTCAAAATATGAAATCGAGATGATGAAATGTAATAATCTTGGCATCTTTGACATTATTGCCCAACGGGAAAAGTACCATTGATCAATGGAGCAGCCAACCGAAACGACTATTGACACAGTAGATGACATTTACCAACGGTACAATTGTCCCAGTAAAAAAATTGGATGAGAAAATGCAAGAATATTGGTGTCCTCGACATTATTGACAAACAGCTATCAAATGTTTCAAGTGTACCAAAAGATGCTATTTACCAATGGAGCAACGGTAACGAGCAAAGATTTGAGTGGGAAATATTGGTGTCCTCCACGCTATTGACCATTGGGAAAAATAGCATTGGCCAATGAGGCAGCCATCCATGACACTATTGGCAAATGATTAAAGTGTACTATGGCCGCCATGTTTTATTGACGTAATTACGTATCAACTTTCCATGGACAAATTTTAATAGCCCTTATAGTCCCTAATTATATCTCTCAAATGTCATCCTGGTGAGTTTAGTGGTACTGCAGGGGTCGTTTTCGGGAAAATGAGATCAGTAGTGATGTGGGAAGATGTGTGCTATTGTTCTCCTGTCAAAAATGATTAATGGTGTTTTTTATGCAAATGAGATGACGTCACTCAATTAATGTGTGAATATGTGTGCTATTGTTCTCGTTTTGACCAATGAGAATGTTGTATTTAGTGTGTGCTATTGTTTTGAGGTGTGCCGCTGTGTACTATTGTTCTTCTGTCAATTTTGACATGGTGTTATTATGGTGTGATATTCTTGTTTTAAATGATTAATTGTTTTTTAACACTCACCTGGTGTGGTGCTATGGGTGGGGGCGGGGCCCGCCTTAAATCCCGCCTGGTGCCTGGGTGGGGGTGGAGGGCGTCTCCCACTCATGCAACCATTGTCAGAGCGAAGTACAGCGTAACATGGGCAATATATAGGTATACTTAGCGATATTGTATGTACAATATTATATTAATAATCATCATTTATCTATCGTATTTAAGGAAATATATATCTTTAAAGATAGGTGGTAATGGTTAGATTTTCAAAAAATGTTTCAAAAACTTTGGGGGTTAATCCAAGACGTGTCCAGACATGTTGTCACAATTTTGTACAGGCGGCCGCACATTTATATATGTGGCAGCATGTGTATGTACATACTCGGACACACACACGCACACACGCACGCACGCACGCGCACAACAAAATGCTTGCATACGTGTGAGGCAGCACACGGCCGCATGTGGCCGCATGTGCGGATTTTCTGCCACTAATGTACAGGTGAAGTTCAGAGTTACTTGGGCGATATATAAACGTACTTAATGATGTTGTATTATAATCTTATATAGATAATGAGCATTTATCTATCATATTTAAGGAGTGGTCTTTAAAGATAGTAGGGGTTAAAGGTTGAAACATGCGGCAGCAATTTTATACAGGTGGCCGCGCATTTATACATGCATGCGGATTTGCAGCCGCATGTGCAGATTTGAGGCCGCATGTGCAGATTTGCGGCCGCAGTACATATAATCTTATAAAATGGTTCAAATTCAATCCTTTTTCTCACTCCAGTTTAAACATCCCAAAGTGGTTGGATGCGTATTTTAACTGCAGAGTAGGCTTAGGCAGTCAGAAGATTGCTTTGCAGACCCTTGACTTGTAACTTGAATGCTTGCTAGATTTATCCTATAATAAATATGCCAAGACGTAAATGTTTTGAATGTGATTCAACTTTTGATAGGTCAAATGACCTGAAGCAGCATAAGATCCGATTCCATAACAATGAAGATAGCGAAAATCTAGACAGTGAAGATGAAGAAATGACAGAGATGAAGAGTGAAGATGATGAGCCAATAGAGTCAGAGAGTGAAGAGGATGATGACTCAACAGAGTCGCAGAGTGAAGATGAAGGTGAAGATGAAAAAGAAGTCATAGGCAATCAGGAACTATTCGCCATATTCCAAAATATTAAGCAGGTCTTAGACGCTGAACAATCAGGTTTAGAAGATGAGGATAGTGAAGTGAACACAGCCCCAAATGGTGTAGGCAATGTATCTATTTCCGTATATGCTGCTGCTTTTGTTACAAAGTGTAAAGCCATTATGTTCCAGTGGAGAGGATTACAGAACTCTACGCTCATTAAAATAATTCATCGGAGATTTTATCACCGAGGGGTACGCATACGATGAAGCATTCTTCTCAGATTTTCGTAAAAGAGAGTTTCTGATCATTAAGTACATAAGGAACAATTCAGATGCTGTCGTTGACGATGATGATGATGATTCCGGTGGTGATGATGATGGATCTGATGCATAACAATCAGCATACCCATCGATACATGGATCTCCAGATCATTGACTATTTGTTTATGCTAGTAACAGAAACAATATGTTTTATGCGATATAATATTTTCTTCAATGTAACAATATGGATACAAATAAAACATTGGTTTTTTGTATGCGTGTTGGTCTGATGATTGTAGCTATATATCCAGCCGGATCCCCCACATACCTCGATATACAAATCGGAATGGGTGGTGTTGATGTTGGTGGTGGTGGAGGGGATTGGAGGGGTGGGTGGGTGGTGGTGGATGGTGTTGGTAGTGGGGTTAATGCTTGGTGGTGGGTGTTGGTGCTGGTCGTGGTATAGGGGCTGGTGGTGATGGTGGTGGTGGTGGTGGTGGTAGTAGGTGGTGAGTGGTTGCGGCCACAATGTCTAGACAATGGATAGTCGGCTATATTATTTTTGTAGTCGTGCCTCATTGACTGGGAACTCACAAATCGGAGTGGGTGATGTTGATGTTGATGGTGGCAGAGGGGATTGGCTATTGGTGGTTGGTGGAAGTAGGGGGTGGTGGTGGTGGTGGTGGTGGTGGTGGTGGATAGTGTTGGTGGTGGGGCGGGGTGGGGTTAATGTTTGGTGGTGGGTGTTGGTGGTGGTGGTAGTGTAGGGGGTGGTGGTGGTGGTGATGGTGGTGGTGGTGGTGGTGGTGGGTGTTGGTAGTGGGTGGTGAATGGTTGCGGCCACAATGTCTAGACAATGGATAGCGGGCTATATTATTTTTGTAGTCAGGCCTCATTGACTAGGCACTCATACGACCCATATGCCATTTTTTCCACACCCCACGCTCTCACAAATTCCGCCCACAATGTCTAGACAAATGGATAGCCGGCAGAGCCAGTCTTCCAATGAAAAAAATTTCAAAAATAGTCTTCTCTTGCTCTGCAAATGGACATTTTCTATGAAAATTGAAATTTTCCTGAAGAAATTTAAGTGTTAAATGGTAAGAGATCACACCAGTCTATATCGAGCACGTAATGGTGACCCATGCGGTGATCGCTTAGGGCAGGTTTGACTGAATTAATTAGTGAAAAACATGATTATATCTATCACTGCTGTGTAGCCCAGAAGGATACTATTTATATGGATAAGTAGTATATCCGGAGTCAAAATGATACCACCTCACAATGATACCACCTCAAGCCCATAAGACTCGGCGTAGATAAATAAATGAGGCAAAAGTTATCTACGTTGCGGCCCGTCCTTAAGGAAATGTTTCGAACAAAAAAGTTATCTACGTCACGACCCGTCCCGGTAGAAATGTTTTCGAACAAAAAGTTATCTACGTCGCGGCCCTCTCTACACAAGGCAGGCCCCTACTGGGCGCCGATCGGCAATCCGTGGCCCCCACAGCTATCTCAAGCCCTGGGGCAGCCGATCGGTGATCCGTGGCCCCCACAGCTATCTACGTCCCGGTAGAAATGTTTTTCGAGCAAAAAGTTATCTACGTCGCCGGGCGTTCGGGTAGATGCAGAATTTGATCTCATTCCCGTGGCTGCGAATGGTGCGAATTTCCATTTAGAGATAAGCAACCACAGTGATATACCAGCTGATCACCTTGGTCTGAACGTCCATTTAGAGACAAGCATACTCAGCGGTATACGAGCTGATCAAGCACGCATTACAGGGTCTGAACGTCCATTTAGAGACAAGCATACTCAGTGGTATACGAGCTGATCAAGCACACATAAAAGGTCTGAACGTCCATTTAGAGACAAGCATACTCAGTGGTATAGCTTGTGATCAAGCACGCAGTACAGGGTCTGAACGTCCATTTAGAGACAAGCATACTCAGTGGTATAGCTTGTGATCAAGCATGCATTATATGGTATGAATGTCCATTTAGAGACAAGCATACTCAGTGGTATATAGACACCATGATTACTGTTGCACAGCTTCGCGCTATGGCAAGGCAATTCGGCCTTAGAGGCTACTCTAAGGCCAAGAAAGCCGACCTGCTCCAGATGATTGGACAGGCCCGTGCCGAGGAATTCATTGCTCGACTGAGACGATCAGAGAAGACGGGACAGTTTCCAGCGACCACCAGAGATGATCCTGAGAACTTCCACAAGAAAGCACAGTGGCGGCATGAGCTTCATCAGTTGGATGAGGAGGTGATGGCTAGTTTACGAGCCAAAGCTGTAGCGACGCGGATGGCAGACCATCCAATGGAGCACCTACCTGCCCTACGCAGGATCACTAAGTGAGTGATGGGGAGGTCTGAACCCTTAGCCCGGAGCATGAGGCGAGAGGGTGAGCAGATTCTCAATGAGCGTCTGGGTGAGATGGAAGGTGAGGAGAGAGGAAGATGGACAGTATGCTGGACGTTCTTCCAAGGCCTCAATGGAGACATTACAGGACAGATCATGGGTAAGATCCAGCAGACTGTCCAGAACGCCTTCTACCTCCGATATACCCACACCTATCGCATCAGACACATCGAGGACGGTAGGGTGATGCTCTTCCACAAGAACGGCCCAGGGAGTCTGTGGCTGAACATGATAGGAGCAGCTCAGGACTGGGTGGCAGCAAGAGAGCAAGCCCGACTCGACCCCGACAACATTGATCGACCCAACACCAAGTGGGCTTTCGTCCGATCAATCAATGTTGAGGTCAAGGCTGTCATCGACCGCCAACCTTTGCTTGGGACAGGACCACTCCCAGACTGGCTACGACAGAAGAAGAGTATGGTGGCACATGACACCTACAATGATAACATGTGTCTCGGGAGATGTCTAGCAGTGTATCAGGGGGCGAGACCTGATAGAAGTACTGCTCCTGCAAGAGAGCTCGCTAGACAGTTCTACAGCGCCCGCGCACCTATGCCTGATGTTCCAAAAACCTCTATGGATCAGCTGGACAAGGTAGAGTTCCTCGCGAAGATCGGGATTCGCGTGTATGAACCAACTGAAGAGGGCACCTGGCACCTGATCAGGCAAGCGGCCCACTAGCGTGACACTATGACCATCGGAGTGTATGACCACCATGCCTTCTATATCAAGAACATCTCCAAGCTGGCCCACACACTAGTCTGCAGTCACTGTCAGCAGAGGTTCACAAAGGCCCTGAATCTTCAGCGTCATGCTGAACGTTGTACAGGCGGCAAAACAACCATAGAGTGCCCTGGGGAGAAGGTTGATGCACCACAGTCTGCGTATGAGAAAGCCTTCTATCCACCCCAACCATCCAGTTCTGCGGCTACTCGTTGGGTCGAGTATGAGTCGAGAAAAAGAGGCATACATATACACCATGTAGAGTGTGGGCACGGTGGTGAGCGTTGGATCGAGGGTGCTCCCGTAGATGGTTATGATCCGACTACCAACACCATTTACCAGTTCCATGGCTGTCACTGGCACTGGTGTCCACTACACCAGCGAGGTGAGGATGCTGAACAAAGACACCGCAAGACAGTCCTGAGAGAGGAGAAGCTGAGAGTATCTGGATGCATGCTTGTGGTGCAGTGGGAGTGCTGTATAAAACGCTGTCCAAGCGTCCCTAAACGAGTTCGGACCGTTTCATACCCGCACTTCATCATCTATGACTTTGAGGCACTCCTAGATGATGCCAAGACTCATCCTACAGAGACTCTCATGATTGAGAGTACCCACATACCTATCTCTGTGTCAGTCGGCTGCTCCTTGGAAGGCTCCACCAGGGAGCCAACTCACCTCTGCAATCCTGACCCAGAAGCTCTGATCAAGGCTTTCATGGATGAGATTACCAGGCGAGCACACAGAATCCGTAAAGATGTCAGGGCACACCTTTAGACCTTGACAAGCTCCCAAAACGACAGCAGCGACTGATTACCGAGTGGTGTGACCAAGTTCCGGTGCTAGGCTTCAACTCTGGCCACTATGACCTAAACCTGATCAAGAAGCACTTTGTGGATGAGCTGACCAACAGTACTGGCACAGTGAAAGTCGCCAAGAAAGCGAACCAGACAATGTTCCTCATCACCCCCGAGCCTAGGTTTCTCGATGTCTTGAAGTACCTTGGCCCAGGAGTCTCCTACGAGGCATGGATCAAAGCCTATGGGTGTACACAGCAGAAGAGCTGGTTCCCATATGAATGGTTCGACACACCCGAGAGTCTTAATTATCCTGGACTCCCCGACTACCCAGCATGGTGGTCTAAGCTCAAGGGTGGCTACCTCCTGAAGCGATCAGAGTGGAAACAGTGCAAACAGACATTCAGAGACCATAGAATGCGGACGTTCACCGACTGGTTGCGATACTACAATAACTTGGATGTCAGTCCATTCATCGAAGCCCTAGAGCGGATGCGGGAGTTCTACACAGAATGAGAAATAGACATCCTCAAGGATGCTGTGTCTCTCGCAGGAGTGTCTCTGCAGTACCTCCTACGTGGAACCGCTCAGCACATGCCAGATGTTAGCCTCTACTCTCCGGGCAAGGAGGCCTACGAGATGCTGAAGGACGCGGTTGTTGGAGGGCCCAGCATTGTCTTCACCAGATACCATGAGGCAGGTGTGACACGCATCCGCCAGAGTGAGCGTGTCTGCCAACATCTACTCGGCTATGACGCAAATGCTCTGTACTTGTCTACGATGGCTAAAGCGATACCATGTGGTAAGGAGACAGTATGGCAGTGGTCCGGTGCTAGCGACGTAGCACGATTTAAGAAGGATCTGCTGGCTGACCACTGGTTCAGTTTCGCTGAAGTAGACATAGAGGTTCCTAAGGCACTGTGGGCGAAGTTCGAGGAAATGCCACCTCTCTTCTACAACAGAGAGATTCCAGCTGAGGCAGTATCTGTTGAGATGCTCACATACCTAGAGAAAACAGGTAGGAAACGTCCCACAACCAGCAAACTAGTCGGCGCACTCTCAGCCAAGAGGAAGCTCTTGTATGCACCGTCACTCAAGTGGTACCTCGCCCATGGCCTGGAGATCACTGCTGTCTACCGGACAATAGACTACAAGCCACAGAGACCCTTTGAGTGGTTTGTGAACAATGTTACCGATGCTCGTCGTACAGAAGATGTTGATAAGAGCAACGCCCTCTTGGCAGATCTGTTCAAGCTACTAGGCAACAGTGCCTATGGGAAGCTCATTGAGGCTCTAGAGCGTCACAGCAACACGACCTTCATCAAGGATGAACGAGCGGTAGATAGAGCCCTCCGCAGTGCATGATTCGAGGATCTCGAGGAGGTCGGCGAGTCCTACGAGCTCCAGAGTCGCAAGGCCAAAATCACCATTCGTCGCCACCTCCAGGTGGGGATAGCCGTATACGAGCTCGTGAAGCTGAGGATGCTGGAGTTCTACTACGACTTCCTGGATCACTATGTGCCTCGTGACAGCTTCGAGTACCTCCAGATGGACACAGACTCTGCGTACATCGCAATAGCTGCCTCCAGCCTCGACGAAGTCATTCGCCCTGAGATGGGAGCAGAGTATGAGGCTCATAAGCGGGAGTGGCTAGCTTGGGACAAGTGGTCTGGAAGGACTCCGGGACTGTTCAAGCTCGAGTTTGAATGCAACCATGGTATCGCTCTCTGTTCCAAGTGCTACTACGTGGATAGCCTCGCTGGGAAGGTGAAATGCTCAGCCAAAGGTATGTCTAAGCATCAGAACGATGTCTCTTGGCAGAGATTCTTCAGTGCCCTAAATGGTAGCATGGACAGAGCTACAAACCGAGGCCTACGCATACGCAACCAGGGCATGGTGACATATGAACAGGAAAAACTCTGTCTCTCAGCCTACTACGATAAGTGGCATGTGTTGCCAGATGGTGTCCATACAGAGCCAATCGAGTACCATATCCCTCAGGCTTAGACACCTGGCGACGGTGGCAGCTGTGTGTCTGGAGGGACCACCTGAAGCTCCTCACGAACAAATGGACGTTTGGGACAGCTCTCTGAGCGTGCCAGATAGTACAGCGTAGGCTGCCCCTCCATCTCGACATACCTGTCAAGTGGGTGGACATCTAGCGACCAGTTAGGATCTGTTGCACGTCGTCGCCCACCTTCCAACTCACCAGGTTCTTACAGGTACCGAACCATAGCATAAGATGGAAGGCACACCTGTTCCTTGTCCGCTCCTCCGGAAGGTTGGGCAACAGAGGATCATTGGATAGCCTCTACTGGCTTCTTACCGGTTAACCGAGTTACCTCAGTATTGGATCGCTCTACCACCCGGGACAAACCTTTCATCCACACCCTGGACCGCTCTCCAGCCTGTGCCATTTCCTGAGAATATTGGTGTGGGAACAGTCTCTCTGCCAGTGTCTGATTCCACCGCTCGACGTTTGCCTGGGCACGGTGGTGACCAACTTCACCTCGTCTAATTGCCACACCATGTTTCTGCATGAGGGCCACAGTCTCGCCTCTGAACTCCTTACCCTCATCCACCTGCAACAATTCTGGCCACTGGAGGGGATTTTCCGGATCCACGTAGACACCCTTGAATGCCTGGGCCACCAGGCCAGCTGACTTGTCTGTGAGCGGTGCTGCAGCCTTGTACCTGCTGGCGACATCGACGATGGTGAGGGCATACTTGTAGGTCTTACGACCAACCGAGTCGTGTGGAAGGAATAGAACAACGGCCTGGTGAACTCTATTCGGGACAGTTTCATCGAAATGAGCATGCCTGATGTGCCTCGTCATCTATATCCTCGACTGGATCTTCATAAGCCTCTGGTTCATACATATCCGTCGCTGGGGACAGCTATATAGCAGCTTTAAACTGTAGTCTATAGCATGGCATCTGCAATCTTGAATGCGGGCGTGTTTGCCTTAGCGAACTGGAGACTCAGCTACACTGACAAAAAGGCGGCCGAGGTCGAGCGTGAGCGTCATAACCAGGCCATGGAGAAGCTGTCTAAGGAGAAGTTTGAGTACAGCAAAGCACTCGAGCATATGCGCCAGAGGGAGTCACGCCGACGACAACTCTGAGCTCAGGCCAACCAGAGCCTCAAAGAGGCAGATGAGAGTCTCGATGAGTACTACGAGGCTGTATCTCAGCCAACGCTCAACTATGAAGCATCGACAGGTCAGAAGACAGCAGAGCTTATAGTAGTTGTGGCAGCTGCAGCTGTGATGACAGGAGTCGTGCTCTACGCACGCTCAAGCTGAATACCTGATGTGTTCGACACGCATATTTTAGCATAGCCAAAGTAAAGTACCGTCACACCTAATGAGCGAGTCCCAGCTATGAGGTTTCTGATGTTGAAGCTGAGCCGGTTGCCCTGATTAGGTGGGATGTTCCAGCCCCCGAGGTGGTGACAGCCCTTGAGTGCTGACTCGAGGTCATCACTTCCACTGGTTAGTCGCAGAAGTGCATATGACTTAGTTTTCTGTCTGTAGAGTTGGCAGTCAGCCAGCTCGTGTACCTCACCAAGAACATTGGTCCCAGCAACCACAAGCTTGAAGTCGTCTAGCTTATCCACCTCCTGGATGACTCCTCCCTTCTGAACCAGGACCGCAACAGCGACACAGCCCGATGCACCATGATGCAATGTCAGCTCTACCCGTTGGTTAGCTGTGGCTTGGACCTGCTGGTGTTCTCGCTCCACATGCACGATCCGCTGTTTGGATCCTGCTTGCTTCAGTTCCTGGTCATTCTCGTCATGCCAGACATGAAGTCTTGGAACATTCATCGACGCATCTGTGAGCTGCTCAGTGTACACCCGGAGGAACAGCCTATCCTGCATGGCAGCCGTGTGTGTTCTCGAGGAGGGTAAAGAGTGGAACCGCCACAGGCTTCTCGACACCTGCCTCTACTTCGAATTCTGTGAACCCCTCATTGCACCCCACAGCGTAGTACCCCTTTCCCCTCGCATAGAAGGCTGGTTTACGATCCAGTGGACCTATGACTCGGTACTCATCGTTCACATAGGTGGTGTCCATGGTGCTGTTGCTCTGCACGATCTCCCACCTGTTCAGAACCTGTGGGAGTTCTACCGTCTGTGCTAATGTGCTCTGAAGCTTGAACTCGAGTGTCATGCTCTTGATCTCGTGGATCTGTGCCGAGATTGCAAAGTCAATGTACTTCCCAGCAGCGGACAACGGGTTCTCATCGTGTATACTGGGTCGAATGACCATCAGGCAGTCCTTCCGAGGATCAGTGCGGTGCGAGGTCGCAGGTTCAACGGCCCCATCCGGATGTTGCACATACTGCAGCATGTTTAAGGTCTGGGTATATAGAGGGGTTAAACGGCTGCCATGTTTGGTAAAGTTCTCCAGCAGATTATCTATAGGCAGCAGGACAAGTCGGCATGACAGCCACGGCGTGCACTGTCCCACTGTGACAGGGTCCGAGGCCTACTTCGTGACATCAACATTATCCACGAGCGAGTCAAGGTTACACCGCCGACGGATGCGGAGATACTGGCCGCCATAGAGGAAGGAGCACCAGCTCATAGTACAAAAGAACTCCTGACTCGAATACTCTACCGGAAGTTTGACAGCACCCAGGGCAGAGCACTAAACCTACCTGTGGGCCAAACCAACAGTCCTGTTATTCTAGCTCTCCAAAAGGCGAGGGTCGACCCCAAAGATCTACTAACGGTCGGGAAGTGGGCTGCCGTATTTAGCCTCCATAGCCAGGAAGAGCGAGAGATGCTGGATAGCCTCCAGTCTGGAGCAAATAACTACTTCAGGGAGGAGGTCAGTGCCGCTGTAGCAGAGAGCCATGACACTGTTCATGCAAAAGGTACTCAGGAGGGGTTCACTGTTGGCCACAAGGAGGCTGTTGAGCATATCTTCAATGAAAGAGGGCGTAGGAGATTGGACAGGAATCTGTCAGCATTTCTGAAATTCCCAGATAACTACCAGGACTACCTCATCAAAACCGCTCGCAAGTCAGATGCTCATCGCGCATGGAAAAAGTGGGTCTTCAGTGAGAAGTTCCAGAAGAAGAGAGGCCTACCGTCTGACCCTCAGTGGATAGAGTTTCAGCAACAGGCTTCCGACGAAACTGACGAAGTTCCTCAAGCTTCTGATGAAGTTCCTCAAGCTTCTGACGAAGTTCCTCAAGCTTCTGACAACGTTCCTCAAGCTTCTGACGAAGTTCCTCCAGGCTTCTGACGAAGTTCCTCAAGCTTCTGATGACGTAGCGGACGAAGTTCCTCAGCCTAAATGAAGTTGCGGCCGACAGTCTGTCAGCGATGATGCGTAGAGCAGGCTAGTTTCCTGGCTGGCTTCAGCTTGTAGGCGAAGGTCCGTGCCTTTTCCAGAGAGGGCTTGAAGTGTGACAGCTCACCTGTCTCCTTGTTGCTGAAGATGAAGTGGTACAGCCATAACCTTGATGGCACCAGCCTCGTCGACTCCGAGCATACCTCGCATCGTTGCCCATGCCCATCCCCTTGTATACAGTCTTGGCCTTGTTAATGGCCGATTGTCCTACCATATCAGTGTTCCTGACGAGATCTCGGGCTGGGATGGTACCTCGGATCTCCTGCGGATCTCTCTTCTCATCGAAGTCTAGGAAGGAGATAGGGGCAACAGTGTCCTCTGAACCGAGGCGTGCCTCGCCCAAGTGAGCAAGATCGCCTAGCTCTTTGCTTTCTAGGTCTGTGAGTGACAGAGTCATAGTCATATACAGACGGCTTAAGCCTACTAGTCATACCCCCAGCGAAATAGTTGGGCATATGAGGACCACGCAGTCAGCCAAGGGAATAGGTAGCAGTGCTCAGGGTACTGGCCCTCTCTGCAGGGGCACGCCTTGTGGGCGGTCCACCATTCCTGGGCATTGGCAATCCTCAGGCCGCGTGCTCGACTATGGGCTACACACCACCCTCCAGCATGCCATGCCTCATATGCTGCAGGGGTCTCGTCATCCATCTCTCACTATTCAGAGTATTTAAACGTATGCGACGATGATCTCAGCCATTGCACTCGTTGCTAGCCCTAGAACCGTGGCCTCCATTAGTGTAACATGTTCACCCATGATCTTGGCAGCGGCAGTGTAGGCGGCACCACTGAGGGCGATCTTTGGGATGGGGTGAGTTATTTCGAGACAGTGGCCGGCCACCCCACTCACCACGGTAGCGAGGACAGCTGCAGTGGCGGCAGGAAGAACCTCATTTCCCCCTCTCATCTTCACCACAGCCACATTCGCCGCCACATTACTGGCGACATGGACTGCCAGAGGTTTAGCCTGTGTCAGTAACTTCTGTGTCTTGGTTCGCAGCAGGTTCTCCACCTTCTGAAGACTCACCTGGCTCTCGGGTAGTTGCTTCACGATCTGTACCATTGACGTCATTGTTTAAACCCTGAGTATACAACACAGTTAAACGCCTGTGTTCCCTGTCGAGTGAGCTAATAAGATCTTCCCAGTCTGCATCTGCCAGGTGTCCGGGTTGGTACTCAGGAATATTCATCTCTCTATTGAGTCATCTTAAACATGTCCGCGCTATGCGAGAAGTACTATGAGGTCTTCCAGAGGGAGCTGAAGGCCTACAAGAAGAAGACGCCAGATGAGCTCGCTCAGCTCTCTGGTGCTGAGCTGACAGAGGAGCTGACAACTGTGAAGCTCTATCTAGGATTTGGTAAGGGGCAGATCTGCTTCCTCGAATACCTTATCATGGGTGGGAGTATCGTCGAGCAGCTCCTGCGAACTAAAGGTTTCTACAAGGATCGGGAGTATCTGTCAGATGTGTTCCAGCAGTTGCAGACCTCCATGGCCTCACCTGACTCAGAGCTGAACAAGGCTCTGCGATACTACAAGCTGGAAAAAGGATTCACTGTGGAACCCTCCAGCCCTTGGATGTGCATATTGGCAGTGTGTATAGGGGCTGTATGGCAGGCCAAGCTGGCTCAGTGTCTCACTGTGGTCCCCACCGCTACTGACGAGAGTCAGGATAGTCTTATAGCTGATTTGCTGGCGGCGGAGTAGGCTAAACCTGAGCACCATGATAGCTAGGCCTGACACCACTCGTAGAGCTGCCATGGGAAGTGGTGTCGTGTCGACTGGCTGCAGTGGCGGGGTTGGCGCTGCCATGGGAAGCGGCATGTTGACTAGCTGCAGTGTCAGGGTCGGAATGACTGTATGGCCCGTATTACGTGTAGGTGTGTTGATATCCATGTTGAAACCGAAGTGGACACCGGGGGAACTCACCTCGACTATCATGTTGTTATAGCCCCTGATTTGGAGGTCCTCGATGTTCACGATCATGTTGCTCGGAATCAACCGTAGGTGTGGTGAAAGAGCAAAGTCAAGTTTGCGACGGGCCTTCTGCAACTCCTGCTGGAACTTAGCAATAAGACAACTGGGGTCTGCCACAATGATCATATCCTCAACGAGACTGCTGAACATGGCCTGGACCTCTGCTCCGCTGACACCATCTATGGAATGCCGCAGCTGGGTCTGTGCCGTAAGGAGGCAGTAGCAGTGCTTCCAGGGACTGGTTGATTCGAACGATCCCTGCTGGTGTGAGGCCTGAGGTGGTGTGTGGGACAAAGTACTTCCACACATCTGGGTAGTCCTGCCTGATTCTGGTGATGTGCATATTTTGCACTATCGCTCCAGGATCAGAGTCTGGATCGAAAGAGAATGTCGCTGTCTTCCGATGGCCTACTCGTCGGGGTGTTCGATAGGGGAATCCTGAGTAGTCACATCTCGGGTCACCGTACATAACCCCTAGACCGCTGTTGTCGCTGCGATGCCACCGATAGTCTGGGTGAGCTCTGAACTCTCTCTGTAGTCTGCTGGCCGCTGAGACGCTATGACTGTTGAGCTGTGGGTTGAAGTCGTTTGTATCAGGGAGGCTCGCACCCAACTCATGGAGGATTCGTCGCACAGTGAAGTACACGTGGAATCTGAGACAGCTGGCGATGAGCACAGATTCAAGAGTACCAGAATAGGAGTGAAGCAGGGTGGAACTTACTCCACAGCCTGCCGTGGCACACCACACGGCAAAGTTCAGCTGCTGATTCCAGTATGAGAGGCATGGAGCAGCCATCCAAGTATTAGCTTGCTTCGCATCCTTGATGGTGATGGGGCGGTTCGTCAGCGGTCGTGGGTTGACGGAAAAGCTGGATCGGGCCCATCCATCCACTGTGATAGAGAAAGGTGTTAGCTCTGGTATATCATCCAGTAGGCCTCTCAGGCCAGTCAAGGGTGTACCCAGGAGGGGCGGTTGGCTCTGGTTGACTGTCGTGAGGTTCAGTGGGAAGGCCATCTATACTGGTGTTCTTAAAGCTACCGCAGCACATTATTTGTAGTCGTCTCAACTCCAGAGACTGGCGAGGTGACCTCGCCATAACATCTCGTTTTTTAACTCCTCCATATCAACCCGCCCGCTGGAGCCTATGAGGTATTGCTGTCGCACTTTAGGTTTCTCAGTGCGGTACAGGGCTTGGACCTTCAATATATGGTGGTACTCTTCATCGGTGACCTGTCCATCCTCGAGAGCTTTGCTGACAGACTCGTCGATAGTCCGTAGCATACTCTGTGCTAGTGTCACGTACTTAGCATGCTCCTCCAACCTCCTTGTGATCTGCCGCTGCCCCACTCCCAAGCCCGTGGCCAAGACAGTGGTGGCTAGTGTCATGCCACGAGGGCACCCACCCCTGTAGCGAGTGGCCACAGCTGCCACACCAGCACTGGCTCCAATCACACCCACAGCAGTGGTTGTATGCGCAAGGACGTTGTAGGCTGTCTTTTATTGACTGCGCGTTCTGCCATACTTTTCTGCCTCATGGACGAGATTCTGCCTGATGGTATCTATCTGCTGGAGTCGCCAGCCGTGGATGGTACCGCCCACGTCAGCAGTCAGGGAGGGGTATAGTTCTGGTTGCTTCCGCCACTCTGATTTTGCCATAGTATACCTGTGGGCTTAAACCGGCATCACCTGCAGAATCTGCTTATGAGTCATAGAAGGGTTCATTTTGGAGAGCCTGGCTAACCGTACCAGCTTTTTGGTCTTGAGACAGATGGCTCTTAGAACGTGGTCATCCAGCACTATGTCGGGTGCCAGTAGCTTTCTGAGACGTGACATCTGGAACTTCACCTTATCACCAAGATAGTAGGTCAGCTGCTGGAGGACTTTCTTGATCTTACACTTCCGCATCTCCTCTTCCCACTGTATGACCTCTGGCTCATCCTCGTCTAAGAAGACACCTGGCTCATCGTCGTATGTGAAGACATCTGGCCGATTGTCGTCTGTCAAGACTCCTGCATCCCGCTTACTCTCCTCCAGGAGGGCCTGCCAGTATTGGAAACTTTCCCTGTCCCTCCTTGCCCTGCGTGCGTTCTGTTGATACCAGTTCTCCCGCTGTAGGCGCTCTCCTTCTTGTTGACAGATCTGTTGCTGTGCGGGCATCTGTTCGTTTAAACCCTTTATCTGTGCAGGGGTTATGAAGGGGCAATCCTCTATCGGGTTCATCATCTCGGCCAAGGCCAGATATTGCTGGTATGATATCATGTTGTCGTCAGGTCAATGAGTAATAAGAGTGTAAACTCTAAATGGGCATCCGATATCCAATCCGTGCTGGCGTATATGTTAATGGAGGGGCTGTCAAACAGGTGATTTACAGGTGTGAACAGGCTAGGACTGATAGCTTTTCATAGGTTGCTGTTGGCACCTGGGAGATACTCTATCACGTCCCGGCCGACTTCTACCAGTGAGTTGCTGTGTGCACTGCCCGGTGGTTGATGTAGCACATCGGCGTGTATGTATGTTGTGCCCCGCTGGGGCACCTCGAAGAGGACCCATTCTACATGGTACTGTACCACCCGTCTCCCCTCTAGAGAGGGTGAGATTATGTTCTCACCACCGGAGAGCAGCAGTCGGACAATCGGCATGGTTATATGTCTCGTTTAATCCCCTTTTATAGCGTGCTATGGAACCCATATTTGCTCAGTCGACTGGTCTTGCTGACCTCGCAGATGTGTACGCAGTTGATGCTGCCAAGGTAGAAGCGAGTGATGGCAAGTCCTTCTTCGCCCTACAGTACGAAGCAAGCTCAAAGGCATTCTCCCTCCACCCCATTGGTGGTGATGGGGTGGAGATGCTCACAGACCACAAGGATGTGTCGAAAGGGCGCCTGGATCACGACATAGATGGCCACAAGATCGTGTTTCGGTACGATTTCCCAAAGAGGAAGTACATCCTCGAGCCGTTGATTGAGCTCTCGGATACAGAGGTGGTAGACATCAACACCCTAAATAGCGACCTTAGCTTTCACCTGGTCAAACCCTATTCGAGCGGTGCCCCGCCGTTGGTCCGTGATGGCCTGCTATTGACCCTGGCAAAAAACTTGCAGTTCATGTTTGAGAAGAAAGAAGTGTGGTACCGCGCCAGACCTGGGGGTAACTGGCAACCATGGTTGCCCCTATATAGGCCTCTCACAGTCATTGACATAGAGGTTACTCCCCTCTCCACTGTTGTGAAAAGGGATGGGAAAGTTCGAAAGCTCTACAATCGGGGATCATCCTTCCTCACCTACATAGGTGAAGGTGTCTCCCTGACGAGGGTGGGTCACCGGATCGGGGTTACAAGTGGAAAGCTCCTGCTGCGGCGTCCATTCGATGAAGAAGCTGTTAACCTCCAGGATGGCACCCTATGGGTAGATGGTGTGTCACATGTCACCAAAGCCAAGGGTGCTGTTAAACTGCTTCAGCGAGTGGGACTCACTAGCCCGCAAACGACTCATATAGTCCTAGAGCTACGTTTCTTAGCTGGTGGCAAAGTGAAGCAGCTAGCCCCTGCCCCTGAGGGGATGAAGATCACTATCGAACCGGATGGAGCAGGGCCCGATCTGGCACAGATATTTCTCGAGGGGTTCACTCTGTTCAGTTTAACTCTTCATATATAGCCATGCTTCTCATCGTACTGCTCGTGCTGGCATCTACAGCAGTGGCACAGGGCGCTGAGACTGCCATGATACTGGATGCCAAGTGGGCTCACTTCCGGGATGACCCCCAGTACAATCCTTGGGTCGACCACTTGCGGAGAAACATTTACAACCGCTTTCACCCATGTAAAGGGATCGAGTCTGTCTGCCACTTCTATGGGGTGGAGAGGGTAGGCCGTGGTTGTCTGCTGGAGACCCATGCTCAGCACCAGATTCTCTGCGTAACATGTGAACATACCAGAATCTGCCGTGGTTCACATTCTAACCACTTTAGCCTCCTCCCAGGTGAGCGTTGTCAAGGTAGATGGAAGCCTCTATGAGTGGTCCCATCATGCTGATGCGACTCTGGCAGAGACTACGTGTTTGTCTGAGCCTACACAGAATAGAGGGAATGTGCCACGATAAATAATTGGGGCAAAAGTTATCTACCGGAACGCGCCGTGATGTAGATAAATAATTGGGGCAAAGTTATCTACCGGAACACGCCGCGACGTAGATAACGCGGCGCAACGTAGATAGTTGTGGGGGCCACGGATCGCCGATCGGCTGCCCAAGGGCTTGAGATAGGTGTGGGGGCCACGGATCGCCGATCGGCGCCCAGTAGGGGCCTGCCTTGCGTAGAGAGGGCCACGACGTAGATAACTTTTTGTTCGAAAACATTTCTACCGGGACGGGTCGTGACGTAGATAACATTTTTGTTTGAAACATTTCTACCAGGACGGGCCGCGACGTAGATAACTTTTGCCCCATTTATTTATCTACGCCGAGCCTTATGGGCTTGAGGTGGTATCATTTTGAGGTGGTATCATTTTGACTCCGGATATACTACTGGATATTTGACTTGTAGTAAACGACCATCTGTGTTTATGCTACTAACTTTATGCTCGTAAGGTGGTTCTTAATTGTTGAAATGTATCTTACGTCGTGAATGATAAGGCATTCGGTCTCCAACCAACTCCCCACAATTCATTGCACTTACTACTGTTAACATATGAACAGCGTGCTTTTACTTATAAATGCATTAATCTTTATGCATCGGTAAACAACAATAGCTAGCCAGTTCAAGTTTTCTTTATTTCTTCCAGGCTATACAATAGCATATGGAGGTAAATCTATTTACATTATATAGTGGCGGTGGAGTAATATTTTTAAAAACGTTTACATGGAATATAGATTTCTCCTTAGAACACTATTATTTTGGCATTTGTTCCAAAATCGTGATCAGATAAGTTGCCGAATATATTCGAACCAGTCTGATGTTGATGTTGTCTTAGGCAACAATTTTTCCCAGTCAGTCTAGTCCCAAAATACTCAACACCATATTCTTACATCTTAGTGGATCTATGGATATATTTAAAGGATAACTAACCTGATCTCATAATATCTATACAGATGATCTAATAGGCCGCTAAGAAAGGATAATCAAGGTTGGGTAGCCAAATGGTGATACATTTCTACAGTCTGTCACGGTATATGCACTCAGTCATAGGGGTCGCATCTAAAGCTTGATAATGCGGTATAAAAGCAACCATACAGGTAAGCTGTTGAATATTCTGAAACTAATTTGGCCGGGAGTTGTTGCTGCCATAGGCAGCAACAACTTCCAGTCAAATTAGTTCCAAAACATTCAGCAGGATTATTATTACATAATAAAGAATGTAATGCATTGGCACATGCATAACATCACACACTTTCGCTAAATGAGGCAAAATGGGGAGATCGCTGTTCAACATGTATGTGATATTACAAAGCAGATAATTCTGGTACAGACAAGTGAAAGTGACATGATATGAATGCTACGGAATATATAAACCACAATCTATTAGTGCAACACAATAGGTGAGATGAGATTAGTGTCCCTTTAAATGCATAAAGGTGTAAGGGGTCTGTTACACGTTCGTCTTCTTTGATAATCTAATATATTTGCATAATTGAATCAAAACAGGTTTATTGCGTTTGGATAATAGGCCCTTTGTCTTTTCATCATTGATGTTTGCCGCATAATAATTTGGAATGTATTTTTGCCGTTCAGTGTTAAATTTTTGGCAGTAAAATAAGAAGTGATTCTCATCTTCGCCAGTATTACATCTTTCGCATAGTCTCTCAGCTCTCTCTATTCCAGACCATCTTTGAGTTTCAATGCCTAGTTGGTGATTTAAAGTTCTAAAGTGTCACAGTGTAATGGCTTCCTTATATGGCAGTACTGTTAGATATGGCTCAAATTTAATAGTGTTCTTTATTTTTGCATAAAATGTTAACCCTGTTGATGTCTGTATTTCATGTATCCAGTTGTTATCGAACTGAGTCTGGAAGGTTTTCTTAATCTGCTTCATTACCTGTTTTTTGTTGATAGTTTCCGCATCTACGATATGGATGTGTCCTGTTGTCATAAGATATTTTCTATATATTTCATCCATTGTATCTTATAATTATTTTGTCTTGTGTAGTCTAAGGCAATGAAATATAACATAGATGATAATTTGCTATATCCTGAGTTTATAATGTCTATCTAGAACCTAACCATATTGCACTTGATTCAAATATCTAGCGGGTAGGTGCCAGTCTCTCCATAAACTGTGACATTCGGAGTACTCCTTTTCATTTTCAACATAGTTTTGTAGAATTTTATTTGACAGTTTTCTAATAATTGTGTGTTCTCAAAGCCCCATACCTCTGAAGCGTATAGCAGTACAGGAATTACCCATCATATTAAAAAGTTTACATTGTAGATCAAAAGGTATATCATTTTCATTTATCTTTTTAATTAATGCATACATTGCTTTTGTTCCTTAATTTTGATTTCTTTTGCGACTTGGGAAAAAACTACGGTTATTTTTAAAGATAACCCCTAAGTAGAGGAATTCATCAGTAATCTCAATGTTTTGGCCTCCCATATAAAATTCTAAATGTCTGTGTTGTCGTTGTCTAGAGAATATCATTATTTTTGTTTTTGAGTAATTTACCTTTAGGTGCCATCTTAGGCAATAGCCATAAAACACATCTAATGTTGTTTGCAGTGATTGTGCTGAATCTGACATAATTACGGTGGCATCTGCATAGAGAAGGGCTACAAGCCATAGAAATAAATTTAGGTTTTCATAGGCAACTTCAGTTAGTGATGACAGACCAGAGATGGAATGTTCTTGCAGATATTGTTCTAGATCATTTAAAAATCGAGAGAATAAGAACGGTGAAATTTTTCTCCCTGTCGTACACCAATTTTGCACCAAAAATAATCTGATTCTGATTTTTTATGACACACAAATGATTTGATTGATTTATACATATTTTTAATTACGTTGAAACAGTTGCCTGATATGTTACTTCTTAGAAGCTTGGTCCAGAGACCATGACCCCACACAGTATCAAAGGCTTGTTTAAAATCTATAAAGCAGCAAAAGAGGTTTTTTCTTTTGCAGACGTAACAACTCACTTATTAGGTACAGAGAGAGTATACTGTCTACAGTTGATCTTCCTTTTCTAAAACCTGCCTGTGATTCTGATAATATTTCCCTCTCTTCTGCATATCTCTTAAGTCTATTATTTATAATGGAAGTAAAAAGTTTCCCTAGGCAGCTAAGCAGTATAATGGGACGATAATTAGCTGGATCTGCGGCGTCACCTTTATATTTGAATATCGGTATTATTTTTCCTACTAACCACGTTTCATGAGCACATGCTTGATTAAGGATTATATTGAACAATTGTGTATGTATTGGAAGAATGATATTAGATGTTATTATGATGTATTCATTTAGGATATCATTTCCTCCGGCCTTATTTCTAATAGTTTATTAATGGCATTTTTAATCTTGATATTGGCGCATCGAGCTCAGGGTTTTCAGAGACGAAAAACTCTTCATTTTCGTTTTCAGTTTCGTTTTGATTTACCCACCTGAAGTATTCATATAGTGGATTTATGTCACTATCTGCTTGCTTTCTCTTTCCCTGATTTAATATTTTCCAGTGAGCTTTTGTATCGCTTTTTTCCAAATTATGCAGTTTAGTGTGCAGTTGCAGCGAAAGGGTGCACGCGTTGTTATCGATCTTTTAACCTTACTCCAAGCGAGGACATTGTAAAGCTTTGTTTCGACGATCAGATCTCCCGCATTCGACGTCGAATACGACGAGCCATCAGACCAAAACGGCGCGTGTCAGTCGAATCGTATCCGTAGGACTGGTTCTATTCTTTCGATCAGCCGTGCGAACTATCGGATTCGACAATCAATCAGCGTTCTGATATAGGCGTCGTCATCAAATTGTTAAAGAGGTACTACGGTGAATATATAGATAAGATAGTATTTATTGCACAAACACTATCAGGAGACAGGAAGTGAACATTTTCAATACAGGGGCAAGATTCATTGCAATAAATTCACAATAACGCTGTATGACTAGATGCATATTGTCTTTTCTCTACATACAACCCAGGCCTTTAAGTCCTCGCCCACCCATTCCACCACCACATATCGTACCGCTCCATATATACACAATGTATATGTGATAGTGAGATGGGTGGGAGAAATCCCAAAGGCCCGTGCATACAAACACCCATGCACGTATATCCATCTCCGTGTGTGAATAGTATAGTAGCAGAGACACAGTACAGATCAGAAACAACCCAACATGCCTCCAAAATTAAATGAACTGTTGAACACTTGGACCGGATCCTATCAGAGGACACCGCTGACGACCCTGACAACGCAGCTTATCGGGAAGATGCCAGCCAATAGCGGGCTGATACTGAATGCATCGGCCCGGTATCGGCCCGACATCGGGCCAGTAAGCTGCGTTATCTGTGTAAGGCAGCAATGGCCTCCAATTAAATCAAGTCCAAAATACCCAACAGAACATTTCGTACCTCATGTTCAAAAGTGTACTCACTAACATGCTTCTAATTTTGCTTTGGATAATACATACATACAAACACGCACGCACGCATGAAATATGATCTGCGCTTCCCAGAACTGATTTCTATTGGCCATCAGATGGCGAAAATGTGTGATTAGTACTTAATATAAATGATGTTGGTACAGTGACATAGTACTAAGCTTTTTACATGTAAAATGTATCATATAGTGCGTGTCATACACATGTATCATAAGTGACATCTGTAATTTAACCCACCTTTCTCAAATGTCTGACCACCTCCACTTATTGGTATGTGTCTGCATGTCTTGTTAACATCTTCATAGGCGTATGAACAGGGTGGGTGGGGACGAGAAATAGCAACATCCCCCCACCCTGGTTTTTACTCTCCCATAGCGTATCCCATAGCGCGCCATAGGTTTTGGCCCCACCCATATATTATTATCACCCACGTCAAAATACACGTTCATACACCACTGATTTTGATAATACAAATTGGATTATTTGCAATCGCAAATATATATATTCGCCAGTATTTGTTCACCGTCCTCGTAGAATCAGTACTGTCCTAAACATATAATAGTCGCACGCACCATGTGCACGGAGGTCGGCTCGCTAATTCGCGTTGTATCGTGTGACGCTCTTTCTACATGCATGCGACGGATCGTACGATTTGTCATACGGGAAATCTGATCGTCGAAACAGCTTAATAAGGCTTGCCAAATATCAATCTCATTTCATTTGTTCACCAGAATGTGTTTTATGGAACGTATGCACGCACGCACATGCGCTCAAATAATATAATCAAGCGCTAATTAACACTCGACTCCCTTTCATCCCGCTCTCATGCGTATAATTAATTTATTTTATGCGCGTATGAAATCATATTTTATGAAAAACATTCAACAGCGATTTATTTTTTGATTTAAACATATTTTATTGTTCTAAGAGACAATTGAGATTGAGTCAAGTTGTTTACAACTCGCTCCCTACATAAATATATATTATATAGATATTATACAGTAATAATAGGTAGTGTAGGTTCAGAAACATAGGTACATATATACAATTGGAAATGCACCAGAGAGATCCACTGCCAGTAGTGGGCAATGCCAGCGCTCCGAGGGTATCTCATACTGGCGCAGCGCTGCAGCCGCATAGAAACTCACTCCGGCGCACCCACAACCGCCCACACGCCAGCAGTGCTGCGCTAATGCGTTCAACTGGGGGGAATGTGCTGCGCCGGAGTGGTCCCCCGCCGCCGAAGAACCGCGCCAGCCCGGGACCCCCACTAGTTCCGAGATCACCTGAGGCGGCGCAGCGATCAGCAGCGTGGTTCCCAAAAAGGGCATGTCATTGAGTACGTTTATGTTTCCACATTTAACCCCTATTATCTTCAAAGACCACTCCTTAGATACGATAGCTAAATGTTCATTATCTAAATAAGGTTATACATACAACATCATTAAGTACGTTTATATATAGCCCATGTAACACTGTACTTCACTCTGACAACGATTTTTGAAAAATTAACTATTAAATAACTATCTTTAAAGACCACTTCTTAAATGCGATAGATAAATGATTATTATCCATATAAGCTTATACATACAACATCGTTAAGTATACTTATATATTAGCCATGTTTGATACCACCTATCTTTAAAGACATATGTCTCCTTAAATACGATAGATAAATGATTATTATCTTATAATATTATACATACAACGTCACTAAGTATACCTATATATTGCCCATGTAACGCTGTACTTCTCTCTGTCAGCGGTTAAATGACTGGGAGACGGCAACCCCAACCGTACACACTCACATACATATTAAAAAACCACATACGCGCACACGTACCTGCATACGAAAGTGTACGTGCACATACATATGCACGGACATACGCCTTGCATACGAAAGCGCACACGTGCACATACATATGAACGGACATAAATACGTAATACACTCATGAAAGGACATATACAGAGGTACAATATGTCTGGACACGTCTTGGATTAAGCCAAAAAAATTTTAAACATTACATTTTTTTTAACCATTACCACCTATCTTTAAAGGCATATATCTCCTTAAATACGATAGATAAATGAGTATTATCTATATAATATTATACATACAATATCGCTAAGTATACCTATGTATTGCCCATGTAACGCTGTACGTCGCTCTGACAACGGTTAAATGACTGGGAGACGGTGCCGCCCTCCCCCAACACCCCCCCCCCCCTCAGGCGTGGATTTAAGGCAACTCACCCCCCCCCCCACACACACACACACCAGGCGGGATTTGAGGTGGCCCCCACCCACCCATAGCGCCACATCAGGTGATTGTTAAAAAACAATTAATCATTTAAGACAACAATAGCACACCATAATAACACCATGTCAAAATTGACAGAACAATAGCACATGGCGGCACACCTCAAAACAATAGCACACAGACGCACAGATAGCAACACATTCACGCATTAATTGAGTGACGTCATCTCATTTGCATAAAAAAACAATTAATCATTTTTGACAGGAGAACAATAACACACATATTCCCACTACACTTCTTAGGTCATCCAAGATGGCCGCCGACACATTTGGCCATTCAAATTCCAAGATGGCCGCCGGCCAAATTGGCTGATCAGCTTCATCTGAAGAAACTTGGCTCTCTATGCCATAAGGATGCTTCCTGCCAAATATAATTCAAATTGGGCCAGCGATTCCCGAGAACACATTTTAAATTTCCTATTAATCGCTTTAGTATAGGAGGGGTTTTTGTCGGGAAAAATTCCAAGAGGGTCGCCAATCATTTATCAGAGTTTCGAAAATGGAAATTGGAAATCAGCAAAAATCCAATATGCCGCCAAACACGTTACATTGTGCAGTGTCTTAGGAGTAGAGGTTCTTGTTTTGTAACGTGACAATAGAAAGATGAAGGGGTGGTAAATTGTCATCGTATCATAAACGCATTAAGTCTGCTATCTGGACCACGTAAAAGGGGGTGGGGGAGTGTATATTTCATTCACTGATAGTCCTGTTTTGGACACTTAACCAGTAAATAGCAAGCAAGGGGCGCTAAACCCTTTCAGACTGTATGATTCTGCTATAGCCGTAAATAACTGTGATTTATTGCTAAACAGAATACTGTTCTAAAACCATGAAATGGTAGGAGAAACGTTGGGATCAAACAAAAAGAGAAAGGACGACAAAGGACAATTTAAAAAAAGCAAGAACATTATGACATATGGGAAGCCTGGCTTAAGATAAATCAGAAGAAAAGAAATTGCGAGTGTAGGTTCTTAACTTTCAGAGATCTGGATCGGACAAGACAATTTTGACACATTAAACAATTTTCAGGTGAGATAACTTAGGCGAATATGGCCAGATATGGACGAGATGAAATTGTCACACTGCGTCTATGATTAATAATACCGTAGATCCGCTGTAAAATATTGCGAGTGTGCGTTCAAAGCTTTCAGAGGTCTGGATCGGACAAATATATTTTGATGAATTTTAAGTTTTTAAGTAGCCAACTGTGGCGAATATGGACATATTTACCAACATGAAATCATTACACTGTGTCTCTCACTGGTGAAAACAAATTGGTACGATCAAACACCTCGAGATATAGATAGGACAAGAAGCATATGGGCAGGAGGACGGACGAATGGACAGACAGACAGACGGGCGAACAGAGACTGCGGGTGCCACCACTTAATATGAACCCCTGCTTTGCGAGGGCATATAAAACTAGATAATCCCACTGGTTTGAATAGACGCATGCATGGATGCATTCACTAGTCTGACAAAAGAGTATAATGATTATGAATAACAAGAGGCCCCTTCACTCACCTGGAACATTGTTGAATATTTTGGAATTTATTTGACTAAAAGTTGCTGCTTTCTAAGGCACTTTGTCAAATTATATTTTTAATAAACTTCAACTCACACTATCAACACCAAAGAATTGAGCTAACTGATAACTGAGCTGGGACACTCAGCCAAATGATGCATAGTATAGTAAGTTGACTGCATTCTGCCAAATCCTTTATCTGATAGTTTCAGAAATGGCATGGTTGAAATCAGCATAGTCAAATACCTATACAAAACTAATTTCAGCTTGAAAATCCATCAAATAAAACAATTCAATATTGCCGCCAAACACGCTACATTTTGATTGTTCCACGGTGGCATGGATGTTTACCTATCAACTTACCTTGAACAAACTTTAATGGCCCTTAGTCCCTAATCGTATCGCCCAAATTTCGGCCCGATCCGTTCAGCAGGTCTGGAGAAGACGTTTTCGTGAAAACTAGCTCATCCAAGATGGCCGCCAATCCATTTGGCCAATCAATTTCCCTTGAACAAATTTGGTTCAGCTCTTGCCCTAGATGATATTTTATGACCTTTGAATCAATCCCCAGAGGTTTCTAAAAATCGGTCAAAACCCAAGATGGCCGCTGAACAAATTGGTTGACCGTGACCGGTTACGTTTGAACAAACTTAGATCTTTATGCCCTATGGATGCTTCCTGTAAAATATAGTTCAAATCGTCCCAGTGGTTCTTGAGTTGTTTAAAGAAAAAGTTGATGGACGGACGGACGTCGCCACGGAATACGCTCACTTGGTCTTTCAGGTCAGGTGAGCTAAAAACTATAACTAAAAAGAACGAGCCTTCGTATGAAGTTTCGTCAAGATACTCCAAGAAAATGTAGTTATCGAATGACAACTCAAAATTTGCATGGACGGAGGGACACGTGGTCAGAAAGACAGATGGATGCATGGACTGACTGATCTAGAAAGTAACATGCACTTCACTACTACCGTACCCAACCTTCCCATGAAGTTTCATCATGATCCTCTAAGCAAAAGTAGTTAACGAACGAAAACCCAAAATTTGACCCACAAAATGATGTGCACTTCCCTACAACCATAGCCAACCTTCCCATGAGGTTTTGTCACGATACGCCAAGCGAAAGTAGAAAATGTCCATTTGCAGACCAAGAGAACTCTTTTTGAAAAATGACCACTGGAATGACTGGCTCGGTTATCGAGCCAGTCATTCCAGTGGCAAATGTTCAAAAATCGTCTTTTGGTCTGCAAATGGACATTTCGCAAGACCACTGCAGAAGCCGTTTTTGGCTGATGAGTGTTAAAGGGTTAACAGTTCCGTAGTTAGTGTGGTCACAGATGTATATATCCTGCCTGTAACATCAGCTAATCTCAAATGCATGCGTTAAGTGTGTGCAGGTTGGACAGAACTGAGTGCCATAGTTGGCAACGTGGACAGTGTTTGTATACAGGATGTTAATTTCAAGCATCAGATGTTGGTATTGTCCACAAGCAGCAGCACATGTTTTGTCCATAGCTCCTGTAAATACATGGTGTACAGTGGCCAATTGGGAAGTTACAATACACAACCTTCAAGAGATTTTACAGGGCCAGAATTTCTCGACATTATGGCCACGAATTGATTATTCTCGTTTCCGCAACCTTATATCTCTTACCACTGGTCATTGGGCCTGTATCAAACTCCGCAGTATCCATGTCACTTTGCTTTTCAATCCAGACCATGGCATGGTAGTAAACTGAGACACTGGAATTTCGTAGAAGATGCGGTTTGAGCAAGACATTCTAGTGTAACAAGATTTTGCAGCAACCATTTTCTTACAGAATAATTCATAGCACACGCACCAATTTATCCTCACTGGATCATGTCAAAGTGGCGTCAAACGTGGACGAAGCTGCACAGAAATTGTATGAGCTCAATGCATGCTTGTGTCAGTAATCATGTCAAAACACTGGGATTTCCAAAATGGGAATTGACATGTCACGGGCCTTCAACACAATTAAACACTCAAAGATGTGTGTTGCAAAATCTTTGCTACACTCGACATCTCCCTCCAATGACAAAATGTCCACTGCCTCAGAGTTTACTACCAGACTGGATATAATTGGAAAGGAATGTGACATGGATAGCGTGAACTGTGGTTGGAAACATGAGGACGATCACATGCTTGTGACCATAATGTCAAGAATGTTGGCCCTGACAATCTCCGGAAGGTGATCCATTACAACCTCTACGCTGCTTGCAGGTACACCAGGCTGTTGTTGTGGATGCGAGCACCTGCATAGTAATTCTAGTAAGGATAAAGAATGGGATAGTGACAAAATCTGGCTGCTACGAAGATAAGTATTGCTAGGAGATTACATATATAGCCGAGTTTTCATGACGTTTGAACAAAAGAACTTTTTCATGCCAGTAGTAAAGTTGCTTATGGCTTGACATAGTGACTCAAATGGAGTTCGGAATACGGCATGCGGCAAGAACTAGAATATTAGTTTTTCAATGGGCATTTAGTTCATCAATGGATTATCTGATCTCAATAAGATTGTACACAATTTTTTCTGCATCGTGATTACATACAATCTGCCTATATTAAGAAATGTTATCCATAATTTTAGGGTGTTTAAATATTCTACTTGATTTATCTTATCTTTGACCCTTGAATTTGCTCAAGAAAATTTCAATTTTTTCATAGAAAACGTCAATTTGCAGACCAAGAGAGACTATCTTTGAAAATTTACCACTGGAATGACTGGCTCGGTTCTCTTGGTCAGCAAATGGACATTTCTCAAGCCCATTGCAGAAGTAGTTTTTGGATGGGTTAAATGGTTAAACCAACAATTAAAATAATGTTAACACTTTTCAATACACAGATAATTCATCAAGGGGTTAGACTGCCTAAAACATTACGTTTTTATTCTATACCATGATTGCATCTAATCTGCATCATAGTGAAAATGATTTTGAAATATTTTCCATACTTTAACCTTAGAAACCTGCCAACATCTTTAAGCAAGGTATCACTGGTCTCATAAACGGCAGCATCCCCCCAAAGTGCACTTCTAGTGCTTGCACTAACTCCTGGAAAGTGGGCCTTCCGCATACATGATGATCAATCAGGACCTGCAAAGCTTGGTCTCTTAACCAGAATGCCAAGTAGGCTCAATTTTGACAGGTGTTAGACTCTGCTATTACCATAAGTTAAATTACCCAATATAATTGTCTAAAGGATCTTTCATATCATATTCAGTGTGTGTGTGCGTGTGTGCGTGTGCGTGTGCGTGTGCGTGCGTGTGCGTGTGCGCGCGCG
The DNA here is from genome assembly GCA_034401795.1 of Chaetoderma sp. LZ-2023a. NCBI lineage: Eukaryota > Metazoa > Mollusca > Caudofoveata > Chaetodermatida > Chaetodermatidae > Chaetoderma > Chaetoderma sp. LZ-2023a. Next base: position 43,416,398 of record CM067372.1, read on the forward strand.
CGTGTCTTTTGGTGGGGGATTGGGTTAAAATTTTTGGGAAGATCTGTTTGGCGCTTATCATGCCCTTCTCCACTTGAACAACCACTTTCCTTACTGGACCGAATACTTCCATTATATTTCATCACAAACAGAGGTGTAGACATAGGCATAGTGCAGCGAGCATTGGTAACTCAAAGGTTGACAGTTCTCCTCCTGGCTGGGCCACCACATTGTGTCCTTGAGTCAGGTGCTCACTCTGCAGTCCACCTCGCTCTAAATAGGTACCTGCGCAGGCAGTGTAGGTAATGTCAATGCATAGCTTACGATGCAACTGAGCTGAAGGCTCCCTATGGGAAAACAGGCCCAATGACCAGTGGTAAGAGATATAAAGTTGCCGAGCACTAATGTGAAAGTTACACTGTAAAATGTAAACTCACTTAGACAGACAGGCAGGCAGGCAGATAGACAGACAGACAGGGGCAGGCAGACAGACAGACACACTTGTACTACGTGTAATTTGCAACTAAAATATGGAATGACAAATGGACTGCATTGATATTGCATTTCAAAATATGGTTAGCAGTTTTCTAAGATTTTCAAAATGGTTGACAAAAATAATGTGATTTTAGGATTTTTGCCAATATATGATTCTTAAATGCAATAGTCTGTAACACGTAAACAATGTCAGCTCACTTTATTCTACTATCAAGAGCATGTTAACACACACACCAATCCACTGTCCACAATCCAGATCTCTGGCTGCACTGAAATGGCTATACAGAACGATGTTGTGATTGTAGAAAACAATGCCACACAGGTGCATCATCACTGTCAGAATCTACATGAACATGATAGGTCCAAATGTATGCACATATTTCATAGAGTTACAGAAATGATGTAATATGGTAATCTAGTATCACTTTAATGAACATGATAGAAAAGTATTGGGAAAATTAAACACATGCACCCTCCCATGAACACACGTAGAGCAATAACAGAGAATTCATAATGATTCCAATAGCTTTATTAGTTATATCATAGCATTGCACATTGAGTAGATATTCAAACAAGAGAGAGAGAGAGAGAGAGAGAGAGAGAGAGAGAGAGAGACAGAGAGAGACAGAGACAGAGAGTACATACTTTAACCCTCAAATGTGTTCAAGAAAATTTTAATTTCCATGTCCATTTGCAGACCAAGAGATTATGTTGTCCCACTGAAATAACTGGCTCAGTTTTCATTCCCGCGAGGCGAGGTTTTGCCATCAACTGGAGAATTCTGGTGTTGTCCAGGCCGTGTCTGCGGAGATGGTTTCTCATGTATTCCACTCATTTGATTGGTACCAGGCACCAATCACATGTCCAGGCTGGAAGTTCTTCATGCTCGCTTTTCTCGTGCCGCTCGAGGCTGCTTTTGTGACTGAAGGAACTAGTACATTTAGGGCACTGGAAGCGCGCCATTGTTTGAGAAACTGATTTTTGTAAACTGATGATTAGAGATTCCTGGAGGTAATGACTACGTTTATGATGTCATTGTGTTGACGTCATATGGCGACTGTGGTGACGTCAAAGGGAGATGTGTGGGTAAATTTCATCTGACTGAAAGAATGAGCCAGAGGGTCACCCTTTGCATAAGAAGAGTGATAACGACGTACTGGGTCTGTCCGCTTATTGTTTGCGTGTTGACCCAGGGAAGGCGGTGACCCCTACCCTGGTAGGTTGATGCCCGTTGGCTCCATGGTGTGGAGCTGGTGGATCCAATGACATGCCTTCTCTCTTCTCCATTTGGTGGATGTTTCATCCTCGGGGTCCGAGGAGAGGACCTGGATTATTCTGAATTACATGTCTACTCTAGAATGCCTAGGTCTGTTGAAATGTCGTGCAACTGGAGTATCATACCTCTCGTATCGGTGGAGGGTGGTGATAGAGCGTAAGTGCTCTTGGATGCGAATTTTGAAGGTGCGTAATGTCTCCCCTACATATTGTTTCCTGCAAATGGAGCATGTCAATAGATAGACTATATCTCTGGTCTGACAGTTGCCGATGATTTTGGACCTGTAGGAGAGCCCTGTGTGGGAGCTGGAGAAGAGTCTATCCTTCTGCATTGTGTTGCAGTACTTATGACGATGCTGGTAGGATGGCGGATATGTGGAGTATCCATGGTCATGGGTGGGGAGGGGTAAAGGGTCTGTGGCCAGGACAGGTACATACATGGATGGCTGTTACAAACTATACCATGATAGATTAGCCACATACACTTTTTTAAAACCAAAATCTTTACTATTTTTGCAATAGTTTTAACCAAATTGAGCTGAATTTCTGCAGATTACATTTTCCATGGGCTTTAACTTTGGATATGCTGAAAATTTTGATAACAAATTGACACTTTCACTCAAATTCTTTTCAAAATTTTCAGCAAGTCCAGAGTTATTGCCCAATGAAATTATTGTCAGCTAGCAGCAGCGAGACAGTTAATTGAATGTCATGAGCGTGTTTAGAAAAATTAACCTTTTCAACAGCACACTAAAGATCAGATACAAGATTCTGTTGAACATTAGGCAGAAACAGCTTCTAGGCAAACTATTCTCAAAATAACTCTCATCACCCTACCTATATTACCCGTCTAAGCAACACATTAATTAGCCATCAAAGCCATGTACATTTCATCCCAACACAACAATATTAACATTGAGACATCTTTCATCATAAAAATCTTTTCCAATACAGTAACATCCACAGCATGTGAACTCCAAACTATACTGGTCAAAAGACTCACATGACATCACTCACTACGAGGTAGTAATGTGACAGGCTAGAGACTATATTAATATTATTTTGTTCAGATTTTTAAACTTTGATTTTTCAAAGTATATTGCGTTTTATGTGAGAACCTTTTACATATTCAATGTTACATGCATTGATTTTGATGCACTATGTGTATATTACAATTGAAAAGCTATGCGGGTCAACCTTAATGGCCAAGTCGGTCAAAAACTTCTCCTGCAATGGTCTTGAGTAATGTCCATTTGCAGGCCTCGAGAAAACTATTTTTGAAGTTTTACCACTGTAATACCTGGATCGATCACTGAGCCAGTCATTCCAGTGGTAAATCTTCAAACATAGTATTCTTCCTAGCCCTGCATGCCGAGCCTTTGGGCCATTACCTAATTCTCAGATTCAACAATGTATGCTGCACTGCGGAAATCCAGATGCCATTTGGAATGCTATGTTGAGCCGTTCTCCACTTTGCACAGGGTTTGACAATGTGTTGAAATTACAAGCAAACAAAAATTTCTAACTACTTACAATTTCTGAAACACCATTTTTAAAATGATTATCAATCATTGAGAGAGTGAGTAAAGCAGAGAGAGAGAGAGAGAGCGATCAAGAGAGAGTGAGGGGGGGGGGAGTAGCTGAGATTAGGGAGAGGGGGAGATGTGATAGGGAAACGAGGGGAGAAATGTTATTTTATAGAGAGATGAGATGTGATAGGAAGATCTTTAAAGCACCATATACGTTTCTAACTTTCTGTACATAACACTAGAAACATGAGGTTACTTTTAAATGCTTTTCTATACAGACTGAAAATATGATAACAATAATCATACACATTAACTCTTTCATGGCGAAACCGGCCAAAACCGGACTCTGCAAGAATGTCCATTTACAGGAAGAGAAAATAATTTTTGAAAATTTAACACTAAAATGACTGGCTCGATAACCGAGCCAGTCATTTCAGTCATAAGATTTCATAGTCTTCTCTTGGCCAGCAAATGTACATTCAATAAGCAATATCTTGATTTTCTTGACCACAATTAACCCTTTCAATGACAAATCCCTGAAAAAGTAAATACTTTATGATTTACAGCATATTTTGTTGAATATTTTGAAAATAATATGACTAGAAGACATTGACGCTTAAGTCAGCAATGGTTTCCAGTCATATTAATTTCAAAATATTCAACAGTTGTCTTGTATGGTTGACTAGAAAATGAGATATGGGGAATTCATCTGTGAAAGGTTTAAAGACATCAATATGATATAAATATAACAATAAAACAAGTGCCAACAGACTATTATTACCCTCGCTCTGTAAGGGGAAAGAGGGTATTGTAACGAGGTCAGCGTGCATAGCCATCCATCCATCTGCACATGTATCCAAAATACTTCTGATCAGATTTGGCACAAATTTTAATACAAGGAAGGAACTTCCAGTGCAAGAGGATTTCCGGACTTGGGCCATGATGCGGGTAAACGAATCTGGATCCGGGCTCGGATCAGATTCTGGATCTATGCATATCTCGGAAGCTACTGGTCTGATTTTGCTCAGATTTTAACACAAGCCCATACACTAGGATTCCACAACATTTGGCATGATTTGAAGAATTGTGGAAAATCTGAAAAAAATCTGGAAAACCTGAAAACTTCTTACAATGTGAGAAAAACAGGAGGGCGAGGGTCTGCAATCTATGATTACTCTTGTTTGGGGATATATTTCTTTTAAGATTTGTGGCTACTCTGAAATACACAGCCACTGCAATGCCTGGGGGTATAGCACTATCAAAATAAAAATTGGTACCCTAAACTTCGCAATAAAAATATCGAGAGCGTTTTGAAAAAATTATTCATAACAACATCAACAATCAAAAATGTTTGTAGCTATATTTTTTAGAATGAAATAAAATCAATTTGAAACCATAAATGTGGTTGCAAATGAACCCATGAAGCTCGACCATATCACTTTGCAATGGACTATGAAGTCTGCCTTGAAATATAATTTTACTTATATAATTGAAGGTTAAAGGGATATTCCACTGGGGGATTTTATGCATCTGACGTAAAGTACTAATTTTCCGCATTAATTTGAGACCAAGAGCACAATTTTATGCCAACAAATAAAAAAGATATCCTCAATTTAAATTGCTAAAGTAACCAGTAGATAGAGGCGCCATTTTGATCAAGCAGCTGACGTCACCGACACACCTACTCTGTTTGCCAGATCGAGGATAGCCGTAACCAGGGGAGGTAAATCTTGCATCTCATGGATAATTAGCGTACTGGCTGAACAACTGACACTGCCACAGTGTTTGGAGGAAATTAAAGTGCAATTAGTGTCCCGATGATCGCGCCAGTCATTATAGTGCTAAATTGTCAAAAATTGTTTTCTTATGGGCAATTTCTATTTTTTTAAACCATTGAAGGGTTATGCCAGGAGCGTGTTTGCAATCAACCAGCTACAACAAATTCCTGAAAAATATGTTAGTTGAATAAATGTTGAATGCAATTTCTCTGAAAGCTGTTGCTATTGCAACTTCTGCTTCCAGTCAAATTCCAGTTTCAAAATATTGAACAGGCAATAAATATGGGTCAGCATTTAAAAATTTGGGATCAATTAGTTAATTCTTTCAAGGACAGAAAAGTAGAAAGCTTAAAATTTACCCTGCATAGGCCTATTGTGTGAAACTAATTAGTTTGGAAGCTACTGCAACATAATTCCAGGGAAATTTAATTCAGAATATTCAACACTCTGCATAGTTATTTTAAAATTGGGAGTAAACGTTGTAAATGATTAATAATGCTGGATTTCAATAGTGTGAAAGCACTAAACTACTAATTATGTCTAGCGTACACTTGTCATTATTTACTAGCTGTCACCTACTATCGCTTACGAAGTAAGCCGCTAAGCGGATGCCTATAATTGACCGGTCGGGGAATCAGCGACATCCTTTCATTTTGGTTTGCAAATCCCGTTTTACAATTGATGCAAGCAAATACGACGTTAATTGTCGAGTTTGATTCTGTTATATTTTTTTGGAAATTTTACCACTGAAATGACTGGCTCAATATTACAATTTACTAGAATTTTATGAATGTTATTTGCCAGCCAATCTGTACCTGCATCTCAGGATTGGTGTTATTACTTACGCCGTCAAACGTCGGTATGAATATTGCGGTTTGTAGTCTGTTTGTTTGTTTGACCGTTTGGCATCTGTGTCTGAAGAGGTAGAACAAACAAATTTGGAATATCTAATTACATTGTAGATGGATGGCTAGGCAAAAAATAAATTTGAGAGTCACTAAGTGCGTTCCGAAATACACATTTTTAGCCATAAATCGGGAACACAATCAGGTAGCAGCATCACCAAATTTGGCAGATTAATTCATGATACTTATAGGTAGCTAGAAGTTCTATGAATTTCAGGATAAAGCATCGCATACCTAGGTTATGGGGGTCACGAAGTGCATACCGGAATACACATTTTAGGCTATAACTCTGGAGTGCAAGAAGGCAGAACCACCAGATTTAACACATACCTTCATATTATGACAGTTTATGACTGCTTTGAGTTTAAGGTCAGCAGATCAACTATCTAGATCATAGGGGTCAATAAGTATATTGTTAAGATGGAGTGCAAAGGCGTGAGTCAGCATCTCCCTCGAGTGCATTCTAGTTGTCACAATTATTAGTTAATATAGATATATAATGCCACAATTTAATCTGTAAAAATTGCTAAGGTTCTTACAAATTTGCAGTTGCTTAGCAAATGCACATATTTACAATTATTATAAGCTGTATATTGCATGATCTTGATAATAACCACCATAAGCGTACATTACATCCGTCATTTAATGAGTGACCATTACAACTTTTGGGTTACGTTATTTTCGAAACTGAGCCGTTCCACGTTATGGCAATAAAACATTGACGTGAGAGAATAACAGGGCTGAAAGTGCTTAAGCAGACGGAACATAATTAGCATAACAATGAGGGACAATACATAATTACTGTCAATGGAAAGTAATTATATAAAACATGTTTAAAACAATTTGACTTAATCTTGTTCTTTAACCGTTTAACCCTCAAATTTGTTCAACAAAATTAACATTTTCTCAATAGAAAATATCCATTTGCAGACCAATAGATAATTTTTGGAAATTTACCACTGAAATGACTGACTCGGTTATTGAGCTAGGCATTTCAGTGGTAAATTTTCTAAAATAGTCTTTTCTGGGTCTGCAAATGGACATTTCTCATGACAACTGCAGATGTCATTTGTGGGCAGCTTGAACGCTACAGGGCTAAGTCAATAAAGGCTTTTAATCAAATTGTTTTCGAACGAACCAACAGAACTTTAACTGTAGCATATATATTCACATAATCTCTATAAGTACCATCTAACAGATACATAGGTTGCAATAAATTAAGATCACAGACTGTACGAGCAGTGCCCTATTCCTGATTAACAATTCTGCCTAAGGTAAGGAAGAGTTGATGTTGAAGCTGTATTGTCTCTGGTTCCTCTTCGGTCGTCAGATTTATGGCCATGTTCTTGTAGTCATGACGAAGCAGGAATGATACCTAAAATCACACAAACAACAAAAATAGTTACAGAACGAAAATGCAAAACAGTTAGAAAGACAGACTGATGCACGGATAGATGGATGGACTGACTGATGCACAAAATAACATGCATTTCCCTACTAACCTACCCAACCGTCCCATGAAGTGTCGTCGCAATACATCAAGCAAGAGTACAGTTATAGAACAAAAACGCGAAATTTGCACAGATGGATGGACACACTAAGAAAAACAGATGGATGGACAGGTGGATGGACACACTGACTGACCCACAAAATAGCGTCTAGTTCCCTACTACAATAGCCAAACCTCACATGAAGTTTCCTCTCGCTACTCCACGCAAAAGTAGTTATCGAATGAAAATCCAAAATTTGCATGTACAGATGGATATAAACTCGAAGACGTATGGGCGGACGGATAGATGGACTGATACAGATAAAAACATGCAGTTGCCTACTACCATAGCCAACCTTCCAATGAAGTTAGCGAACGAAAATCCAAAATTTTCTCGACCAGGTGAACACAAACTCAGAAAGACTCACAAAATAACGCATCAGTCAGTCCATCCATCCGTGCATCAGCCCGTCTTTCTAACTGTGTGTCCGTCCATGCAAAATAACGTGCAATTACCTTCTACCATAGCCAACCGTCCCATAACGTTTCGTCACGATATCCGAATCAAAAGCAGTCAGCGAACAAAAACATAAAATTTGCACAGATGGATGGACACAACCTCAGAAAAACAGATGGAAGGACGGACGGATGGATGGAATGACTGACCCATAAAATAACGTCCAGTTCCCTACTGCACCAATTGCTTTCAGAATGCACACCAGCCCTCTTTTCCGCCAGTATCTTGTGAGGTTCGGGGAGCAGCAACATAAGCATTAACACAATTATAGCTGAAGTTAGTCAATAACTAAGTACACAGACAAAACAACTATTTGTTGTGGTTTGGCATGTGTGCATTGATAATAGACAAGTGTTACCAGATATACAAAATAATATTGTGCTTGAAAGTCAATTAAATTACAACAGGATTAACCATCTAATAGTCAGATTTGGTCAAGAAAATTTAAATTGTCTCATAGAAAATGTTCATTTGAAGACCAAGAAAAGATTGCGTTTTAAAAATTTACCAATTAAATCATTGGCTTGGTTATTGATCCAATCATTTCAGTGGTAAATTAAAAAAATAATCTTCTTGTGGTCTGCACCTGGAGATTTCTAAAGTCAACTGCAGAAACCATTTTGGTTTCATGAGTACCGAAAGTACAGAGGCCATTAAAATGTTAGTTCATAAGCAGCCTGGATATTTGTTAATTAGTGTTCAGATATTGGCCTGAACGACAGAAGCTATTGATTTGGTTGGCGTCTATCGAGTCCCTGATTCCAGCTCCCATTCACTGCATATCTAGGTTGGTTTATAATTCAGTCTATTATTGGTAACTTAACTCGTCTCCCACTGACTGAACAGCAGGGCCATATGGCCTCATTTTCAAAGCTGCCGATATAAATCAATATGTCAATGGATCATTTTACCCACCACTCAAAACTTGGATGTCTTAACAATGATAAAAGCTGTGTAAACAAACAATAGCTGTTCTTAATAGCTCTTATGTAAAGACCACTCTATACATAAACAGACATGTTTTAATGACTATAATAAGGACATATAATAAATAAGTCATTGCAATCTTGTTTGTAATATCTTCATATCTACATTCAATGATAAATTCAGCACCAATATTGTGGGCCATAATGCTCACCTGGACTAAAAAGACGCCCCCTTAATGCCAGTGTCCACATCATGCTATGATATTGCTATCATATACAATCTTCCGTATTCTTATCCTGACCAATGGATGAATCCAGTTTTAGCTATGCCCCGCCCATCTCTAGCTAAGCTACACCCACACTTCGCCCGTGCTGGGATCGATCAAACCCTGCATCTCAGTTTCGAGAACTCTACATGTAAGCTGTTGAACATTTTGAAACTAATTTGACTGGGCGCTGTCAACCGAAAGGAATATATTTGCCAAATTTGGTTTTAATCCTTTGATAAATTGTGAAATGTGCCACAAGCATATTTTCCCCATAGGCTTCAATACTTGAAGATATTGCCTAAAGGAACCTGTCTGCCAAATTTGGTTTTAATCAATTGATAAATGACGAAACGTGCCACAAATGTACTTTCCCCATAGGTTTCAATACTTTGAAAACATAGCAAGGGCCATAACTATGTTATTTGTGGGCGTGGCCTCTTCATCTTCAGAACCCTAATATATATTACCAAAAGAAACATATCTGCCAAATTTAGTTTTAATCTATCAATAAATGATGAAATGTGCCACAATTGTTGACAGACGACAGACGTCAGACGACAGATAAATCGCAACTGTATTTCAAAATCATGAGTTCACTAAAAAGGCAATTTTCACAGAAGATTTTGGACCTATGAAGGTGAATCCTTCAAAAGGAACATCTCCCCATCATAAGGAAGCCACCTGCAAAGTTTCAGTAAATTATTTTAACCAATTCCATATGACATTTACGTGAAAATTGACACAAATTTTGAGTTTTTTCATTAAAAAGCCCATTTTCATCCAAAATATTGGACCTATAAATGTGAATTCTTCAGAAGGCACATCTGCGTATCATAACTGAGGCACACACCAAGTTTCAATAAAATATCTGAAGCGGTTCTGCATGATGTGTTTACGAGAAAATTGACAAAAATCTGCATTTGTCTTTGCATTAAAAAGCCAATTTTCACCCAAAATATTAGACCTATAAATGTGAATCCTTCAAAAGGCACTTCTACCCATTATAAAGAAGCCACATATCAAGTTTCATTAAATTATCTTAAGCGATTCTCTATGATATGGTGTTTACCAGGAAATTGACAAAAATTGTGAATTTTTGCATTAAAAAGCCAATTTTCACCCAGAAATATTGGAACTATAAATGTGAATTCTTCAAAAGGCACATCTGCATATCATAACTGAGGCATACACCAAGTTTCATTAAAATATCTGAAGTGGTTCTGTATGATATGCTGTTAACCAGATATTGTGGACAGACAGACGGACGGACAGATGCAGTGATTACTATAGGGATTCCACACCTTCGGGTGTGGGGCCCTACTTAATTGAGTAACTGGCTATTTCGGTATGCATGGTATTTAAATGAATTGAGTAATTGACCATTTTTATTGGGTAAAATACTCAGAAACCCAGCTTATGCATGTATTGCCAAAACATTGAGCCAATCGGTCAACTTAGCTACAGTTTTCATTTTGATTATTACATATATATCTGAAAATTTAAGATTTGAGCTACCGGTATATTTTCCAGGCTGGTCACACTTATCTAGTTTAGTTAATGTATAGTTGGAAGTCTTCTATGTTCAAATATATTAACACACACATTTTGTTTGTGCAAGTTTGTGCAAATCCATAAAGAACAATTCGTATTTTCCCAATTTTCTCATGTAGACTATGACTACTATATTTACAACAAAGGGCTATAAATCTTTATTATATATTACCGTAACACGATTCTGACTAAGTTAGTATATAGTGTAATATAATAATCTTCCTAAACACAGGATTAAAAACATGCCACGAAGACACATTCAAAACAGCAATCAACTTCTAAGATCCACATAAGTTTCAGTGAAGAACTAATACATGGGCATAACTCTCCTGATCAAAGGTATCTCAAATTCATTTCCTGTCCAAATAAATATTAGCAATAGTAAACTATGTCAGATTTAGTTTTAACCCGGTAACCATCATATTTGTTCTATAAAATTTCAATTCTATCATAGAAAATGTCCATTTGCAGGCCAAGAGATTATTTTTGATAATTTACTGCTGAAATGACTGACTAATCAGTCGTCAGTTGTAAATTTCTAGTCTTCTCTTTGTTTGCAAATGGATGTTTCTTAATCCTTTACTGGTCATTCCTCTGTTATGGTCGTGTGGAATGTCCATTTACAGGTCAAGAGAACAGTTTTGGAAAATTTACCACTAGAATGACTGGGTCAGTTATCGAGCCAGTCATTCAAGTAGGGCTTCATGATATACCGATATTATATCGAATACCAGTATCATCGCTATACCATTAGTCATACCGATATGATTTTGCTGATTACGAAATATTGTGATATAACATAAAACCGGCATGACATTCTGTTTAGCCAGATAATATGTTTTCCATTAGCAAAATTCAATAGTATATCTGTCTAATCAGATAAGCGACTGCTCTTCACATAGGAAAACGATAGTTTACATTCAAGTGATAAATTGTCTTGACCCGTAAATGGATATTCAATAGATTTTTACAATTTCTTGACCAAATTTTATCATTAAAGTGTTACGGTAACTTGTGAAGCGGTTTTGGCTGGCATCAGTGTTAAAGGGTTAAGCCAGGAACAAGTAGTGAACAGCACTATTGTTGATGGATGACAGATAAATCACAGCTGCATACAGTCATTCAGGTGTGAGCTAAGATACACCCTCTTACAATATGTCTATCCTTCTGTGAGTGTGCAGGTTTGATTGGGTTTTCTGTTATTTTTCGGGGGGGGGGGGGGGGGGAGGATATCATTCATACCATGCACATGAGATGTGTAAACAGAAAAGGTCTTTTTAATTATGCTTCCTTTCTTAGAAGGGACATATATACACATCCTAGATGTGCAAATCAAAGCACGCCTCATTACATTCCCAGAATTGTACTGTGTGTATCTGTATCAGATCTTAGTAACCTCTCCTGGTAATAGCTGGGACTGTTGTCCTCACAAGTGCTCTATGACAATTACTGAAGTACATATGCACCATAGGCTTTTATATTGAACTCAGATAACCTGTTGTCAAGGAAGTGAAACCTTCAGACATGTGCAGTATATTTACATATTTATCACCTATCTTTTTAACACTTTAATCCTCAAATTTTGCTTAATTTCAATTTACCACTGGATAAAAGAGCCAGCCATTCCAGGGTAAGTTTTCAAAAATCGCCTCCTCTTGGTCTGCAAACAGACATTTCTAAATACCACAGCGGAAGCAGTTACTGGCTGACTTGAGTGCTAATGGGTAATAAGACATTACAACTTACAAAACAGACTATTTTAACCCTTAGCACTCTGATAAAAAACATTTTTAATTTCCAAATTAAATTAAATGATGAACTGGGTGGGGTGTTTATTTTTCAACAAATTTGGTGGAAGATGTTGCTGTCATAGACAGCAACATCATCCAGCAAAATTGTTGAAAAATTTACATCAGTTTCTTTGCTATTGACACAGTAAAAGATAGAATATTGACACCAATGTGGTAATAGTTCAATACAAAATACATGTATATATGATACATTGAGGATTGTAGATAGGACTCATTTTTATTAAAACTGGAGCATGTCTGAGAGACTGTATGTAAGCCCATATAACATATTACAAAACTGCTTTACAACCTAGGTAATTAAATGAATCAAATACAATCCAATCTAAAGAATTTGGCATACAACATTGAAAATCAATAATATTCCATTTGATTGCACAGAGCCTGGCAGATTTGAATGAGTTTATATTTATGCCTACATGTATTTGATGTGATATTAGGTCTATAATTTAAGGTTTCCAATCCAAAAAATGCATCAATCAAAAAATCAGTGGAGTGTGAAAGATTGTAATACAGCTAAACATGAATGACACACATTGATCATCAAAGAACTGATATATAGTAAATATAGATACAATCCACCAAGCAGTAGTAAACTACCACAGCAAGCTGCGTTAGTGGCATCCATCCAATCTAATTTAAAAAAACCCCACCTTGAATTTCAAAAGGAAAGTTTAAAGAAACTAATCTGAAAGACTTAAATTTATACCTGGTCTACACATGTATACATGGTTTTGTATTCTCAATGAAAATCATTGCATTTTAAGTTATTTGAAGTTATTTCGAGTATGATGAAATAACTTTGTGGAATGAGGAAGCTATGAATAAACTCTACCCCATTAAAACCACAAAGGCTAAATTTGGTGAAGAAGAAAATCAAAATATTTGATTATTAAGTGTCCATTTATAGGTCAAGAGACCTTTTTGAAAACTTACCCCTGGAATGACAGTCTCAGTTACTGAGTCAGTCATTCCAATGTTAAATTTTCAAAAACTTTTCTCTTGGTCTGTAAATTGATATTTCTCAAGTGTAATGCAGACTGGTTTAGCCGTCTTGACCGGTAAAGGGTTAATAATTAAATAAAATAATAACCCTTGAAAACCCACAATACACAGTATTTAACCCATACCAGTCAAAATTTAAAATTTTCAAATTAAATTAACAGATGAACTGGTGTTCATTTTTCAACAAATTTAGTTCTTCCACCAAAATTGGCGACAGGGAGAAATCGCTATAGGTTTTTGAATAATTGGTACTTAACCTCAAACATCATGAATCCTCGATGCAGCAACCTGCTAGTTAAATTAATTTTAAATGGAAACAACCAGATATGGTTTAAATTTCAGAGCACACAAAATCATGCTTTTCTATTATTTAATCAAAGCCAAATATATTATTTGCACATTTTCAGATTCCTAATAATAATGTCGCCATAGAAAGTTATTTTATCCATTTCCATGAGAATCATGTGGTGACGTCATTGCATGATTGATTGTTGTGGTATGAAGTGATCTCACGAATGACATTTTGTTGATGATGATTGATATCCGATCACTACAGCTCATTCAGAAGGCATCATATAAATAACATGTAAGAAAACCACTAGTGCTTGTTGATGATGATTGATAGCCGATCACTACAGCTCATTCAGACGGCATCATATAAATGATGTGTAAGAAAACCACTAGCGCTTGTTGATGATGATTGATAGCTGATCACTACAGCTCATTCAGACGGCATCATATAAATGATGTGTAAGAAAACCACTAGCGCTTGTTGATGATGATTGATAGCTGATCACTACAGTTTATTCAGAAGGCATCATATAAATGATGGCTAAGAAAACCACTAGCGCTTGTTGATGATGATTGATAGCTGATCACTACAGCTCATTCAGACGGCATCATATAAATGATGTGTAAGAAAACCACTAGCGCTTGTTGATGATGATTGATAGCTGATCACTACAGTTTATTCAGAAGGCATCATATAAATGATGTGTAAGAAAACCACTAGCGCTTGTTGATGATGATTGATAGCTGATCACTACAGCTCATTCAGACAGCATCATATAAATGATGTGTAAGAAAACCACTAGCGCTTGTTGATGATGATTGATAGCTGATCACTACAGCTCATTCAGACAGCATCATATAAATGATGTGTAAGAAAACCACTAGCGCTTGTTGATGATGATTGATAGCTGATCACTACAGCTCATTCAGACGGCATCATATAAATGATGTGTAAGAAAACCACTAGCGCTTGTTGATGATGATTGATAGCTGATCACTACAGCTCATTCAGAAGGCATCATATAAATGATGTGTAAGAAAACCACTAGTGCTTGTGAGACTGAGATTTGAATCGGAGCCAATGTCCAGCTTTGTAATTTTATTAGACACCACTTTTTTCTATTCCGTTTAATGGTCAAAATCTATTACGTTTAATGGTCAAAATTGGTAAATTTAAATATCTGACTATTGAATGTCAGTTATCGAGCAAGTCATTCCAGTGGTAGACTTTCAAAAATTGTATTCTCTTGTCATGTACATGGATATTCCACAAGATCATAACAGAGGACAGTTTTGGCCGGCTTGACCATTAAATGGTTAAGATATACAGTAATCTTCTCATGCAATATACTGATACCATATTGAAAATCAATATTATGCACTGACAGTTTAAAGCCCGCCTATAGAATATATATATCGAAAAAACAAATCTGAACATATTTTCAGGTTTCTTGTCTCATCATTGTTAAAAATGAAAGATGCTCACTGGTGACAATCGTGAAAAGAGTGATGTTTGATGCCTAAGACATGTTTTTCTGGGAAATATCTTTATCGCTTAGGCCATTCAATACCCATTTTCTCATTGTTTAGCATGACAAACATTATCCAATCAATATATATGAATAATAATTTTTCTTCCTACAAATAAACATTGTTTATCTAATCATGTCGTGCCTGACAATTTATGATCTTTGTCGACATGAATGGTTATCCACACATTAAAAATGTAACACATTGGAATGGCTCTTGAAAGGGGGGGATATCTTTTAACTCTATTCGACTAGTATGTGAATTTAACAGGTCAATAATAACAAGAGGCCCAAGGGGCCTGTATCACTCACCTGCATCATAGGCATTTCAACCAGAAAGGCCATCAACAATAAGTAGAAACCTACAGAGTTGAGCAGAATTATAACAAGAAAACAGAAGCCATGTTTCTTTATGTATCAACTACTTTTGAACAAAACTTAATGGCCCGTAGTCCCTTATCATAGCTCCCAATTTTCGGCCCAATCCGTTCAACGATTCTGGATACGAAGTTGTTTTCACGAAAACTAGGTCATCCAAGATGGCCGCCAAGCCAATCAGCTTCTCTTGAACAAATTGGTTCTCCTCCTGTATTAGATGATGTTTCATGAGTTTTGAATCAACTGTTTGAATCAACTGAAGCTGTTTCGGAGATTTTTAAAGATATTTCTAAAAATTGGCTGGTTTAGCCGGTGGCCATCTTGGATTTTGGCCGATCAGCTTCGTTTGAACAAACTTAGACCTCTATGCCCTAAGGCTGCATTCTGCCAAATATAATTGAAATCGGCTTAGTGGTTCTCGAGAAGTCGTTTAAAGAATTCCCCATTGCTTTACTATGGGCCCATTGCTTTACTATGGGAGCCTATGGCAGGAAAGCAAACCAAGATGGCAGTCAAACCGTTTATCCAACAGTCTCGAAAGTGGCATATTTGAACTCGCCACCATGATAAGCATATATACAGCAATTTTCGCTATCAAAATACATCAAATACAAAAATTCCAATATGACAAAAAGCTAAATTTTGATTGGTTGATGCCGGCCATGTTTTTTAATGTACGAACTTCCCGTGAACAAATTTCAATGGCCCTTTATCCCTAAGAATATTTACCAAATTTCAGCGCTATCCCTTCAGCGGTTCAGGAGAAGAAGTCATTTTCCATCCAAGATGGCCGCCAAGCAAATAGGCCAATAAGGTTGGCTTGAATAAACTTGGGTCTAACATTGCCATAGATGATGTGTTATGAGTACTGAATCAATTCCTCTTGCGGTTTCGGAGAAGATTTTTTAAACATGTAGTACATGTCTGCATTGCCTGTGCGCATGCATATGTATTACACGTGTATGTGTGCGTGCGTGCGTGCGTGTGAACATCTGAGAACATATTGCGTTGTGTGTTGTATATGTGTGCATGCATGTGTTAAATGCGTGCGTGTGTGTGTGTGTGGAGGGGGTGGGGGGGGGGGGGGTGGGGCTCACATGTGTTGTCAGAGCTTGTTGGGATACAGACAACTTGACTTTTGTGCCAAAACATGATGCTCATCATATGCTTTGGCATCAGACTGCATTATCCTATGGCAACTCAGAGTGGTGAACCACATTTAGCCTAGTATGGATGCATTCAGACACCATGTTTAGAGATTGTATATGAGCAACACGCTATAATTGCTTTGTTAGAAATATCAAAATATTTGACAGATCACAGGGATAGATAGATAAAACTAATTGCTAGAAAGTCTTTAATTGTTGAAACAAATGCTTAAACAACATTATGAATAAGATCGTAGAGAGCTGCCAAGATATATGATTCGATGGAGTACAACTCTTAATCTGTACCGAGTGCAAACTGACAATATCCAATCATCTGAGATTACATGAATAAGCAAATAGGAAAGCTGTCGACTAGTTTTAAAGTATTTGACTGAAATTGATGATGGCTGCCTCGAAGAGAATATTTACAATGGAATGTATTCCTACAGCATAAGAGGTTATCTGGTCTATAGCACTGAAAGAGTTAACCCGCTCGCATACGCTTTTCTAAAATAAAAACAAGGAAGACAACTTTAATGAAAAAGATTAGCAAAGCTGTCTCCCCTGATATGATTATAAAGATAATGAACTGGAAATATGATAGAGATTAGAGATTAGACAGGTCTACCAAAATCTACTCATTACCAGATTGATAACAACTGTAAATTTAAGGTTCAGGAAATAAATTATTTAGGTATAAGTATTAGAATAGGATGCATACATGCATCAATCCATGGTCCAACGATGCCTTTTTTCTCTATCAAGTGCTCCTGGAGACTGTGACCAAACTGTGACCAAACACAAGATGTTGTATGAGTTGTCGCAAGGAATGGGTGTCCACTTTTGAAATATTATACTGCGAGCTGTTGTTGCTTTAGAATACTAACAACGTAGGCTATAAATGACTTTCTCTTAGATGCCTAATGCTTGTTCTCTTAGCGAGACCAAAAGTCTGAATGCCATAGAACTCTTTAGAATGGTGATGAAGCTCAGGTTTTACCTACTACCTAAAATCCATAAAGCTAAAAAGAATGTGAATGAACATTAAAGACAATGAGTCAGCGCACCATCATCCTGCAAAGATGCCAGCCCATATAGCAAATTCTTGTTCCTAAGATCAAGGCTAAAGCCAGACAAGTCTTACTGTACCCAGTGCCCAAGCCACAACAATGCACAGGACTACAAAGCCCCATCTTTGTCTGTGGATTTACATGCCGAGGCATCTGCCTCAAAAGGACTATCAACAAATACTGGCCAATCCTTGAAGCCAGCATCAGGTGCAGACTAGCATTCCGTGAAAAACACTGTTCAGTTTCAGGAAGAATAAAACCATCAAAGACACCAGCGTCAGGCCAAAACTACCACCACTGATAGCAACGCCAAGGGAGATCCAAAATTCTCTTCACAGTTCGTCCCACCAACACCAGCAACAAAATGGACAAAAAAGATTTCTTTGTTTTCTGAAATAAATGCCACAAACAGTATGTGGTAGAGACATGGCACACATTCAAGAACACCTGCGCTCCATCACCACTTTATACAGGAGTGAAAGATACAACACACCCATATCCAGACATTTCAACAAGATAATTCATGAAATGATATGTGCTTCAGAATCATCCAAGTCCTCAAATCACCTCCAGAGGACATTAACTCCACCATATGGAGAAGGCAGAAACAAAACCACTGGTTCCACCAGCTTCCCACTATGGAGCCTATACGCATCAACCAGTCAGGTTAATGACCATCACTTCCCCTGCCACAAACCTCACCATTAGCAACCAGGTCAGCATGTAGTTAGTACGCTGTTGTTGCTTTAGTCAGTAATAGCCTACAGCAACACTATTAAAGAAATAAGCGCAAATTTCATACTAACCATGCTCTAGAGTTAAACAAGAGACCCAAGGGCCTGTGATGCTCACCTGGACTACTAGCATTGGAACAATTTGCATTTAAATAGAGATGATGGATAAGTTTCAGAAAATCCAAGATGGCCATCAAATTAAGTGACTAATCAAAATTTTCATTTGATTTCTTGAAGCCTATCGTCATATGATCGTTACACCCAAGTTTCGATGAAATCTAGCTATTGAAGAAGTTGTAGTAAAGACTTAAAGACGTCAGGTTTTATTGAAAATCCAAGATGGGCATCAAAAAAATTAACCAATCAAATTCCTGTATACAAGTTTGGAAGTATATGAACATAGTATCCTTACAGCCAGTTTTCATTCAAATTTGGCTATTGGTTAAGAAGTAGTGCTGTAAATGATTTCCAAAAGATTTTGGAAAATCCCACGATAGCTGCTAAAAAAAAAATCAATCTATCAAAATGCTCATTAGAACTCTTGAAGTCAATCATCATAGGATCATTCCACCCAAGTTTCGCTTAAATCGTGACATTGATTAAGGAAGAGTAGCACTTTAAAAGGTTTCTGGAAGATCCAAAATGGCCACAAAAACAAGAGGCCCAAGGGCCTGTGGCGCTCACCTGGACCATTGGCATTTAAATCATTTGCATTTAAATAAACATGATGGCTGATTTTCGGAAAATCCAAGATGCCCACCAAACAACTGACAAATCAAAATTCTCGTATATGTTGAAGCATCGTTTTAAATGGTTCCAGAAAATCAGAGATTGCTGCCAAACATTGACCTATCAAAATTCTGAATACAATTTCTAGAGGCTATGACAATAGGATCCTTCCAGCCAAATTTGGTTGAATTTGCCCAAGCGATTAGGTAGTATATTATACAAATTCCCATTTTTTGGAAACTCCAAGATGGCCACCATAAAAATCCAAGTCGTCAAAATTCTGTATACAGGTTCTGAACTGTACCAGCGTAGGGTTCTTCCAGCTGATTGTGGTTGAAATCGGCCAAGTGGTTAATGACGAGTAGCCTATTAACTGATTTCCCAAAATGTTCAGAAAATCCAAGATGGCCAACGGAAAAATTGACCGATAAAAATTCTGTATGCAAGTTCTGAAGCCTACCGCCCTAGGCCCGTTCCAGTCAGTCTGGTTGGAATTGGCCAAGCAGTTAATGAGTAGACGATTTTCGGAAAATTCCAGAGGGTCAGCGAGCAAATTGACCCATCAAAATTCTGTATACAAGCTCTGAAGCATACCACTAATGGGTAGCCTTTTAACTGATTTCCCGAAATTTTCAGAAAATTCAAGATGGCCACCAGAAATATTGACCAATCAAAATTCTGTATATATCTTCTGAAACGTACCACCTGAGTAGCCTTCAAGTCAAGCCTGATTGAAATTGCTCAAGCAGTTAATGAGGAGTAACGTCTTAAACAATTTCCTGCCATTTTTCAGAATATTCAAGATGGCTACCGGAAAAATGGACCAATCAAAATTCTGTATAAATGTTCAGAAGCATACTATGCTAGGGTTCTTCCATTAAAGTTTGATTCAAATCGGCCTAGAGGTTATCATCGAGTAGGCTTTTAAGTTATTTATAGAAATTAAAAAAAATCCAATGTGCCTGAAAAATTGACCAATCAGAATTCTGTATACAAGTTCCGAACCATAGCATCACTGTCCATCATACTATCCTCCCAGCTAAGTCTGGTTGAAATTGCACAAGCAGTTAATGAGTAGAGTTTTAACCAATTTCCAGCCATCTTTCAGAAAATTGAAGTTGGGCACCGAAAAAAATTGCCCAATTAAAATTCTGTATTCTTCTTCTGAAACCTACCAGCCTAGTTTCCTTCCAGCCAAGTCTGGTTGAAATTGCTCAAGCAGTTAATGAGGAGTAGCGTTTTAAACGATTTCCCACCATTTTTCGGAAAATCGAAGATGGCCGCCCGAAAAATGGACCAATCACAATTCTGTACACATCTTCTGAAGCATACTAGGCTAGGGTTCTCCCATCCAAGTTTGATTGAAATCGGCCTAGTGGTTATCGAGGAGTAGGCTTTTAAGTGATTTCCAGATTTTCAGAAAATTCAAAATGGCTGCCGAAAAATTCTGTATACAGGTTCTGAAACATACCTGCGTACCATACTCCCAGCTAAGTTTGGTTGAAATTGCCCAAGCAGTTAATGAGGAGTAGCGTTTTAAACGATTTCCCATCGTTTTCCAGAAAATTCAAGATGGCCAACGAAAACATTGACCAATCAAAATTCTGTATAAATGTTCTAAAGCCTACCCCAATAGGAACATTCATGCCACATTAATGTGAAATCCGCCAAGCGGTTAATGAGGAGTATGACAGATGGACAGATGGACAGATGACGGATGGTCGGCATGGCATAAGTTCACTTGGCCATTCTGGCCAGGTGAGCTAAAAATTGATCAACCAAAATTCTGTATACAAGTTCTGAAGCCTACCAGCTTCAGCTTAGGGTCCCTGCCAGCCCTGTCTGTTTGAAATCGTCCATGCAGCTAATGAGTAGCGTTTTAAACAATTTCTTGCCATTTTTGCAGAAGATTCATAATGGTTACTGAAAAAATTGACCTATCTTAATTGTGTCTACAGGTTCTGATGCCTAACCCCATAGGGTCCTTCCATCCAAATTAAGTTGAAATGTGCCAAGTGGTTAATAAGGAGTAGCGTTTCGACAATTTCCGGTAAATTTTTCATAAAGTCTCACATTTTCACCCCAAAAAATGACCAATCAAAATTCTCTAAACAAATTCCGAAACCTTCACCGATAAGATCTTTCCAGCTACCATAAATTAGGTTCAAATCCGACAAGCGGTTAATGAGGAGAGATGGACAGGCAGACAGATGAAGACGTATGGTCGCCGTGGTATAAGCTCACTCACTCTGGCCAGGGCAGCTAATAATTTCAACTAACAATTTGGTAGTAAAACGGCAATTAGACATGATCAATCAAGCTTGTATTTTGTGTGTCAAAACATTAAGAACACCTTCCATACTTCACAAGATCCGGATCACTAGACAGTTAATAACTACTTTAACAGAAATCATGAGTTCGGAAAAACCCACAAATTACAGGGAGCCACCTTATGAGCCTAGCTGGCAAGATAGCGGATATTATAGAAACCACGACTTAACTACGTACATAAAACAGACAAAAATAACCGCTTGTCATCCTAGTTAATAAACCCTTTAATGACGAAGCCGGCCCAACCCAGCCCAACCCGGCCACTGCAGTGGTCTTGAGGAATGTCCATTTGCGGGCCAAGTGAAGACCATTTGTGAAAATTTACCACTGGAATGACTGGCTCGGTAACCGAGCCTGCCATTCCAGTGATCAATTTTCAAAAATACTCTTCACTTGGCCTGCAAAGACATTTAATCAGCAAATATTTGGATTTTTTTTTACAAAAGTTAGTCATTAAATGGTTAATGAGGCCTGTCAGTCAACATGATAATTTTGTAATACAGTTTTATTTTGCGATTTATCAAACTATTTGACAATGAGGTTAACCCTTACCACTCAGGTGTCGAAAGTTAAAATTTTCAAATTAAATTAAAAGATGAACTGGTGCTCATTTTTCAACAAATTTGATGGGAGATGGTGCTGTCGCAGGCAGCAACATCTTCCACCAAAATTGTTGAAAAATGTACACCAGTTTCTTTTATATTGACAGAGTAAATGGTTGAATATTGACATCATAGTTGTATGGGTTAACCATATAATTTCATTTAAAAGAAGTACAATTAAGTTTGTAAATCTACAGAGCACACTGGGAACAGACACAAGTGGTCTTTATAGACAGGTGGTTTGTAAATATATGGAGGCTAAAGAACAATATCTCTCTGATTTTGGGGTCATTGAAGTTACCGTGAGCTATTTCATGGTCAAGGGTTAACAAGAAAATTAAAATTTTTTCCCAGTGAATGAAAACTGGCTATGAGAAAATAATTTCTTTAAATTAACTGGCATGACTGATTCAATTATCGAGACATTCCAGTGGTAAATTTTCAAAAATGGTCTTCTCTTGGCCTGCAAATGGACTTTTCCCAAAAACACTGGCTAGCCTCTATGAAAAGGGCCTTTGGGTAGAGAGCAGCCTTTCTGCTTAGGGTCATATTTATATAGTGATGAGTGTGTAAATATATGAGGGTGTCTAGATAGTGTTCCTTATATTGAGGGTGGTATTTATATAGAGGATGAACATTCCACAGCAGCTATCTCTAATCTTGTGACAATGAGTGCATCAGAAAATAGAACTGAAGATTATATTGTCATACTCTGTTAGTGTATGGTACTGAACTGGCTGTCAAGCTAAAACCTTATATTACAAAAATGTTGTATTTGAGCTGGAAGTTTGAAATGGTAATTATCTTGTTGATTATGTTGAATAGAATTTGATTGAAATTTAAACGATGCATAGGCAGTAAAATTTATAATTTATCAAACACATTTGATTAAGATAAAGAGTATTAACCCCTTACTGCAGTGGTCTTGAGGAATATATATTTGCAGGCCAAGATAAGGGTATTTAAGAATATGTATTACTGGAATGACTGCCTCAATAACCGAGTCAGCCATTACAGCTGTAAATCTTAAAAAATAAGTCTTCTTTTGGCCTGTAAATGGCCATTCACTTCAAGCAAGATGAGATTTTCTTTTCTAATCTTGACCATTTAGTGCATGAATAACAATGGTATCAGATAAACACACACACCTAATTATTCTCTATTTACTGGTTCATATATAGGTCAGGCCATCCATAAATTAATTGAACTTCATACTACAGTGTTTTACTGGAAATACATATTTACTTGCGACTTCGTGGGAATATAACTAAATGTGGCTAAACATAGCTAGTGGTCATTCGCGTGGCTATATTTCACGGGAAAAAATACTGAGCACACCTATCGAGGAAGATCATGTATATTTACAAATAGTTTGCCAATCATCCGCTTTCTGAGGATGACGAAATCTACGGAAATACCAAGATAAAGGGCACAGAATTTGGCATTTACAATAATAAATGTGTGGATTAAAATGACTAGTGAGTATTTCCTGTAAATGATCTTTATGCGTGCCTGATGCAATATTAGATCAGCAAAGAAAATAGAAAGCGAGTGTTGCATTGATTACATAATAAAGAGCTACATAATATATTACGTGATGCAAACAGGAACCAGAGCTTCTTGCCTTCTTCTCAAGAATTTTCAAAGACAAATGGCAAATATTTGCTAAATGTCTCAAGGAATATTCACGCAGGTTGCCAGGACCGGATTTAGTTTGAAAATGGTGTTATTGAAAGTGTTATATAGCACTCATGCTTTCAGAAAGAGGCGCAAGGGCCTGTGTCGCTCACCTGGAAAATTGGCCTGTGAGATCGCTGTATATAAATCTCTTAATTATTTTCCAGAAATGTTCACAAAATTCAAGATGGCCACCGGAAATATTGACCAATTAAAATTGTGAATGGAAATTCTGGAGCCTAAAGCTATAGGGGTCTTCCACCCAAATTTGGTTGAAATCCGCAAAGTTCTTTAGGGGTAGCGATTTGACAGAGACCGAAGATGGTCAATGGATTGATGGACAGCCACCACAACATAAGCTCACCAAAAAGTTTCCTGATCAAAATTATATACACAATTTCTGATGCCTACCACGATAGGATCTGTTCAGCCAAATTTTGCTGAAATCGGCCACAGTGTTTACGAATAGTACAGTAGCGATTTGACAATTTCCCATAAATCGTTCACCTACACGATGTTTCATGAGTTTTGAATCGATCCCACAAGCGGTTTCAGAGACTTTTTAAAAACATTTCTAAAAATCAGCCAAAATCCAAGATGGCCACCAGCTAAATTGGCTGATTGGCTTCATTTGAACAAACTTGGATTTCTATGCCTTGAGGATGCTTCCTACCAAATCCAATTGAAATTAGCCCAGTGGTTCTCGAGAACTTTTAAAGTTCCTATTGCTTTAGTATGGAAGCTTTTGGTGGGAAAATGATCCAAGATGGCAGCCAGACCGTTTGTCCAAAAATTTGAAATAAGCAAGCCCAGAATCCTACATAAAACCAAATTCTGCTTCAAAATCCATCAGATAAAAAAATTCAATATGGCCACCCAACATGACACATTTTGAATGGTCCATGGTGGCCATGCTTTTTTACATATCAATTTCCCTTGAACAAACTTTAATGGCCCTTAGCCCTAATCATATTGCCGAAACTTGGTCATGCCCTAGATGATGTTTCCTGAGTTTTGAATCGATTCCCCAAGAGGTTTCGGAGAAGATTTTTAGACATTTTTAAACAAGCGGCCCAATGGGCCTGTATCGCTCACCTGGAACATTGGCATTTCAACTAATCTTACTTAAGTTTTACATCCATCAGTGTCACTTCCAATGACTTTCAGTCAAATGGTTTAGTTTTCGAGATATTGACAACAATTTCTGGACTGGTTTTTTTGCATTAGTGATTTTGAACAATGTTTAAGTGAAAATAGATGATATTAGTGCTAACAACAGCTGGTTTCTTAACTGTCTCACTGCTGCAAGCCAGTGCAGCCAATAATTTCACTTTTTACAAAAGCTCTTGACTTGTTGAATATTTTGAAAACAATTGGACTGAAAGTTGTTGGCGGCTTAGCCACCAACAACTTTCAGTCCAATTGTTTTCAAAATATTTATCAGGTTCAGAGATATAACCTTTGGAATATGTCGTCTGCAAAAACTCAGTCAGACGGTTACTAGAGGTTTAAATACAATTTGAAGAAAATGGTCTGGCAGGTAGGTGGTCTTTATAGCAGGTTATTCCCCACCACCACACAATCCCTTTAACACTTGCACATCTGGCTGAATCACTGAGTTAGCAGCAGGGGTAGGGTGAGCTGGAGTTGATTTAGAAAATAATTTGATTGAAAGTCATTGCTGCCTTAGCCGTTTAAAAAAATCAGCCAAAAATCAAGATGGCCACCAGCCAAATTGGCCGATCGGCTTCGCTTGAACAAATTTGGATGATTTGGACAACCTAAGGATGCTTCCTGTCAAATATAATTGAAATCGGCCCAGTAGTTCTCGAGAAGACATTTTAAATTTCCCACTGCTTTAGTATGGGAGCTTTTGGTGGGAAAATGATGCAAGATGGCCACCAAACTGTTTATCCGACAGCTTTGAAAATTGCAAATTTGTGATCAGAATACCAAAAAACCTATATAAAACCAATTTCGGCCTCAAAATCCATCAAATAAAAAAATCCAATATGGCCGCCAAACATGCTGTACTTTGATTGGCCCACTGCAGCCATGTTTTTTGACATATCAACTTCCCTTAAACAAAGTTTAATAGCCCTTAGTCCCTAATCATATCTGCCAAATTTCGGCCTGATCCCTTCAGTTGTTCTAGAGAAGTAATTTTTGCTAAAACTAGGTCAACCAAAATGGACGCTGAACCATTTGGCCAAGCAAGTTCCCTTGAACAAACTTAGTTCAGCTCTTGCCCTAGATCATATTTCATGGGATTTGCTTCAATCCACCAAGCGGTTTCGGCGGTTTTTAAAGACGTTTCTAAAAAGCGGCCAAAATTCAAGATGGCCGATCGGCTTCATTTGAACAAATTTTAATCTCTACACCCTAAGGATGCTTGCTGCCATATATAATTGAAATCGGCCCAGTAGTTCTCGAGACGTAGACATTTTAAATTTCCCATTGCCTTAGTATGGGAGCTTTTGGCGGGAAAATGATCGAAGATGGCCGCCAAACCGTTTATCCGACAGCTTTGAAAATTGCAAATTTGTGATCAGAATACCCAAAAACATATATAAAACCAATTTCAGCCTCAAAATCCATCAAATAAAAAAATCCAATATGGCCACCAAACATGCTGTATTTTGATTGGCCGACTGCACCATGTTTTTTGACGGATTAACTTCCCTTGAACAAACTTTAATGACCTTTAGTCTCTAATCATATCTGCCAAATTTCGGCCTGATCCTTCAGCGGTTCTGGGGAAGAAGTAGTTTTCGCTAAAACTAGGTCAACCAAAATGGCCACTGAACCATTTGGCCAATGAAGTTCCCATGAACAAACTTGGTTCATCTCTTGCCCTAGATCATATTTCATGGGATTTGCTTCAATCCACCAAGCGGTTTCGGAGAAGACATTTCCTAAAATCGGCCAAAATTCAAATTGGCCACTGGCCAAATTGGCCGATTGGCTTCGTTTGAACAAACTTGGATCCCTATACCCTAAGGATACTTTCTGCCACAGATAATTGATATCGGCCTAGTGGTTCTTGAGAAGAAGTCCTTTAAAGGAAAAAGTTGATGGATGGACAGGATGGATGGATGGATGGTGAGCTAAAAATCAGCCAAAATCCAAGATAGCCATCAGCCAAATTGGCTTTATTTGCACAAAGTTGGACTCTATGCCCTAAGGATGCTTACTGCCAAATATAATTGAAATAGGCCCAGTGGTTTGCGAGACATTTTAAATTTACTATTGCTTTAGTATCGGAGTTTTTGACGAGAAAATGATCCAAGATGGCTGCCAAACCGTTTATCCGACAGTTTCGAAAGAGGTAAATTTGAAATCAGCAAGCCTAAATACTTATAGAACACCAGTTTCAGCTTCAATAGCTATCAAATAAAAAAAAACCAACATGTCCAACAAAGATGCTACATTTTGATTGGTCCATAGCAGACATGCTTTTGATGGATTAATTTCCTTTGAACAAACTTTAATGGCCCTTAATCATATCGCTCCAATTTCGACCCGATCCATTCAGTGGTTCTGGAGAAATCATTTTCGCAAAAACTAGCTCAACCAGACGTCCGCCGAAGCATTTGGCAAATCATTTTCTCTCAAACAAACTTGGTTCAGCTATTGCCCTAGATGATATTTCATGAGCTTTGAATCGATTTCAAAATCTATCAACTAAAAAATTCAATATGGCTGCCAAAGATGCTACATTTTGATTAGTCCACGACGGCCATACTTTTTTACGTATCAATTTCCTTTGACCAAACTTTAATGGCCTTTAGTCGCTAATCATATCCATGGTTCATACGAGAATGACTGATTCATTCATTCAAGGACTTTCCAAGGACTATGGCTCCAGTTTTCAAGGAATCTAAAACTGGCCTATCTTTAGGGGGGTGCAGGAAATTGTGCAAAATAGATGTTTTAAAACTCCATATCATGCAGTGCTGAGTGATAGTCGGCAGCCTTATATTTATGCACCTTTTGACTAGATATTGAGCGCATTGTTAAGTACTTTTCAAGACCTTAATGCCATTTTCAAGTACTATTCAAGACCGTAATGCAATTTTCAAGTACTTTTCAAGACCGTAATGCCATTTTCAAGTACTATTCAAGGCCTTAATGCAATTTTCAAGTACTTTTCAAGCCAAATTTCAAATTCAAGCACTTTCAAGGCCTGATGCCAAAGTTGAAGTACTTTTCAAATTTGTATGAACCCAGCCTCACAAGCTTTAGCAAGTTACATTTATCATTAACTGAGTAGCAATTTTAATATTTAAGGGTGGCGTGCCCTCCAGGCTTCAGAGATCCATTCCGGATCTAAAAACAAAAGGATTTGTAAATTGTGAGCTAAGCAGGATGTATACATTACATTGACAGACTAGGAGGATGGTCCCCTCTATATTATAAGTCTCTCAGAAATTATTTGCTGTATTTTCACATCCGTCTCTTCTCAGATTTTGGAAGTTTAGTCACATGCATAGATTAAAACATCCTGCATCCTGTTCAATAGCGTCCTACTATTGGCAGTGTTTTTAGTCATTCAGATATAGGCGTACTACTTCATGTCCACAATGCAGATATTAAGTGTCACTTGTAACAGACTGATCAAGTTGGCGTCAGTCCATCAAGAAATAGTAAGACTACTCAAGAGTTTATATCACAGCCTTTCATTTTTTCTGGAATAAAGGCCAACCACAATGACAACACTTGAGAGCAATGAGATAAACAGTACAGAAACTCATTGTCAAAATGGCTGTGTGCACGGGGTGGGGAGCGGGGAACAGATTTTCAACATGGCTGCCTTGTGACCATAATGGAGTTTATATACTAACCAATTTTTATAGCGTCACAAGCGCTCAGTGGCCAAAATTTTGCTTAACTGGTGGGGGCCGAGGGGCTGGGTAATGCATTGTTCACTTCTACCAGGGTTGTATTCCAATAAGACCAGTCGTGTGAGTAGATTTGCTGCATCACGGGTGTTGGTTTGTCAGCTCCCTATAGGGTTGCTTCCTTCAAACAACTGGAACTACATTGCTTGAAAGCCATAGCTTCGCATATTTGTAAACTGACTTGGTAATGTTTTGTGTGATTTACTATCCCTCAACTAACCTGCACCCATGGAAGAGATTCCAGCAGAACAGGGAAGAAGAAACGGTGTGAACATGATTACCATTCCTTTATTTCTGTCTTATTTAGACAAAAACTAAGATAGAGGTCCAAGAGCTTTGTTCCTGGCCTCTCTTGTCATAGGATGGGAATGTCTAGGTTCCTCATTCAAACTAAAGAACAGGCAAAAGCTCTGATGATGGCTAAGAAGGTAGTAAGGATGGCAATGGGAGGCGATATTAGATTAAATATGACAAAGAGGAGAGAGAGGGAGGAAGGGAGGGAGCGAGGGAGGGTTGAGGGAGGGACGGAGGGAGAAGGGATGGAGGGAGGGAGGGAGGGGAGAGAGATAGCTCCTTTGGACTGATTGCCAACTGGTCTGGTGTAGTATGTTCCAGATGCACAGCGGCAGGAATGCATACAACTTTAGTTTTAACGGGCCATTTTTTACTCTATAAAATCAAATTTTTTTATCAGATCTACATTAATTTGGATATATTCTTATGACGTTTGTTAAAAGTCCTTCCTTTCAGCATATTAACCTTATTCTTACCTATATATACCACATATAGATAAGACTTGTATTCTATTCCTGACCTAAGAAGGATAGCTGTCGCCGATATTTCATCCCAGCTAATTTCAAATCTGTTTTGGGAAGAGGGAATTTGATGGAGGAAACATGGGCTGAAACTCAGGGTGCATTAATTCTGGATTCTGTCATCTTTCCGTGGCCAAACTTCTGTCTCGAATTCCCTATCTTCACTAAAATAGGGATCATTCCTATATGGTAACATGCTTAACCCCTTAACACTCATATCAGCCAAAAACGGCTTCTGCAGTTGTCTTGAGAAATGTCCATTTGCAGAACAAGGACTATTTTTGAAAATTTACCACTGGAGTGACTGGCTCGATAACCGAGCCAGTCATTCCAGTGGTAAATTTTCAAAAATAGTCTTCTCTTGGTCTGCCCATGGACATTTTCTATGAGAAAATTGAAATTTTCTTGAACAAATTCAACGATTAAAGGGATAAGTAAGTTACTAAGTTCTGCATCAATGGATGAATCCAGTTTTAGCTATGCCCGACCCATCTGTAGCTAAGCTCCGCCCATGCTTCATCTGTGTTGAGATCGATCGATCCATGAAATCCCTGAATCTCAATTTCCATGAAACTATACTGATAAGCTGTTGAATATTTGAAGGGTTAAGGAGAAGCGATTTGATGGATGGACGACGGATGGATGAATGACAGGCATCCGCCATGGTATAAGCTCACTTGGCCCTTCAGGTCAGGTGAGCTAACTAGTGGTGAAGCGGGGGAGGACCTTCAGGCCAGGTGAGCTAACTAGTGGGGAAGCGGGGAGGACCTTCAGGCCAGGTGAGCTAACTAGTGGTGAAGCGGGGGGAGGACCTTCAGGCCAGGTGAGCTAACTAGTGGTGAAGCAGGGGAGGACCTTCAGGCCAGGTGAGCTAACTAGTGGTGAAGCTTCAGGCCAGGTGAGCTAACTAGTGGTGAAGCTTCAGGCCAGGTGAGCTAACTAGTGGTGAAGCTTCAGGCCAGGTGAGCTAACTAGTGGTGAAGCGGGGGAGGACCTTCAGGCCAGGTGAGCTAACTAGTGGTGACGCTTCAGGCCAGGTGAGCTAACTAGTGGTGAAGCTTCAGGCCAGGTGAGCTAACTAGTGGTGAAGCTTCAGGCCAGGTGAGCTAACTAGTGGCGAAGCTTCAGGCCAGGTGAGCTAACTAGCAGTGAAGCGGGGGAGGACCTTCAGGCCAGGTGAGCTAACTAGCAGTGAAGCGGGGGAGGACCTTCAGGCCAGGTGAGCTAACTAGTGGTGAAGCGGGGGAGGACCTTCAGGCCAGGTGAGCTAACTAGTGGTGAAGCGGGGGAGGACCTTCAGGCCAGGTAAGCTAACTAGTGGAAAAGCAGGGGAGGACAAGATGCTCAGAGGACGGGTAGAAGCATGAATTATACAACGCAAATCAATAAATTGATGTATGCTCCCCGAAGGAATACTCTGCTGAGAAACTGAATGGATAACCCCGAAGGCATATGCTTCAGGGAAAGGTTTGGAACTGTGGCTCAGACACAGAGAAACGAACTTGAAATTGTCAATGAGATATCACCATATTAGACCATCCTTAAAATATTGTTGGTTTGGGGTAATAATGTTAAATCCACAATTTGGGGAGTAGAAATGATTCGGTGGGCCATCATTCTTTTGGTCTGGCGGGATTTGCCCTAACGAACAATTTGTTACGGATAGCTTAATAAAAGCAAAATCTACGTTTCTCTAAAGAAACACACTTAGACTTTGCTTGGCACCATATGAAAAATACATATAAAAATTATGTTCAAAAGGAGCAGAGATATTTTCTGTAATAATCAATACCAAGTTTGGTGACCATATGTGAAAAGGTCTTGAAACTATGGCCGGAGAAACATTTTCTGTGATATTCAATCGACCATGAAAAGTAGGTCAGCATGACCTACCTTTGACCTACTTTTGATACTCGGCACACATTCTCCCTAAGATGCATCCACATACCACAATTGTGAGCACACGTGCAAGTCTTGAAACTATGGCACGGACAAACATTTTCTGTGATATTCAGTCGAGCATGACATACTTTTGACCTGCTTTTCATACTCTCCACATACCAAGTTTGGTGACTATATGTGCAAAAGTCTTGAAATTATGGCACGGACAAACATTTTCTGTGATATTCAGTCGACCATGAAAAGTAGGTCAGCATGACCTACTTTTGACATACTTTTCATACTCCGCACACCTTCTCCCTAAGATGCTTCCACATACCAAGTTTGGTGACCATATGTGAAAAAGTCTTGAAACTATGCCCCGGACAAACTTATATATGGTGAACGGACGAACGGACGGACAAAGCGGCGACTATATGCTCCAGCGACATTTTTTTCGGGGAGCATAGTAAGCATTAGTCTATGATTGAACTAAAGGGAGAAAATCAATTTACTGTGCTAGAGAATGCCTACAAAGGAGTATCTATGTGGATGTTGTTATCATTAAGTCTTTGCTATGATAACTGAGCATACGGTGTGTAATCATCAAAGAATGATGTAAGGATGTTATCTCTGATAGTTAAAGCAGTAACCTGTTCATTTAAGTTATTTCCAAAAAGTAACCTATTTGCCAATGTTGGTTTCAAGTCAACAAATGTCAAAAACATACCGTTATTGTTGCTGAACCTCAGACAATTTGATATTGTGTAAGCTTTTAGTAGTTATTTTCAAAATATTCAACAAAATCTTAAAATATCATAATGGTCTTTATAACTAGGTATGCAAAACTGTAACAAGTCTAATACCACCCTCATAAATCTTACATAAAAGCCACAGCTTAAATATCTATCTAAAACAGAAATTCTAGTAAAAGGATTCACATACAATTTCAAATATTTATTGCTTTTCACATACTTTGGTAACAGTCTTCAACACTGTCCTATTGCTTAAATATGATATAGACCACTGAATTTCCGATTTCAAACATCCATGTACCGGTATTCACTGTTTAAACAACGTTGGTGAAAGTTGTTGCTGTCTGTTGGCAAGGGTCTTGTTATTGATTACTACAGCAACAGCTTTCAGTAACATTGTTTCAACATGCGCACCAAACTTTCTTCTAGTGACCCTGTAATTATTAACGACTTCTAACTTTCTGAGATCAGTGTGATAAGAGTGAAATATATATAGGATATTGACATGTAAAAACCCAGAACATGAATAAGTCACAGCTTGTGAAACCAAATTGTTTATTTTAAGATCTGGAAATTCCGCTGGAAAATCCCAGCAAATGAATGCAATATCTTTATTGGTCTACACC
The DNA here is from genome assembly GCA_034401795.1 of Chaetoderma sp. LZ-2023a. Lineage (NCBI taxonomy): Eukaryota > Metazoa > Mollusca > Caudofoveata > Chaetodermatida > Chaetodermatidae > Chaetoderma > Chaetoderma sp. LZ-2023a. The sequence goes on from CM067372.1 coordinate 43,449,388, forward strand.
ATTGCCTATTACAATGGCTATCGCACTCACCTTGACCTCTCCTTCATCACAAGCAGGCATGACACGGACAAAAAAGCCAATCTTGTTGTGTTTACGAAAAGCTATTACACTGCAAATAAACACATAGAGCGCAAAGATTAAGCCTTTAACCCTTTAATGGTCAAGATTTCTCACAAAACTTGAAATTATTCTTCAGTTTACGTCCATTTGCAGGCCAGGAAAAGGTAATTTTTGAAAATTTATCACTGGAATGACTGGCTCAATTATCGAGCCAGTCATTCCAGTGCTAAATTAAAAAAAAGTCTTATCTTGGCTTGCAGATGGCCATTCCTCAAGCCCATTACAGAGGCTGGTTTTGGCTGGCTTGAATATTAAAGGGTTAATAGTTAAGCTCCAATATCCAGAGCTTATACAAGCAGGTGGAAGAAAGACTATTGCCAATTTGAAATTCCCAAGTACAATTTCCTCTCATATGATAATCAGTGTTTACACTGGACGTGATGATGTTGTAAGCTGTTACTGTTAATGACACAAGGTGCTTTCAGCAAGAAGCTGCACATAATAATTAGCATTTTGATATCAATTATCCCCTTAAGTCAGAAAATAATTTCATTGTGCAATAATGCTGGAACTGGTGAATATTTTGAAAACAATTTGACTGAAAGTTGTTGGTGGGTTAGCCACCAAAAACTTTCAGTCAAATTGTTCTCAAAATATTCAGCATATCAAGTTAAACCCAATGGAAAATGTAGTCTGCAGAAATTCAGCAAGAAGACAGTTAAAATTATAATTTGTATGTAATTAATGTAAATTTTCAGGCCAAAACAAGAGGCCCAATGGGCCTGTATCGCTCACCTGGAACATTGGCATATCAAACTAATCTTACTTAAGTTTTACATCTATCAGCGTCACTTCCAATGACTTTCAGTCAAATGATTTAGTTTTCGAGATATTGACAACAATCTCTGGACTGGTTTTTTTTGCATTAGTGATTTTGAACAATGAAAATAGATGATATCAGTGCTAACAACAGCTGGTTTCTTAACTGTCTCACTGCTGGAAGCCAGTGCAGCCAATAATTTCAATTTTCAAAAGCTCTTGACTTGTTGAATATTTTGAAAACAATTGGACTGAAAGTTGTTGGTGGCTTAGCTTGTTTTCAAAATATTTATCACGTTCAGAGATATAACCTTTGGAATATGTCTTCTGCAAAAACTCAGTCAGACGCTTACTAGAGGTTTAAATACAATTTGAAGACAATGATCTCTAAAGGCAGGTAGGTGGCCTTTATAGCAGGTTATTCCCCACCACCACACAATCCATTTAACACATGCACATCTGGCTGAATCACCAAGTTAGCAGCAGGGGTAGGGTGAGCTAGAGTTGAGTTAGAAAATAATTTGACTGAAAGTCATTGCTGCCTTAGGGAGCAACAACTTTCATTGCTGCCAAAGGCAGCAACAAATTTCAATCAAATACATTTCAAATATTTTTAAGAGCATAGATGTCAGAGCACATAATACATATCTTAAATATTTCTGCAGTATTGGAAAGGTTAATCTGTTAATTGGAATTTAATATCTAGTTTGGCTATAAAATCTGACAAGGTGATAAGACTGTGGGAACAAACAATTTGCCCTATGAAAGTGAGACTGCAAATATTTAAGGAGTGATAACTCTGGCATTTGACGTCCTATCAGTTTCATTTTCACAACACAGATATTAGATGCCGTCATTAACATTGTGACCAAGGTTGGTGTCAATCCGTCAAGAAATAACAAAATGAGCCGTCATTGTTGGTGACGGACAAACAGATGGATGGACGGACATACAGAAGACGGATAGGGTTATCGCTATACGATAGCTGACTGACAAGTAAGCAGAGTTAAGAAAACCAATTTCGGCTTCACAATCCATGAAATAAAAAAATTGAATATGGCAGCCGAACACGCTAAAATTTGATTGGTCCACGGCGGCCATGTTTTTTACCTATCAACTGCCCATGAACAAACTTCAATGGCCCTTAGTCCATAATCATATCCCCAAAATTTCAGCCCGATCCGTTCAGCGGGTCTGCAGAATAAGTCGTTTTTACGAAAACTAAGTCATCCAAGATGGCCGCCGAACCATTTGGCTAATCAAGTTCCTTCGAACAAACTTGGTTCAGCTCTTGCCCTATATGATATTTCGTGAGTTTTGAATCAATCCACCAAGCGGTTTCGGAGAAGATTTTTAAAGCCATTTCCTAAAATCGGCCAAAATCCAAGATGGCCACCGGCCAAATCGGCTGATCGGCTTTGTTTGAACAAACTTGGATCCCTATGCCCTAAGGATACTTCCTGCCAAATATAATTGAAATCGGCCCAGTGGTTATTGAGAAGAAGTCGTTTAAAGGAAAAAGTTGACGGACGGAGGCCGGACAGACGCCGGACGGTCGCCATGGCATAAGCTCACTTGCCCATTCTGGCCAGGTGAGCTAATACTATTTTTTTAAATTTAGTTGTATTCAGATATTCCTCCTCTTCATAGGAGCACCATCTAGGCCACATCCCCGCCGCTCAGTGTGCTATTGTACAGGTTCAGATATGGAGCCACTGGCCGCTTGAGTTGTTGACCGAGACATAGATACAGTATAGTATTTTAACTCATTATTATTATGTAGTCCATGCCGCTCAGCCTTAGCCGCCAGCCACGCCGCCAGCCATGCCGCTCAGCCTTAGCCGCCATCAGGTAGTAGCCATCATCTGCGCGCCGAGACCTACATGTCTGACAACTGACTTTTTCCTATCAAAGTGTATTCACAAACTGAGCTCCCGATACAGGGCCTGACACTCAGCATGAGTTCTGTTATGTCCCCCATGGCACACGAGACAGGACCGACGGCCTTACCTCCCCTCCGAAGGACAGGGCACTGCACAGGTTTTTACACCTATCCATATGCCCGAGTGCGTGATCGAACTTGTAACATTTTTGGATTAGATTCTCGCGGCAGAGGTGAACGCTCTAGACCGTTGAGCCATGCAGCCCCCGCAGATTTGATATGAATTCCAATTTTTCGGAAAATTTGAGATGGCCACCATCAAAATCAAGCGATCAAAATTCTGTATACAAGTTCTGAAGCGTAGCCTAGGATTCTTCCAGCTGAGTTTGGTTGAAATTGGCCAAGCCATTAATGATGAGTAGCCTTTTAACTAATTTCCCAAAATATTCAGAAAATCCAAGATGACCGCCGAAAAAATTGACCAATCAAAATTCTGTATGCAGCTATGGAAGCCTACTGCCCTAAGCTCATTCCAGCCAGTCTGGTTGAAATCACCCAAGCAGTTAATGAGTAGACAATTTTCAGCCATTTTCCAGAAAATTCAAGATGGCCACCGAACAAACTGACCAATCAAAATTCGGTATCCAAAAACTGAAACCTACCAGCCTAGTATCCTTCCAGGTAAGTCTGGTTGAAATTGGTCAAGCAGTTAATGAGTAGCATTTTAAACGATTTCCCGCCATTTTCCGGAAAATTCAAGATGGACACCGGAAAAATGGACCAATCAAAATTCTGTATAAATGTTCCGAAGCATACTATGCTAGAGTTCTTCCACCCAAATTTGATTGAAATCAGCCCAGTAGTTATCGAGGAGTAGGCTTCTAAGTGATTTCCAGAAATTTTCAGAAAATCCAAGATGGGCATAAAAAAAAATTGACCAATCAAAATTCTGTATACAAGTTCTGAAGCACACCAGCGTACTATCCTCTCAGCTAAGTTTGGTTGAAATTGCCCAAGCAGTTGATGAGGAGTAGCGTTTTAAATTCTTTCTCACCATCTTTTGGAAAATTCAAGATGGGCACGGACCAATCAAGATTCTCTATAACTGTTCTAAAGCCTACCCTCATAGGATCATTCATGCCAAATTAATTTGCAATCCGCCAAGCGATTAATGAGGAGTATGGTTTTTAAGCAAAAGCTGACAGTCAGCATGGCATAAGCTGCCTTTGTCATTCTGGCCAGGTAAGCTAAAAATTTACCTATTAAAATTCTGTATTCAAGTTCGGAAACCTATTAGCCTAGTATTCTTGCCACCAAATCTAGTTGAAATTGCACAAGTAATTAATGAGTATCATTTTAAACAATTTCCCGCCATTTTTTTCTTTGGAAAATTCAAGATGGCCACCGAACAAACGGACAAAGCAAAATTCTGTACAAGAGGCCCAAGGGCCTGTGACGCTCACCTGGACCATTAACATTTGAACCATTTGTATTTAAATAGACATGGGTAATTTTCGGAAAATCCAAGATGGCCACCAAAAAAATAGACCACTCCAGATTCTCATTTGACATTTTGAAGCCTACTGTCATAGAATTGTTCGACCCATAGATTTTCTAGACGGCGGAAAATCCAAGATGGTCACTGGAAAAATTGACCAATCAAAATTCTGTATACATGTTCTGAATCCTACCACCACGGGGTCCTTCCAGCCAAGTCTGGATAAAATTGGCCATGAAGTTAATGAGTAGCGTTTTAAACAATTTTCCGCCAATTCTCGAAAAGTTCAAGATGGCCGCCAGAAAAATTATCCAATCAAAATTCTGTATACAAATTCTGAAGCATACTATTCTAGGGTCTTTCCCACTGAGTCTGATTGAAATCGGCCCAGGTTAATGAAGAATAGGCTTTTAACTGATTTTCAAAGGAAATCCAAGATGGGCGCCGGAAAAATTGACCAATCAAAATTCTGTATACAAGTTCTGAAACCTCCCACCCTAGTATCCTCCCAGTCAAGTCTGGCTGCAATTGCCCAAGAAGTTAATGAGGAGTAGGGTTTTAAACAATTTCCCACCAAATTCAAGATGGCCACCGGAAAGATTATCCAATCAAAATTCTGTAGACATGTTCTGAAGCATATTACTCTAGGGTCCTTCCCACTGAGTTTGATTGAAATTGGCCCAGTGGTTAATGAAGAGTAGGCTTTTAACTGATTTTCAGAAAATTCAAGTTGGCCACCCGAAAAATTGACCAATCAAAATTCTGCATACAAGTTCTGAAACCTCCCACCCTAGCATCCTTCCAGCCAAGCCTGGCTGAAATTGCCCAAGAAGTTAATGAGGAGTAGCATTTTAAACAATTTCCTGCCAATTTTCGGAAAATTCAAGATGGCCACCAAAAAGATTGTCCAATCAAAATTCTGTATACAAGTTCTGAAGCATACTAATCTAGGGCCCTTCCCACTGAGTTTGATTGAAATCAAGAGTGGCTAATGGGGCAGAAATTTTCAGAAAATCCAAGACAGCTGGCGAAAAAAATTGACCAATTAAAATTATGTATATAAGTTCGGAAACCTATTTTTGCCTAGTATTCTTGACACCAAATCTGGTTGAAATTGCCAAAGCAATTAATGAAGAGTAGTGTTCGATTTTCAGCCATTTTTCGGAAAATTCAAGATGGCCGTAAAGAAAATTGACCAATCAAAATGAATACAAGTTCTGAAGGATACCAGTTTAAGGTCCTTCCTACCAAATTAGGTTAAAATCCACTAAGTGGTTAATGAAGAGTAGCGTTTGAAAGCAAAAGTTGATGGACAGATGGATGACAGACGGATGGACGTTGCCATGGCATAAGCTCACTTGGCCATTCTGGCCAGGTGAGCTAATAAATGATCTGAAACATACAGCTCTAAGGTACTTCCAACCAAGTTTGCTTGAAATCGTCAAAGTGGTTAAGGAGAAGTAGGCTTTCAACAGATTTTCAGAGATTTTCATAAAATCCAATATGGCCACCAGAAAAATTGACCAATCAAAATTCTGTATACAAGTTTGGACCCCTTATTACCATAGCATTATTGCCACCAAATCTGGTTGAAATTGCCCAAGCATTTAATGAAGAGTAGCGTTTTAAACAATTTTCAGCCATTTTTCGGAAAATTCAAGATGGCCACAGATAAAATTGACCAATTTAAATTCTGTATACAAGTTCTGAAGCATACCAGTCTAGGGTCCTTCCAGCCAAGTTTGCTTGAAATCGGCCAAGTAGTTAAAGAGTAGGGTTTTATCTTATTTCCCAAAATTTTCTGAAAATCCAATATGGCCACCAGAAAAATTGGGCAATCAAAATTCTGTATACAAGTTCTGAAGCCTACCTCCTTACAGTCGCCATGGCATAAGCTCACTTGGCCATACTGGCCAGCTGAGCTAATAATGATAGTTATACTCCAGGGCCCGTATTCATGAAGAGGGAGTAGCTTATGCCTTGCATAACTTACGCCCTAGAGTTACGCCTCATAGAAATGCCGTATTCACTTAGAAGAGTAAATAAATGCGTCACTCTGTAATGTGTGTAGGCCAGAATTCATTGGTCGCACAGACCGCTTATTGATGTAGTATGGTATGCTTCAACAACTGTCAAAATTTGTAGCCTTCACTACAACATGGAATACTGAATAGGCCTACCATCCACCCAAAATTTAGTAGGCCTATGTATACTAACAAGAGGCCCAAGGGCCTGTGGCACTCATCTGGACCAGTGGCATTTAAACTATTTGCATTTAAATAGACATGATGGATGATTTTCGGAAAATCCAAGATGGCCACCAAAAAATTGACCAACCAATACTCTCGTTTAACATGTTGCAGCCTACCATCATAGGATCAGTCCACACAAGTTTTGTTGAAATCTGGCTATTGATTGAAGGAGTACCGTTTTAAATGGTTCCGGGAAACGTTCAGAAAATCAGAGATAGCTCCCAAAACATTGACCTATAAAAATTCTGAATACAATTTCTAGAGGCTACGACAATAGGATCCGTCCAGCCAAAACTGGTTGAAATTGCCCAAGCGGTTAATGAGTAGCATTTTATATGAATTCCCATTTATCGGAAAACTCAAGATGGCCAACATCAAAATCAAGCTGTCACAATTCTGTATACAAATTCTGAAGCGTACGGGAAAAATGAACCAATCAAAATTCTGCATACAAGTTCTGAAATCTACCAGGCTCGTATCCTTCCAGCTATGTCTGGTTGAAATTGCTCAAGCAGTTAATGAGTAGCATTTTAACCGATTTCCCACCATTTTTCAGAAAATCCAAGATGGCCACCGGAAAAATGGACCAATCAAAATTCTGTATAAAAGTTCTGACGCATACTAGGCTAGTGTTCTTCAATCCATGTTTGATTGAAATCGGCCTAGTGGTTATCGAAGAGTAGGCTTATAAGTGATTTCCAGAAATTTTCAGAAAATCCAAGATGGACGGCAGAAAAATTGACCAATCAAAATTCTGTATACAGGTTTTGAAACTTAGCAGCCTGTATCCTTCCAGCCAAGTCTGGTTGAAATTGCTCAAGCAGTTAATGAGGAGTAGCGTTTTAAACGATTTCCCACCATTTTTCAGAAAATCCAGGATGGTTGACGGAAAAATTGACCAATCAAAATTCTGTATACAAGTTCTGAAGCATACTAGGCTAGCGTTCTTCCATCCAAGTTTGATTGAAATCAGCCTAGTGGTTATCAAGTAGGCGTTCAAGTGATTTCCAGAAATTTTCAGAAAATCCAAGATGGCCACCGGAAAAATTGACCAATCAAAATTCTGTATACAGGCTCTGAAACATACCAGCGTACTATCCACCCGGCTAAGCCTGGTTGAAATTGTCCAAGCAGTTAATGAGGAGTACCGGTAGCATTTTAAATGATTTCCCGCAATTTTTTGGAAAATTCAAGATGGCCACCGAAAAAAATTTACCAATCAAAATTTTGTATACAAGTTCTGAAGCCTACACCCATAGGGACCTTCCAGCCAAATTAGGCTGAAATCCGCCAAGCGGTTAATGAGGAGTAGCGTTTTCAAGCAAACGTTGACGGCCGGCCGGATGTTGGACAGATGGATGGACAGACGTGCCATGCCATAAACTCATAAGACCTGTAGCACACCTCCATCACTGGACAGTCAAATGCCTGGCATATTGCTTAGATATCGCTACATGTACCAAAAACAGATATCATTCCATTAGAGCCATATATTGAATACACTGAAACAACAAAAGCTGTGTTTTAATGGCCCCTTTAAATGGATCCATTTCTATCTATATGACGCCCATCTCTAGCTAAGCTTCGTCCACTTTGTCACCACGTTTCGATTCAATTTATAAGACTTTGAACCCAGAATTACCAGAATCACAATTTCACGGTAACTACAGTAGGGCTCAGAAACGTGTTAAAAACAAAATAAAATGTACTTGTTGATTATTCTGAACATAATGGAGGAATCCAGTTTTTGCTATGCCCCGCTCATCTCCAACTAAGATCCACCCCCGTGTTAGGATCAATCAATCCCCGAATCTCAATTACCATAAAACTATACAGGTAAGGTGTTGAATATTTTGAAATTAATGGCAGCAACAGTGCCCAGTTAAATTAGTTTCAAAAAATCCAATAGCAAGTTTATTAACCCTTTCGTGACTATGTAAATTTTCCTTGTAAATTGGACATATTTTAACAGAATAAACAGTTACTTTCAAATGCCTATTTATACCTAAAAAACCACCTGTTCACTCAGGACTACACTGGCCATAGACCGCCCTTGCTATAGCAATTTTCTGATAATGTTAGACAATATACGGTCGCCGTCACTAGAATTCTGCACAATTGGACCCTGTGGGGGTGGGGTGGGAGTGTACTTGCTTAAATTAGCACATATGCATATACTGATGGCTCAAAATAGGCCTGTTATAGTGTATGTCTAACAGCTAAAGGGAGACAATAGTTCATGTTAAAATTTTGCTAGTAATGACATCCTAGTGTGTGGGCTGTCCTCAGCCGGTGTAGTCCTGATTGAACTGGCCAGCTATGGCCGGTGTAGGCACGAAAGGGTTAAATAGTTGACATACAATTTCTACAACTTCACGGACTATTAAGCATTTATGAGACTAAATTCTGTCATTCATGATGTAATTGATTATGATGTCGACCTACATGTAACGTTATTGATCATGACGTCATATGATTAATCCATAAATTGGATTCATCCATAGGTTTGGAAGGCAGCAATGTCTTCCAGGCCAATTATGTTCCCAATCTTCTTACATCATTTTCAAAATTGTTTTATTTTGGAAACATGTGAACTTATTATGAGATGTACTATATGGCAGAAACAATTCCCAGTCAAATTCCTCTCAAAATATTCAACAGAATGTTTATTCAATTGTAAATTCACCAAAGCCATACAATTTCGATACTTACTGTCAGACCTTTGCCACTTTCATGCCGGACTACAGTCATTTTATTGTGACGTCAACATTCAAATGACATATTTTGGCCATGATGTCAGATACTACGACATATCAGACCTCTCCCATAACCCTTTAACACTCAAGCTGGCTAAAAATGGCTTCTGTAGTGATGTTCAGAAAGGTCCATTTCCCGACCAAGAGATTATTTTTGAAAATTGACTACTGGAATGATTGGCTCGATAACCGAGCCAGTCATTCCAGTGGTAAATTTTCAAAAATAATCTCTTGGTCTGCAAATTGATGGGTTTTTTATCAGAAAATTTAAACCTTTTTGAACAAATTTGTGGATTAAAGGGTTAAAAAGAGCTGACCGGAAGCAAGTATGGGGGTTTGGAGACACACGGTTTATGGTTCAAAGGCTGCATATTGGAACCGTTAAGTAGGAGACAATCAGCCTTAATTGGATATCTTTTTTTAATTATGAAGATAATGAGTTTCTTCATGCTAAGTATTACTCAATGTAACACTTGATTGCTAAGATGACCAGCTAATTGCTATATATTTGATTGTGAATTGCATTGACATCTGAATGTATTATGGATATATTTATACAGATGTAGTGAAAGCATATTGCTATCTCGCACAAGGTCTATAGAGGTGACATTGGGAAGATGAGGAGTGCAGCAACTTCAAACAAACTATTGTGGCCTTGACCTTCATTGAGATGTTCATAAGGGGGGGGGGGGGGGGGGGGGGCAGCGAAGAGGGGGGGAGGCGAATGTCATTTGATGCAATCCTATTCACCTAATTGGTTACATTTATAAGCCAGCAATCCCTATGTTTAAATAAAGGGACTTTATGTAAGTTTTGTAGGCTCATGCATTTATGTCATGCAAGATTATACAAGTTCTACATCAAGTTAATCCTATCACATTCTCTGTCATACAAGATTATACAAGTTCTACATCAAGTTAATCCTATCACATTCTCTGTCATACAAGATTATACAACTACATCCAGTTAATCCTATCACATTCTCTGTCATACAAGATTATACAAGTTCTACATCGTGTTAATCCTATCACATTCTCTGTCATACAAGATTATACAACCACATCAAGTTAATCCTATTACATTCTATGTCATACAAGATTATACAAGTTCTACATCGTGTTAATCCTATCACATTCTCTGTCATACAAGATTATACAACCACATCAAGTTAATCCTATTACATTCTCTGTCATACAAGATTATACAAGTTCTACAACAAGTTAATCCTATCACATTCTCTGTCATACAAGATTATATAACTACATCAAGTTAATCCTATCACATTCTCTGTCATACAAGATTATACAACTACATGTACATCAAGTTAATCCTATCACATTCTCTGTCATACAAGATTATACAAGTTCTACATCAAGTTAATCCTATCACATTCTCTGTCATACAAGATTATATAACTACATCAAGTTAATCCTATCACATTCTCTGTCATACAAGATTATACAACTACATCCAGTTAATCCTATCACATTCTCTGTCATACAAGATTATACAAGTTCTACATCAAGTTAATCCTATCACATTCTCTGTCATGCAAGATTATACAACTACATCAAGTTAATCCTATCACATTCTCTATCACGTATCCGAGACAAGATCGATGACTTCACCGGATCATGTCAAAGTGGCTTCAAATGTGGACGCAGCTGCGCAGACATTGTATAGACTCAACGCATGCTTGTGTCGGTAGTTATGTCCCAACACTGGGATTTCCACAAAATGGGCATTGACATGTCACGAGCCTTCGACACAATTAAACGCTCAAAGATCCTAGATGTACTATGCCAGGCCAGCTGCAATGAAGATGAGCTACGACTAGTGAGACTACTGCTTGCAGACACCAAGCTGAGAGTACTAGTCAAGTCAGTGAAGTCTGTAGGGTTTGAGACATCAATCGGCTCCCCACCACCGGGGAAGGTCTATTTCCAGTGCTTTTACTTATTACGGTGCTGCTGTATTGAAATCCGTGCGGGAGCGTTCCACAAGACCAAACTCCCCCCTGCACACACACACACCCCCAGTGTCAATACTCGGTATGCCGCTAGAGATGGAATATGCCGACGATGTGGACTTCATATCTGAGGAAAAGAAACTCCTTGACGAACTTCTCCCAATAGCTGCAAGCAAACTAAAAATTGAGAATCTCTTTTATGAATGAGTCCAAAACAGAGTTCACCCACATATACCTATCTACAAAGCATGAAATTAAAGAAAATGCCGAGCCACTTCGTGGCGGTGAACCATGGAGGAAAAGTAAAATCCTGGGCTCACTGCTTTGCAGTACCGCTGACATTGCTGCACGCTGCATCATGGGGAACATAGCTTTCCAGTCCTTCTGGAAGCTATGGATTCGTAGATCAAGGATGTCCTTGATAAAAAGGCTACGTTTATACAATGCAACCTGCGTATCCTTGATGCTGTATAACTGTAACAGCTGAGCAACTCCAAAGGCAGCTCTAGACAAACTCGATGCCTGCCACCGCAAACACCTATGCACCATCACTGGACACCGATGGCCAGACAGCATAATTCCCAACGATGCACTATACAAGATGTGTAATACGTAGCCGCTGTCTTTAAAAGTCACCAAGAAAAGATGGTCCATGTTTGGCCAATGTGCTAAGGATGCCAGAAGAGACACCAGTACAGAGCCTTGGAATTCGCCCTACACGGAGCCAGCAAATACAAAGCCAGGAGAGGACATCATTGCATAAATCTGCTAAGCGTGCTGCAAGGTGACCTCAAGAAGGCAGGACTCGGTACACTCAAGTCAAGAATGAACCTGAGGAAGCTAAGGATTTCGGCCGAGGACACGACACAGTGGGCAAAAGCGAAGAAGGACTGATTGCAGCTGTATGATGTTTCTACTACAGCCGCAGAATACAGTAATCATACATACAAAGATTATACAACTACATCAAGTTAATAAAATCACATTCACTGTCATACAAGATTATACAACTACATCAAGTTAAACCGATCACATTCTCTATCATACAACATTATACAACTACATCAAGTTAATCCTATCACATTCTCTGTCATACAAGATTATACAACTACTTCAAGTTAATCCTATCACATTCTCTGTCATACGAGATTATACAACTAAATCAAGTTAATCCTATCACATTCTCTATCAAGCAAGATTATACAAGTTCTACATCAAGTTAATCCTATCACATTCTCTGTCATACAGAATATACAACTCCATCAAGTTAATCCTATCACATTCTCTGTCATACAAGATTATACAAGTTCTACATCAAGTTAATCCTATCACATTCTCTGTCATACAAGATTATACAACTACTTCAAGTTAATCCTATCACATTCTCTGTCATACGAGATTATACAAGTACATCAAGTTAATCCTATGACATTCTCTATCAAGCAAGATTATACAACTACATCAAGTTAATCCTATCACATTCTCTATCATACAAGATTATACAACTACATCAAGCTAATCCTATCTCATTCTTTGTCATACAAGATTATACAATTACATCACGTTAATCCCATCACATAGGCTTGCGCGATTTTTCGATTTAATCGTGAAGTTTGATTTATTTTTAAAATTGCGATTTTTACGATGTAATTGAGGAAAAATCGGAAAATCATCATTTTAAAAATCTGAAGTGTGTACTTTCCCGTCGCATTTTATCAGTACATGAGTACAATTATAATCGATTCACGCCTGTGCTCATTGTGTTTATATCCTACCGTGCCGAATAATTACTAATCACAACACAAAGCACTACAATAAACAAGCTAACAATAGCGAAGTAACACCTTTGTCATTGAGAAAACCAGCTAGTTACTCCGTCGAATCGCCATATAATTTTCTTTCTTTCGCTGCAGACCCCGAGTCTGTCGTGAAATGCCAAGTATATACTTAGTTGCAGAGTGTTAGGCAATCAGTGAACATAATTCTTTTTAATTCTAGGCTTAGCAAATTCAGGCAGTGTAAAAGTTTTTCCTTTTTGATTCGGTTGGCATGTCAAATTAAAGAAAATAAAGCAACAGCATTCCAGGTTGTTTGATTTTGAACTGTGCGTTCTGTTGATTACTCTTAAATGTAAATCGTACATTCTGAAAGCAACCATAAACTGCTCTATAGGATGAGTTTACCTACTCAAAGCTCCCGTCCTATGTATGTGGTTAGCCCAGTATCTCCCCGGGTACTAATATTAACGTCTTCGTGTTACTCCGATAATGACCTAAACTCGTCCTACAAAGGGAGGCTATAAGCGGAAGCTGATACATCATGTAATTTATATTTTTTTCTCACCGACATTTTATCTCAAATTTTGATGAAATAAATAATGTTTATTAAACTATACGCAATATTTAGGCGGTCTCAATTAATAATTTCACTCCCACGATGATGGATATAAGGTATACATTAAGCATAGATGTAGGATGGTAAGAATTCGGCGCATGAAAATGTGTTCTAATTTCGTGCTATTTTTGTATCATTTATTTCAACTTTTTCTAGAAACAAGTCACCCCGGTTTATACTTTTGGGAATGTGGACCTACGATTTAATCGAAAATCGCAATTTTATTAATACAATCGATCGCAAGATTGATCGGTTAGCAAATCCCCACATTCACTGCTTTGAACTTTTGACACACCCCACAACCCACCCCTGGGGTGGAGCCAAATGGAAACGTCCTTTTGCACTCCGCAACCATATGGGTAACGCACATACCAAATTTGGTTGAATTTCGTCCAATAGTGTCAGAAAAGTTGCATTACAACCAATTTCATGACCTTTTGATTCCATCCCACACATCCTGGTAATGTAAATGTACTCATCCACTCCACATTGATATGGGTAACTGATATAATAAATTTGGTCCAGCAGTGTCAGAGAAGTTGCATTATAATCAATTTTGTGACCTTTTGATGCCCCCCCATCCCCATCCCCCACCCCTGGCACCCCTGGTGGCGCAGCCAAATGCAAAGTGAGTTCTGTCTAACAATTTCAGAGGAATTGCGTTACAACTGATTTTACCTTTAGACCCCTGCCACGCCACCCAGCCCCAACCAAATCTAAACATCATCGTGCAAAGCGGAATCATATAGGTAACCCACATACCAAATTTGATTTAATTCCACCCAATGGTTTGGGAGATCGCATGACAGACGGATGGACAGACAGATGGACGGAGGCGATTACAACATCCCCGACGCTTTTAAAAAAAATAATAAGACCCAAATCAGCAAAATGTTTTTAGTAGATCCAAGTGTTAATGTGCAAAATAATGGTTAATTAGTCTTGCCATGAAAGTGTGTGTGTGCGTCCGTGCGTGCATGCATGCGTGTGTGTGTGCTGGCGGACATTCAACAAACATGGGTGGAGGTTACCATTAGCAGGGTTGATAAAAATCATGATTTTTTTATAAAAATCAAAAAAATCGGATTTTTTGGATTTTAATCGATTTTTTTGATTTAAATCAGATTTTTATAACCATGTTTTTTATATTACTAATTAATGATAAGATATGCAATTTTAAGTCAATTTAATTAATTTATTTCAAATCAGATCAATATAGTTATACATGTATATGATGATTCATTTGTTAAGTAACTTGTAAACAAAAACAAGCTTGCCAGCTTTCTCAGTACCAAGACGGTTTCTCACTTTTGAATGCACAAAACCAAAAGTTGAGAATATTCTCTCAACACCTGCACTAGAGGCAGTAGCACCAAGTATTGCATATATCATGTTTAGCACATGGTCACTGACTCTGTCTGATAGAGATTTCCACCAGGCAAAGGGAGACACAGATTCCAGAACAGATGAACTAAACAAGTAATCCTTAAATGGATCTGCTCTGGCCCGGTAGTTCATGATTATAGGTATCATGTCTGGGGATGACACAGACACATACTCCATCACACTGTCAGTTTCCTTGGTAGACAATCCTTTACCAGCAGTACGCGGATCCAAAATATAGGCGAGATAGTGGGCAGGAGTGAGTGCCTGCTTACATCGTTCGTGGAACTTCTTCATAATGCTTAATGATACCCCACCTTCTTCAAAGTCTTTTTCCAACTTCTTCCATACACTAACTGCATCACTGAGAAAACAGCTATCACTCTGTACTATATCCAGGGCAATGGAGATTGGCTTAAGGAGCCTCAAATAGTCCTCTGCTTGTCTCTTTATCCCAATATTTTGCACTTTACTAGCCACATTTGTGTCTATACTATCCCTATTTTCCTCACACACTTTCAAAATGATGGACCAGTTATCCAGGTAGCACTGAAGGCAGTCAGCTAGCGTATTCCAGCGGACATCTTGTGGTAGGACGAGTCGCTTGCCTCCCTCTGCCTTGTACCATGCTGCTGGTAAATGTGTATTGCGAAAGTACTTCACAATCTGTGTGACGTGTTCCTTAACACCCTTGATCTCTATGTCATGAGCAAGTAGGTTCATGAGGTGGGCTGAACATCCATGGGCAATAATGTCTTTGTGGTCTTTCTTCAGTTCTTCACGCATCTTACGCATGTTAGCCGCATTGTCAGTTACAATGCTACCTATGTTACATTTAAACTGTTCTTCGCAATGTTTAATAGCACTACTAGCAACCTGTTTCATGTACTCAGCAGTGTGACTGTGGCCTGACGTATCCACAGTCTCAGTAAGATAGGAATCACCATCCGAAGTGGTTACAGAGACACAAACTACAGGTTCATTATGTATATTACTCCAACCATCTAAACACATGGAGACAGTCTTGCCTTCAAGCCTTTCTTTACACTCATCCTGCAGTGACTGCTGAACCTTGTCCAGTAAACTACCGGCTACTTCATACCGACTTGGTGGGCAGTAGCCTGGTCTCAGCATCTGGACTAGTTTAATGAACTCTGGATGTGTGACTGCAGAGAATGGTGTGTTAGTAGTGTACACGTAGCGACCGACTTGCTCATCGATGGCGTCTTTCTCAATTTGGGATGTTCTCAAAACATAGTGGTCTAGACCTGCAAAATAAAATATTACTGTATCAGCCAGGAAAGGTAGACACATGTGGGATAATGTTGACATTAGTGTGCTAAGGGTTAACTGGCTGACTGCTCTGAGCTACTTGAGAATAGTTTCAAGCTGCATTACTCAAAACCTGCTAAATAGTGTGAAAACAATATAACTCAAAGTTGTTGGTGATTTATTCACCAAGAAGTTTCAGTCAAATTGTTTTCAAAATATTCAAGTAAATTTTTTTAGTTATTAATTTAGCAATATTACTGTTTCAGCCAGGAAAGGTAGACACATGTGGGATAATGTTGACATTAGTGTGCTAAGGGTTAACTGGCTGACTGCTCTGAGCTACTTGAGAATAGTTTCAAGCTGCATTACTCAAAACCTGCTAAATAGTGTGAAAACAATTTGACTGAAAGTTGTTGGTGATTTACTCACCAAGAAGTTTCAGTCAAATTGTTTTCAAAATATTTAGTAGTTTTTAGATGAGTCTCACTATAGTTTTCTGACATAAATCTTTTTAGGAATTTGGGATTAAAATTACAGTACTATGCAGTGATAAGGTTAATGTGTCCAAATTAAGCCAATTAACTACCTGACTGCTTAACTGTTATGTAACACCACAGGTGTTATCACCTCACACAATCAATAAAGGGGTCTGCTCTTGAACAACACTGCTGTCCTATAAAGATCTCACAGTAATAGACTAACTAAGGTGGTAACCCTTTGATTGCCTTGTTTATTTAATTTATTTTTAAATAAGGCAGTGTATTTGTTTGCAAAATTATTTAACTGTAGAAAACATATAGACTGTAACTGAAGGATTAGCTATTAATCAGTTTTAATTACTTGGTCAAGAGTTAGGCTGAGTTAGTGTGTGGTCTGTCGGTCAGATTATCAGTCTGTTTGTCAGTTAAATTTTTATTCACAAAATATTATATTCTCTTACCTGCACTGATTTTGGTTCTCTTGGTAGGCGTACACAACGGTGATGACTCCCCTGCCTCTGGGGCAGGGCGCTTCCTAGGCGTAGAGACTGTTATTGCTGGTGTATCTTGTGTATCAGTCTTACATTCACTATGATGCTGCTTCATACGTGCTACTATGCCTTGCATAGATTTGCCACATTCTTTACACTTAGCCTTACAACCAGATTTACCAATCTCAACATCCTTATCAAAGTACATCCAAATGTGATCTTGCTTTCTTCCAGGCATCTTAACTTATTTTGAACAAATGATGAGTTAAGAAACATTCTATTTGCTTATATGTACTGTGGGATTCAATGTGTTTTCTTAACCTGGCTGCATGTAAACCAGATCTCTCTTACACGAGTGCTGTCTATGTTTTTTTATCCATCAATGTCCATCAGTTTACATACATTGTTTATCAAAGTCAGAGAAAGGAGTTAGCCTGAATGTTTTGATAATCTAGCAAAGTCTGGGCAGTAAATGGGGATAATGGGGTTATAGTATCAGGGACAGAAGCAACACCTATAAAACAACTGTGAGGCAAGGTCAAAACAACAGTTTTTAAAGGTTATTGGGTGTATACAGATGAAATAAAGCAAGTAATACAATATGATGATTTTATTAAAAAAACACTGACTTTTAAAAAAATCGCATCATGATTTTTTTGATTTTTTTGGACTGATTTTAATCATGATTTAAATCACTGATTTTAATCATTTGATTTAAATCAAACAACCCTGACCATTAGTTTCAATAAACCTTCTTGGTCTTAGGGTTAAATGGTTAAAATCACCAAAAAGGGTGTGGCACTAAGTTTTCTCCTGGCGTAGTCTTCAACACACTTGGGTAGGAGGTTAGCTTTGGTATAACAAAGAATCTGGTTAATTTTGACGCAGAGCTTAACGTCAAGGTCAAAGAAAAGAACAGGATGACCAAGGCACAAAATTCCCTGGAATACTTGTTATTTCCACGATTTAAAAAAATGTTGGCGATATTGTAATTGCCTCGGTCCGTCTGTCCGTCCATCCGTCACGCTATCTCCTCCCAAGCGATTGGGTGGAATTAAATCAAATTTGGTATGTTGTGTTAATCATATGATTCTGGTTTGCAAGACAATATTTAGATTTGGCTCCGCCACTGGGGGGGGGGGGGGGGGGGGGAGCAGTCAAAAGGTCAAAACGCAACTCCTCTGAAATCGTTTGATGGAACGCAACTAAATTTGATATCTGAGTTACCCACATGATTGCGGAGTGCAAGAGACCATTTAGATTTGGCTCTGCCCCCAGGGGTGGGGAGAGGTCAAAAGGTCAAATTTTAACCTGCGAAAATTGATTGCAACGCATCTCCTCCAAAACCGTTGGACAGTATTCAACCAAATTTGGTCTATTGAGTCCCCGTATCAATGTGGAGTACATGAGCACATTTACATTTGGCCCTGCCCCCAGGGGTGGGTGAGGGGTGGGGGTCAAAATGTAAAGATTTGTAATGCAACTCCTCTGTAATCGTTAGACGGAACTCAACCAAATTTTATATCTCAGTTACTCCTATGATTGCAGAGTGCAAGAGGCCATTTAGATTTGGCTCCACCCCCAGGGGGCGGGACAGGGGTCAAAAGGTCAAATTTTAACCTGCAGAAATTGATTGTAATGCATCTTCTCCGAAACCATTGGACGGAATTCAACCAAATTTGGTGTGTTACCCATATCAATGTGGAGTGGATGAGCACATTTACATTTGGCCCCGTCCCCAGGGGTGGGGGATGGGGTTAAAAGGTCATGAAACTGATTGTAATGCAACTCCTCTGACACTGTTGGGCGGAATTCAACCAAATTTGGTATGTGAGTTACCCATATGATCGTGGAGTGCAAAATGACATTTACATTTGGCTCCGCCACTGGGGGTGGGTTGTGTGGTGAGTCAAAAGTTCAAAGCGGTCAATGTGGGGATTTGCGGTGACGCGTCATCGCGCGATCAATCTAGTTTATTTTCTATGAAAGATGATAACGACGTAGTCAGTGATAAGTAAACCAATATGGGTTTTTAAGCCTGACGCTTGGATACGATTGTGAATCCAGAAGTCTGAATGGTCAGAAGCAAGTTTTTCAGCTCCTTTTATACTCTCATGGGCTGAGCCTGGGGATTGACTGTCACATGCCCTAAAAAGGGCAATGAAAGTGGGGATGGCCGGCGCTATTTTGGCGGTGATTGTATGAGATCACCGGTTGTGAAAAATTTGGCGGTTGTAACCAAAATGGCGGCTCACGGTTTTTTACCGGTTGTGGTAAATTTTTACCGGTTGAGATGTTTTTACCGGTTGTGGTGATGTTGCCGGTTGCGGAATTTTTCTTACCGGTTGTGGTGTGACCAAAATGGCGACTCATGATTTTTTACCGGTTGTGGTAAATTTTACCGGTTGAGATGGTTTTTTTACCGGTTGTGGTAATGTTGCCGGTTGCAGAATTTTTCTTACCGGTTGTGGTAAATTTTACCGGTTGAGATATTTTTTTACCGGTTGTGGTAATGTTGCCGGTTGCAGAATTTTTCTTACCGGTTTGAGATTTTGTTCAAAAAATTGAAAAACTGGTGTTTTTTTTAATTTGGCGGTTTATAATTTTTTGGCAGTTGTTTGTGATTTATTGGCCGTTTTTTTGTGGTTTGCCGGTTTTGGTTTGAAATGTTGCCGGTTCTGTTATCAAAACAGGTTTCCACTCAATTGTTGTAGCGGATTTGGAAGGTATTATACTGGCGGTGGGTATGGCCCATTTGTTGTGAGGTTTTGACCGGTGTAGTCATTACCTTTTTATTGATTCAGACTTATGGCGTTTCATTCCTAAAAGTGGAACTCCTCAGAGGAGTATGTGGGAATAATACAGGTGAGGTATGGTTTGCCTGTGGGTTCATCAGTAGGGGTAGCCTAGTTGTGTCCTGGCAGTGCGGTCACCAGACACTGTAAAAATATATACAAATGACGGGTGGGAGGTGGGGAAGAATGATATGGAATGAACTGGTTAGAGGTAGAGAAAGTTTTATTGCGAATGTAAAGAAAATTGGATGATGGCGAGAATAATAGTATATTAGTAGAACACAATCAATGATATGTAGAAGAACTGGAGTGTGGTCCTCCCCTCTCTTCCAGGTGAGCGTGATGTCCCTCGTTAGAACCTCCGGAAAAGGTTTCACAGTAGATGTATGAAAAAGAATATAGTGATGTGTGCAGAAGACCGTCACTGGAGATGGAACCTCTGCGCATGATTTTATTGTAAAAAACACACACCAATAAAGAAGTATATATATATAGAGTTCAAAATGTTCTCTGATGCTCCAGGTGAGCATTTGTGTTCCTGAAGGTGGAAATATAAATACACACATATGTCTGAAGATGTAAACAAAGCCACGGAATAGCGTATCGGGTGGAACAAGCTAAAGCTGGAGGTGTGTGAGACTCCAGTCTATGTGGGCACACATGTTGCCCATTAGGGCCGTCATCCTGTCCCATTTAGGGTCGGCGCCATAGAGTTCTGGCTTTGGATGGTCAGGAAGCAGTGCAGGCAGTTAATATTAAAACGGTGAGCCGGCGCTAAGTTCGTGATAAGGGTGCTAGCTGCACCAATGTCTGTATTCCGCCTGGTGCCGTCGTCTAATTCATGGTGATTTAGAGAAGGTGACACAGATGGTGATGTAGGTGAATGAATTAAAGTTTTTAAGGAGTCAGAGTTGTATACATTATTGTAAGCGTCACTGACACTGAGTTCTGGCGAGATCGGGCGTGAAAGGGCTGGTGATACGCTCATAGTGTTGGCGTCTGTATCCAAACTGGAGGCCATCGGTGGTTCGGGCCGTGATGGTGTCTGGCTGGCATGTGTCACCGGGCAGTCGGTAGGATTCGAAGACCTGTGTGTCTCGTATATTTTCCAGTGTTGGAACGGCGAATTTGTCTCTCGGTTTGTGTCTGGCACATATGTACATAATTTTGAGTGTTTCCGAGATTAACTTGTGGTCAGTGTCCGCGCGATAGTAAGAATTTTTTGTCGGTGAACTCCGCTTAGGGATCTTGTACCCCGTATTTTTGGCTTTAGGAGACCGTTGAAAGCCACTGGTAGTTTCCAACTCACAGTCTTGTGCTTACTCACCTTCTGAGCGGTGTGGAAGTCGAATTTATCGCAGACCCTGGGTTTTAGTAATGGTTGCCCGGGGTCCACGATCCTTACACCCTCAATCAGGCGCGGGTTTGCCATGAGTTTGGTGATTCTATCTCGATTTAAACCGTGTCGCTCTAAGTGGCCCCGCACGTATTCGGTCCGTTTTAGAGGGACCAGGCACCAGTCGCATGTCCAGGCCGGTAGGTCAGTGTGTGCGGTGATGTTATGCCGTTTTAGACTACTCCTGTGTGCAAAGGAGCTGGCACATCTGGTGCACTGGAAGCGAGACATATTGATAGTAAGACTAATATCGTGGAGTGATGAGGGCTGAATCTGGTGGGTAATGACCACGTTTATGACGTCAGTTTTGTTGACGTCATATGACGACCCGCGTGACGTCATAGGGAAGTTTGGTTTAGAAATCAACTGGCTGGAGGGATGGGCCAGGGGGTCACCCTGTATAGAGAAGAGTGATAACAACGTACTGGGTCTGTTTGCTTATGGTGTGCATGCCGGCCCAGGGAAGGCGGTGACCCCTACCCTGCTTGGTTGATGCCTGTCGGCTCCATTGTGTGGAGCTGGTGGATCCAGTGGCATTCCTTCTGTCTTCTCCATTTGGTGGATACTTCATCTCCGGGGTCCGAAGAAGGGACCTGGATTATTCTGAATTGCATGTTAATTCTAGAATGCCTGGGTCTGTTGAAATGCCTTGAGACTGGAGTGTCGTACCCCTCGTGTTTGTAGAGGTTGGTGATCGAGCGTAGGTGCTCCTGAATGCAGATTTTAAAAGTGCGTAGCGTCTCTCCTACATACTGTTTTTTGCAGACTGAACATGTCAGCAGGTAGACTATGTTTCTTGTCTGGCAGTTGCCGATGATTTTGGACCTGTAGGAGAGCCCTGTATGAGAACTAGAGAAGAATCTGTTTTTCTGCATTGTGTTGCAGATGTTGCAATTTTTTGTGGTGCAATTTGTGAATGGGTTTCTATGGGGTAGTGTTCTGTCCCCAGCTGGTAGCTTAGCTCTGACTATTGTGTCCTTTATGGTTTTATTTCTTCTGAAACCGAACAGCGGTGGTTCGGGAAAAGCCAATCTGCATCTGTGGCTTGCTTCCAGGATGGGCCAGTATTTCTTGATGGCAGATTTAAGAAAAATGCCTGTGCGATTGAAGTCACAAACGAAGACTGGTTTGGATGGGAAGGTGTTCTTTGTTGTGTTGGTTTTTGCGGGAGGGTGTAGATCGTTCCTGTTCTGTGTGCGGGCTCTGTGTCTAGCTTTGTCTAGGATTGCGCGCGGGTATCCCCTGTTTTCGAAATAGCCTAGGAGGGCTAGGCTATTTCTGTCAAAAACGATCTGACACAAAACCATACAATTGTGATAAAAAACGCTGACAAAGGACAAGCAACCGTAGTACAAACATATCCGACTACGTAGCTGAGGCTCACCGTCAACTAGCTGATACCAGGTTCTACAGAAAGGTCGACACAGACCTAACACACAAGCACACCAACTTGGTAGAAAAATGCCTGGATCAGTTAGTTAGAGACGGAGAAGTAGAATTCACAACCGCCAATAATCTCATTCCGAAACCACCAAAAACCGCCAGGTTCTATCTCCTACCAAAGGTCCACAAGGAGAGAAACAAGGAAGGCCTTATTCCAGACAGACCAATTATCAGCGGAATAGGCTGCCCCACCGAGCTTATTAGTAGCTTTGTGGACGAGCATATTAAAGTACATATCACAAAGATTGCTTCATATGCCAGACACTACGGACTTTATCAATCAGGTTGAAGACTTCGGAAATACTTCACCAAATACCTTACTGGTCACCATGGATGTCACATCTCTGTATACTAATATTCCCAATAACGAAGGCCTAAGAGCAGTAGCAAAATTCTGCAAGAGGCACGGGCTCCCTGGAAACCTCACAATCAGAGGCCTCCTGAACCTTCTAAAACTAGTTTTAGAATGCAATAACTTCGAGTTCGACGGCGAACACTACCTCCAAGTAGGAGGGACTGCCATGGGCAGCAAAGCAGCATGCTCCTTCGCCTGCATCTTCATGGCCGACCTAGAAACGAAACTCCTAGCAGGAGCCCCATTCCAACCTTCGCTTTATATCAGATATATAGATGATATATTCATGGTTTGGGAACATGGCGAAGAAGCTCTACACTCCTTCGTCACACACATGAACTCATCCCACCATAGTATCAAATTTACTATGGAGTCGTCACGAGAACGAGTCTCCTTCCTGGACACCATGGCCATCAACACTGATGGCCAACCAATAACCTTCGATCTGTATACCAAACCGACAGACACACAGATATCTCCACTACGATTCAGATCACCCATCCATCTGTAAAGACTCGTCCCCATACGGACAGTTTTTAAGAGTCAGGAGAATCTGTACGAAACCGGAAGATTTTGACAGAAATAGCATAGCCCTCCTAGGCTATTTTGAAAACAGGGGATACCCGCGCGCAATCCTAGACAAAGCTAGACACAGAGCCCGCACACAGAACAGGAACGATCTCCTACACCCTCCCGCAAAAACTAACACAACAAAGAACACCTTCCCATCCAAACCAGTCTTCGTTTGTGACTTCAATCGCACAGGCATTTTTCTTAAATCTGCCATCAAGAAATACTGGCCCATCCTGGAAGCAAGCCACAGATGCAGATTGGCTTTTCCCAAATCGCCGCTGTTCGGTTTCAGAAGAAATAAAACCATAAAGGACACAATAGTCAGAGCTAAGCTACCGGCTGGGGACAGAACACTACCCCATAGAAACCCATTCACAAATTGCACCACAAAAAATTGCAACATCTGCAACACAATGCAGAAGAACAGATTCTTCTCTAGTTCTCATACAGGGCTCTCCTACAGGTCCAAAATCATCGGCAACTGCCAGACAAGAAACATAGTCTACCTGCTGACATGTTCAGTCTGCAAAAAACAGTATGTAGGAGAGACGCTACGCACTTTTAAAATCCGCATTCAGGAGCACCTACGCTCGATCACCAACCTCTACAAACACGAGAGGTACGACACTCCAGTCTCAAGGCATTTCAACAGACCCAGGCATTCTAGAATTAACATGCAATTCAGAATAATCCAGGTCCTTTCTTCGGACCCCGGAGATGAAGTATCCACCAAATGGAGAAGACAGAAGGAATGCCACTGGATCCACCAGCTCCACACAATGGAGCCGACAGGCATCAACCAAGCAGGGTAGGGGTCACCGCCTTCCCTGGGCCGGCATGCACACCATAAGGAAACAGACCCAGTACGTTGTTATCACTCTAGTTTATTTTCTATGTTTGATTCTTGATATGATCATGACCTTGACAGTCCTCTTCATTACCTGAAATGTACATAGTTTCATCTACATAACACAGCCAAACACGGCCTCTGAACTGGTCTTGAGCAATGCCCATTCACAGGCCAAAACAATACTATTTTTGAAAATTTACCACTGGAATAACTGACTCGATAACCGAGCCAATCATTCCTGTGGTAAATCTTTAACAAGAGCTCTGCAAACAGCACATAATATCCTGCCATGATGACAAACCAATGAATGAGAGCTATCACAAAATAGTGATTTCTTCCTCAGACCTAGACCAGTCAGCCTATGAAGTTTCAAAGCATTCCGCTAAACTGTCAAGGAGTTATCATCCGGAAACCAATATTAAAGGTGGCCACCGGTGGCTGGAAGTGATATTGGATTTCGGATCATCTAAATTTGGATAAGTTTCTTCCTTAGACCTAGTCCTGTCATCTTATGATGGTTCAAAGCATTCCGCTAAACAGAAATGGAGTTATCATATGGAAACCAATATTCTTGGATTTAGGATCATCGTCAATTTCAATAGGTTTCTTCTCCAGACCTAGTCCAAGCACCCTATGAAATTTCAAAGCAATTCGATTAACAGTAATGGAATTATTGTCCGGAAACCAATTTTCAAGATGGCCGCCCGTGGCTGGTGGCCATCTTGGATTTAGTATTATCGTCAGTTTCGATAGGTTTTTTCTCAAGACCTAGTCCAAGCACCCTATGAAACTTGAAAGCAATCCAATAAACACTAATGGAGTTATCGTCCGGAAACCAATTTTCAAGATGGCAGCCCTTGGTTGGTGGCCATCTTGAATTTGGGATCATCGTTATATTCGATAGGTTTCTTCCCCAGCCCTAGTCCAACCACCCTATGAAGTTTCAAAGCGATCCAATAAACGTTAACAGAGTTATCATCCGGAAACCACTGCCACCTACCCGCAAGGCGCCATCACATAATACCCAATTTTTGGCAGGGTATAAAAATACCCATTTTTTGGCAGGGTACAAAAATAGTTCTCTCTCAGATTGCAAATGACCATTCAACAACGGAAATATTTTGATTTTCTTGACCAGATTTAGCTATAAAATGGTCAAGTCATCAACAAAGCAGTTCCTATTCTTCCCTTAATGACATACTTTCACACTTTCGCACTTTTGCAGCATACGGTTATCATGAGAATAGCTGCAATCATTAACCTTTGACCATGAAACTAGATGTCTACAACAGTATTCAATATTTCTATGTGCAAAGATTGGTGTTCATTCTTTTCCAGGACATTTATGCATAAGTGAACTTACGTTGGATCATCTTTGAAATCAGCTTGGTTTTGAGAACCATCGATAAGAAGGGCTGAATCATCACAGGATGCTAGCACTAGCTCATTATCAGGCACCATGATCTGAAACAGTAAACATTGATTCAGAAATATGACCCTACGCACAAAATACCAAGGCAGTAACAGCTACAAAATGACAACCGCACATGTACAATTTGACAACTATAGATTGCTGATAAAGCACAAATTTCTGGTGGCCATATTGAATTTCAAATCAATCCAAATTTTGATAATAAACTCACACCCAGTGCACTCAATCGATTCACTACAGAATCAGGACAAACAGATGGACAGACAGATAATACCTTTATAACTCTAATTTCACACATGGAAGCATAATAAATGGGGGGGGGGGGGGGGGGCCAGGGGTCAAAAGGTCCAATCACTCGTAACACAACTCCTCTGATACCATTAGACTGAACTCTAAATTTGATATGTGAGTTATTCATATGATTGCGGAATGCAAGAGGCCATTTTCATTTGGCTCCGCCCCCAGTGGTGGGCGGGGAATAATGGTAAAAAGGTAAAAAAAATTGATTGTAATGCAACACCTCCGAAACCGCTGGACGGAATTCAACGAAAATGGGTATGTCAGTTACCCATATCAATATGGAGTACATGAACACATTTACATTTGGCCTAGCCTCCAGTGGTGGGCGGGGAATGAGGGTCAAAAGGTAAAAAAATTGATTGTAATGCAACACCTCTGAAACCATTGGACGGAATTCAACCAAACTTGGTATGTGAGTTACCCATATCAATGTGGAGTGGATGAGCACATTTCCATTTGGCCCCGCCCCCTTTGGCTGTGGGATGGGGTCAAAAGGTCAAGAAATTAATTGTAATGCAAATCCTCTGAAACTGTTAGATGGAATTCAAGCAAATTTGGTATATAAGTTACCCATATCAGTGTGGAGTGTATGAGCACATTTATATTTGGCACCACCACCAGGTGTTGGTGCGGTCCAAGTGTCAAGAAATTGATTGTAATACAACTCCTCTGAAAACATTGGACAGAATTCAAACAAATTTAGTATGTGAGTTACCCATATCAATGTGGAGTGGATGAGCACATTTAAATTTGGCCCCACCCCCAGTGGGTGGGGGATGGGGTTAAAAGGTCATGAAATTGATTGTAATTCAACTCCTCTGACTCTGTTGGACGAAATTCAACCAAATTTGGTATGTGATTTAGCCATATGATTGCGGAGTGCAAAAGGACATTTACATTTGGCTCCATCCCCGGGGTGGGTTGTGGGGTGGGGTCGAGTTCAAAGCAGTGAACGTGGAGATTTGCGATGACGCGTCATCGACCGATCAACCTAGTTGACCAATTGCAACACCATTTTCAGAAAATCTAGCTGAAAATGTGTTCAACTGGCCAATCGTCAATAATGTAAGTCACAGTTCACCAGTCGAACATACTGCTAGATGTCGCAATGTATATACTCAAAATTAAAAGTTGTGGGAAGCATCTTAATTTGGTAATAATCAAGTCATATGTGGTAGATTTTAAGAGGCTTTATCAATTGATTTTCGGTAAATGTTCACTCAAGTATGTGGATCATTAAAAGATTGACAAATACACCGCCCCATCCCATCCCATCCCATCACCATACTTGCTTAGCATTTAACCCTTTCATGGCGAAGCCAACCAAAACGCGTCCTGCAGTGATCTTGAGGGATGTCAACTTGCAGGCCAAGAGAAACC
The DNA here is from genome assembly GCA_034401795.1 of Chaetoderma sp. LZ-2023a. Taxonomy (NCBI): domain Eukaryota; kingdom Metazoa; phylum Mollusca; class Caudofoveata; order Chaetodermatida; family Chaetodermatidae; genus Chaetoderma; species Chaetoderma sp. LZ-2023a. The sequence goes on from CM067372.1 coordinate 43,477,167, forward strand.
GATTTTTGAAAACTTACCACTGGAATGACTGGCTCGATAACAGAGCCAGTTATTCCAGTGGTACAATTCCAAAAAAGTCCTCTCTTGGCCTGCAAATGTACATTCGATAAGCAAATATTTGGATTTTCTTGAAAAATTTAGCCACTAACGGGTGAAACCCTCTTGCGTCAATATAACCCTATAATGGTCTAAACGACCTCTACAGCGGTCTTGGGCTATTAATCTTTTAATGTACAAGTCAACCAAAACAGCTTCTGCACTGGTTTGGGAAAATATGCAATCGCTGAATCTTAGAAAGCTATTTTTGTAAATTCTAATGTTAAATTTACAAAGATAGTTTTCAAATGGACATTCTCTGAGCACAAATTAATATTTTCATTTCAAACAATGGCCATTAAAGAGTTAATTAAAATAAGGAGCCTCGAGGTGCTGCTAATATAAGAGAGATGACTAACAAGAGGCTAAATGAAAATCAAAACTATTCCTAGATTGTGATCAAATGAATCCTTTTTTTCAGTTCTTGTTTCATTAAACTCTAGGAGATAAATCAGTATACAAACCTTAGCATTAGCAAAGTCATCATCTGCATCATTATTCATGAGCTTAACATTCACTGTATAAGTAGCTGGATTGTTCATGGTTAAAATGACAAGACTTTCCTGAAAAGAAATAATTTAGCAATAAGTTCATGTTGGTGGGCACATTTCATATGTTAAACATTAAGACTTTGACGCTCAAGCCGGCCGAAAGGGCTTCTGCAATTCTCTTGAGAAATGTCCATTTGCGGACCAAGGAAGACTATTTTTGCAAATTTACCACTGGAATAACTGGCCTGATAAGCGAGACAGCCATTCCAGTGAGAAATTTCCAAAAATATTCTTCTCTTGCTCAGCAAATGCACATGTTCGATGAGAAAATTTAAGTTTATGTGAACAAATTTTAGGGTTAAAACCATAGAAATGCTATATTAACTAGAACAAGCATTGTACCCAGTTTTACCGTAACTGGCCGACCTCTTGGTACACCCAAAAAGCAATTTCTTCACTATAGAAACCAATAGGAAAACCCCATATCACCCTAATTTAATGCCCTGTTGCATAAGAACTACTTGATATTATTTACTCAAATCTAGATGATCCATGTGATAATGTGTGTTTTAAATGCTACCTAATTGTTAGTGAAAAATGGTTTATAGTTTTGATACAACAGATAGAACATGACAACAGCTAAAAACAAGAGACGCAAGGGCCTTAACGCTCACCTGGACCATTAGCATTTGAACCATTAGCATTTGAACAGACATAATACTTTCATTTCAGCAGTATACAAAATTGGTAATTCAGAATAATCGATATTTAGTGGGAAAGGAAATTAATGATGAATGCTGACCACACAATCAGATTGAACCTTAGGTTCCATCCAGCCAATAAAAAAAATCCAATATGGCCATCAAACCCAGAATTTTGATTGGACCGTGACAGTCATGTTTTATCAAGGATCAAGTTCTCTTGAACAAACTTTAATCACCCGTAGTTATCAATGAAGCCTCATCCTGATTTTGGAAAACAAGATGGCCACTGGAACAAGAGGTTAATGAGTAGCTTTTTAAACAATTTCCAGCCATTTTCAGAAAATTCAAGATGGCTGATTACGACCAATCAAAATTCTGTATACAAACTCGGAAGCACACGACTCTAGGGTCCTTCCAGCCGAATTATCCTGAAATCGTTCAAACAGTTAATAAAGAAGTAGCATTTTAACTGATTTTCAGAAAATCCAACATGGCTGCCAGAAAAATTGGCCAATCAAAATTCTGTACACAAGTTTTGAAAACTACCAGCCTAGTATTCTTCCGGTCACGTCTAGTTGAAATTGTTCAAGCATTTCATGAGGAGTACCATTTTAAACGATTTACCAGCATTTTTCAGAAAATTCAAAATGGCCACCAAAATATTGCTCAATCAAAAATTCTGTATACAATTTCTGAATAATACCACCATAGGGTCCTTCCAACCGAGTTTGCTTGAAATTGGCTAAGTGGTTAATGAGGACTAGGCTTTTAAATTAAAGAAATTTTCAGAAAATCCAAGATGGCGGCCAGAAAAATTAACCCATAAAAATTTTGTATACACGGTCTGAAACATACCAGCCTAGTATCCTTTCAAGCACGTCTGGTTGAAATTTCCAAAGCAGTTAATGAGGAGTAGCGTTTTAAACGATTTCCCACCATTTTTGGGAATATTCAAGATGGTCTCCGAAAAAACAGACCAATCAAAATTCTGTATAAAAGTTTTGAAGCATACTCGTCCTCCCAACAGAGTTTGCTTGAAATCAGCCAAGTGGTTAATGAGGAATAGGCTTTTAATTGATTTTCAGAAATAATCAGAAAATCCAAGATGGCTGCCAGAAATATTGACCAATCACAATTCTTGTTAGACATGTTGAAGCCTGCCAGGAAAGAATCAGTCCACCCAAGTTCTGTTGAAGTCGGGCCATTTATATTGGAGGAGTAGCATTTTAAATATCTGGAAATTTTTTGGAAAATCCAAGATGGCTGCCAGAAAAATTTATCAATCAAAATGCTGTATAGAAGTTCTGGAGCCTATCACCATAGGATCCTTCCAGCCAAATTTTGTTGAAATCCGTCAAAGCATAAATGAGGAGATGTGTTTAAACGATTTCCTGGCATTTTTCTTAAATATTCAAAATGGTCGCCGAAAAAAGACCAATTAAAATTCTGTGTACAAGTTTTGAAGCATACCCGTCTAGGGTCCTCCCAACCGAGTTTGCGTGAAATCGGCCAAGTGGTTAATGAGTATGCTTTTAATTGATTTCCAGAAATTTTCAGAAAATTCAAGATGGCCACCGGAAATATTCACCAATCAGAATTCTCGTTAGAATTGTTGAAGCCTACCAGGATATAATTAGTCCACCCAAGTGTCATTGAAGTTGGGCCATTTATATTGGAGGAGTAGCATTCTAAATGATTTCCGGATTTTTTTTGGAAAATCCAAGATGGCCGGCTGCCAGAAAAATTGACCAATCAAAATTCTGTATAGACGTTCTGGAGCCTACCACCATAGGATCATTCCAACCAACTTTGATTGAAATCCGTCAAAGTATAAATGAGATGTGATTTGACGGACGGACGGACAGACGACAGAACACAATTTGATTGAAAGTCGTTTTCACCAAAGGTAGGAAGAGTTTCAGTTAAAATGTTTTCAAAATATATATCATATTTCATATATTTTAATAAAATAGGTTTACTGGGAATTTAGAATAAAATTACTAGTTCATTATCCCTGGCAAATTGACACATACATTTATGGCTCTTGTGACTGACTGTATTGCCTCATTAAAAATAATTTTATGGGGTTAATGATTCAGTCTGGTAGATAATCTGTATTAGATGCTATTTAATCCTTTAGCACTCATATCAGCCAAAAACTGCTTCTACAGTGTTCTTGAGAAATGTCCATTTGAAGAGCAAACAGAAGACTATTTTTGAAACTTTACCACTGGAATGACTGGCGCGATGAGCGAGCCAGTCATTCCATTGGTAAATTTTCAAAAAATAGTTTTCTCCTGATTTGACTGGAACGCGTTGCTTGCTGCCTTCCAGAAAAATTAATTAAAAATTTTAAAGTTTTCTTGTAGGGGTTGCCTTGAAAATGAGATATGGAGAATTAGTCGTTGTTGCAGCAATTATCAATAGGGTTATGAATACAACAACTTTCTGGATAGCAACAGCTTTTATAGTCCAGTTCATTTTTCAGTGCATTTTATTTCAGTAAGTCGGAGTACATTTAGTTCAGTGGGTGTCATACTAGGCCTTGTTGTAGGTATCGGTAGTAAGTCCCTCTCCAAGGGGGAATAGTTCAAAATTAATAAAATTATATATTACATTTATCACCCGTTTTATTATTCTACAGAATTTTTATACACATGACATCAAAAACAGTCTTCTCATTTACATCTCTCTCACTCCTCTCCATCTCGTGTTCTGCGGCCAGCTGTCCACACCTGATTGGTCGACAGTTGACCAGCGGACCAGAGCTTTAGCAGTTCTGCGCTGAGCATGTGCTTAAGGCAACAGGAGTTATCGCCACTGACACTAGCCAATTTCAACATGACTTATTCATACATAAATATAACACCCTGTATGGATCGGGATGTGTGCGGAGAAACACACACCTGCGCCTGAATACAACCATAACAAGAGCTCCGCAAACGACGCATAATACCCCGCCATGATGACAAACCAATGAATGACAGCTATCAGAAAATATTTATTTCTTCCTGACCCATCAGACCAGTCATCCTTATTAAGTGTCAAAGCGATCCGATAAACGGTCAAGGAGGTATCGTCCGAAAATGAATTTTGAAGATGGCTGCCGCTGACTGGCGGCCAGATTGGATTTTGGATTATAAATTTCAAAAATTTCTTCACCAGACATATTCCAACGACCCTAGTAAATGATAACGGAGATATCATCCAGAAACCAACTTTCAAAATGGCAGCCTGTGGCTGGCGGCCATCTTGGAGTTCGGATCATCATCAATTTCAATAGGTTTTTTTCTCCAGACCTAGTCCAACCCACCCTATGAAGTTTCAAATCGATCCGATAATCAGGAACAGTTATCATCTGGAAACCAATTTTCAAGATGGTTGCTGGTGGCCATCGTGAATTTCAGATCATTGTCAATTTCGATAGGTTTCTTTTCCACACGTAGTCCAACCACCTTATGAAGTTTCAAAGCGATCCAATAAACGGTAATCGAGTTATCATCTGGAAACCAATTTTCAAGATGGCCGCCAGTGGCTGGTGGCCATCTTAGATTTCGTATTATTGTCAATCTCGATAGATTTCTTTTCCAGAGGTAGTCGAACCACCCTATGAAGTTTCATAGCCATCCGATAAACGATAACAGAGTTATCATAAGGAAACCAATTTTCAAGAAGGCTGCCTGTGGCTGGTGGCCATCTTGGATTTCGGAGCACCATCGATTTCATTAGGTGTCCTCCTTAGACCTAGTCCAACCACTCTATGAAGTTTCAAAGCGATCCAATAAACGGTAACAGAGTTATCATCTGGAAACCAATTTTCAAGATGGCCTCAAGTGGCTGGTGGCCATCTTGGATTACGGATCATTGTCGATTTCGATAGCTTTCTTCCTCAGACATAGTCCAACCGCTCTATGAAATTTCAAAGCGATCCGATAAACGCTAACGGAGTTATCATACGGAAACCAATTTTCAAGATGGCCGTCTGTGGCTGGCGGCCATCTTGGATTTCGGAGCATCATCGTTTCGATAGGTTTCTTCCCCAGACCTAGTCCAACCACTCTATAAAGTTTCAAAGCGATCCGTGTAATGTGTCATATACTCCACATTGATATGGGTAACTGACATACTAAATTTAGTTGAATGCCATCCAACAGTGTCAGAGGAGTGGTATTACAATCAATTTTTTTACCTTTTGACCACCACCCCTCACCCAGCCATGGGGGCGGGGCCAAATGTAAATGTGTTCATGTACTCCTCATTGATATGGGTAATCCATAGACCAAATTTGGTTGAATTCTGTCCAACAGTTTCGGAGGAGATGCGTTACAACCAATTTCCGCAGGTTAAAATTTGACCTTTTAACCCCTCCCCCACCGCCTGTGGGCAGAGCCAAATCTAAATGGTCTCTTGCACTCCGCAATCATATGGGTAACTCAGATATCAAATTTAGTTGAGCTCCGTCTAACGATTTCAGAGGAGTTGCATTACAACTGATTTGACCTTTTGACCCCCGCCACGTCCCTCTCCCCCGGGGCGGAACCAAATCTAAATATCGAGTGCCGTGTGAGTCTATGGACAACAATTTGATAACGTTGTTGGTGCCTTAGTCAGCAACAACTTACAGTCAAATTGCTCTTCAAATCTGTAGCAAGTGTTGACTGAAATTTATGATGATTATTTTAGAATACATAGACTGAAAGCTGTTGCAGCAACACTTTTCAATAAATTTTGACCAAATATATAGCATGTAGTAATTGCATTACATACTAATTATTTTGACAACAATTTGACTGAATGTTGGTGCTATCATTGACAGCAACAACTTTCACGCAAATTACTGTCAATGTATATAAAAGCGTTCTCCTATTTTCTCCTGGACATTGACACACTTTCTCTGAACAGTATTGAAATACAGACCGTCGAATGTACTGCCGTGAATACGCGCTACGTGCATGCTTACGCTTCCAGGGCTGGAGGACAAATGACTATTTGCACGTGCAAGAGGTTGGTTTTGTTTGAGAAATCCTGGCTTGTGCAGACAATAGACTAAACGAATATGGCGTCCAATAGTAACAACGTTTATGGAGTCAGGGCATTGTACGCTGGGTAGCATTGCACGCCGGGTAGTAGTGCATGCTGGGTAAATTGAACAGGCATCTCATATCTCGTGCAAAAGTGTTTATATTTAATCTTCTTCTTTTCATTCGCTGATCATACCTCCAGTCCTGTAAGTGACTATCGACATGATCATAAGCGTTAAGTGCGTGGATCCATCGTTTATTAGAGTGTGCCGTGGGGCCTGGAACCTCCGTCTTCAGCACTCGAGGTTTCTGTCGGGGTTACCTCACCCTTACCTCCTTTAGTCGCCTCTTACGACACGCAGAGGATGCGGAAGATGTATTCTAAGCCCCACCTACAGGGCAAATTTATATTTAATGGAACACAAGAACTTTAAGTTACATGAGGGATAATTGAAATTTGCTACTGTCCATGACCTTTACATATTCAGCATCATTCAACTGTATGCAGTTGCAGTTTTTACTATAATTGCTATTACTGATTTTGCTACCACTGCTGTAGCTGTTATTGCTGTCCCTGCTTACAGAAAATTTGCAACATCTTTGTGAATGCAACGCCATTCTGTCTGTAACAGTGTTCTATTTGCAACATCTTTGAGTTCAGCAGCTTTGTCGTCGCAACAGCTTGGAATCCAACAATGTTGTGGATGCAACAGATTTCTGGTTGCAAGAATTTTATGAATGGAATATCTTTATAGGCTAATTTAGCAACAGCTTTATTGACACAGCTATATCGGCTGGATAGCAACTGTTCAATGTGGCGCAACTCTTTCTATATGTGCCAGTTTTTGTTATCAACAGTATTATGAACATGACAACCTTCTAGATACATCAGTGTTTTGTTTATAACAATTTTATGGTTGCAACAGCTTTTTGTAATTTAATCAATCTTAAGACACATACTTGCAGACAAAATGTTTTTTAAAGTAGCGTGTATGTATTTGCTTATTGAATTTGATGACATTTCATCATTGATGCAGCAGATACAGCTTTTGCAGCCTGATTATTAAGCATAGTTTTATTACTGTTTATCATTAGCTGTCAGACCGGATGAGAGCACCAATGTCGCAGACGGTAAATTCAATCTATTTTCTAGAGCAGATAAGCCAATGCTTGTTCTAGTTAATATAGTACATTTCTATGGTTAAAACCCATTTATTTGCTCTTCATTTCTTTGCTGAGCAAAGATTTTCTGTATTTTCATTGGCCAATTAATTGCAGTGAAAATAATTGACCAATGAATTTGAGAGAAATATCTTCTCAGAACACAAAATCAAATTAGAGCGATTATAAATCAAAGGTCCTTGTGTGATGACCTGTCATTACAAGGAAGCACATGTTCACGGTCGGGTCGGATATGATTAACCAAACATGAGATATTAACTGATAAGTTGAGCTAACATAACTTGGATTTCAAGCATACTAGATGATGTGCAGAATATCACAACAGCTTGTTTTACTTCATAACGTCGATCTAAAAACGGATAACATGTACTGTAGTAAATACCATTGAAACTCTTGAGAAGGAAACACCCATAACCCTTTAGCATTCAAGCCAGCCAAAAATGGCTTCAGCAGCGGTCTTGCAAAATGTCCATTTGCAGAGCAAGAGAAGACTATTTTTGAAAATTTATCACTGGAATGCCTGGCTCGATAACTGAGCCAGCCATTCTCGTTGTAATATTTCAAAACTAGTCTTCTCTTTGCCTGCAAATGACACATTTTCTGAGAAATTTTAAATTTTGCTTTAGCAAATTAGACTATTAAAAGGTTAAATAAAGAAATGAAGTGATAACAATGACTGACCTTTCCTGTCTGGAAGATCGGGTAGTTCATGATGCGAATCTCAGGTAAATGATGCCTGTAATGACAGAGAGGAGCATAAAAAATGAGCTACGGTCCGTTCATGAGAACTAATGTTACTCCAACATAAAGAAAATCATAAAGGCTAGTTCCAATGTTCACAGGCCGGAACATGTTTATTGCATTTAACTATAAATCATTGCATCTCTAATATAAACAAGAACGACAATAAGAGATTGCAGACATCTAAGCCCTACCGCAAGGGGCCAAGTTCAGACCTTTTGACCCAAAAATTAATAGGGATCTTAACTACCAAGGACAACACACATTTTAGTAGAACTTAAGTTGTCATGCAGAAACTCAATCCAATTTCATTTATTGGGTCAAAATGATATTGACCTTTGACACTTTAACACCTGAATTAATAGGGTTCTTCGGACTTCCAAGGGCAACATACAATTAATAGGAGTTTTCAGATCTCCAAGCACAACATATAGGCAATGTTTCCTTCACTTGAGTAGAATGTTAATTATCATCCGGAAATGAAATTCAATTTCCTTAATTGGGTCAATGTGTTGTTGACCTTTTGACACCAAAAGTAATAGAGTTCTTCGGACTGACAAGTAGAAATATAACTCTTATATCACCATAACAATAATACATATAGAAAAATGACAGAATTTATAGACAGACTTGTAATATTTTGTGAATAAAGGGAGATAACTTACAGAGCCACTAGCTGTATTTTGAACTTTATTGACATTGCTGTATAGTCTGGCCTGATCAGGTTATGCTCACATTCCTACAGAATCAAAAACACAAATATATTCCCACTTTATCTTTTATTAGAAAACACTTAACAATTTCACCGTCAAGCAACTATACAGATAGGAGTAAATTTGACCGCCTAATGCAAAAACAACGACCAATAAAATTGTTTTCAAAATATTTAATTGCAAATCTATTTTATATTGTAAAAAGTTTTTGAGTTATTCCAGTTTTAAAGGCTTAATCTTTCACAAATGTCCATGTAGATGAATCTGCCTAGTTTACTGCACTGTGACACACGTGAACAACACACGGAAGACAGCTCAGAATGGAGGGATCTGATCTGTCACTCACATATCTGACGTCGTAATCAAACATGTCACTTGTTAGACAGCATCACAATCAAAATTAGAGGTCATTCGCAGGTGTTTGAATTGTACATCATTAGGGAACTTACAATTTAATAAACATTCTCTAGAATATTTTGAAGTGGCTGATCCGATTTGGCTCAAACTTTAATACAACAAAGGCTATTACCGTCAAAGAGGATTTCCAGACTGTGCCCTTGATCCAGATTAAAAACATGGAAGACAAGAGGCCTGTATTGCTCACCTGGAACATAGGCATTTAAACTAAAAAGGTGATTAGCTATAAGTAGAGGTTCTGGAGTTGTTTTTGCGAAAACTAGGTCATCCAAGATGGCTATTAAACAAACTTGGATTTTTGCCCTAGATGACGTTTCACGAGTCTTGAATTGATTCCGCAAGCGGCTTCGTAGATTTTTAAAGACGTTTCTAAAAATCGGGCAAAATTCAAGATGGCCACCGGCCAAATTGGCCTATCAGCTTCGTTTGAACAAACTTGAATCTCTACACTCTAAGGATGCTTCCTGTCAAATATAATTGAAATCGGCCCAGTAATTCTCGAGAAGACATTTAAAATTTCCCATGGCTTTAGTATGGGGGCTTTTGGCAGGAAAATGATCCAAGATGGCTGCCAAACACACTATATTTTTATTGGCCCACAGCGGCCATGATTTTTTATGGATCAACTTCCTTTGAACAAACTTTAATGGCCCTTAGTCCCTAATGGTATCTGTCAAATTTCAGCCCGATCCCTTCAGCGGTTCTAGAGAAGTAATTTTCGCTAAAACTAGCTCAACCAAGATGGCCGCGGAACCGTGGGACCAATCAAGTTCCCTTGAGCAAACTTGGTTCAGCTCTTGCCCTAGATCATATTTCATGGGGTTTCCTTCAATCCACCAAGCGGTTTCGGAGAAGATTTTTAAAGGCGTTTAAATATAATTGAAATCGGGTAGTTCTCGAGAAGACCTTTTAAATTTCCCATTGCTTTAGTATGGGAGCTTTTGGCGGGAAAATGATCCAAGATGGCCACCAAACCGTTTATCTGACAGTTTCGAAAATTGTAAATTTGAGATCAGAATACTCAAAACATATATAAAATCAATTTCAACCTCAAAATCTATCAAATAAAAAAATCCAATATGGCCGCCTAATACGCTATATTTTGATTGGCCGGGTGCAGCCATGTTTTTTGACGGATCAACTTCGCTTGAACAAACTTTAATAGCCCTTAGGCCCTAATCATATCTGCCAAATTTCAGCCCGATCCCTTGAGCGGTTCTGGAGAAGTTGTTTTCACTAAAACTAGGCCAACCAAGATGGCGGTCGAACCATCTCACCAATCAAGTTCCCTTGAACAAACTTGGTTCAGCTCTTGGCCTAGATCATATTTCATGAGGTTTGCATCAATCCCCCAAGCAGTTTTGGAGAAGATTTTTAGACATTTCCTAAAATCGGCCAAAATCCAAGATGGCCAACGCTTCCTTTGAACAAACTTGGATCCCTATGCCATAAGGATGCTTTCTGCCAAATATAATTGAAATCGGCCCAGTGGTTCGTGAGAAGTCGTTTAAAGGAAAACGACGACGGATAGACACACGATGGACGGTCGCCCTGGCATAAGCTCACTTGGTCTTTCAGGCCAGGTGAGCTAAAAATGGATCAAATTCTGGATCTATGGCTATCTCGGAAACTACATTCATAAGTGGCCTTTTTACAAGTTATTCACTTGTCATATTTGACATGTTTGAAGAGAATTCATGCAGGCTTTCGAAATGAAACCAATTTTTAATTAATCAAGGAGAATAACTCCGGTAAATACAGACAGATTTGGCAATAAAGGTGCATGCACGTATTCCAAATGTTTTTCCCGATTAAGCTATGTGTTGTTATAGAGCATTAACCATTTAATGGTCAAATTTAGTCGAGAAGATCTAAATATTTCCTTTGGAATGTCCATTTGCAGGAAAGGAGAACTATTTTTGATAATTTGCCACTGGAATGCCTGGCTCGCGAGCCAGTTATTCCAGTGGTAAATTTTCAAAAGGTCTTCTCTTGCCCAGCAATTATCCATTCTGCAAGACCACTTGAGCGGCTGGCATGATCAGTAAAGGGTGTACACCTGTGAAACTATTGATAAGAAAACACTTGCTAAAGTTAGGCCATAACCCTTTGATGGGCAAGTTTTCTTAAGAAATTTTACATTTTTACTCAGCGAATGCCCATTTACAGGCCAATAGCTTTGAAGATTTACTGCTAGAATGGAGTGCTAAATTTTAAACAAGAGCCATCTGAAGACGGCATATCTCCCCGGGCCCTGAATATCGCACTATTAGGGGAATGTCTATCGGCTTAAAGGTATTTAAAGGGGGTATAACTCTGTAATGAATAATTTTCTGGCCGTGAAAAAAACACATGCACATCTTCAGATGGTAATGACTAGATTTACCACATTTCAAAAGAATTGTAACTAACCTGTAGGAGTTGTGTTGACAAGGATGGACCGACAGACTAATATACATTTTGGACAGATGGATGGACGTACAAGTATACGGATACCACATGCACATCTTCATGTCGTAATGATAACACTTACAAAGTTTCAAAAGAATCACAGCTAAACTGTAGGAGTTGCGTTGACAAGAAATGATTGGCAATGCAGTTTATGTATCAGCTTTAAGATATTTAAAGGGTGATAACTCTGCAATGAACAATTTTTTGGACGCGAAAAAGGTTCATGCACATCTGCACATGATACAGATAATGTGGACGAAATTGTAAGTTAATCCATTGAGACCTCTAGCAGGAGGTGCGTTGACAAGAAATGATTGTCAGAGCCGGATGTACCGACAGACGGACATATATACATTTTGAACAGATGGATGGATGTACAGGTATACGGATACCACATGCTCACCTTCACGTGGTAATAATAAGACTTAAGGAATTTCAAAAGAATCGGAGCTAAACTGTAGGAGTTGCGTTGACAAGAAATCATTGTCAGAGATGCATGGATTGACAGATGGATGGATGTAGAGGTATACAAATACCACATGCACACCTTCATGTAGTAATGATAATACTTACCAAGTTTCAAAAGAATTGGAGCTAAACTGTAGGAGTTGCGTTGACAAGAAATGATTGGCATGCAATGCAGTTTATGTATCAGCTTTAAGATATTTAAAGGGCGATAACTATGTAATGAACAAATTTTGGGCCGCGAAAAACGCACATGCACATCTTCAGATGGTAATGAATAGATTTACCACGTTTCAAAAGAATTGTAACTAAACTGTAAGAGTAATTGTGTTGACAAGACAGGGACAGATGGACAGAGAGATGGATGGACATGCTGATCGCTATATCACGAACACATAATTGATGACGGACTAAGGACTGTTGTACAAATTGCATGTATTTACTATTTAGTAAACATGCTGTTGAATATTTTGAAGCTAACTTGACTGGGCGCTGCTGCCATAAGCAGCATCAGCAACCAACCAAATTAGTTTCAAAATATTCAACAGCTTATCTGTATAGATTTCTGTAAATTGATAGTCAGGGAGTGCAAGAATCAATCGATCCCATCAGAGGTGAAGTAAGGGTGGAGCTTAGTTAGAGATGGGCAGGGAATAGCTAAAACTGGATTCCACTATCTAAGCACAACTAAGGCTCTGTTCGCAGCTAAGGATTTGTTTCTAACCTTGCATCTGAGTGAATGTCTCATAAACAGGTACTTGTGAATGGGATAGAGGTCACTGCTCACGCTGGGCTGAAATTCTGCAGAGGCCAATCTCTGCTCCATAGTGGTCACTGAAATAATGATATACACATTGAGAAGCTGAGCCATACTAATATACATATTAGATAAAAGTTGGCTGTAGAAATTATAGAAGACAATAAATTAAGTTGCTTCAGGATCATTCGAAATAAATTATGTTAATCAAATCTAAGTTCTGCGTCGCATTGTAATTGAATATGAAAATAATTTTGTGAATAATAAAGCAATTAACCATTCAATGGTCAAGTATGGTTAGATTATGTTAATTTAGTTTAGTCAATGCCCATTTGAAGGCCAATGAAATTATGAAAAGTATTTTTGAAAATGTACAACAGGAATAATCAGCTCTTTACTAAATCCTTTGACCCTTAAATTTTTTCAAGAAAATTTCTATTTTCTCAAAGAAAATGTCCATTTGCAGATAAAGAGTACTGTTTTTGAAAATTTACCACTGGAATAGCTGGCTCGGTTATCTAGCTAGTCAGTCCAGTGGTAACTTCTAGAAAATATGCTTCTCTTGGTCTGCAAATAGACATTTTCCAGGACCACTGCAGAAGCCCTTTTTTGGCCAATGCGAGTGCTAAAGGGTTAAGCTACTCTTCTCTTGGCGTATAAACGAAGATCTCTCTTGAGCACTACAGAAGGCATTTTCATACGTCTTGACAGTTAACCCTTTAACAACTTTGTTCAAGAAAATTCCAATTTTCTCTTAGAAAATGTCCAGTTTGCCGACAAAGAGATGACTATTTTTGAAAATGTATCTATTTTTGAAAATTTATCACTGGAATGATTGATTGGCTGATGAAAGACAAATTCTGGTGGACTTCCTACTTCAATTTGGCCCATTTGGTTTACTGGGAGTGATTTTAAATGGAAGTGACAATATTTCGGCCGTGGTGAACGAGGATATAGCGACTAGGGTACATCGTTTTATGAGGCAGACTGGTAGATTTTGACATGTCTGTCTGTCTTATGGAGCGATATACTTTTCGTAAGCATATGTCCAAGACTCCATCCATATCGGGAGAAGTGATGCGAATGCGAATGAACTAGTAATTTTTTTTTCATTTATTTATTTTTATTATCATCGTTTGTATCATGCTCTTGTTATTGTTGAGAATATCAACATCATATTTGCTATTGCCAAGATGATTGCCGTTACTAAATTTGTGATTTTAAGTATCTCGCCGTGTTATTGATTATTGGGAGAGGGCCTAGATAAGGTGATAGAACTTGTGCCCAATCCCATTGTATTATTAGTACAATAAAATATGTTTTAAAAAAATATTCCAAATAAGGTCTTTTCTTGGTCTGCAAATGGACATTTGACAGATGGACATCAAGACCACTGTAAAAGCCGTTTTTGGCTGGCATGATTGTTAGTGTTAATGAGTTAATCATTACAGAGCTTGAAGCTGCAAGCAGAAGAGGCATGTGTGATGATAAAGCAGGACATCAAAATCATTGGTGATTTTTTTTTCTCCAGCGGAAAGCAGAATCTTTGTACTAATATCTACTACAAAAGTAGTACATTCGACTGACCAATAGTTGACTATAGTCAATAATATTAGGCCAGAATCTATTAGAACCGAATCTGTCCCAACTTTCAGTTCCATTTTAGCCAATCAGATTTGACCTTTGCAATTTTCATTTTGCAGATGGGTGAATTTTCGTCTTACAATGAGAATCTATTAGAGGGTTGAATAAAATTTTCACTCTTATTTCCCGTATAACATCTTGATTAATTTAATCCTTGATACTGGCAATGTTGCAAATGTTGTGTTTGTGGTATGGACCAGGTATTTTCATGACGGTTTAGTTAGACCTTAAAATACACTTTATCCACAAATCACATCGCAATGATGATATATTGTGATATAGAGGCATTATTCTCACTCATGTTATCGTCATGTTAAAGTGAATATTGCCTAACACTATGTGTTGTATAACTACACTAACCCGTAGTTAGTTGTAATGGCTGTGTGAAGAGATCTTCACTTAAAGGCTCAAACTCAGTGATAGTTTCTGGTGGTGGTAGGTCTGGAATCACGACATCGCTATCTTTCATACTGCAAAAACAAGCACATAATATTATCAACAAAGACAATAAAACTTGCACAAGACATCACGTATAAGAATCATTTAAGGAACAAATTCTTTATAATGCAAGGAAAGGTTTAATATTATGTAACTAATTTGACTTGGCGCTGTTGCCTATATTCAAAATATTCAACAGCTTTCCTGTATGCATGTCTTGAAACTTAGACAATGGAATTTTAAAATGAAAAGAAACACCACCTTGTGGTATTAATACTATTATTATGACACGACATGGACCCGATCTGTCAATCAAGTATCTGATGTTAGAATCATGAATATGAATTGCATGACTTTCCTCGTGATACAACATTGGAAGTTAACCCTTTCACAGATGAATTCCCAATACCTCCTTTTCAACGCTACCATACAGGAAAACTGTTCAATATTTTGAAATTAATTTGACTGGAAGCCTTTGCTGCCTGAGGCAACAACGACTTCCAGTCAAATTAATCTCAAAATATTCAACAGATTATGATTTATATTGTGAAGAATATACTTTTTCAGGGATTTGTAGGTGAAAGAGTTAACGTCCTTTTTACATTTTTTGTATTGCCTTATTCATAATTTTAGATTTAAGTTATAAGCTTATTTGAGTACCTGAGACAGGCAAAGGCTGACAATGACTTTCTCTTGGCAGCAACAGATGTCAGGCCATATTTATCCTGGAAATATATAACACTGATATTGTATTTATCCACACAACATATGATACACTAATGTTTCCATGAAATTATTTGCCTAGTTTTCTTCAAACACAATTGGAAGTTGTATATCACGATAGAAAAATACATGTTTACATGATATGATAGCTTATTGCGCTTATTAATGACACACATTTTTTGATTGCTATGGTAACCCATATACACGATTACCTCCATGACTACATATATAAGAGCCTGTGATAAAGGTTTAAAAAAAATATTTTGGGTGTGTCAGAAGCAACAACTTTTGTAATTAACCCTTTAAAATTCAAGTTGGCTAAGACGTCTTGAGAAATGTCCATTTGCAGAGCAAGAAGATTAGTTTTTACCACTGGAATGACTCGGTTACCAGTCATTCCAGCGAAACATTTTCAAAAATAATCTCTTGGGCTACATATAGGCATTTTTAAAAACTAATTTGAGCATCAAAGGGTTAAACCAGTTTACGATTAAATCGTAATTAATACCTTTCCTGCATTAATATATTTATGAAATGTTCTGTGGACTAAATTCATTTTCAAAATTTTCCGCAATCTTGACATTTTTCTCAAAATCAAAATTTTTTTTGTTGAAACAAAGGAAATTACATCTACATGTATATGCTCACTCCAGACTGTAACGATCCAGGTCACCCCTGCACCCCATACTTTACCAATGGTATATCTGACAATGCGATGTGATTATAAATTAAATATCCATATGCCATGTGACTAGCTTTTTGCGATATATCTGACTCTGATGGGGGGGCCCTGCTGCCAATTTTCTTAAAATAAATTCAACTGTATTTCATCACACAAATTTAGCTAGCAGCTAAAGGGAGAGCACTCTTCTATGAAAATTGTCGTCGTCATTGTCATTGGTAATGTATGCAGCGGTCTGGGCCATTACAGTCTGGAGTGAGCAGGCAGGCTTGGGTCTGTTACGGGAAGCAAGAGTTAAAGCATCTATGAGACAAATTAGAAATTGTGGACACAGCATGGCTGAAAGCTGGCATAACCACATAGACAGTAGGGCTGTGGTTCGTGAAGATTTTCACGAACCGAACCGGTTCGCGATACGCTAGTCCGGTTCACGAACCATTTAATATTCAAAATCTGAACTGATGACATAGAATTAGAAGTATTGTGACACACAAAATTATTTGCAAACTCAAAGTGGCTTTAGTGACAAAATACACAACAAATGGTTAGTATATAACAGCCAGATAAGTTCAATACACTCCAATAAGTTTCACTGCATGGTTAGTTGGTTACTTTTTGCCGTTTTATAGATGACACTAGCTAAACAAGAAGATCAGTACTGATCATATTGTAGATATGGGATTGTCTCCTGGGGGGTCATGACCCCGGGGACATCTTATATTTGCAGTCCAAGACCCCCAGCGAGGAATATGACAAGACCCCCAGCAAAGAATATGACTATATTTTTGAATACCAGACGAGCTAGGGAACGGATAACACAATGAGCGAAAATGTATTAGCGCGATCTAGTGTGTGCATCAAGTCGATGCAAAACTGACACGAAAATATAGCTGATACAAAAAGTGAAATTGGAATATGAAATTGGAATAGAATAGACTAAGACTTAGGGCAGTGAGCTGATGGAATCTATCGGTGATTGAAGAATGAAAGCTGTTGCTGCAGGCGCGGCATAACCTTTTATAGTATTCAGCAGAAGTTATGACCAATAGTTTTCTAAATATTCAAGCAAGGGCGTCGGTAGAATGCTACGCACAGAGTGTACGTAGCACAGACTGAATGACTCATAGAATGACGTAGTAAACGTGGCGACGACCGACTTACCATAAGGACCGTAATAAGGTGACCGGGTTTCTATATTTCTATAGAGGCGACCCACGACACCAGATACGACACCAGATGTTGGTGAATCAGATGTACCACATGGTCACTACGTCATGGCACCCTTCTGAAATGCAGGCGTAGGCCTAATAAGCAAGGGGCTGGACGTGGGCATGATAGCGTCTGGCGCCAAGTAGATTAGAAAACCAGACGAAAAGTTGACAGAAGACGTTAGTCAGAATAAGATATTAAGAAACGATTAGCAATGATTGTCGAAGCAATGTCCATCACTGTCAAGTTTGTGGGAGGTTATCGGATAGAATTCCACACTCATGAGTCAATTAGGCCGCTTTAACTTGTTCGGTGTTATTTTCCTAAGAGAGAAAATCGGAGTTTGATTAGTCAGGATGACGTCACAATCAATGAGCATCGAATCAAACTCTGGAAAGAGGAACCCAAACGAACATGGTAGAGGGCTCCAGAGAAGTATAAAAAGTGGACTTTAACTTTTTAGAAAAAGGTGGTTCCGAAAATTATTGCGCTTAGGTAAACCTAGCCTCGAGTCCGTATAGTTCTGTGGAACTGAATTTGTCGAAATTCAAATAAGTTTTTGGTGAATGGTTTTAAGTAGCCAAGAACGGTTTTTGACGAAAATGATTTAGAGAATCGTGAAACGCAACTTTGTAATGATAGAATGACCAGTATTCGTATTGTATGAAAATCAGTTATTTCTATAGACGCGAGTGACAGTAAAAGTTACTCAAAGTATCTGGTGGTAGTATAAGCCACCCATGATTGATAGAGATTGGTGGTAGTATAAGCCACTCATATTTACTTAGAGTTTTATTTAACAGTTTGTTTTCTATCGTGACAGCATAAGTCACACATATCCGTAGCCATATTAGACAGTCAAACTTAAGAGAATAAATTATCACTTCGATATTCTCGAAGCAAGAGTTTGGGTTGTGTATTGTCCAGTCTGGAAGCGACGGAAGACCACCGTCCCGAGCCACCATCTTTTACCCGAGTCAGATCAGGCCCAGATTATCGAGTATAAATATCGTCACCATTACCTTAGACGAGGCGAGCAGATAATCGTACTACTGCATCTTTGATAAGAGGTTGTCGCAGCAACCGGTACATCATATTCTTATCAGAAGTGTAGTAGATATATTTCTAAATTAGACTCGAAGATCGAAAATCTTCAATATGTCCCCCGACGTGTGTTGCTATTAAAACATTTTGAGATTCCTGCCTTTACAAAATTGTGTGTGTGTATATGCATGTGAATCTATGGTGGCTACAACACTACAACATATGTAAAGGTTGAGTGTTTGATAAATTACACACGCAGGCACATGTAGTTAAAGTTATCAAGCGGAAACCAGGTTTTTCTGACAAATTTGGTCATTATTTAAGGGGGACAACTCTGTTGCACCTAGACGCACGTCTCTGAAATGCAATCCCCACTGAGGACTAGCGACAAGGAATGGGTATGCCAAATATGAAATAAATCCATGCAGACTATGTAACGTTATTGAACGGAAACCAAATTTTCCTTGAATTCTATGTCATTCAAGGGGGATAACTCCATCACCTCTGGACGCGCGTCGCTGAAACACAATCCCCACCGAGGCCTCGTCATAAGGAATCACTATAGCAAATTCGAAATAAATCCATGCAGGCTAGCTAAAGGTATTGAACGGAAACCAAATTTTCCTTGAATTATGTCATTCAAGGGGGATAACTCCATCACATCTGGACAGGCGTCGCTGAAACGCAATCCCCACCGAGGCCTCGTTATAAGGAATCACTATACCAAATTTGAAATAAATCCATGCAGGCTAACTAAAGTTATCGAGTGGAACCGTAAAGTGTGACGGATGGACGGACACACACGGACGCCGCCTATTACTAGTGTCCCCGTCGACGGCCGTCGGGGAACAATAAATCGATACAGGGAACCAGGCTAGTACGGGAACCTCATCTAGACAACACAGATATCTAGATCTGATAGATCTCCTTGAGTTTAAACAGCTAAATTAGTTTTGCTGAATACAAATTCTTGGCTACTTTGAAGATAATTAGAATGCATAACATTTTGCAAAAAAATATGCCCATATAAACGCAGTTGGTCGAGAAAAACTGTTCTAAACAGCGGTTTTACTGGCAGTTTATTTAGTGCGATCTATATGTAATTGTATATCTATATCTAGCATTTTACGACATTGACCAATTTGCGGTAGTAACAATTGCGCACTGAACATCCTTGATTTTAATCAGAGAAAGCACATCACATTTTGATTGGATATACTGACTGGTGTTCATTATAATAGCCAATGAAAACATAATGGAAGAATGATTAGAAGAATAATTTGAACACTATCATTTGTCAGAAATCATGGCCGATTTTGCAAATAACAAAGAAAATATGTCACGTTCGCCTTTTCTTTGACAGAGCATGCGTGCCGCGTAGACCTTATAAGCCTGTAATATGTTGAGATTGTGTAATACACATGATAACAACATTTTCTTGGCTTGTAATGTCGATATTTGCCGGTAAATTAAACCATTTCAGCGAGGAAGGTATGTGTTACTCTTGGATGATTACGCTATCATGGGTGTGGGTTAAACTTACTAGGAAAATAATTCAAAATATTGTCGTAAACCTGAATTACGGTTTATCATTGAACCACAAGATTCGTCAAATAAATGTTCGAATATGATTCGTTTTCCCAGAGTTCGCGATTGTTCGAAGGTTCGGCCCAGCCCTAATAGACAGTGTAGAACTTTGATCACGGACAAGGATTCATTGTTAGTACTTACACTCAGAATTATGCTTCTAATATAAATCCACTTTTAATGTTCAGTTCCATGGCATTAGCAGAATAACCGATATTTTAGCACTATCGAGAAAATGTAATGGCTTCTCAGAGCATCTAATTGCGACACGCTGCCATTTCCTGCATTCTGTATAGATAAATAGCATCCTTAGTTTGCTTCAACTGTTGCCATGAATTTTCATTAAATTTTGGACAGAAATCTAACAATAATATTACACCAATAATTCTCACTGATCACTTTTCATTAATCATTAAAATTTGGTCTTCACAGCACAACTCTCATTTTTGGTGGAGGCCCCAATAAACATTTGAAAATCTGATATTGGTGGAGGCCCCTGGGCAACTGCCCAGTCCTAAATCTGGCACTGAACAGGTGAACCATTAATACAGCAACATATATAAAGGATTACCTACCGAATAGTATGCATTGTTTCTACGCTTGGTAAACTTCTTGTGTTCATTCCGCGCCTTCTCCTTCCTGGCAATTTGATGGTAATGATCGAGAAGGGTTCTAACCTAAAAAAAACAATCACAGTAATTAACACACCAGATTACGGCACACATAAAAGCTTTATGTGTATATAACCTCAAAATGACACTTATGACAATCGCTGTGTACATGTATATCAAGTGGAAATAAAATGAAAAATTAAATATATTTTAAGTAATGATAACCTGTGACAATTTTACTCTGCAGGCCATGAGGAGGCGATGTACAAGACCTTTTGCTATTGATCATGTGCTATCATGTTAGTAACAGTTATCTTGGCCTTTTGACCCGCACCATAAATAAAGTGTGTCATTCTATCATGAGGAAGCAGAATATTTTATTGGCACAAGATTTATACACGACAATATAGCTAAATACAGAGGAAAGAAAGAACTTACTTCATCAGAATGAGGATTTTTCATATCTTCCCATGCTCCACTCGCTAAAAAAGAGGAATACCATTCAAGAGTTTAATTTAAAATGATGGTACTGAAAGCTGTTAGTGACAAGAGGAGTTGGTGACAAGAGAATTTGAAATTATCTTCACCAAGGGTGTTTTTTTTTTGGTTTTTTCGTAATTGTTGTTGCCATCTGGCAGCAGGTATATACTCGAAAGTTTTACTTATTTGGCTGTACACATGAGTTTTCAGCAACATTGTTTTCAAAATAAGTGCCAGTCTTCATCTACACAAAATTGTACTTATGGCAACTGCATGATTATTAAATCACTTTCATACTTAGACACACCCTGCAACCAATTCCTTACAAAGGAAGATTTTTAGAATATGTATATTGAATATTCCAGTCAAATTAGTGTAAAAATATTCATCAACTTCAATATGTACATGAACTCTCCGAAATCTAGACATCTATGGTCTATTTCAGAGATGTAAATTTCAACACACCAATGTAGAAATAATTTATCACTTAATAGTAATTAACTTAACAGTAATTAAATGGTCAATTTGATCAGCGGAGAGTATTGAATACAAATTTGTATCGTCATAATTTTAAGTTTGAATTGATTAACAGTGCTAGCTTATACTTCCTGCGTCGACTCTGAGCAATAAGCTTACCAACAGACTGGTCCTTGATATTAGCATCTCTAGTTGTACAGCGGCAAAAACCACAAGCCATGTAGTACATCTTCTTAGGAGTGGTTTTGGTTGGATCATCTGCTGTAGGCTGAGCAATGCTTGTCGCCCGTGTAGACAGGGTATGTCCACAGCTAGGACAGTCAAAGCAGTTGCTACATCTGCAAAAGCAATAACCTCCATCTTAATCCAATTTATTCGAGAAAAGTAGTTAGTACAATATGCTCTTGTTAACCCTTACCACACTGATGTCAAAACTGTAAATATTTAAATGAAATTAACAGATAAACTTGTGTTATTTTTCAACAAATTTGGTGAAAGATGTTGCTGTCATACACACCAACATCGTTCACCAAAATTGTTGAAAAATGTACGTCAGTTTCTTTGCTACTGACACATTAAGATAGAGAATACTGACATCAGGGATGGGGTCAATTCCATTTTATCAATTCCAATTCCGTCTTAATTCATTTTATCAATTCCAATTCCGTTTTAACATAAATTCATTTGATCAATTCCAATTCCACTCAGACAAGTTCAATTCCAATTGATCAACTCCAAGTCCAATACTCCAATTCCATATAAACATTTACAGCTAATGATATTGTTCTCCGAAGTTATAACTGCACTCCATTAAAGGGCTATAGACAAGAAAAATGTGAAATTTGTCATTAGTATATATGTCCATTTGCAGGGTAAGAGAAATGTTTTTCTCAACACTGCTACAGAAGGCAGTTTGGCCGGCTTGTCCATTCACTCTTTAACACTCAAATTTGCTCAAGAAATTAAAATTTTTCTTATAGAAAATGTCCATTTGCAGACCAACAAACTATTTTTGAAAATCGACCACTGGAATGACTAGCTCAGTTATCAAGCCAATCAGTCCAGTGCTACATTAAATACAAATAGTCTTCTCTTGGTCTGTAAATAGACATTTCTCAAGACCACTGCAGAAGGTGTTTTGGGTATTAAATGTTACACTCCCATTACTGAATTATCTGTATCTCTGCTTTAAAGTCCTATAAAGATGTATTATACAGACAAAACCAGATATTACATGTACATTAACATAGCCAACAGTAAGTCTATGATAAATATGACTGGAATTGAAGTGGAATTGATTAATTCTGGTCAATTCAAAATATCAATTCCAATTCCGGTGTCTTAAAATTTATCAATTCCAATTCTGGAGTCCTAAGATTTATCAATTCCAATTCCAGAAATGAATTGCAATTGACGCAACAATTCCAATTGGAATTGACCCCAAACCTGATTGACACAAAGTGTAGTCATAGTAAGAGTTAAAGTAAAGCCTAATTTGACTGAAAATCACTGCTGTCTTAATGGGAGGAAGCCAGCCAAAAATTGCTTTCACAATGGTCTTGATAAATGCTGATGTGCAACAAAAGCAAACTGTTTTTTTGAAAAGCTACACCTGGAATGACTGGTGCTTATGTATAATTTGATTACAATAAAATATTTACATATTTTCCAATTCTTAAATAAAAATTTCAACATGAAAAGTCACTGTCCTTATTTCCATGAGAATCGTGTTGTGACATTATCACTGTTTCTTGTAGGATGGTGTCATCCTACGAATGATATTTTGCTGATGATGATTGACAGCTCATAGGAATACAGCCAGACTCCACAATATTAGTAAGGCTGTGTTGTCACTACAGAGTTAATCCTGAATAACGCCATACATCAGTATGGCGTTATTCAGGATTAAGTCTCTATTGAGAACACGGCCTTAGATGGAAGATAAACACTAGAAGCTAGAACTTTATTTGGAGCCGAGACCCCACTTCGTAACTTTATTATTAGACCCCAGTTTCGGTTACTCTGAAAACATGTGGCGTAATCTGAACACACATGACTGATGATTCACGAGATGACATCATTTTATGAATTATGCTGGGTGTCAAAACACTGTCAGTGGTTATATCCGAAAGTTTAAAATTGATAGTGGCTGTGAAAATTGTTTTTAAAATCTTTCTAAATTAAAAAAAATACTATAAAAACCTTTATCTTTGAAGTTTGATATTATTTTATTGAAATCAAATTCCCATTTGTGATCTCCTTTAAGGGGTCTATGAGGAGAGTTGAATATAAATCTGACTAACTAACTAGTAACCATCAGATTTACTGAAAGGTGTTCCTGTCATGAAGGTCATTGTTTTCCCTATCTACCACTGCAATACTCAAAACAGGGTGTGTGATGTAGATTCAGTGAGAAAGACAGACTAATTCTTACCAGCCCATGTCCATATACACCCACCCCACCCAACCCCTGAGAATAGTTCCTTCTTGTTCTTGTTCCAAGACATGGCTGAGATATTGTGTCAGCTTTGTATTAAACAAATACACACATGCATATTAATCTATTCAAATGTAAGTGTAAATTATAAAAAAGCTTATAATAATCTGTCTCATTTCCTAATCACTTTTCGTGGATCTGAACCTTCTGGCATTGTCTGGATAAGAAACATGATTAATTTCAGCTATGAGACTATTTCCTAAATGTTGCAGATTTAATGCCATTAGGCAGTTTGTTTCGCAAAGCATTTTTTCCATGTTTGTTTTCCATAGTTTTCTATCTGGAAGCAGCTGAAATACATATAAGGCTCGATAAAAATGCTACATGCTGCTACAAGTAAAGAGGCTATAGATACAAACTTGGGCCGAGATGCCGATTTAAAAACATGCATCCGTGTTGGAGCAAATTCTGAATCTATGGATACTTAGGAAACTTCTGGCCTGATTTGGCTCAAATTTAAACCATACACTATATATAATTGTTCTTGTCCTGAATGAATTTCTATGGATATAAAGTAAATAATCTCATCACGCTCAGCGTTAATGCTCATATATCATGCTTACCTGTTCCTCTTCAGCTTGGCCTCTGGAGCTGTTATATTTTCCAAACAGTTAGGACAATACAAGCAATCAACCTGAAAGAACATGTACATACAAGTTAAGTTATTAACTGACTCACCGCTGCAAGCCACCAGATAATAACTTTAATGAGCAAAAACTAATGACGTGCTGAATATTTTGAAAACAGTTTGACTGAAAGTTGTTGGTGGGTTACCCACCAACAACTTTCAGTCAAATTGTTTTCAAAATATTTAGCAGGTTTATAGATATAAACCCCTGGAATATGTTGTCTGAAAAAACTCTGAGAGATCTAATAACACCTACCATTACATTACTTATTGCTAACAGCCACCTTGGGGTCTAAGGCAGAGTTTAGTTGCCCTATTGAAAATCACGTTTCCCCGGGCAACATGGCAAATGGACATTTCTATCTCTGCTGTGGTATCTCAAAATTTGACATCTATTAGTGTGACACAGGGGTCTATGGTACCGTGGTACTGGGTATTGAAATCAATTAAAAACTCTAAAGTTTTCTCAAGTTAAAATTATGTTGCAGTAATTATGAAATTCAACACATCAGCTGTCACATAGTTATATTTTAGCTCGGGTGTGCTCATTACTTGGGATTTCCGATTTTATCGATTTTTCAACCTACGATACCATATCGATAATTTATTTGCTGATCGTGAAAAATTCAAAGATACCATATTTCGCTAAATAGCAAATTTCAAATGCACCAACAATATTTATTTCATCCTCGCTGGTATAACTGATATTACATGAATTTACTGGTACATAATTCCACACAAAGTCTGTGTTATTTATCTAAAGCACCTAAATTTTAGCAAGTCATATATAATCAAAAAGATTGCTAGCATCCATTGTTGCAAGATATTTATTTTTGCACAATGTTCTAGATGCTCTCTTCTAGTTATGCTCCTCTTACATTTTGATTGGCTAGTACGATGCGATTTATCACAAAGTATAGTAAACTCTTCTATTGGGAATGAGTTATCGAGAAAAGAACACACTGGCACAACTGCGCATGATCGTGCACATGTTCACAGTTTCTTCTAGAAAACTTTATAACGCTTTTTCTTACATTTTCATTGGCTAGTACATGAAGTTAGTCAATGCGAACCTAGTTTTCTCTTCATAACGGAAATTTGGATCATAGAATAGGCCATAGGGTGAGTTTAAGCTGTCACTCTTGTAGCTACTCGTGTAGGTACTCTATTCTATACATTAAGTATATTCGTCAGACAGCAAAAATCTTTGTGTTAAATTTTCGTGGCATTGTCTATATTTTAAAACCAATTTTAGAGAATCGATTTCAACTTTTTCTAGAAATATAGGCAAGTCTGACGACATTGTGATATCGTTTTCATTTGCAAAACGATATCGTGAGCAGTTTGACCATTTTGAGCACAGCTTTAATTTTAGCTCAGAATCTCTTTAGTCTTATTGGTTAAATATAACTTTAAAGATAGACCCCTCTACGCATAAACAGGAAAGATATATATTGTGTAGAATAATTGCTAATCCAATTTATAAAAAGAGCATTGGTAGGCATAACTAATTGCTGTATTTTTCATGCATAGCAAAATTTAGTTCAAGCATTATGTATTTTTCCTATGTCACACTATTAAACACAGTTACCACGGTACCATAGTACCCACGGTACTGTAGTCAGGGTTCGCACGCCTTTCTATCTTTAAAATTCCATGACATTTCATGACCAAAATTGACAAATTCCATGACTTCAATGAATTAATATCTAGTAGATTTGTGTTTATGACGTAGCTACATAAATTACGATTAGTTACAGGGTTCATACATATTCAGCAGAATTAAATTCCATACTTTTTCCATACTTTTTCAAGACTCAATTTCAAATTTTCCAGACCTAATTTACGACTTTCAATCAGACAAAAAACAAACACAGTTACTAAGTTCATCATATTATCATATATAAACTTTATTAAACTTTATAAAACAACACATCAAAATAAATAATCAACTAACTTAACATCAGATAGCACTCATCACAGATAGACAGATATACAGCACTCTATTTGTTGATATAACAGTTAAAATAACTGGATACAATCATGGCAATTTTAGACTAACGCTATTAATAGACAAGGCTTACCAAAACAGGTATATGTGTGTTCAGAACATTTTTTGGATGACAAACCATCCGAGAGAAACCAATATCCGAAATTAAAATTAGGTTACGATAAATGTGTCACACCAGGTCGACGTAAGGTGGTAAGGAAAAACATTAAATGTCTAAAGAAACTCAGCATTTCAGACTGTTCCGTGGCCACTAATAGCAGCGATGAAATAAACTGTGATGATATAACTGATTTGTCAGAGACGGACTCTATCATGGTGTTGTAGATACTAATAAGGCCGACACATAAAAGAAACAATGAATCCATCCAGTATGTTGACATATGTACACAATGTCAGGAATCTGACTTTTGTACAAATGACCATGTCTACGGAAAACCATGGGCAGATTGTAAAAGTACATCTAGCTTCCCAGGGAAGCAATTAGAGCATGTTGTCCTGAACCATTTCGAGAGAACTATCTAAGCACAACCTGTATTATTGATTGTGCAGAAACATCCATTCAGAGACCGACAAACTTAAGAAACAGAAGTCAGACATTCGGCAATTATAAAGCCACACAATACACCAGAGTATCTTGTGGGGATCTCACCCCACCTGGAAAACAGCTGATATCAAGCTTAACATACCAGCTTTCATTAAAGATAAACTCCAGCTTAGTAGAGAAGATGTCACTACAACTCAATGAATAGCATGAATTCACGTCTCTCTCTCTCTCTCTCTCTCTCTCTCTCTCTCTCTCTCTCTCTCTCTCTCGAGAGAGAGAGAGAGAGAGAGAGAGAGAGAGAGAGAGAGAGAGAGAGAGAGAGAGAGAGAGAGAGAGAGAGAGAGAGAGAGAGAGAGAGAGGGAGGGGAGGGATGGAGGGAGAGAGAGAGAGGAGGGGAGATGGAGGGAGAGAGGGAGCGAGGGAGGGATGGAGAGAGCGAGAGGGAGAGAGAGGGCGGGAGAGAGAGGGAGGGAGCGAGAGGGATGGGGAGAGAGAGAGAGAGAGAAGGGAGAGTGTGTGGGGGGGGGGGAGGGAGGCCAAGAGTTGAGGTGGGAGAGGGAGGGAGGGGCTTGGGGTGTGAGGGAGGGAGGGAGGGAAAGCAAGTAGGAAATTGGATGTGTTTAAAGTACTGAGTAGCACGGTACCAGTCACATCACTGACACATTTTGATGACATTCTCATCGTGTGCTCGGCACTTATAAATCTTAAGGCTGATCTAATACGTGATGTGCTTGCTGATTGACTATAGATACGGATAAAATAACTATGGGCGGGTGTACGAATCATGTATGAAACTATGCCCCCCTCCACCCACCTCAACCCCCACCCCCACCACACACCCACCTCTCCCACACTGGCTGGCCTGGCGTTATATATATATATATATATATATTGATATTCAGCAACATTGATGTTGTAACAGTCTCTACGCGCGCCATACAGTGAAGGCTAGTGGTGGCTACTGTATACAACGCGACGTGAGGCGTGATGCTACGCTTCGCTTTCACGCGTGTAATGTCGGAGTGGCTATAACTGCCACCTAACGGCAGTAAGCGAAACTAACGGGGATAACTGAAAAAACCTGTGTATACGCTAATTTATTTTAAATTTAATTTACCATAGCTGATCATAATGCCATAGTAACAGGAGGAATCCTCATTATTTTCACTCGATAATGCGCCATAAGAGGCCTCGCGATACGAGAGAGCTGTCGGACAGTCAATAATATTTACCGTGACTCAGCGCAAAGTTGGAATCATCTAACATTGGGCGATATAAAATTACCACGCTTTTAAATGATCGCCATAGCAACAGGAATTCATTATTTTCCCTCGATGACCAGCCAACACAAGAGGCCTCGCGATACGAGGGCAAAGTTGGGATCATCTAACGTTGGGCAATATAAAATTGCTACGCTTCTAAATGATTCTGGTACTATCAATGTCAAAAAAAAGCAATCACGCAAATTATTTCATTGCTTCGGCTTCTAACACTCTGTACTATTTGACAGACGACTGCCGATTCACTCATTTTTATTGCGTTGTACTTGAACATGTTCAGATACGTATTGCTCAACAACCGCGAGATGTTCCCGGTAATAGGCGGTTTTCTATTGCAAGACGAGACCGGGACCCAATCGAATTAGACTCTGGCAAGATTAGCGGAAACGCGAGATTTTGTTCGTAAACAAAAAGATTGCGGTCGGAAAAATTATGATTGCCGATATTTAAATTTTCGATACCAGTTGGCTAAAAATTGGAATTTCCATACTTTTTCCAGCCCTGGAAAAGGCTTTCCTAATTTTCCATACGTTTTCTAGACTTCCATACATGCGTACGAACCCTGTATTTCAGTTAATGTTTGCTAGTTATGAAATTGACAGCATTTGTTGATAATATTCCTGCGCTTAGATTAAATCGGCAAAAATGTGCTTACACCCTCAGAAACCCATTATCCGATGATACAGGTAATGACGTATGATGTTTTCAGCTACGAGGCAGCAATCGCTCAGGCCATACGAGGGTTCAATAAGCAGCATTGCCATCTTTTCACTTGTTGCGACTAGGCATTTTCTGATTTTGTCTGTCTTTGGCAGCTATCCATAGTTTTGCACATCCGGGCATCTTAAGATCGGCCACCATTCCATTGAAGTGGGGGCAAACTTACTACATGCCAAAGAGGAAATTATCCCCCACCAAAAATGGAGTCGCTCCAAGGGTATTCTGGGAAACTTGATTGTGATGACGTCATCGCGATTCTATGAACGTTATAGATTAATAGAGCAAGATAAAAGTACGAAATCTGGTAACATGAATGAAATTCCTCCCATAAAACTAGGTATATACCTCGTGAGAAACACATCCATTGCAACGTAGCTTTAAACAGTGTCTGCATAGATACAACCAACAGACAGGCTGCCTCTTTCCACATGAACACAAACATTTCACTCTTTCAACCTGAAGAAAAGTAGACATTTTCTTTTTCTTCTTCTTCTTCTTGTATTGGAGATTCCCTCATGCGAGGTACCGACAGTAAGCTCGTCGTCAGTAGAACAGTGTTGGTTCAAGTTCAAGTTCAAGATTATTTATTTTGATATAGAATATACATTTACAGTTTCACAACAGGTAGTCCACCAAAGGCAGAGCGTATGTGGCGGTGGACCCCTACATATAACATATAACAACAACAATATAGGACATGAGAATACTGAATACATATGGTTAACATGTTATAGTCCTATATATACATATAGTTAACTGTCTCGCTGCCAAGCCTCTGTAGTCTACATTTTCCATGGAGCCTAACTCAGGGTATGCTGAGTACCTCTAAAACAATTTGACCGAACGTTGTCGGTGGCTAAGCCACAAGCAACTTTCAGTCACATTTTTTCTAAAATACTCAGCCAATCCAGAGTAATTGCCAATTGGAGTTATTGTCCGCTTCCAGCAGTCCAACAGTTAATAGACGTATGACAATTTACATTTTTATAGGGAAAGACATGACAGAGGGATGTGTGCTTATCTTGCTTAAGTTAATAATTCTATATTACATATTCTTATTATCAATGACAAAGTGTTTTTTAGGCTGTGATGGTAGAGTTAGTTGTTTGGTAGTTACCATTATGACAGATATTCTTATTCTTATTATTATTAATATTATTATTATTATTATTATTATTATTATTATTATTATTATTTGTTCTGGTGACTGGGTGCAAGTATGAGAATAGCATGCCATGATGGTGAGTGTTTTCCAGAGTCTAGTAGGTTTCTATAATCTTCTTTTTGATATTCTGCTTAAAGTACTGTAGCTTTATGATGTCTGTGCGTGTGCTTGTGTCTGTATTATTCCATAACTGAATTGCTTTGTATGAGGGTTTTTGTTGTGCTGCTTTTGTTTGGTGGTGTGTTGAATGGAGGTTATCTCTTGTTCTTGTGTTGTGAGGATGCAATTGTGTATTGAGCATAAAGATGTTAGATAAGGATGAGGGTAAGTTGCCATTGTGGAAGTCCCTTAAAATTGTGTATAATTGGAGCCTTCCAATGTCCTCAAGTTTTAAGAACTTTTCTGATTTAAAGATATCCTGGCCACCTGCTGTTTGTGAAAATAGTTTAATAGATTGCTTTTGCAGAGATTTTAGTTTTTTTAGTCTAGCTTGAGATGTATTAGTCCAGATAGCATTGCAGTAGGCGATGTGAGGCAGTATCATTGTGCAGTACAGGTTTTTAATAATATTAGGTGTTAGATAGGGTTTCAGTCTGCGAATGATGCCAATGCTTTTTGCTACCCTGGTAGTAATAATTTCAATATGCTTCTCCCATGTTAAATTTTAGGTTTGTCCAGATAGACTCCTAAAAACTTAGCATATTGTGCTTCTTGAATTATCTGGTTGTCGATATAGAGGTTTGGGAGAGCTATTTCTTTTAGTTTCTTAAATTTTGTGAATATTATATAATTAGTTTTTGATACATTTAAGGACAATTTGTTTACTTTAAACCAGTCTATTAATTTCGCCATTTCATTATTGACATTTTTGTATAGAATTTCTATATCCTTGTGGTGTTAGTATTTCTGTTACACAGTGTTTACAAATTTTCCATTTGAAATTATCGATTCCAGCACTTTTAGCTGTGTTAATTTGCATTAGTATTTTTTAGATTTCGTGAGTATCTGTTGGATTTAGGAAAATAGAGTGTTGATAACTACCTGTTAGAAAGTCCGTTATATGTATGTTCGAGCTGGGTTGAATTTTTTGTGATAAATTAGGACCAATGTTAGTAAAATACTCATTAAATTTGTCTGCTATTTCTCTTTTGTCATTAATGACTCCATTATTATAAATAAACCGTGATGCTTCAGTATTGGGGTTTTTCTTATTTAGTAATGATTTAATCAGTTTCCATGTTTCCTTTATATTATCTTTTTGTTCATCTAATTTATTGTGAAAATAATGTATTTTTGCTGTCCTAATTATCTGATTTAGCCTGTTTCTATATTTCTTGAACTGTGAGTCATTATACTTTGTCGGATATTTAATAAAATTCAGATATAACTTGTTTTTCTTGTGACAGGCAGCTATCACTCCTCTTGTAATCCAGGGTTTAGTAGGATTTTGTTTAAATTTTTTAATATTTTTAAGTGGAAAGGCAGATTCATAGATGTTAGAGCATATAGTGTGGAAGGTGTTGTAGGCATCTTCACATGACTGTCTATCTGTTGAGTGAAAAGAATTTTTCAAAACGAAGAAATTTCTCTAAGCTGCGTATTAGCGCACACACTCTACAAATTGAAGTAGACAGGCATAAAACTCCAAGGGTCCCACCAAATATGCGATTCTGCATGATTTGCAACCAAAACCTAGTTGAGGACGAGAAACACTTCTTAATGGACTGGCCCTACTACTGCCAAGAGAGAGACAGTTTCTTTAAGAAACTCAACTTATTCACCAGTTTCAACTCTCTAGACAAGTGTAAAAAATTTGAATTTTTAATGTCATATAACAATGGTGACTGCGAAATATCGAAACTAGTCATCGAGTATGTCAACATATGCTTAACTGCTCGTGACAACTGCTTAAATCCAACTTCTGCCCCATCAATTGGCCTCAGTACATGATCCCGTGTGCACGCATGTAACTGTTTGTAATTTAATCCTTTAGAGACGACAACGGTCAAAATCGGCCTCCTTGAAGGTCCGGAGGAATGCCCATTTGCGGACCAGAAGACTAATTTTGGAAATTTACAACTGGAATGACTGGCCCGATAACCGGGCCAGTCATTCCAGTGGTAACTTTTAAAAAGTGGTCTTCTCTTGGCCTGCAAACGGACATTCAAAAATCAAATACTTATATTTTCTGGAATAAATTTAGGCGCTAAAGGGTAAATCCATCGTCCACGTCCAGAAAAGTTATCTACAAACCCATTATAAATCACTCACAATGGGTAGTGGATAACTTTTTAACTTCTTAACTTTTTAAGATCCGCTCAGATCTCTACTCTATGCATGTGTAGCCGGATGGCGCCGATTCTGGGCTATTACATGGTCAATATGGCCTGGTAATGTCCTAGTGACCTGCGTTATCTGGGTATATATGCTGGATTATCATAATTTGTCAACTCAGTATTCCACCCATTCTGTCTGTCCAGGCGATGGCTGAAGCATACATACTGTTCTGTGCTATGTACATAGTTTTATATATATATCCATTGCTTTGAATATAATTATATCCATTATTTCTACTGTCTCGTAATGTACATTATGTATACTGTCACTGCATGTCTGGCTATATCTTTGTATCTAGAATTGTGCCAATAAATAATTGAATTGGTCATGAATCGAACAATCACATGCGATATTGAAGATCCTTTCCAGTATTTCTTGTATCCAACTGATTAAAGTCTCAGAGTTGAACACCCTACTATTAGTCGCTAATATTCTGTACTTAAAGTATGTAGATAAAATCCGCAAGTCGCACACAACTCTGAGGCACTAGCAAAATCCTATTTAATAGAGCCGGATACAAAACAGTAATGTCAGTTCTTTTCTATACCGATAAATGAAAGTTCATATGGAAGCTGAATTTATACAGGAACATGACTTAAGTGTGCGTAAAAGTTCAGTTATATTATTTTGGCACAACATGTAAATGAGACTCAGTTTGTTTTTGTTTTTAAATAATGGGTTGACAACGCCATCACACCTCTAAGTGCAGGATGCGCCAACGATTGACATGTAGTGTGTAGACCCATTCCCGAGATATGTCCTCGATTTCCTGAAGAATGTCATAATTCAGGCTAATCTCTTCCGGTACATTTTCATGGGATGCATCCAAGATGATGTGAGTTGTTATTTCTTCGTCTTCTAAGAGGTGCTCTAGCCCCACAGTGGAGAGACATCTGGATCACTTCTGTCTTGGTATCTGTCTGTAAGCTTCGAGAGCAGTACACCGCAGTAAAAAGTGTTTCCTGTCTTCTGTCTCAGCTCTACATAAATAACATGTTTAGGCAGCAGCATGCTTATTTCAACGAAAGAGTGTATCGTGTGCCTGAAGCTTATAGCTTCCTGTCAGGAGTTTTGCTTTCACAAAAGCCTTCTTGGTCTCATGCAGTGATGATACTGCCGTGTTCCACACAAGAGCGACAGAGGTATGACTCCTGTTGACATATATCTAACTGAAGGTAAAGCCTGTGATTCTGCACTCGTTTTGGTTGTCCAAAATGTAACTACTGCACCACTTACATCTCGTTTCCATTGACTCTTGGTTGGTGTTGTTTGTAGAACTGAGAATGCGGTAAGTGATACTTTTCTAAGATTTTCTCCAGATGCATAAAACAGCTTTCTGAGTCAATGTCCTTCATTGCAAGCTGCCGTAATGCAATATGATATTCAACACAGTCGGGATCCGCGACCAGATTTCTATAGGAGAGCATATGCTTATCGACTTCAGCTTCAATCGGAAGGACACCAAGCAGTCCACGTACGGCAACATTCGCTGTGCGAGCTGGAAGACCTTGGAGTTGGCACAGCTTAGATAATTGAAACTGTTCCAATTTGGATAGCAGACTTGAGGACAGCTTCCATGGTTCAGTTCCATATAGAGCTCTTGGAAGAACAAGTCTGAAAAATCTTGCATGAAATAGCTGGTGATAGGCCATTTCGGGCATGGAGCCCCGCTCCCATAAGTGCATAAAGAGTACTGGTGGCTATTTTTATGTTCCGATCCACTCTACGTTCATTGATCGCTGATGATGCACTGTGAAGTATACCAAGATGCACCATTTCATTTTCACCTGCGATGCTAACATCATTCATAGTAAGCTGAACACATTCTCTTTTCCTCTCAGGTTCATAAGATATAGCACCAGACTTGTCAGTATTGCAGGACCTTCTATCAGAGCTGAGGTGACTGGAGACAATGGATAATATCCTTTGAGCATCATTGGAACTTGTACTTGCTGCTATGGCTATATCATCCGCCACAGTAGGAACACTGCAGCAGACTGTACCTATCTTCGCGACAAGGTGATATGTACAGTCTGCTGCAGTTCTTCTTGCATTGGAGATTCCCTCATGTGAGGCACCGACAGTAAGCTTATCATCAGCAGACTTCTTCGGCTTGGAGTATACATCGACTCATTGATATCTATGCATCGCCTCTCTTTAAAGTTCTCATGTACCATTAAATAAAATAGTTTTTATTTTGTTATCATCATCATCATCATCATCATCATCATCATCATCATCATCATCATCATCATCATCGTATCCACAGAACATAAGCCTATGGCCTGTTATTGTTCTGAATTTATGTAGATTCTAGTGATATTTATGGATTATTTCCCCATAGTGAGTGTCTACTTTTATTTTAAATACTTCAAGAGTATGTGCCTCTACAGCCTCAGCTGTTAGTGAGTTCCAGTATGGTACTACTCGGTTGGAAAAGAAACACTTACGAACATCCTTAATGCTACGCTGTGTGCATAACTTAAGTTTGTGTCCCTTAGTCTGAGTATTGGTGGAGGGTGTGAAGAAGGTATTGTTGTCAGTGTTGTATTGATTGTGTATGAGTTTATATGTTTCAATTAGGTCCCCACGGATACGCCTGTATTTTAATGATATTAAGTTTAGCATGGTAAGTCGTTCTGGATAGCTGTAGTTTCTCATTTCTGGTAAAATTTTTGTAGCCCTACGCTGGACCCATTCTATTAGTTGGGATTGTCTTTTGAACTTGGGCGACCATATGCAATTACAATATTCTAGTATTGGTCTCACAAAGGATTTATAAAGTGAAATGAAGATGCTAGGATTTATGTGTCGAGATGTTCTCTTTATGATTCCTAGTATTTGGTTAGCCTTGGACACCATAGTATTGATGTGTATGTCAAATGTTAAACTTTCATCGATATACACTCGCAGGTCCTTTTCACTTCCTGACATTGCGATTGTCTGTATTTCGGTGGAATCTGTCATATAGTACTTAGTGATGGGGTTGCTTCTGCCAAAATGTAAAACGTGGGTTTTAGCTGTGTTGAAGGTTAGCTGCCATGTGTGTGCGCAGTTACATACTTTGTTAATGTCAGCTTGTATTATGATGGGTTAGTGGATTACCATATATTTTCATATCATCTGCAAAGATTTCGCAATAGCATGTGACTAAATCAGGCAAATCGTTTATGTATATTAGAAACAGGGTAGGTTCAATAACACTCCCCTGTGGAACGCCGCTAGTAATATCTGCCCACTGTGAGACTGTGTCATTGATTTTTACCCTCTGCTTCCTGCTAGTTAGGTAGTTTTGATCCACTGACCTATTTTATTCCCAATGCCATAACTTTTTAATTTCATAAGTAACCTGGTATGTGGGACGCTGTCAAAAGCCCTCGAGAAAGAAATCTAGATATATTGCATTTGCTGATTCACATGTGTCAAATTTAGAAGTAAGGTAGTTGATGTATTCCATGAGTTGAGTTTTGCATGATCTGTTTTTTCTAAAGCCGTGTTGGCATTTGGAAAATAGGTAATTTGTTTCCATAAAATTGATGATTTCATCTCTTAATAAACACTCTAAAACTGTACACAGGATACATGTAGGGCTGATTGGTCTATAGTTGCTCGGGTCACCTTTACATCCCTTGTTGTAAATAGGGCATACATCAGCAGTCTCCCAGATGGTGGGTAACATGCCCTCTTCTAAAGATTTATTAAAAATTATGCAGAGAGGTACACTGATTTCCTTAGCTACTTCCTTAAGTAATCTTGCTGGTATTTCATCTGGGCCTTGACTCTTATTAGGGTTTAGGTTCCTGAGTTTCTTTTCTACAGCTGTAGGTGTTATTATGATATCTGCTAAAATAGGTTCCTTACTTGTGAGGGACACAATTGGAACAGAGTCTAAGTTTTCGGTTGTAAATACACTGGCAAAGAAGTTATTTAAAATATCAGAGTTGTCTTTGTCACTTGTGGATAATGAACCATTCATTGGGTCTTTCAAACTGGTTATTGATTCCCAAAGTGTAGTTTTACTTTTGACATAATTCCAAAATGATTTGGAATTAGTTTTACATTCTGAAGCCACTCTCTGTTCGAAAGACAGCTTTGCTTCTCTGACACACCATGTTGCTTTATTTCGTGCAGTTTGGTAAAGAGCATAATCACTTGGTGCCTTTGTTTTCTTGTATCTTTTATATGTTCTATTTTTATTTATGAGCAATTGAGATGCACTGTGATTAAGCCACACAGATTTTTTCCTATTGCGTTTATTAGATATTGGAATATATTGGTTCTTCAGGCTACTTAGACTTTCATGTAGGTGGTTCCACGCTTCCCTGTTATCGAGTTCATACAAATACTGCAAGTTAGCACTCTCTAATTTGTTATGTATTTCTCCATACATTCCCTTATTCAGCAACAATTTAGGTTTAGCTATTTCCTTGATAGATCTTAATAATCTGGGTGCAATGAGATTTGTAAAATGTTGTGATCACTCTTGCCTAAAGGAGGAAGGTGGGTTATTTCGTAGACAGCATTAGGATTGTTAGTTAGTACAAGATCTAATATGTTAGCGGCTTGGTTTATTCTGTGACGTGTTGCCTTAGTAACTAGTTGTTGAAGGAAATTATTTCTTAGAGTTGAAAGAAATGTGTCCCCTTCAGTACTGCCTGCAAGTCCAGTGGTTCAGTTAATGGTTGGGAAATTAAAATCCATTGCTATCAAAATGTGGTCTGCCATATATTTTCCTATAGCATTCAGTTGATTTAATAAGTAATTATTGTTTGATATATCTGAAGAAGGACTTCTACTAATATCTTTTCTTTTTGCTTAGTCGTCCAGGAACACCAGAGAGATTCGTCAAAGGGATCATTCTTTATTATATTGCAATATTGAACATTTATTGTTTCGTGTGTATATATGGCAACTCCTCTTTTGGGCATATTATTGATTACCAGGTTGTATTCATCAATCTGTAATTCACATAGATTTATGTTGTACTTACAGATACGTTTTTCAGAAAAATCTCAGTAATTAAAATAAGTGCTGGATGGACGTTATATACTATTACTTCTAATTCTGCCTTTTTATTCATTAAGCTATCAGCATTGGTATATACATACATATATTTTCGATTGGTTTAGACATGTTCCGGTGATCATGCTTAATTATTATCAGATTGTCTGTGGTCATAATCTGGTCCGATTGTAGTGCAATT
Organism: Chaetoderma sp. LZ-2023a; assembly: GCA_034401795.1. Lineage (NCBI taxonomy): Eukaryota > Metazoa > Mollusca > Caudofoveata > Chaetodermatida > Chaetodermatidae > Chaetoderma > Chaetoderma sp. LZ-2023a. The sequence continues at coordinate 43,515,486 of CM067372.1, forward strand.
TTCTTTTTCTTTGAAGTCTTTACAGGTTCTGATTGAATGGGTCATGTGTAAATTTTTGCCTTGAGCATGTCCAGTATGTATTTTTGTTTTAGTTTTGCTCCTGGATGCAGTAGAGGGTAGTTCATGGGTAGGATTGATTTCATTATGGGTATTTGGAGCTATGTATTCATCTAATATATTGTTGTATCGATTACTTAGTGTTAATGGTTTGGATACTTCAGAAGCAGATAGTTGACGGTCTAATGCATTGCTCTTTGACGTTGTCTTCTTAGCTCTAAACAAATCTTGAACTGGATAGTGGTTAGTTTCAAGATAGTTTGTTATGTTTTCTGAAAGTACTCGTACACCGTGATAATTGGGATGGATGTGATCCCTGAAGAGCTCTTCATTTGCTTCGCCATACTGGTTTGTAAACTATTCAGTATTATCTATAAAGACTGCATTGTGCCATGATGCAAGAGATTCTAACATTTCATTGAATTCATGCACAGTATTGGTCTCATATGTGTTGTTGGGTCGTGGCAGCAGAGATGATACACAAATTTGGATGTTGGGTGCCAGTAGTTTGATGTTTTCTATTATTGAGTCATAGTCGTTAATAATACCGCTCACTTTCTGCCTTCCAATATCATTGCTACCAACATGGATAACAATTGTATTAAATGATTTAGCAGTAAGAAATTCCTCTACTTTATCATTAATTACACTGATTCTGGCAACTCCATAAGATCTCATTATAATGTCATTAGTTTCGGTGGTCATATATCTACCACTAAGTTTTTTTAGTGTAGAGCTGCCGATAATTAAGACTTTGGTTGCCGTATTAGTGCTTGATGGCATTGCAGATAGCCTGCCTTGTGCATGCCATAATTTGTTGTTGCTAGAGTGCTGGCCAGCTACTCTGTTGTAGCTCTGTGCAACATTACTAGTACCACGAGCGCTACTTGCAGAAGTTGCAACAGCCTGGCTATAGCTTTTTAACACATGGTTTTAGGGTATCGATACTATCATTTGATGTTTGGTATTTGTTACTCGTGTATACCTGTTTTATATATGGTAGACCGACTGTTCTGAGAGTTCTGGAATTAGTTCCTCATAGGCGGAATCTGTGGTCTGTAAATTGATTTCCTTTGTGTTTGGGTGGTGTTGCTTATGGTTTGATTAACTTTGTGCCTAGGGTGATCTTGGGTTTCACATACTACTATGGGTTCTATTAACTCCATGCTTTGGTTACTGTAGTTTTCATTGTCATTGGAGGATTGTAGGCTATGGACCTGAGTTTTTTATACCTGGTAATCTCTCTTGATTTCTTTAATTTCGTTTAAAACCTCCAGCAACAAGTCACTACATGGTTAATTTGTGAGCTTGGCTGGATTGCCAACTTCCAGACTATTATCATTTGTCAGGTCACTAGTTTCATTTGTCAGGTCACAATGTAGATCTGGTATAGTATTTGTGTCCATACCTGCTATTTGAGTTTTTGATTGTGATTCAGATGCTGTACATTTGTCAATGCTAGTTACAGAGTCATGACCCGTGTTAGCATCAGCTGGTGCCACATGCTCATTAATGTGACTGTAGCTCGCCGGGTTGTCAGGCCATTCCGGTGTATCATGTCGACTCGCCACGCCGCAAGTGCATGACGAGTGATGATGCTGGTTAGCATCCGGTCTCGGGGTGACAGACCTTGTACGAGACTGCCCTGCGGGAAACAAAAACCGACTCAATCATTCTGGTGGGGCCGTGCAACCATTGTCGCGAACAGTAAACACAACTGTCTCATCCCACGAGTTTGTGTCACCAGTATGCCTGTCCATAGCAATTTCGTGATCTATGGACTTACAAGATTTGATTTGGTGACCTAACAATATAAGTCTATACAATGAGTTTACCTAAACAATTAAAAATATGCTAGATAAAACTACAATAAGAGCATACGAAAAACCCGTAGGTCCGCAGAGGTATCCCCGTAAGGGAGGCTCCCGTACACAAGACTATTTAACTTAATATAAGTTATTGTACCTCTAAGCTGAAAGGAAGAAGGTTATATCAGACGAAAAGTGATGTGCCTCACGCGGGCACTACCCCTAGTGCTAGTTTGGGTGAGGAGTATTATCCTGGCATGGACCGTCATCGCTGAATCCTTGCGAGAGGCAAGTGCCTCGCGCGGGCCTCCGTCTTGGGAAGGTGTTGCCACTGCTTAAAGCGGGAGATGAGTAGTAGGCAAAAATGGGCCTACTCTAATATTTCAATCAAAAATGCTTTTTAGAGAGAAAAGACCATACCTAGTGAGATTATGACCATAGGGGTGCGTACCGTTTTACGTGAAGATGGGACGGGGAATTCCCGATGGATTCCCTCGTTACCGTCTTATGTGATTCTTTGTATGCTGAATTAGTAGTGCCGCTTTATTTCTGCAGGCCTTCTGCTTTGCTTAATTCCTGTTAGTTGTTTTCAGAACAAGAATTATTTTAGGCCGCAACTGGCTGATATCTACCTAGCTATTAGACATGGCTGTCACGGAGAACAGATGCCCTAAGACATCAACACTAAAGACAGTGCTCATACATGTTACGTAACAAGATCTCCGAACTGGATAAGAATCCGGACATCCCGCCCTGTAACCACATAAAACATTACAAGACAAGGGTTACATTTCACGAAAGCATTATTAGGTCATTGTTCTATCGTTATGGTGGGGTTAAGAGAGACGAATACCCACCATAAATGTCTTTCCCACAAGGCGTGGCAGATCTAAATATCATGCCCAGACATTTTAACGGAATTCAGTGGGGGTACGTATCTCGCCCGTCACCGGGTCCTATGGAACTAACCATTTTACCTCAGTGAAAAATTGTTGGTGGCGGGAGAAAGTGCTGCATATATAAGTGTTGCTGTATAGTGTTTCCTACGTGCACTGCGGTCCTATATTTTCTATAAATAAGCAAAACATATGAACGGATGGCCACTGGCCATATATATACATAATCTAACCAGAACAAACAATACGGTGTCAAATGATTAAGATATATATATTAGTACAGGTTAACGAACCTACTATAGTGCGGTCAGCAACACATTGAGGAAAATGAGAATAACTATCAACAAATACAGAAATTATAACTGTCGGTCCTAAGACCGTTACGGTTCCTTTTAGTCATCGGCACCGTTTTTGCGGATACAACATAATTAACAAAATCTATATAGAGATATAATTAAACTATGAGGTATAGTTACTTGAATACTTGGTAGTCATTCCTAAGTTAGGCTACCATGTTACTGAAATTGATATGTTGATCCATAGTCGACGTGAGATGATGCGCTCTTCGGAAGCTGGAAAGTTCCCGCAGGTTGGTTCCCGCAAGCTGTTGTCTGCAAACAAGACTTCCGCAAGAACACTCATGGCAGGAGGGATACATTGCTCAGCACTGTAAGCCTAATAGAATGTCTAACGAGCAGTCAGTAAAAAATACGATAGTACTACGTGGTGAAGAAAGTTTCCATACACAGATGGCACGGATAGAAGGTGTAAACAACCCGTCACTAGCGGGGGTTGTCAAAGGCAAATGAAGATACAAAACAAAGCTTCACAGTGCGGGCTACGTCAACCAGCTCTGAAGACGCACCGGGCAGAGTTTACTTGCTGCGGTCGAAAGTCAAAAGAACCGACACGATGTAAGTGCGGCAACGATTGGAATACCACTTTTCAGGCATGGCCGGCAGATCCAGCGAGTCATCCATCAAAGAACATCCTGCCTCTACATCTGTAGACTCACATATTCAGGCCGTAAAGGCCTCACCGCAAATTTGTGTTCCAAAGGAGATGTTGATATTCGTGAACAGTAAATAGAAAGTTCCAAATTGCTCCCGTAAGTAGGGAGTCTACAAAATTGCTTTTACTGCGGTGGGTTGGCTACTGGTAGCTACGGGAACGCGACGGAAACTGAAGTCATATGCGTAATATCTGTCGATAGTAGCTAGTACAGGTCCAACCTGTTTGGCCCCTAGCCGAGGATGTGCTCGATCACTGGATCGCTTCTCCTTTTATACTCCTCGTGACATCACAGGCGCAGGCTTCTATCCAATCATCGTTCGAGCAACAGCCAATCAGCACACAGCTAATAATACTGCAGTCGAACGTTCTAGAACATTCTAGAAGTTTTGCGTCCACGTGGTTATGACGTCACGGCAATATTTTGAAGATAATCATGAAGAGTTTTCCCTGGATAACTCAGCCATTTCTCAACCGATTTTGAAATGGTTTACAGATTTAGAAAGCCCGTTGAATTCTGGTCTTGATTAATGCCAGATTTAACGGGAACAGGCAATCAATAAGGATTACAGGGTACCATCTCGGTACACTAAAAGCGCCATCCTATCTAGGTCATAACTACATGCTCCATATAAACAGCGTCCTGGCGCACGCATGCGCATCATGCGCTTTAATGAACTTAGTCGTTTTTCGACACACTCTCTCTCTCTCCCATAGGCCTATATACGCTTATAGCTCTACCCAGAGGGGCGTATTCAGGAAACGAATCCAGAACTGGCAGTCAGTATATTATTTGCAGTAGGCGTGTCAGCTGGTAGCCTAGCAACAGACATGTTTGGTAATGCTGTTATTACCTTTGGACATGTTGGAGGTGATTCTCCTATTGGTTCTGACGTTGTGGGCACATTGCTAACTTCAGTGCTTGCCACAGACATGTTATCATTTTGTTTTCTACAAGTAGGGGCACTAGGCCTATACTGAGGAAAACGCTTATAGAAGCAATCATCACATACAAAAAGGTCACAGTGTCGGTTCATTACCGACTGGTGTCTATGGCCACAGTCTTCACAGTTCATTGCAGATTATTTATTGGTCTGATGGTATCACTACCGGAATGTGTGTTTGAGTATATGTGAGTATAATTGTATGTTTAACTGGTATATAAGCCTATGTGAACAGACACTTCACAAAAAGGATAGAAGAGAAACATTGGTTAGGTGAGAGAGTGTTAGCTCCTTTGCCCCACGGCCACTCGGGGAAAGAGAGAAGACAGGATGCAGCCGGAAATTCAAACATATAACAGATATTAGTGAGAAAGACAGGTGGGTTGACAAGTGCAATGAAGTTGATTATTGAAACAATTATGTTCCTTTAATTTTGTCTTTTAGTGGTATAGTATTTGGTGATTTTGTAAATGTGTGTGTATTTGCTTTCCAAGTTCCCTATTTATTTGGTTGGTTTAGTTGGTTGTTATTTTATTTTATTTTTTATGTTTTTTATATTAAAATGTGTGTGTGGTTAGAATAGATGCTACCAGCAGTACCGCTGGTACGATTATTGGGCAATAACAAAAGTCCTAGCGGCAATATTGTGTACGTTTATGGCATGGTGTTTTAGCTGTTAGGTGAAACAATAAGATTTATATTATTTGTTGTACTGTTTTAGTATACAAGATGTGTTTTAGTATACAAGAAGTGTACAAATCTCATGACTGTATAAAATGTATGCTTATCAGTAAATTGGCATAAAATAGAAAATGAACTTAATTTGCTTTCTTAAATAGAGACACTTTTGCACACGAGTGTGTGGGACAGTGAAATGAAATGAATGCGCCAGAGCAGATAAATGCCAGGCAATGTTGACCAAACAGTCCCAGTCAGGGCTGTGCAAGCAGTCTCTTCTGGCAAATGGCAATGCATCAGAAGAACTATCCCATCAGATAGCTCTGAAGGAACAAAAAACTCAGTGTCAGCAGCATTTTGAATGAATGGCTGTGTGTCAGAGCAGATAAATCAACAAATTGTGCAAGAAGAGCAAGTATTGCCATCCCAGCAATAGGTGCCACGACTGGGACCTATGTCTCCCATTTGTGATGATGGATTATCATACAACCATCCTAGCATTGGATTTACACCTATGCATATGATGTTAGGCCGCGAACTGTCGCTTCTATTGGACATCGTAATGCTGCATGCACCCGGGGAACTTAATTCTCTATCACTATATGTGGAACTGCTTCATCAACGCCTGCAGGGTGCATGTGTAAGTGTGCAGACGCACCTTCCAGAAGTCTACAAATGACAAAAAACGACTCATAACCATCATGCCTATGGCAAACCACACGCTATTGGTGACGATATCCGGGTCTATGACAGACTCTGCCTCTCGAAGCCAGTCACAAATTGAGTTATAAGTAGAAGGTTCCCTATCCCGTTCTTCAGAGCAAGTCGGATGTGACATACTACCTCCTTGCGCTTGATGACCGAGAAGTCATTACTCAGGTAATAACTATTTAAAAAAAAGTGTGTTACGCTAACGGTCGCTAGAAAGCTGATTTATATGCATTCATGCAGTATATTACGAAGTAAGACATTTAATGAAAACTAACTAACTTTAATGCTTAAATTTAAACAACATGGCAGATGCTGTAAACAGTAAAAAAGTAAAAATCAACATGGTTGCCAGATAGTGTGCAAGTACATATATAAAAAGGGAAAGATGCAACAAATCCAAATAATTATGGGGGAATCACAGAAACATCCATCATTGGTAAAATCGTTGAGCACACTCTCCTCAATAGAATTGAACACAGCTTGCCAAAAGACCAGTCTTCCCTCCAGTATGGATTCACCAGGGATCTTTCCCCACTGATGGTGGGGTCTAATTATCAGAGACATGTTTGGAGCATACAGAGAGAAAATCCCCAACTTACATGGCTTTTCTCAATACTCAGGAGGCATTCGATGTAGTTAACCATGACTCACTAAAGTGTCAACTATTTGACCAAGGCATAAACATGCATTATTTACATGCCATCTGCCTACTCTATACTGACCTGACATCAAAAGTTAAATGGAAAGGCCTCCTTAGCGATGCATTTTCCATTAAGCAGTGAGTGAGACAAGGAGGCATCTTGTCAACAGGTGCATGCAAGATGTATATTAATAACCTATTAATACAACTGGAAGATGTGCACGCTGGATCTTACATTGGAGCACAGTACAAAGGTTGTCCAACTGCCGCAGATGACCTCACTTTAATCAGCAAGTCAGACTTAGAGATGCAGCTTATGTTAGATCTGACATATTGCTATTCTACTCTGGAGAGATACATTATGCACTCAGAGAAGCCTTCCATTGTATATAACACCCTACCAAAGAGATACTCTGTAATGCTGTCAGATTGGAAGTTGGGAGATCGTGAGCTTTCTGTATCATCTCAGACTACCAACCTGGGTCTCATTCGTGCAACAAAGGGAGAGGTTATGCTAAATATAGAAGAGCGAATATCATGTGCAAGGCAAACGATTTACACTTTACCGGAATCGGCCTGCACGGGTCTAATGGCTTATTGGCATATGTTATGGACTGGAGATATTTACTCTTCAAAAATAGCATATAAGTCAGCTGGAAACGTTTTATCTCAGTATGCTTCTGAAGATTCACTCATTGTCCACTAGAACGACTAAGTGTATTATCTCCTTATTGCTTGGTGTTGGACCAATCCCGGCCGAACTATATAGTAGGGAGCTGTCACTACTGGGCAACATATTGAGAAGTAACAACAAAGCACTAACCAACATTATGATAAGACAGCTGATAATGAAGGAAGATGATTCTAACAGCTGGTGCATTAAAATCAAACATCTACTTCCGAAATATGATCTCCCAAACAGCAATAAACTGAAAGCTGCTGTGCCAACAAAGGAGAATTGGAAGTCTATTGTTAAAACAGCAATCAAAACATTCTGGAGTCAAACACTATTGAGCGACTGCAAGTACAAAGCACTCTATCCTACTGTAAGACTGGTGATCTCTCAATTGGCCGTCAACTTTTGTCTGTTAGCAGCACTGACCACAATGTCAAGGATGTAAAGACGGGAGCCATCAAAGCTCGCTTCTTATCAGACACATATATTGTACAGTCAAAGCTAAGAAGATTTAATCAAAACAAAGTCGATCCAACTTGTCTTTTGTGTCAGATTGCAAGTGAATACTACACCCACATCCATATCCAATGTGGTGCTCTGCATAACGATAGGAAACAGTTTACAATGTATAAAAGTTGCAGTGACCGAACGCTATGGTTCCCATCACTGGGACATCATTAGTCCCTATCCTACTTGCTTAACTTATTATAGACTGTACTGGATTGCCCACCTGTGGGATACTACCATAAAATTATAACCTTCTGTATAGTGTTAGCAGAAAACTCTGTTACAACATATCCTGTGGCAGAGTTCATATTCTCAACATCATATCAGGATGATTAGCCTATGACTATAATAGTTCTCACAATAGATTCGGCAATGCATCTGCGGGTGTTGTATTGAATTACTCTGGCCATTCCACACATCCACTAGGCCCTTGTGATGCCTGGTCCGAGGGGAACGTATGTCATCTCGTGTGGTTCACATAGGGGTTTTCTTGGCACTACCCGATGTAGCAGATGAAATTGACGAACATATTTTTAGTATCAACATAAACTTGTGATAAATCAACCAATTAATACTGGATTTTTTAACTTCTAAATCTGTATGTGTTTTGTTAAAATTGATTAACGCATTAGCGCTTTTATTCTACCAAAACATCAAATAGTACGTTTGGATTTTATTTTAGCTCAATTATGTTTTGAACTTATGATAAATTCTTTAAAATGATTGTGTCAGAATTTTATATTGCTCTTGTTCAACCACTCTACCTAGTTTGATGTGTTGTTTTATTATGTACTGCTCTTGTTCAACCACTCTACCTAGTTTTAGGGTGTTGTTTTATTCTGTACTTGTCTATTTAATTTTCCCTTGTTTATTTCTTGCTTTTATTCTATTTTCGTTTGGTTATTATCCGATTTTAACTATTACCACTATGGTGGGTGCTTCTATCAAGAGGACGATTGTACGAACATAACATAACATAACAATTGTTCATGATAACTGTTGGGATTTAGAATGGCAATATAAGAGTTTATATACGCAGTATACCACATATGCCCTCCCTTAAGGGTTTGTCCTGCTGAACAGGTGCCTTGTTATAGTTGGATTATACTACAGCTCATTAAAAAACCTGACATGGTTCCAAAACAAGACAGTTAGTTGACCTGTTAATTCATAAGAAATGTCTGCCCGAACACTCTGAACGCAATTGGATTGGAAGACAACGTCGCTTTGGGAAGCAATGTCTTCAATCAACTATGCTAAGCATATTCAACGGACATTTCATTTCACTTCGGAAACATGACAAGTCATTCCAGAGCTGCGCAGCATAACGGCCATTTTGGTGATGGGTGATGGTCAATAATTATCATTTCAATGTATTTTTTATGATTTTAACGTCAGTATTTTTTGCGTATGTCTGTATCTGTGTTATTCCATCGTTGTATTGCTTGGTAGGAGGGTGTTCGTGTTGCTGCCTCTGTTCGGTGGTATGTGATATATGGATTGTAATGGAAGATATGACTTGAGTCTGTGCATAATACCAATATTCCTTGCTCCTTTGAATGTGATTATTTCTCTGTGCTTCTCCCAGGTTAAATGTTTGTCCAAATAGAGTCTTTCGAATTTAACATACCGAGCCACCTGTATTTCTTGATTGTTTATGTACATTTTTGCGAGAGCAGCTTCTCCTGGTTGACTAGATCCTGTAAATAGTATAAATTTTGTTTTGTTAACATTTTGAGATAATTTATTAAATTTGAACCAATTTATAAGTTTTTCTCTTTCATTATTCACATTTCATATGGAGTATCTATATCCTTGCCCATGCCAAAGACATTGGTATCATCTGTAAATAATATTAATGAAAGTTGGTTAGTGGCATTAGGTAGATTATTCATGCAAAGTAAGAACAGCAGGGTTGACAAGGATTGACTAATTTTTTGTTTCTTGAACTAACACCATTAAATTGCACACATTGGATCCTGTCAGTAAAATAATTTTGAATCCAAGCCAGAGTGATGCCTCTTATACCATAATGTGATACTCTTTCAATAATAGTTTGTAGTCAATAGAGATAAATGCTTTGGAAAGATCCAGGAGCACGACTCAGATATTTTTTCTATCATATCAAGCATAGTAGAGTTTTTTTCTGAAACCATACTGAGATTTGTAGATAATTGAATATCTAATAATAACTAGAATAAAAATAATTAAACAATTCTGCTTCATAGCTTTCCAGGAGTTTCGAAAAAATGGAAGCACTGAGACGGGTCTGTAGTTAGTAAAGTCGATTGAATCTTTACATTTATAAATAGGTGTTATTCGTGCTATTTTTATTCGTGATGGGAATATACCTTGTGAGATTGTAGATGTGAATAAATGGAGTCAATATTTCTGTTATACGGTGTATAAAGATTTTCCATTTAAAGTTGTCACATACACTTTTAATCAGGTTAATTTGCATCAACATTTTATAGATTTCTTTTACATCTGTTGGGTTTAGGGACATTGAGTGTTGGTAGCTGCCTGACAAATAGTCTTGTATATTTTTGTCCAAGCTGCATTGAATTTTTTGTTATAGCTCAGGACTATTAATACGGTATTCATTGAATTTGTCCACAATATAATTCGTATCTGTTTTGATTGTCTTATTATTAATATACCGTGCTGTTTTCACGCTGCTTTATTGTCTATTCAGTAGTGATTTAATTAATTTCTATCTTTTATATCATCTTTTTGCTCATCATATTTATAATGGTAATAGTTTATTTTTAAGCTAAGTGGCTAAGTTAGGTTGTTTCTGTTCACAGGTTTACACCTCTATGGTCAGATCTTCATTGTCACACTACTGCGTGTTGTTACTTCCATTTTCTAGTTGTGCAGTGTAGGCATACAGCAGTGCTTGGTTTCGCCAGCGCTTGCCAAGCCAAGTTTTAAATGTGCAGACCGATGGTGATTCCATGGCATGACTAGGCAGCTTATTCCAGATCTTCGCAGCCCAGACAGGAAAGCAGTTCTGTCGTAGCTCCAACCTTGCCCCTGATTGGAATATCTTTCTACCAAGTCCTCGTGTTGGCTCATCCTGCTCAACCACATGTTTTCTTAATTTAAATATGCTTACTGTTTCTGGGTCATATATATATATATATATATATATATATATATATATATATATATATATATATATATATATATATATATATATATATATATATATATATATATATATATATATATATATATATATATATATATATATATATATATATATATATATATATATATATATATATATAATATATCATGTAGCATCTTATAGACATCAATCGTATCTCCTCGGACTCTGTGATAAGCCAGTGTGGGGAGCTTGTTTTCTTAATTTAAATATGCTTACTGTTTCTGGGTCATATATATATATATATATATATGTATATATATATATATATATATATATATATATATATATATATATATATATATATATATATATATATATATATATATATATATATATAATATATATCATGTAGCATCTTATAGACATCAATCGTATCTCCTCGGACTCTGTGATAAGCCAGTGTGGGGAGCTTGAGCTTTCCAAACCTGTCTTCATGGCTTAAATTTCTGAAGCCTAACATCTGATAATTGCGAACATACTTGTTGCTTTATTGACCTTTTCACTGATGTGGTTTTCAAAGTCTTCTGCCCTTTTCCTGTTCCTACCTCTTAATTTCATCATCATCATCATCATCATCATCATCATCATCATCATCATCATCATCAGTGTGTGAGTCGTACCCAGCAGTGACAAAAGAAGAGACGAACATTAAGGCTACACAGGCCTGAGTCCATAGAATCATCCTAAGAACACATAATACAACCACCACCATCATCATCATCATCATCATCATTTTACGAGACAGTGTTTTTGTTGTAGTATGTTCAGTCTAATTCAAGTTCGTTTTTTAAATTCTATATCTAGATTGTTCTTGAATGGTGTGACTGTTGTTGATTAATTAGGACTCCTAGAAACTGTTAGAGCTAAGAGTTTAACCCTTACCACTCCAATGTCAATATTCAATTTTTTGCTGTGTAAATAACATAGAAACCCGTGTACATTTTTCAACAATTTGGTTGTTGATGATGTTGCTGACTACAACATCAACCCCCCCCCCTAAATTTGCCCGAAAAATGAACATCAGATCATCTTTTAATTTAATATGAAAATTTAAATTCTGACATCGGACTGGCAAGCGTTATCACTGATTTATGGAAATGCTTTAAGGCAGATGGGTGTTCCCCGCATTAGCTGCAGTGTGCCGCCTACACCGATGGTTACACCATGTTGCACATAGCATTTGGTTACATGTTGACTTGTGGAGGCTGTAGTTGGTCTTATTGCTGCTGTTTTCATTTTCTGTGTTTATCGCTATCCGAACCTCCTTCTCTATGCTAGTGTGTCTTCATGCTACCACATAATGTGAAAGTAGAAAGCAGAGACATATCTACCGATAATTGAAATTGCTACAGATCATGTTCTTGTCAATAAACAGGCTACTTCAGTCCGCTGTATTGGAAGAATTGCAGTATGACTTTCTGACGCCTGTTCAGTCGAATTCAAATGCTCTTTCATTGAAGTGGATATATCTAGTTTTGCTCTTGAATAATTCAAGTGTTGTTTTTTCGACTATTGTAGCTGGCAGTGAATTCCACTGTGGTACTACTCTATTAACAAAAAGGTGGTTACAAATATCTTTGTTGCCGCGTTTCAAAAAAGGACAGCAAAAATAAACTATTACCATTATAAACTTGATGAGCAAAAAGATAATATAAAAGAAACATGGAAATTAATTAAATCACTATTGAATAAACAAAAAAGTAGCTTGGAAACAGCACGCTTCATTAGTAATAATACAATTATAACAGATAAAAATGAGATAGTAGACAAATTCAATGAATACTTTATTAATCTTGGACCTAACCTATCACAAAAAATCCAATCCAGTTCAGCCAAAAATATACAAGACTATTTATCAGGCAGCTACCAACACTCAACGTTCCTAACACCAAAAGATGAATAAGAAATCTATAAAATCTTGATGCAAATTAACCCGACTAAAAGTGCAGGTATTGACAACTTTAAATGGAAAAACTTTAAACACTGTATAACAGCAATACTCACCCCACTAAATCACATCTGCAATCTCTCACTCTCACTAGGTATATTCCCATCACGACAAAAAATAGCACAAGTAACACCTATTTATAAAACTAAAGATCCATCTGATTTTACTAACTACAGACCAGTCTCAGAGCTTCCACTTTTTTCGAAACCCCTGGAAAGATCATATCACAGAATTGTTAATTATCTAACTAGATATTCAATTATCTACAAATCTCAGTATGGTTTCAGAGAAAAACACTCTACTATGCTTGCTATTGTGGATATGGTAGACAAAATATCTGAGTCCTTGGAAAATAAAGAACATACACAGGGGGTGTTCGTGGATCCTTCTAAAGCATTCGACACTATTGACAATGAAATCTTATTGAAAAAATGTTCACAATACGGTATAAGAGGCATCGCTTGGATTGGATTCAAAATTATTTGACTGACAGGATTCAATGTGTTCAATTTAATGGTGCTATTTCAGGAAACAAAAAATTAGTCTGCAGTTTACTTCAGGGTTCAATCGTTGGACCCCTGCTGTTCTTACTATACATGAACGATTTATCCAATGCCACTAACCAACTTTCATTAATACTATTCGCAGATGATACCAATGTCTTTTGTAGACATAAGTATATAAATACTCTATACAAAAATGTAAATAATGAAATGGGAAAAAATTATAAATTGGTTCAAAATTAATAAATTTTCTCTAAAGTTAACAAAACTAACTTTATACTATTTACAAGATCTAGCCAACCTGAAGAAGCTGCTCTCCCAAAACTTTACATAGACAATCAAGAAATAGAGGAGGCCGAGTGTGTTAAACTCCTAGGAGTCTATTTGGACAAACATTTAATCTGGGAGAAGAACATAGAGATACTCACATCCAAGGTAGCAAGGGATATTGGTATAATGCGCAGACTCAAGTCATATCTTCCATCTCATATCTTAAAAACTCTGTATAACACATTGATACTTCCACACATAACCTACTGCAATGCTATCTGGAGCAATACAATCAAAATAAACTTAAAAAACTAAAATAACTACAAAAGCAATCTATCAAAACTATTTTCGCAAACAGCAGGGGGACAAGATAACAAAATCCTAAAACTCGAAGACATTGGAAGGGTTCAATTATATGCAATTCTACAGGACTGCCACAATGGCAACCTACCCTAAACTCTATCCAATCTTTTTTCAATAAATGCAGACATACATACGCACAACACAAGAAAAGTTCCAACCTACACATCACATACCACTGAACAGAGGCAGCTACACGAACACCATCCTACCAAGCAATACAATTATGGAATAATACAGATACAGACATACGCACACAAATTCTCATGTTAAAATCATTCCAAAAAATTCACCAAAAACATAATTATTGACAACTACTAGAAACCACACCACTAACCACCACCACCACCATTGCCGTTGCACAGCACAGCTCTGAAACGACTTGACATGCTTCCAGAGTGAGATGAGGCGTCCTGTTGGCATTCTGGGCACTGTGATGGAAGGCATTGCTTCCCAAAGTAGCGGTGCCTTCCAATCCGATTGTGCTCGGAGTGTTCAGCAGAGCATTTCTCACTGATTAACATGTTAACTTACTGTCTTGATCTGGAGGCATAATAATAATAATAATAATAATAATAATAATAATAATAATAATAATAATAATAATAATAATAATAATAATATGGTAATATAATATATTTTGCAATTAATGTTTATATGTTAGGAGTCCACCACTTCATTGGCTTGCCTTTGGTGGACTGCCTGTTGTACTCTCTGATAATCACGACTAAATACGAAAATAAATAATCTTGAATCTTGAATCTTGAAATTTAGATTGGATCTATGACATGTGGTCTGTGTAATACTGGATGTTTAAAAAGTAGTCCTTATCAATATTATATAGATCCCTCATGAGATTGCAGTATTCAACAATTGGTCTCAATAGAGACTTGTACAAGAGCGTGAAAGTAGATGGGTCAATGGTGTTAGATGCTCTCATGATTGTGCTGTTCGCCTTGGATACACTATTCCCCTATGCATATATAAAAGGAAAGGTGTCTGTCAATATACACTCCCAAGTCTTTTTCTATCTCTGATGTTGATACAGGATGCATATCTGGCGTATCTGACATATAGTATTTGCTTTGAGGCTTATTTCTGATGAAGTGTATGACAGTGTTTTGCCTGTGTTGAAAGATAGTTGCCATATCTGCGACCACTTAAACATACTTTGTCTATGTTGTCCTGAATCTTACTGGTAGCTGGGTTGCCATATATATCTTTGTGCCATCTGCAAATATTTTGCTGTGGCAGGTTAGAAAAAGTATAGATCCCAGGACACTTCCTTGTGGAACGCCGCTGGTCACAGCTCAATCCAGTCTGATGTTGTGTCATTGATCCTTACTCCCTGGCTACTGTTACAGAGGTAGTTTCCTATCCATCTTATTAAATTGTCTCCAATACAATAGCTTCCTAGTTTCGTTTGCTGTCGGTGGTGTCGCACAGTATCAAATGCTTTTGAGACGTCGTGGGTTTATCATCAGCAATGATATGATAGTTGCACTCTGTTCCCGTCCGCGAAAACTTGTGTACTTGTTACTTGTCCTGTAGATACTGCCTCTCCACTTCTAGGTGAACCATCAGCCGGGATCGGACTGACATAAACTGTATGTTGGTCATGTCATCGTTATTTCAATCTCGTACCATGCCTTTTCAGTCATAAACGGGTAGATTGCGATGTCCCGCTGAGTTTTGTTGCACGAGCGTAGTGTAGCTTAAAGCAGAAATCCTGTGATACTTCTTCAAGAAGGATTCTTAGTAGATTGTTTATCTCAACGAAATGAGTTGTATTCAGGATTAGTTTAATCGAATCTTCCTCTGTCAACTGTCTCAGCCTTGGTGTGCCAGCTGTTTGGAGTATATTATCTATTCTACTGAGATAAGAATTGCGAACATACTCGAGGCTTGGACAGGACAAGATGGCAACTGTTTCTACTGCAGATTTGCACAGGGGGTAGTTGGTACTCAGGGAACGATTATGGGTAGATCCACCAAACAGGTTATACCTCTGTGTAAGTAACTTAGCTTTCACTGTTGCTTTTAGAACCATTAGGGTATCTGTATTCTCCAATTCCCAAACAGGATGTCATCTGCCAATGGTGCAGGCTTTCAGGTTGATGAATGATAATGTTATTTTAGAACTAGCTTCAGTTACCAAGTGGTCCCTCAAATAATCGTTGACTTTCTGTTTTAGTAAAACTTTCCAGGAGTACTTGGATGGTTGACTTTTCAGTAGCTGAATCGCTTATGGAAGCTGGTACTGAGAAGGGAGTTGTCTAGCCATTATCACCCAGCTATGTGAGATGTAATCGTTGACTGCTAATTGATGACTGATAACCCAGGCCTCAATAGAATCTGGTCGATGACGCAGCAGGGTCAAACAAATTTATTGCAACTGGCTATCAATTGGAATAATTTCAAGAAGACGATAGGTAGCTGCATTTGCAGTTGACGCTGGAAGATGTTGTATCTGCTTCATGGAACCTCTGTAGTAGTCTTCTATCAGTTGAATCTCTGTCTTGGAAAGCATCAAAGCTTCCAATCCATGTAGGAGAGCTGGTGTGACATATATCCCAGACTTTCCGTGATGTCTTGGGATTGATTCCATTTAGACCATGCATACCAGCTCCCATTAATGAGTATGTGGTACGTCATGCAGTCTGAATACGAGAAGTGATTGTATGCAGGTTTTTTTTGGATCAACAGTTCTGTGAATTCCAAGTTGGACTTCATCCTCTGATAATTCCAATGAGCTACCATTCAGCTTGAAAGAAACTTCTGGGTATCGGTAGCTAGGACTGTTTTCGGGATCACGGCCTTTGTTTTGTTTAAACTGAACAAGTATCTCTCATTGGCTGCATCTCTGTGATGGTGAGTAGCTGTTGCACAGTACTGGGATTCTTTGATATAACTACCAGGTCATCTGCACACATCACTGCACCTGCGGGGATGGATCCTATATGGAAGGCTCCTGGGTGAGCGACCAGCCTGTTCAGTAATGGGTTGATGTACAGCTTAAACATGTCTGGAGAAGTGTAGTCACCCTGTCTTATGCCAAGTTCCTCATTAATCAGTCTAGATACACACTTGTCAGGATGAAAGTGAAGTAGCCAAGCGTTGGACCATTTGGCTAGTTCATTCAAAGCTGCTTGTAAGGATGCATCGTCTTCCTCTTCAAGGATTGTTAAAAAAATCTTTGTGTCATCTGCAAAAAGATAAATGTCTGAGCTTACACGGCTTGGCAAGTCATTGACATGGATGACAAATGTCTAGTTGTACTAGCAAGTCGTCTTATTATATAAACTGGTTAAAATTTACCCGTGATTTACCAGTGATTGCAGTCAAATACATCATAGGATTTCATAGGATAGCACTGTGGACTCAGGCTTATTTAGCCTCCATGGCTGCCTCTTCATTTGTGGATGAAACATAACACTCTCACATGTGACTTCCAGTCATTTTATAGTCAGCGATAAAGTCAAATTCCATCGCCTGGTCCTTCCAAAACTTATCCATCACTACCTCGAAGTTAAGCACTGATGTAGTATTTACTAGAGTGCTTGGTAGGCTGTTTCAGACACACAATACTCTTTGTGAATGAGCATTTCCGTAGATCCAACCGACACCTCTTTCTCTCTAGCCTTACATTGTGTCTTCTTGTTGTCTTGCTTTTAGATATTTCCAGCACATTTTTGGTTATTTTGGGATCGTATATTCCATTTACTATGTTAAATACCTCTATCATATCTCCTCTTAGTCTCTATATTTGAGTGATGGAATTCCTAGCTTTCTTAATCTATCAGGGTACTCTAGATCCTTCAGTGTGTGAATCAATTTTGTTGCTCTTCTCTGCACATTTTCCATCGTCGCTATGTCCTTTTTGGTGTGCATCCCCCACACACATACAGCATATTCCAGGCGAGGTCTAACCAGCGCTTTGAAAAGGCTGATGAGCATGCCTTCATTTAGGATGCTGAAGGATCTCCTTATCAGTCCCATTATTGAGTTTGCCGTATTTACATGTGACTGTATGTGTTGCTTAAATGACAAGTTATTGTCCACTGTGACGCCTGTATCTTTTTCTCGTGCCACATTTTCCAGGTGAGGCCTCAGTAACCATGTGTCATCCATCTTTTTTAGGGAATCCAGATCTTCTTGTAGCTTTGCCTTCTCTTCAAATGTCTTTGCCTCTTTGTACATCTTTGTGTCATCTGCAAAGAGAAATGTTGTTGCATTGAGACAGTCGGGCACGTCATTTATGTAAATGACAAATAGAGTCATCATCATCATCATCATCATCATTATGATGTATGAGGCCTGTATGGCCTTTTGTCGGTCAAAATACTTATCATAACTATTTGTCACTGTTTCCGGTGTAGGAACTTTTTGTTGACATGTAATATATGATGGATACATATATTTGTACATCATATATACATATGTACATATATACATAATATACATATATAAACATTTATGCTAGTTTTAGATAGTACGAGGCACGTGAAAAGCCAACACATCCATCTGTACTATAGTTTTAGGAGCAAAATCGGCTATACATTATACTAGATACTGACAGGGCAATCCTTGCCAGTATCGTATACAAAGCTTTACAATGTGGATTTAAATATAGGATCTGAAGGAGAATTTTCCAACAGATTTGCCTATGTGATTACACAGGCATCGAGTATTCTCAACTACAATAATTAACCATGTGGTGAACTCTGATATATGACGGTGTATTTATAAATACAGGCATATGATCCACTTGCTATCCTGTGAAATAATGACAAGATAACAGGGCAATCCCTGCTGCTTTGTGCGAGATCTGCTATATTCCTAAGAACCTATCTGACTCCTGCATGAACTTAATGACAAGCTCCATTTAATTATTTAGGCTAAAAATCAGGGCAGTTACAATTGGCAGCATGTAGACGGCGGACACGTTTTTCTTGAACAAATGGCAAATTCTATATACACATTTACACTTTTACTAGACATTTACACAGTGTCTAGGAGCTACATGCCCACTTATGCTTAATAACTAATACAAAATAAACTATACATGTTACTGTGTACTGATAAACTTCATGATACTGGTAAGGGTTATTATGCTGAGTATAATAGATCCAATGGGGCCATCCCCACCTGATTTGCATAACGACCAGCAGAATGCAAAGACAGAGATAGCATGATCTTACACAATACTAAAAACCAACATGGGATTTCCTGCCTAATTGGATTATGGACAGCAGATCACATGATCCTACAGAGTAGCTAACTGGCAGGGTATTCCCTACCAGTTTCGTGAACATGACTGTATTCCTGAGAGGTTACATACTGGATCCAAAGGACCTTTATCCAGCAGATATTTCTAGCTATTAACGTACAATTTCAGAGGCTTTGGATATGCTCATCTACAAATGTTTGTCAAGACAGCGAACTCGGGTTAATAATGGTGAACTCGAGGGCTAAAGCCATGTTGGCTACAAATTGTGTGGTCTACTTGATCAGAACGGTGGATTTAGTTGTGTGAACAAATGTCAGGGTAAACTTTTGGTATGCGTGGAGTTGGTGTTGTGATGTGATAATGGGCTGGCGGGGTTTTCCCTACCCGTTACCATAGATCAGGTATGTCTCTGAAGAATGGTGATGAAATCTGATGGGGCCATCCCCACCAGGTTTCCCGTGATCAGCTGAATGCATAAGTACAATGGAATTTGGTTTCATGTGTTAGTATGCCTAAGAAGACGGCAATGAATCTGATGGGGCAATCCCCACCAGATTTCTCGTGGTCAGCTAAATCTATAAATGCAAATGGATTTGGTTTCATATGTTAGTGTGAATCCCTGTCGACTGCCGAAGTATCATATGCACAGCGGTAGTCCACAAAAGCAGTACCGTACAAATGTCATGACCAAAGCTTGTCAAGACGATTTTTGAAGCAGTTCAAGGACGGCGCTTGAACTATGTCTTCCGTAAGTGCATTCCAATAGTTTACCACTCTGTTACTGAAGAAGTGAAGGCAAAGGGATGAGTTACAGGGGCGCTTTATTAATTTGAGACTGTGTCCACGTGTTGCTTGAGAGGTATCTAATTTGAGGCCTGGAGGAGTGGTTTTATATTTACCATGTAGATATTTATAGGTTTCAATCATATCACCATGGCATCTCCGGTATGTTAATGAAGGCAGCTTGAGAATGTGTAGCCTTTCTGTGTAGGATAAATTGCTCATATTAGGTAGCCTTTTAGTGGCTCGCCGTTGGGCCTTTTAAATTTGGTTGCAGTCATTGATGGGGAAGTCTGAATTGTGGACGTTGATTCACGGAGGTTAAATGCATACCAGAGCAAATATGACCATTACACGCAATCAAATAAAGAATTTCAACCATCTTCGCTAGTCCAGTTAGTGCATTTTACCTCTATGGATATAGCTTTCCCCAAAGTGACTTCCTAGATTCGGACTAAGTATGATCATTGCTTTCATTCCATAAACAGAGACGGAATGCTGCTAGCTGTAGCGCATATGGTCAAATTATAGTAAATTATTTTATCTGATTGTGTTCTAGAGTGCGCTCTTCTCATTTAAGAAATATCTCCATTTCCCTGAGTGGATGTAGGTATGAAAATTATCCCCCAACTCAACTTCTGCAATTCAGACCAAGTATGATCACCTTTCTCGTTCTGTCAGCTAAAAAATCTTTAATCCATTTTACTACCCGACTGCTTATCCCATAGCTGTATAGTTTTCCGAGTAGGCATTGATGGGGAACCTCAGTGTAGAAGAAATGACTGCAAATTTTGGGAGTCTATTGGGTCTATATGAAACCCCATCCTTGACGGGCACCTGGTTTTAGGATGAAATTGTCAAGTTCAAGTTCAAAAGTTTCTTTATTTCATGGTTTTTCTATACATGTAAATATAATCTAAACAGGCAGTCCATCAAAGGCATGGCCTATTGAGTGATGGACTCCTTACACACATCACAAAACATTTATACATTAACATATATATGACACACAAGACAGTGGCACAGTGACAGAATGCTGAAAAGCTACCTTGATATGAAAACTTATACATGGACTTGACTACCTTTCTGGGAGTATTAGCCAGTAAATTAACCTATTTGGGGATTTTATTAGCCATACAGATTTTCGGTTAGAAAGGATAAGACGTGCTGGAGTCAGAGTACAATAGGCGTAAAAGCCTAGGATTGAATTGTGGCAGGTGCATCCACAGATAGTCCCATATGAATCGTCAATGTGTCAGTATATCAGACATGTGAAAGCTGGTCGGCCAATCCGTGACTTTTTAGTCTTGGTGCGGTGGTCCAGTGGAAAGATGCCTGGTTGCTGATGCTATGCGGAGTTGCAGAATGGCGGGTCGATTCCCCCGACTGGGAGATGGTGATCAACAAATTAAACTAATGGGTGCATCACTGTCGGCTAAGTTAGCACATGGAAATTGAAGCCGCACGTTGCCAGTGCGTCAATAAAATAAAAAAATACATATACTGCCAGAGCCGTGCTGGAGTCAGAGTACAATAGGCGTAAAAGCCTAGGATTGAATTGTGGCAGGTGCATCCACAGATAGTCCCATATGAATCGTCAGTGTGTCAGTATATCAGACATGTGAAAGCTGGTCGGCCAATCCTTGACTTTTAGTCTTGGTGCGGTGGTCCAGTGGAAAGATGCCTGGTTGCTGATGCTATGCGGAGTTGCAGAATGGCGGTTCGATCCCCCGACCGGGAGATGGTGATCAACAAATTAAACTAACGGGTGCATCACTGTCGGCTAAGTTAGCACATGGAAATTGAGGCCGCACGTTGCCAGTGCGTCAATAAAATAAAAATACATATACTGCCAGAGCCGTGCTGGAGTCAGAGTACAATAGGCGTAAAAGCCTAGGATTGATTGTGACAGATGCATCCACAGATAGTCCCATATGAATCGTCAGTGTGTCAGTATATCAGACATGTGAAAGCTGGTCGGCCAATCCTTGACTTTTAGTCTTGGTGCGGTGGTCCAGTGGAAAGATGCCTGGTTGCTGATGCTATGCGGAGTTGCAGATTGGCGGTTCGATCCCCAGACCGGGAGATGGTGATCAACAAATTAAACTAACGGGTGCATCACTGTCGGCTAAGTTAGCACATGGAAATTGAAGGCGCACGTTGCCAGTGCGTCAATAAAATAAAAATACATATACCGCCAGAGCCGTGCTGGAGTAAGAGTACAATAGGCGTAAAAGCCTAGGATTGATTGTGACAGATGCATCCACAGATAGTCCCATATGAATCGTCAGTGTGTCAGTATATCAGACATGTGAAAGCTGGTCGGCCAATCCTTGACTTTTAGTCTTGGTGCGGTGGTCCAGTGGAAAGATGCCTGGTTGCTGATGCTATGCGGAGTTGCAGAATGACGGTTCGATCCCCAGACCGGGAGATGGTGATCAACAAATTAAACTAATGGGTGCATCACTGTCGGCTAAGTTAGCACATGGAAATTGAAGCCGCACGTTGCCAGTGCGTCAATAAAATAAAAATACATATACTGCCAGAGCCGTGCTGGAGTCAGAGTACAATAGGCGTAAAAGCCTAGGATTGATTGTGACAGATGCATCCACAGATAGTCCCATATGAATCGTCAGTGTGTCAGTATATCAGACATGTGAAAGCTGGTCGGCCAATCCTTGACTTTTAGTCTTGGTGCGGTGGTCCAGTGGAAAGATGCCTGGTTGCTGATGCTATGCGGAGTTGCAGAATGGCGGTTCGATCCCCAGACCGGGAGATGGTGATCAACAAATTAAACTAACGGGTGCATCACTGTCGGCTAAGTTAGCACATGGAAATTGAAGCCGCACGTTGCCAGTGCGTCAATAAAATAAAAATACATATACTGCCAGAGCCGTGCTGGAGTCAGAGTACAATAGGCGTAAAAGCCTAGGATTGATTGTGACAGATGCATCCACAGATAGTCCCATATGAATCGTCAGTGTGTCAGTATATCAGACATGTGAAAGCTGGTCGGCCAATCCTTGACTTTTAGTCTTGGTGCGGTGGTCCAGTGGAAAGATGCCTGGTTGCTGATGCTATGCGGAGTTGCAGAATGGCGGTTCGATCCCCAGACCGGGAGATGGTGATCAACAAATTAAACTAACGGGTGCATCACTGTCGGCTAAGTTAGCACATGGAGATTGAAGCCGCACATTGCCAGTGCGTCAATAAAATAAAAATACATATACTGCCAGAGCCGTGCTGGAGTCAGAGTACAATAGGCGTAAAAGCCTAGGATTGATTGTGACAGATGCATCCACAGATAGTCCCATATGAATCGTCAGTGTGTCAGTATATCAGACATGTGAAAGCTGGTCGGCCAATCCTTGACTTTTAGTCTTGGTGCGGTGGTCCAGTGGAAAGATGCCTGGTTGCTGATGCTATGCGGAGTTGCAGAATGGCGGTTCGATCGCCAGACCGGGAGATGGTGATCAACAAATTAAACTAATGGGTGCATCACTGTCGGCTAAGTTAGCACATGGAAATTGAAGCCGCACGTTGCCAGTGCGTCAATAAAATAAAAATACATATACTGCCAGAGCCGTGCTGGAGTCAGAGTACAATAGGCGTAAAAGCCTAGGATTGAATTGTGGCAGGTGCATCCACAGATAGTCCCATATGAATCGTCAGTGTGTCAGTATATCAGACATGTGAAAGCTGGTCGGCCAATCCTTGACTTTTAGTCTTGGTGCGGTGGTCCAGTGGAAAGATGCCTGGTTGCTGATGCTATGCGGAGTTGCAGAATGGCGGTTCGATCCCCCGACTGGGAGATGGTGATCAACAAATTAAACTAATGGGTGCATCACTGTCGGCTAAGTTAGCACATGGAAATTGAAGCCACACATTGCCAGTGCGTCAATAAAATAAAAATACATACATACATACATACTTACACTGTCGGATAAGTTAGCACATGGAAATTGAAGCCGCACGTTGCCAGTGCGTCAATAAAATAAAATTACATATACTGCCAGAGCCGTGCTGGAGTCAGAGTACAATAGGCGTAAAAGCCTAGGATTGAATTGTGGCAGGTGCATCCACAGATAGTCCCATATGAATCGTCAGTGTGTCAGTATATCAGACATGTGAAAGCTGGTCGGCCAATCCGTGACTTTTTTTTAGTCTTGGTGCGGTGGTCCAGTGGAAAGATGCCTGGTTGCTGATGCTATGCGGAGTTGCAGAATGGCGGGTCGATTCCCCCGACTGGGAGATGGTGATCAACAAATTAAACTAACGGGTGCATCACTGTCGGCTAAGTTAGCACATGGAAATTGAAGCCGCACGTTGCCAGTGCGTCAATAAAATAAAAATACATATACTGCCAGAGCCGTGCTGGAGTCAGAGTACAATAGGCGTAAAAGCCTAGGATTGATTGTGACAGATGCATCCACAGATAGTCCCATATGAATCGTCAGTGTGTCAGTATATCAGACATGTGAAAGCTGGTCGGCCAATCCTTGACTTTTTAGTCTTGGTGCGGTGGTCCAGTGGAAAGATGCCTGGTTGCTGATGCTATGCGGAGTTGCAGAATGACGGTTCGATCCCCCGACCGGGAGATGGTGATCAACAAATTAAACTAATGGGTGCATCACTGTCGGCTAAGTTAGCACATGGAAATTGAAGCCACACATTGCCAGTGCGTCAATAAAATAAAAATACATACATACATACATACTTACACTGTCGGATAAGTTAGCACATGGAAATTGAAGCCGCACGTTGCCAGTGCGTCAATAAAATAAAATTACATATACTGCCAGAGCCGTGCTGGAGTCAGAGTACAATAGGCGTAAAAGCCTAGGATTGAATTGTGGCAGGTGCATCCACAGATAGGCCCATATGAATTGTCAATGTGTCAGTACATCAGACATGTGAAAGCTGGTCGGCCAATCCGTGACTTTTTAGTCTTGGTGCGGTGGTCCAGTGGAAAGATGCCTGGTTGCTGATGCTATGCGGAGTTGCAGAATGGCGGGTCGATTCCCCCGACCGGGAGATGGTGATCAACAAATTAAACTAATGGGTGCATGACTGTCGGCTAAGTTAGCACATGGAAATTGAAGCCGCACGTTGCCAGTGCGTCAATAAAATAAAAATACATATACTGCCAGAGCCGTGCTGGAGTCAGAGTACAATAGGCGTAAAAGCCTAGGATTGAATTGTGGCAGGTGCATCCACAGATAGTCCCATATGAATCGTCAGTGTGTCAGTATATCAGACATGCGAAAGCTGGTCGGCCAATCCGTGACTTTTTTTTAGTCTTGGTGCGGTGGTCCAGTGGAAAGATGCCTGGTTGCTGATGCTATGCGGAGTTGCAGAATGGCGGTTCGATCCCCCGACTGGGAGATGGCGATCAACAAATTAAACTAATGGGTGCATCACTGTCGGCTAAGTTAGCACATGGAAATTGAAGCCACACATTGCCAGTGCGTCAATAAAATAAAAATACATACATACATACATACTTACACTGTCGGATAAGTTAGCACATGGAAATTGAAGCCGCACGTTGCCAGTGCGTCAATAAAATAAAATTACATATACTGCCAGAGCCGTGCTGGAGTCAGAGTACAATAGGCGTAAAAGCCTAGGATTGAATTGTGGCAGGTGCATCCACAGATAGTCCCATATGAATCGTCAGTGTGTCAGTATATCAGACATGCGAAAGCTGGTCGGCCAATCCGTGACTTTTTTTTAGTCTTGGTGCGGTGGTCCAGTGGAAAGATGCCTGGTTGCTGATGCTATGCGGAGTTGCAGAATGGCGGTTCGATCCCCCGACTGGGAGATGGCGATCAACAAATTAAACTAATGGGTGCATGACTGTCGGCTAAGTTAGCACATGGAAATTGAAACGCACGTTGCCAGTGCGTCAATAAAAAAAAAAAATACATACATACATACATAATGACGGTTCGATCCCCCGACCGGGAGATGGTGATCAACAAATTAAACTAACGGGTGCATCACTGTCGGCTAAGTTAGCACATGGAAATTGAAGCCGCACGTTGCCAGTGCGTCAATAAAATAAAAATACATATACTGCCAGAGCCGTGCTGGAGTCAGAGTACAATAGGCGTAAAGTAAAAGCCTAGGATTGATTGTGACAGATGCATCCACAGATAGTCCCATATGAATCGTCAGTGTGTCAGTATATCAGACATGTGAAAGCTGGTCGGCCAATCCTTGACTTTTTAGTCTTGGTGCGGTGGTCCAGTGGAAAGATGCCTGGTTGCTGATGCTATGCGGAGTTGCAGAATGACGGTTCGATCCCCCGACCGGGAGATGGTGATCAACAAATTAAACTAATGGGTGCATCACTGTCGGCTAAGTTAGCACATGGAAATTGAAGCCACACATTGCCAGTGCGTCAATAAAATAAAAATACATACATACATACATACTTACACTGTCGGATAAGTTAGCACATGGAAATTGAAGCCGCACGTTGCCAGTGCGTCAATAAAATAAAATTACATATACTGCCAGAGCCGTGCTGGAGTCAGAGTACAATAGGCGTAAAAGCCTAGGATTGAATTGTGGCAGGTGCATCCACAGATAGGCCCATATGAATTGTCAATGTGTCAGTACATCAGACATGTGAAAGCTGGTCGGCCAATCCGTGACTTTTTAGTCTTGGTGCGGTGGTCCAGTGGAAAGATGCCTGGTTGCTGATGCTATGCGGAGTTGCAGAATGGCGGGTCGATTCCCCCGACCGGGAGATGGTGATCAACAAATTAAACTAATGGGTGCATGACTGTCGGCTAAGTTAGCACATGGAAATTGAAGCCGCACGTTGCCAGTGCGTCAATAAAATAAAAATACATATACTGCCAGAGCCGTGCTGGAGTCAGAGTACAATAGGCGTAAAAGCCTAGGATTGAATTGTGGCAGGTGCATCCACAGATAGTCCCATATGAATCGTCAGTGTGTCAGTATATCAGACATGCGAAAGCTGGTCGGCCAATCCGTGACTTTTTTTTAGTCTTGGTGCGGTGGTCCAGTGGAAAGATGCCTGGTTGCTGATGCTATGCGGAGTTGCAGAATGGCGGTTCGATCCCCCGACTGGGAGATGGCGATCAACAAATTAAACTAATGGGTGCATCACTGTCGGCTAAGTTAGCACATGGAAATTGAAGCCACACATTGCCAGTGCGTCAATAAAATAAAAATACATACATACATACATACTTACACTGTCGGATAAGTTAGCACATGGAAATTGAAGCCGCACGTTGCCAGTGCGTCAATAAAATAAAATTACATATACTGCCAGAGCCGTGCTGGAGTCAGAGTACAATAGGCGTAAAAGCCTAGGATTGAATTGTGGCAGGTGCATCCACAGATAGTCCCATATGAATCGTCAGTGTGTCAGTATATCAGACATGCGAAAGCTGGTCGGCCAATCCGTGACTTTTTTTTTAGTCTTGGTGCGGTGGTCCAGTGGAAAGATGCCTGGTTGCTGATGCTATGCGGAGTTGCAGAATGGCGGTTCGATCCCCCGACTGGGAGATGGCGATCAACAAATTAAACTAATGGGTGCATGACTGTCGGCTAAGTTAGCACATGGAAATTGAAACGCACGTTGCCAGTGCGTCAATAAAAAAAAAAAAAAAAAAATACATACATACAAACATACACATACATACACACATACCAGGGTTTCAACACACTTCTAAATACAGGAAGTCTGGGACTTTTTGGGCAATGCTATTGGGAGTCTAAGCTAGAAACATGAAGGTCTAAAATGGTTCAAATACATATAATTTGGTTAAAATCATTGTTTTTAGAGATATCAGGGCCAATAATAGGAAGTCCAGGACTATTTTGGTATGTTTTGTGGAGTCCAGACATAAACTTTGATATATATGTCATATATACATGTATTTAATATATATGTCTTCTATTAAGCGGTGGGTGGGTAGGGTTGTCCCTTCTTTGATGTTTACATATATATATGCCATTATGTGCACAGACATAAAACACACGACATTCAAACACATATTTATGGCATTAATATTTACATACACACATACATATTTACTGACTTAATTAAACATATATTATACATATACTCCCTAATTACATCATTATCTCATTTTATTTAAATTTAGTTTGGAGTGGTTTATTATTATATAGGACTTTTGTATGCTACTGAGGGTGGGGTGGGTGGGGTGGGGGCAGGGATGAGCTCATCACTGTAATATAATGTTGAGATAGTTGGAGTTGTTAAGAATCGATAGATGCATTGATCGTATGTGGGCTATTTAGGTGTAGTAGTAGTGAAAGTAAACTGTGAAGTATGTTTGTGTTTAGACTTATTACTTCAATTATTAGGTTAGGTTAGTTTATCTATAGTGGTGGTGGTGGTTGTGGTGGTGGAATGTCTTAGGCTTGTATTATTATTAATTAGCAGAGAATCTGTGACCATCAGGTATAAATATATTAATTTAGTATTTGTCGATCATAGATTCCCTGGCAATCTTCTTAAAGGATTTCAGGTTTAATATACTATCGCGTATTTTTGTACTGGTGCTGTTCCATAGTTTTGTGGCTGCTATTGTAATTCGTGGTTTTCCTATTTCTGTTCGTGTAAATTGAATGTGTAAATTGTGTTTTGTCCTAGTGTTGTGTTTGTGGATGTCGGTGCTTAGTGTGAAATTGGAGGCTATGGATTGTGGGAATGTATTGTGGTGAAACTCCTTTACAATGGTGTACATCTGTAGTTTGCCTATGTCCTTTAATTTTAATAGCTTTTCTGACTTGAATATATTCTGGCCCTTTGCTGGTTTAGAAAAGAGTTTTAGTGCCTTTTCTGTAGACTTTGTAGTTTTGTTAGGTTGCTTTTGTGTGTATTCGTCCTGATAGCGTTACAGTAGGTGAGATGCGGAAGAACAAGGATGCAGTAAAGAGTTTTAATTGTAGCTGGTGTCATGTAAGGTTTTAGTCTTTGTATGATACCTATGCCTCCTGCCACCTTTTCTGTTACCATCTCGATTTGTTTGGCCCAGGTCAAATGTTTATCCAAATATACTCCCAAGAATTTGGCAAATAGGGCCTCCTCAATTTCTTTTTTGTTTATGTAGATTTTTGGAATTTCATCTTTTTTTAGTTTGAGATTTATAAATAACATATAATTTGTTTTGTCAACATTCAACGATAATTTGTTTATTGAAAACCAGTCGGTAATTTCTTCCATTTCCTTATTTGTTTTTCTGTATAAGGTGTCTATGTTGTCATCGCAGCAAAACGCATTTGTGTCATCAGCGAACAGTATTAATGACATGTGCTTGCATATGTTAGGTAGATCATTCATGTAAAGAAGGAACAGCAATGGGCCAAGAATAGATCCCTGAGTAACACCACAAGTTAATTGCCTGTTTTCAGAGCATATCTCATTATATTGTACGCATTGTGTTCTTTTACTTAGGTAGTTCTGGAACCAGGTGAGTGCACTGCCTCTTATACCATAATAGGCAAGTTTTTCTAGTAAGATCTGGTGGTTGATAGTGTCGCAGGCTTTTGAAAGGTCCAGGAAGATGCCTATTATACTTTGGGGTTTTTTTCAGTGATTCAAAAATTTTTTCTGTCATTTCGGCTATTGCATGCATTGTTGAATGTTTCTCACGAAATCCATACTGCGATTTGTATAAAATGGACTTTTTGTCCAGGTAATTTGTCAGCCGATTGTACATATTGTCTACCCTTATTTGGCTGTCCTTATGAAGGGGATTATCTGAGAGGCGGAATATACACAACAAGCACAAGAATCCGTATCAATATCACTCACAGTTATTACCAACTAATCACGCATGAGTAATTCAAGTGAGTATGTTATATCTAAAAATTAAAAACTGTTTGACTAATCATAATAATCATAATCATAACATGTACAGCTTTTTAGGACATTGTATCCTATTATCAGCTAATTCGATAAATTTGGTGACGAGCTACATAACATTAATGATTTTAATCATTTATCATTATCTAATACTATTACGTAATAGTCATTTTTGGATTACATGGTTTAACTAGAGATCTATAATTATAGCATACAAGATGTTGAATAAATAGTTTATCTAGTCTGGTTTTAAAGCTATTTAGAGATGGAGCTTCAACAACTTCAGGCGTCAGGAAGTTCCACCAGTCTCAGTCTGAGTCTATGACACGGTTAAAAGCTTTGTCTAAGTGATGTATTTGCTCTTGGTTTTAGTAATGTAAATTTATGACCTCTAGTTCTCTTTCTTGGACGGATAATTAGAAGTTTTTTAGAGTCCACAGTATACAGGTTGTGCATGTACTTATAGACATTTATAAGATCCCCTCTTATTCTTCTGTATTAATTTACTTGGTGTTGGACTGTTGGTAGTTCTAAATATTCTAATCTTGCCTGGTAATTTAGATTTTTGAAGTTGGGCACCATTTTCGTAGCTCGTCTCTGAATTTTTTCAAGTTTTTCTGCTTGTTTCCATGTGTTTGGTGACCATACACGGGCAGCATACTCCAGGTGAGAGCGGATTAATGTTGGATAAAGTTTCATGAACAGGTCTTCATCTATATATTGGAATGTACGCCATATTGTACCTGTCATTTTATTGTCCTCGGAAGTTATCTTCTCTATATGGCTCTCAAATATTAGTTTTGTATCTTTTGACACGCCTAGGTCATTGATTATATTTTCGTCATGTAATTTTAGGGTTTTCCCATCATCTATCATTTGATAGGAAGTATTAAAGTGATTATGGCCTATGTGCATTACAGAACATTTTTGAGGATTAAATCAGACCTGCCATGTGTCTGACCACTGCTGCAGTGAGTTAAGGTCTTGTTGTAGTTCTTTACAATCATCTGCATGTGTTATGGTTCTATAAACTTTAGTATCATCCGCAAATAAAAAAATGTCAGATTCAATCACAGATGGCATGTCATTGATAAAGATAGTGAAAAGTACTGGACCGAGTACACTGCCCTGTGGAACTCCACAGGTGTCCATGACGAAAAGGCTCCATTTACTACAACCCTCTGTTGGCGATTTGTTAAAAAGGATCTTAGCCAGTTTAGTAGATTACCTGAAATTTTGTATTGGCTTAATTTACTTAGAAGGCGTTCATGAGGCACTGTGTCAAATGCCTTCATGAAATCAAGATACAGGACATCTGTATCTTCACCCCTGTCTAGAGCAGTCATCCAGGCCTCTAACACTTCTAATAATTGTGTAACTGTAAATCGCCCAGCCATGAAACCATGTTGATATTAGAGCTGCGCGATATACCGATACCATATTTAAAACTGATATCCTGCACTGACGGTTTCATAACCGATTATAAAAAATTAATATTGAAAAACCGAATATGAACATATTTTCGGTTTTTCGTATCAGGATTGTTAAAAATAAAAGATACTAACGAGCATGAAAATCGTAATGAATAATAATGGCCATACTTTCCATTAAGCTATGTTCGGGGCAACTAATAATTGAACGTGGCCCCAATTGCGCATATTGTGTAACTCCATGTAACTCGCTGCACGCCGAGAGAAATCAAGCAGCGAATTAATAAAATAAATATCCACTCGTCTTTTCTCTGGTAGTCTCAGATAAATTTGCAATATAAAACACAATACTAATGTGGGAATTTGTCATTAAAATTTGTATCGGGGAAAACCTTTCTAAACAACGGCATCCATTTTATTTACGTCACCGGCTAATTAACATAATGCAAAGTCGTCCCAACACTAAATCGCCAGATTGCATCAAAATCTCGTCAATAACTATAATTCTGATTAGGATATAATTTTAAATAAAATTATTACTCAAACCGTTTTTTAAAACGTTATCTTCTATACACAATATCATATTAACTTATGAAATTTGCGATCGCAATATTACAGTTAATATTTCCTTCAAGGCATGATTTCGTTCTCGGGTCGAATTGGAAATGAAAGAAGGAAGGAAGATAATTACATCATAATTAATTACAATCGCGTGATTTACGTCTTTTCGCAATCTGTTTTGCTGATTTATGATTAATTTTGACAAAATAAACGATGTTTATTTAACTGTGTGTAATATTTAGGCGGTCTAATTAATAATTTCACTCCCACGATGATGGATATTATAAGGTATGTTAAGCTTTAAAGGCGTAAAACGTTACGAATGTATCAGGGCATGAAAATACGTTCTGTTTTCGTGCTAATTTTTATCATTTAAATTTTTTGTTTCATGTCAATAAAACCGATATTTGGTTAAAACCGATATGAAAAGTCATATCGAAACCGATATGGCTGTAAGCCAAACCGCGCAGCCCTAGTTGATATTCAGTAAAAAAACCCCTGTTATTTATCATGTGGGCTACTACCTTGTCCCTCACAATGCTCTCCAGTACCTTACAGGAAATGGAAGTAAGGCTAACCGGTCTATAGTTATTTGGTTGTCTTTTTAACCCCTTCTTATGTATGAGTATGACATGGGCATATTTCCAATCTGTCGGCACTGAACCTGTGTCTATTGATTTTTGGTATATAAGTGTCAAGGGCCTTGCTATGACATCCTTTAATTCTTTGAGTAGCCGAGGATGTAAACCATCAGGTCCTGGGGATTTGTTTTGCTTTAAGTTGCGTAGTTTTTCTTTCACAGTATCCAGATTCACTTTAATGTTGCTCAATGCATTGGTTTCGGTTTTAAATTTCATAATGGACAAAATATTTATATTTTCTTGGGTAAATATACTAGAAAAAAGTTGATTTAATAATTCTGCTTTTTCTTGGTCTGTTACAGTAAAGTTACCATTTATGTCTTCAAGATCTCCTACACTTTCTTTTGTTTTTTGTTTATTATTGACATAGCACCAAAATGATTTAGGGTTCTTTTTAATGTTAGTCGCGACGGTTCTTTCAAAGAGCCTGACTGACTTTTTACATTGATTTCTCACCCGTGCATATTTGTTATAATGATGTGTATCTTGTGTGCCCAAATATGTTTTCCAGTACTTTTCTTTTTTTCTTATTAACCTAAGTAATTGTCTATTTGGCCATGGTGGTCTTTGTTTGTTTGAGGGAATTATTTTTTTGTGCGGTATATATATTGGCATTGCTTGACTTATACTCTCGTTTAACTTCACCCAGCATTGATCCAGTGACAGTCCTTCAAATTGTGTCTCCCAATTCTTGTCCAATTCCCTACATAACCCTTCATAATCTCCTTTGTCATATAAGAATTTTGTAACCTTACTCTGAGTTATTTTGGTGTAGCATATCAAATCAAAAGTAAAACAGATATGGTCACTTTTTCCCAAGCCAGGAAAAGTAGAAATATTTTCAACCATATACTGTTCATTTGTGAAGACTAATTCTCCTTCGATCAATACTCACCATTCTGTTACTTCTGATATACAGCTGGCCCTGACAGCGGCTCTAGGATTATAGACTTAGAAAGCTTTACCGACTCCTGGGAACCGGGTACCCGGCTCCCCACTGCCGAGTACCCGTTTACCATAGAGCTCATTCTTGTTTGCATAGCAACAAGTGCAATACATGCTTTTCGCATTAAGGATTTTAGTGTTTTTTAAAAGAATCTAAGTCTTTAATCAGTGATAGTTTGTGTGTTCTGAAAGGATAACTAAGGACTATGGAGAATACCGCCCAAGACAACCAGGTTGTATTGTTCTTTATATCCATAGTTAAAAGACTTAGGTCTCTAAATTTCGTTGTGTCGCATGTTCCAATTTCTAACCCCATAGAATCTGGGACGTGTGCTAGCAACGATATATGCCAGACGATCGCCTTCTTTAAACCCCAACAGGCGATCGGCAGATATGAAAATAGGTGTTTGCTACGGTATTTCTAACACGAATATCGGCTGACGTCGTTCTCCGTAGAATCCGAGCGGGTGACGTCACACCCGGTCGCTCGGATGTTTGTTTTTTTGTTTTTTTCATTAATTCGCGCATCTTGTTCTGGGTGCTGCGTACTAAAAATGGTACCGGAAACTTTAGAATGATCAAGTTTACGTGCGATCACGATCGGTTTGCAATGATCGGTGGTTTCAAAATTCTTGAGTAGATGCGTGGTCTGCGGTTTTACCGTGTGAGACAGCAGTTGTTATACATTTTGTTGTTTTCTTCACATATCGTGCTGCGTTCGTTAGGAGTATAATTTATATTGATTAGTAAATATACCCTGAATGCTATGCGATATGATTCCTGGAGCCGTTACACATCCTGTAGGATCTATTATGGGTGTGTTGTGCCCGCCGCGTTCTTGTCATCATAATCAATGCGATCGTTGTTGTAACGTGGCGGGGTGGGGTGCGGGAGGTTACGGTTAATTTATGAGTCAAAATATTTGAAAATTAATTGTCTGCCTTCCATCCGTGTCTCGTTCTGCTTGTTTATTGTAGGTTTGTGCTTATTTTATAGGCCAAGCCAGCCCCGCCATCATGTGACGACTGCCATAAGTTTGTCCGTGTAATGTTCAAGGACCATGTCTGTTTTAGGTGTGCCCTGTGTAATATAGATCATAGGTGTAATGTTTGTGCAGTGTGGTCCGTCGAAACGATGGTTAAGTTCCTTGCCCAGAAGGACTTGGCTGGGTCTGACGCGGGGTCAGGCGGTCCGAGAGGAAATCGTGGAGCGCCCGGTTCGGCCGGTGGGGGTGCTCCACGTCCCCAGCTGGAGGTGGCGGAGATGGCACCGCCGGCGTGGTTTGGTCCGGCTATGCAGGGTTTTCTGCATAGCGTTCTGCCCATGCTGGTGTCGTCCCTGCTACCAAAGGTTGGGGGGGCAGTTTCTCCCCATGCCTGTCTTCGGACAGGATTCTGGACTGGTTACCGAGGGGGCCCGTCTCGTACGGCCGCCTGGCGGGTCCGTCTGGCTTCGGCCAGACGGGTTCTGTCTCTCTGCGGCCACCTCCGGGTGGTCCAGTAGCGGTGGCCGGTCCGTCAGGTGTGGGAGCCGTCCGCCAGGACGGCTCCACGGTTTATTCGTCTAGTGACGGCTCTTCGGAGTCTGAAGACGATGAGGCCGAGGAGGAGAGGTTGCTGCGGCCCGTGAAGCCGCAGGTGGAGAATATGGAGGTTGATTCCGTCCTGGACGGAACCGGCCTCCATTTGTCTGGTTTGGCGCAAGCCAGGTCAGCGGCTCCGCCTGCGGCTGAGGCCAATCCGTTACCGTGCACCGGTTCCGCGCGGCTTGGTTTGTCACCAGCCGTCAGGGGAACCGGTGTGCCGGGCCAGGCGTGGTACTCACCTATCTCGCCTGGTCCGGCAGCCGGACATGGGGTGCCGTTGGCGCCCGTGGCCGGCTATGGTTCCGCGACGGTTACGGGTCCGTACGGTTTTCCGTGCGGACCTACCCCATGGACCGGAGTGTTTCATGGGGTGGCGGCGGAACCATGTGGTAGCGGAGTGCCTGGCGTGTCAGCCGTGGCTCCTGGCCGGGAGGCCATGGCTGGCAGACCCGTAAGCATGTCAACGGGTGACGTGTTTGCGGGGGTATCTTCTTCGGAGTTAGATTGGTCTGATGCTCTGGCGTGGCTAGCCAGAGTTGACCCGTCTGTGGTTTCGGCCACGGCCGATGAAGATGCGCCCCGTCCGTCGGTTGCGTCGATTAGGACGGGGATTTTGCCCGCGGCCCGGATCCAGTCAGTGGGACTGGATCCACGGTTCATTGATTTGTTGGATGCTATTTATAGTAAACAACTAATGACCAAGGGTCAGCTCCCTGCGGCCTCCAGGGAGGTGCGGGCAAGGTGCCGTATTCCGCGGGGTGAATACGACAGGTATGGTGTAGTCCCGTCGGTCACGGAGGATGACCGATGGGTACTGGGCGTCCAGAGTGCGGGGTCGGGTGGTCCCGGTCCGGCACTAGTGGATAAGGCCCAGGTACACCAGGAAGAAGTCCTGGCCCTATGCGATGAGGGTGTGAGGGCAGCCATGAGCGCTGTCAATCACTCCTATCGTCTACTTCATTCGGTGTGGGCTGAAGCGGGGGCAGGCCACCCTGTGCCACCTGTGGCGCTATCGTGCGTTAATGACGGCTTGGTGCTGTCAATGGACGCATTGGCAAGGGTGCAAGCGCGTGTGACGAAGTCCAGGAGGCAAATGGTCATTGACCATATGCGTCCGGCTACGGCAGTCAGGGAGCGTCTTCTTGGGACGCCCCTGACAGGGCCTAGCATCTTTGGTGGCCAAGCGCGGGCCATCTTAGAGGACACCGCCAGTATTGCGCAGAATCGGTTAGCGGTAAATCTCCAGCTAGAGCTGGTGCGGCAAGCGCACGCACTAGGGGCTGTGGGCAAGCCGCTAACCGGACAGCCTTCAAAGAAACAGAAAAAGCATAAGGGCAAGGCGAAAGCCAGGCCTATTGCGACGTCTGTTTCGGCTGGGTTCTCGGAGCCGCCGCCGGCGAAGAAACCCAGGAAGGCTGTAGAGGCGCCTACCCTCCCCAATGTTGCTCCTGACCGCCCTAGAGGTGGTAAGGGCAAGGGGAAGGGTAAGGGTAAGGCCTCAAAGGGCGGACAGAAGGGGCCGAAGCGTACCTGAGGGTACGCAAGCTCCCTTCATATCCGCCTGGACCGCACCTGTGCGACAGGAACAGCGGTGCCAGTTATACCCGTCGTACCTAGAACGAAATGGTTCTCACTCTCTCTCGTTAAGAAAGGGGGGGGGGGGCGGACTGCGAGCCGGACAACCCCGTTAGACGTCGAGGCGTCTATGGTGGGTGGAAGGCTCATGCGTTTCGTCGAGGTTTGGCGAGGTGTGACGTCAGACAGTCTGGTCCTGGGATGGTTATCCCAGGGTTACATGCCGGAGTGGTGGGACTTTCCGCCACAAAATCTGTCTTTGGCACCAGTCTGGACACCCGTACCAAGGGAGCCAGACAAGTTAGAAGCCGTTCAAAAGGAAGTGTCGGGTTTGCTTCTGAAGGGAGCAATAAAACCAGCAAACCGGAACACTCCAGGCTTCTATTCAAACATGTTCCTTGTCCCCAAGAACACGGGGGGGGATGGAGACCCATACTCAATCTCAGGCCATTAAATTGGTTTATCCATACGCCTCGGTTCCAGATGGAAACACCGAGGTCGGTAATGGCGGGATTGAGGAAAGGAATGTGGTGTGTATCGATCGATCTGAAAGATGCATATTTCCACATTCCGATCAATCGGAGTTGGCACAGGTTTCTGAGATTTGCGTTTCAGAATCAAGTATGGGAGTTTACAGTTCTCCCGTTTGGCCTGTCAACAGCTCCGAGGGTTTTCACAAGAGTGGTCCTTGCGGTGACAGCGTTTCTCAGAAAAGAGAACGTGGCGCTACACACCTACATAGACGACTGGCTGCTCAAGGCAGACTCGGCAGCCAGGTTGAACGTGGATACTGCTCTGACTCTGAAGTTACTTTCAGATCTAGGCTGGATAGTCAACGAGGAGAAATCCGAGTTGACACCCACTCAACATTTTGTTTATTTGGGGATGCGATTCGACCTCGAGGAGGGCAGGGTTTACCCGTCAGAGCCCAGAGTGGTGTCTCTGTTAGCCATCCTCGGGAGTTTTCGAGTGGGAAACCACATTCAGGCAAGGCGGTTCCTTCAGATGCTGGGCATGATGGTCTCCATGGAGCAGGTTATCCCGTACGCTGCTCTAATGCGAAGACCTATCCAGTTGTATCTGATGTCTCTGTGGAAACAGAGAACAGAACCCCTGTCAAAACTGGTGCCAGTTTTGGAGCCGATAATATCGCATCTTCTATGGTGGAAACAGCGTCAGAATCTCCTAATAGGGGTTTCGCTGCACCTACCCCACCCCCAGCTGTCCGTTTACATGGATGCATCGCTGGAAGGGTGGGGTGCCTGCCTGGGAGAACACCAGGTCTCTGGCACATGGACTCTCCCGGAGAGTCAGCTGCATATCAATCTGTTGGAAATGATGGCAGTGGAACTGGCGTTGGAAGAGTTCCTTCCGATGATCAGGGGCAAGGTGATATTGATACGGTCGGACAATTCGACAGTAGTATCATATATAAATCGCCAAGGAGGGACCAGGTCGCCCACCCTGTGCATCAGGGTGTGGCACTTGATTCAATGGTGCAGGAATTACTCGGTTGTTTTGAAAGCAGCTCATATTCCTGGCCGATTGAACATTCTGGCGGATGCTTTGTCTCGCAGACAGAGAATTCTGCCAACAGAATGGTCCCTCAACCCTCCAGTTCTATGACGGATCTTCGAGCATTGGGGCAAACCCAACGTGGACTTGTTCGCCACAAAGGAAAATGCTCAAATCATGACATATGTCTCGCCGATTCCAGATCCAAATGCCGTCGATACAGACGCTCTGGCGATAAGCTGGAGAGGGATGCACGCTTACGCGTATCCACCCACCATTCTTCTACCGAAGGTATTGGTGAAGGTCAGGGAGGAACCGTGTCTGGTCCTGCTAATAGCGCCGTATTGGCCGAGCAGGGCGTGGTTCACGGATCTTCTAGATCTGCTGGTGGAAAATCCTGTGCAGTTGCCCGAGATTCCGAACATAATCTCCCAGGCCAAGGGACGCTTCCTACACGAGCGTCCCGAAATGTTCAAATTGACTGCGTGGATGTTGTCAAACAACGTTCCACGTCGGAAGGCTTTTCTCGACAGGCTGCTGATTTCATCGCGGCTGCGAGAAGGAGGTCAACCTTCAAGTCATATAACAACAAGGTTAACAGATTTGCAGACTGGTGTGAAGAAAAGGGTATTGATACCTTTCAATCCACTATTCAGCAAATAGCAGACTTTCTCTGTGAGCTGTTCTTTACAGGACTAGCTCCCGTCACAATTGCTGGATACAAGTCAGCTTTGGCATCAGTTATCCCTTGTCTAGCCAACAGGGATAGTCCAGAGGTGGCCCAGTTAAACGTGATGTTGAAGGGAATGAGCAATCTCCGCCCGAGACAACCGGTAGTCATTCCAGCCTGGAGTCTATCTTTAGTGCTTAATGTACTGGCCAAGCACCCATTCGAACCGTTGCGTTCGGCTAGTCTAAAGCATTTGACTCTAAAGGCAGTCTTTCTATTGGCAGCTTCCTCAGCTAGAAGGCGCAGTGAGATCCATGCGCTTTCGGCAGAGAGGAACCGATTTATTGTTTCTGGAGAAGGTCTGCGTCTTCTGCCAAGAGCAGAATTTATGTCAAAGAACCAATCTTTGAGATATCCCGGCAAACCGATCATTATACCGAAGTTAACCAGGTTTGATCGTGATGCCAGTGTCTGGTGCCCGGTCCGTGCTTTGACTAAGTACAAGAAATGGACTGACTCGTTACGGTCGAACGATAGACATCTGTGGATCTGCCATAAAAAGCCTTATGGCGCCGCATCCATGGATACTATCTCTCGTTGGGTGGTCGAATGCATTCAGACTACTCATGAGATGGCGACTGGGCACCAGGTGCAGGGCGTAAGGGCACACGATGTTAGAGGAATAGCCGCCTCGACCGCCCTTTACAATGGTGTTCCGTTAGAGGACATCATGGCCGTTGCACAATGGCACTGTGAGTCCTCATTTACGGATTACTATATGAGGGATGTGTCAGACTCAGCCAATCCACTCGCTTTAGCTGTTTTGAAACGATAGTTAGTGACCACACTGCTTTTCCCCTTTTTTCACTTTGGTAAGAAAAGAACCTAAAGCAGGCATGGTCAAGCGAGAGGATGTCAATCAGATTGTGTCACTGATGGCCGAACCGGTGTATGGTTGTAGGCGGTACGTCTGAAGTCCTGTTATCATAAGGTAATTCAACAAGTGAGAGTTTTTTGTATTATGTATATGTATCATGTTCATTCATCTTATATATTCATGCTCATTCCCAGGCTAATACAAGCGATATGCAGGGAGTAGTTAACCCTCTTGGCATATTGGTGTTTCAGGCGAGATACATGTTCGTTAGTTCTCTCCCTTTTCTTAGGAGGAAAAAGGGGGGGGGGGGCTGTGACGCGAATGTGATTCGGTTCCGTGAACTTGACGGTCCTTTTAGGTCTCCGTTAGTCAAGTTTGAAGTCTAAAATCTTTCTCCAAGGGGCAAAATTAGCATGTATGGCTTGCCCCTTCCCACCAGGTTACTGATCAAATCTGGTGTATATCAGAAGTAACAGAATGGTGAGTATTGATCGAAGGAGAATGCAGGAAATGTCAATTTCCCTTTCTCCGAGATCTAACAATACTCACCATTCTGTTACGGACCCAGCCTCCCAGCCCCACGGAGGCAAGCCATAGTTTTCTCTTGTTTGGTGGCTATGCAAACAATATGAGCTCTATGGTAAACGGGTACTCGGCAGTGGGGAGCCGGGTACCCGGTTCCCAGGAGTCGGTAAAGCTTTCTAAGTCTATAATCCTAGAGCCGCTGTCAGGGCCAGCTGTATATCAGAAGTAACAGAATGGTGAGTATTGTTAGATCTCGGAGAAAGGGAAATTGACATTTCCTGCAATCTAAAGTACTAGGTTCGTTATTTGGACGATAACGAGTCGGAATGGTAACATGTTGGTAGAGAAAAGTGTCAGATACTGCTTCAAGAAATTTAGATGCTCTTATTGATAGTTTACTAATTTGTGGGTCTATCTCCCAGGCAATTTCAGGATAATTATAGTCACCTATCAGTAGTAAATGTGAATGCTTGCTTTGAACAGATCTTTTAATTGTATCCAGTAATCTGTTATCATTTATTTCATTTGAGTTTGGACTTCTGTATGTTCCCATTATTAGCAATTTGTCTCTTTGTTTTAGCCTAATTTCCACTACCACTATTTCATCTGGTCGGTCATCTGTTGTTAATAGAGCCTCTACTGGATTGAATACTGAGCATATATATATACACACACCCCGGTTTACTTTCCCCAGGCTGCTATAGTCTTCTGCATTTGTAAATAAGGAATATCCATCAATTTGTAATTCCTCTTTATACACCTTGAATCTGAAGTGTTTAGGAAGTACTTCTGTTAATACAATGATATCTGGCTGTGTATCAAGATCCATTACTAAAAGTTCTTGTCGTTTATTTATGATAGAGTCAGCATTTGTATAAAATACTTTTAACTTATTTTGTTGTGTTTGCATAGAGGGTGCTTCCTTTGATTTGCATAATATATGCCTGGACTTCTGTATGTTACTGGTAGTTACAGTTTTAGCACACATAGGGTTAACTGTTGAGTTTTTAGTTTTGTCAACATAGTTTGTTTGACTTGGGTAGTTTGAATGTTGCAGATTATTTAGAACCTTGAACCGGTTAGATAGTCTTACATGCGCTGATAGGGGAAATGGTTTGCATATTGTTCCTGGTATTGTAGTGGTTGATGGCTCCTCCCATTCGTCCTCCCATTGTGAACATTTTTTTGCAAAGCATTATTATTATACAATTCCACTCCATTACTTTTGTTAAAATTACTCTGAGTACTACTTAGAGAGACAACATAATTCATTATGTTCTCTGAAAGAACTCTTGTTCCATCTCCATTAGGATGAATGTGATAAAAAAATAGCTGTGTACATATGTAACCATATGAATCATAAAAAATGGATGAGTTGTCTACTAATAACACCCCATTCCTTTCCACCTGACCTTGTAACAAACTGTTAAAGTGACTCGTTAGATTGTTTTCATGATTATTCTGTGGTCTAGGTAGTAAAATTGAGATTAAAATCTGTGTGTCTGGTGACAAGTGCCTGATGTATTGGATAATAGAGTCATAATCTTCTATCATGCTCTCTGGCTTCCTGCGGCCTATATCATTGCTGCCTACATGTACCACAACAATATCATAATGGCTCTGTGTCATGTATCTTTCAAGTTGATCATGTAAATCAATCGTGCTCCACGTATTGTTCGAATTTACACATTATATTCATTATTGGACATATACTGTCCACTCAATTTTCTAAGGGTGGAGCTGCCAATGATCAAGACATTCTTTTGCCTAAAATTGCCTTGGCGGAATTCAACATTTCTCATTCTAGCTTCAGGGTTGATCATGTTCATGCTGGGTGGGTTATTCCTTACATAGCTATGCACCCCTGCATTTCCCCTGTTAACATTTCTAGCCTCATGATATGATTAGGTAGGATTATTATGAGAATGCTGTGAAGAGGGAGCTGTGTTTTTGGAAGCCACTTCTCTGTAGGTCATAGGACACCATGAACATTGCCTGATTTATTCATATTATACTTGTTTTGTGTATCCTGACTGTGAAATGGGGCTTGGAATTGAGCCACATGTTTATTATTACTTTTGCTGTTAAAAGCTCATTATCTGCTGTGACTTTACTTGGAGATGTGCACTGCACTGAATCAGAATTTTCATCTGACTCAGTCTGTGTGTGTGAGTGTTTTATATTTAATATAGTCTTACTTGTACAATTATTGGTAGGAGGTGTATGCATGGCATTTACCTGCCCTGTGTACTGCTTACCGTAATAAGACTTATATAATTCCAGAAAGTCGCCAATTTTATCCGATATTGGGGTGCATAGTATGCATGTATATTTAAGCTTAGAAGTCATTAAGGCACTTAGCATATACACAGGAAGGTCAGTACAATTGTAGTGCCACCATATATTGCAATCTGAGCATTTCATCACAAATCTATTGTCAGCTTCACCACATGGACATTCTCCAACCTGCTTCTTCATAGTTTCATTGTTACTATCAAATGTAGCTATTTCATTGTTAGTTGATAGTCCTACTTGAGTTAGTGTACAAACAGGAGATGCAAGTGAGTGTGTGGAAGTCATACTATTATCAGCATCTGCTCTTGAGGAGGGTGTGCAAAATGTTAGCGGTGGTAGTATTGGAGGTGGAGGATTGCCTGTATTTAGTGTAACTGGATGTGTTAGAGCTGAAGAGTTTAATATGTATGGAGCAGGTGTAAAGATGGGAGGTGAAGAATAAAGCACTCCTGAGCTAACTATATTGCACATTAGTGTAATAACAACGTACTGGGCATGTCCGCCTATAGTAGGCGTGTTGGTCCAGGTAAAGGGTGTTCCCTAACCTGCTAGATTGATGCCTATAGGTTCCATCGTGTGGAGCTGGTGTATCCAATGGCATTCCTTTTGTCTCCTCCATGGTGTGGAGTTTTCATCATCGGGGTCTGATGAGAGAACCTGTATGATTCTGAACTGCACGTCTGTTCGTGAGTGTCCAGGTTTGTTGAAATGCCCACAAAAATGCCCACTCCCAGTTGACAAAACTTCGCCTC
Organism: Chaetoderma sp. LZ-2023a; assembly: GCA_034401795.1. Taxonomy (NCBI): domain Eukaryota; kingdom Metazoa; phylum Mollusca; class Caudofoveata; order Chaetodermatida; family Chaetodermatidae; genus Chaetoderma; species Chaetoderma sp. LZ-2023a. The sequence goes on from CM067372.1 coordinate 43,558,928, forward strand.
TGATGAGTTCCGCTCAAGGAACGAAACGCCATAAAGTCTGAATCAAAAACAGTGATGACTACACATGATCATTACCCACAAAACAGCCCAAAAAATTCTCTCCACTAAATGAGTAAAGAGACTCACGAACTTGACAGACAGAGACCCTTAAGACATTCATCACCAAAAACAAACTCAACCGTTAAAAAACCTGAGCCGCCAAAACCAATTTTTTTCCAAAACCGCCAAAATGGACACAACCAGTAAAAAAATCCACAACTGGCAAAAGTAACCGCAACCGCCAAAAAAGTTGTAAAACCACCAAAATGGGAGAACCGCCAAAAAACTCACAACCGGCAAAAAATACTCAACCGCCAAAAACGGCCACAACTGCCAAAAATGACACAACCAGTAAAAAAGTCACAACCGGTAAACTTGACCCCAACCGGTAAAATGAAGGTCAACCGGCAAAAATGTCTGACCAAACCTCCAATGGGAAAACTGCCAGTCTGGTTTTTCTCTGCCCATATATGGTCAAGATTCACTCATTCCACAGGCTCGCCCAGGAAGGGTATAAAAGGGACAAAAATTCCAGTCCAGATCATTCAGACTTTTGGTCTCACATTTGCGACCAAGCGTCAGGATAAAATACCTACGACATTGGTTTCCCGATCTGATTACGTAGTTATCACCATATATTGCACATTATCCTATTTTGTTTACGCGCTTCCTCTGAAAACATTTGAGGTGAAGAGTTGTACATCATTCGTTGACAATCTTCCTCAAGTATGTCCCTCACATCTGCTACATAGGAAGTCGTCATTATTACGATTGATGACAGATGGACTTCTTATACCACATTTATAACATGAATTTTGTTTCATTGTGTAACGCGTACAGCTTTTCAGTTGCTAACTTTACACCTTAAGGATGGCTTGTGTATATATATACATATACACCTGTGCAAAAGTTAAGCACCAGCAAAAACAATAGAATGTAGAAACATGATGGTACAACTAGGCTGCCATACTTTTTGTCCCCGCATTAGCTGACATAATTCCAAGTACGAAATGCACATGCATGCATGACTTCACGCCGCTTGATGTCCGTGCGTGGCGGGAAACAGCACATGTGTTCAGTTATGTAAAAGTCCAGTTTGAGGTGTAGAACATTACATACAGATTTAGGCGACAAGATTAGGAATTTTGTGTTCATGACCGTGGTTTATTTGTACAGAGAGAATTAGCTCTTGATTGTGAACCGCTATGGCAAGACGAAGGTTAAGTGATCGTGTGAAATGGCAAATCATAGGCATGCATACCACTGGTATGTCATGCAGAGAGATTGGCAGACAGCTGAACATTAACCATACTGTAATCAGTCGTTTGATTGCAAAACATGGGCGAACTAACGAGGTGAAGGACAGGCCTAGATCTGGAAGACCGAAGAAGACTACTGCCCATGATGATCGAGCCCTAGTACGCCTTGTTAGGAGATCTCCATTCACCAACAGCAGAGCGCTCAGCCAGCAATGGGAAACGCGCAATAGAGTGTCAATGTCTACCGTCAAAAGGAGACTGTATGCTGCTGGCATGAAAGCTAGGAGACCTGTCAGACGTCCTCTCCTCACTGCACACCACAAAGAGGAGCGTCTGAGGTGGTGCAACGAAAGAAGACACTGGAACATGAGATCCTGGAGACGGGTACACTGGTCCGATGAAAGTCGGTTCCTGCTTCATGCCACAGATGGTCGAACTCGTGTATGGAGGTCCAGACGCACGGCGTACGACCAACGTAACATCATGGAAGAAGTTCCATTTGGTGGAGGTTCCGTTATGATATGGGGGTGCATCTCATTTGATTGTAAGCTGGATCTGTTGACTGTACCTGGAACACTAAATGGACAAAGATATCAAGATTCCATACTGGATAGAGTTGTGGTCCCTCATTTTGTAAATCATGCACCTGGAACCCACCCTATATTCATGGATGACAACGCCCGACCACATCGTGCTAGAGCTGTGCATGAATACCTCCGCCAGAATGCCATCGAAACCCTACCATGGCCAGCAAGGAGCCCTGACATGAACCCTATTGAGCATATCTGGGACATTCTGGGAAACATGGTGAGAAGGAGGGATCCTCCTGTGCAGAACCTACAGGAATTAACAGATGCACTCCATCTTGAATGGCAACGAATACCACAATGGCGTATCAGTCGGTTGGTGACCAGCATGAGACGTCGTGTCCAGGCCGTCATCCAGGCACAAGGTGGATATACCCGGTATTAATAATGACAGTCTCAAACTCGTGCACAGATGTTAAACTTCGTTTTCAGACACCATTAATGACAATCTAGCCACGTGTGTCAACTGTAGGGCAATAGTTGTCAGTTGTGTCAACGTAACCATATTCAGGCCTCGTTTTCAAGTTCAAACAAAAACATACAGTGTTTCCCCACCATCATAATCAGCATTCCTCTAGTTGCATTATTACCTCTTGCACTAAGATGGATGGGTACATAAATGTTTATGCTATTGCTTTCTTCATAGCACATGAATATACCCTCGCATGTGCGTAAAAATAGGGTGGTGCTTAACTTTTGCACAGGTGTATATATACAGATGTTAGACAGAATGGACTGACAGAAAACGGGCACTCTATATTTACAATTTGTTTGTTACTGTGTGTTACTGTGTTTATCCGTGCCTATAAAATGTTGGTGGTGTGTGTGTTTTAACTAGGATTTGGTCTTGAATATTACTTAATATAAATTAGATTTTAGATCTCTATTTAGTTACTTAACACCTTATCGTATGCTTACCACTTTTAAAGCAAGTTATTTATTTATTCATTCATTATTCTTTATTATTTTTATTTTTTTTTGGTTGACCTGAACGGATTTGTATTGGTAAAACTATGTCTTTTGCTATTATAACATATAATACAGCTACATATACAATTTAACCATTAGTTATCACAGTGGGTTGTTTATTTTGTGATCGTGCACTTGTTTAAGTTAAAAATATATATATATATACATATTTATGTACAGATATGTCCCATAAGACCTATTAGATTATAAATTATCTCCCACAGGATTTTACTAATAACTATTATTTAGGAGACGCTTCTTAAGAGTATTTCTTAAGACAAGTAAAAATTCTAAATTATCACAGACAATATTTTAAGAACATTTAAAGTTTTTGTTGTTATTTAAGACGCATGTAATACTATATACAATTTGATTTGTTAAGAATATTATATACAATTTGGTTGGTGAGAATTTATCATACATAAAAACGTGTTAACCTATTCTAGTGAAAATGGCAATGTGCGAAAACTGGTAACCTTAGAAGTATATTTTATAAATCTTTAATCTCTTTTATTATTTAATACTATATGGACTGTTGATAAAATATATGTAAAGTATATTATACTAATTAAGAATTTTGTAAGGATTTATCACATTTATCAATAGAGAAACTAAAATTTGCATTTAAAAATCTCAAGAAAAATGTATGTCCATTGTTGCCAGATTTCCAATTCGATACTTTGACTAAGTCTGTTTATGGCGCTATCGATATAAAAAAAAAATAATAATAAATAAAAACATGACAGTGTTTCATAATTCCGTAGTACGGTTGGATTTCTCTAAATTATGGTTCTCGTTTCCCAATAAATAAATGCGTATGCCATACCACACACACCTTCCCCTCTCCTCCCCCCCCCCCCCTCGCCCGCCCGCAAAGTGTACCGTAGTTATGTAATTTAGGCTTGCACAAACGAAAATGTAGATTTTCTAAAAACAATTGTGATTGTTTATGATGTAATTAAAAAAATCGGAAAAGCGTGAAAATTCTGAGCAGAATACAATCATCATCATTAAACATCTGATACATTACATCACTGACTGTCAGCATGGGTTCATGAATGGCCGCTCATGCACCACCCAGCTGCTAGAGTCTATAAATTCTTTGATGAAGGAAGAGCAGTAGATATTGTTTACCTAGACTTTGCGAAGGCTTTCGATACTGTTCCGCATCAATGACTTAGGAAAACTGCAGAGCAATGGGGTCGGTGGTGACGTTCTAGGATGGATTGGAGCATTCCTGTACAACAGAAGGCAACAGGTAGCTGTTGATGGCTCATTCCCAATGGGCGCCAGTTCTTAGCGGCATACCACAAGACACTGTCTTCGGTCCAGCCCACTTCACCTTGTAGATATGGATAGATGGAATAGCTACCATCTGATCCGCTAATGTCTGCAGATGCCCTATAACCTCACCGATATCATCTTCACCCCCTCACGAATATAGGCACGATCATCATGCAACCATATTCGCAAAAGAGTCCAAGAGACGGACGGATATGAAGGCATGTTGGACAGACGGACAGACGAATATTATTCTCATTATACTTGGAACCTATGTGGAACATCATGTGACCTTTATGAATTAAAATCACAGCTCATGTGCATCAAGCTGTGAGGTGTATTAACGTCAAGCTGGGAATGCTAAGATATAGGACGTAAGATGAATTTTGAAATGAGAGAGCTGACTGATGTTGGGACAATGCAAGCAATAACAGAAAGTTGTTGCTGCAACCAACAGCAATCAATTTCCAAGAAATTATACTGTAATTGAATTAAAAAGGAGGAAAATTGTGAGGATTGGAAACGCAATTGTGAGTGTGTCTGAAAATCTGAAAACCCAACATGGTCGTGTTACCAGGAGAACTTGTCACAAAACATCATAAGACCAAAGTCACGAAGACATTGTTTGGTAGTCATGCAATAACTAAAGAGGATACTTTTCAGTCCATTTGTGGGCCTGCTTAAAGCATTGGCAAATTGTGGATAGTATGTTTTGGCGCCTGCCATCAAATTGTTAAGCACCTCAAACTTCTCCATACCACTCAGAAATTTATATTAAATTCTGAAAATAGAATTTGATAAGTGGAATCAACACTCAAGATTGGTGGTGCAATATTCTGGTTGGAAGCCAGCGTTCAGTAAAACCCTTCTCAAGACGGTGCACAACTTTTGTATGGATGAAGGGATCCCAGGAATCGTAAACGACTGTCAGTCATGGGCCATTGGCATCATTTAGGAATAGTAGAAGAGCGGACTGGAAGACATTCTCCTGGTATAAATATGAGCGACCATGAAGGGAAAGCAAGTCTATTAATTTTCGATCTTAAACTAAATTCTAAATTCTCGCAATAGATTGTTGCTCTCTCAGTCTGGCTAGATACCGTAAGCATTAAGTTTGAATCTTTGTCCTTATCTCATTTAAAGACTTAACATATTCGGTGAAAACTTTGTAAGAAGTCTGTAGCCGTTATCCAGAAAGAAATAATAATCTAAAATTTAGACAACGCGTTTCGAGTTTCATTTCACTCATCATCTCAGAAGTACAAGAGGATAAGGCAACCTTCTTCCCGAACCTGAACGACCTTGACCCTGACCCTTGTGGGGTCACGAATTCTGTTGCATAAATACTATGCCAGATGTAGTGGATAGCATGAGCAAGTTGTTTGCAGATGACATAAAGCTCTTCTCCCCAATCAGCTCACAAGAAGACCAAAAGAAACTACAAGAAGACTTGACTAAGCTGACTGATTGGTCCGTCACATGGCAGCTACGTTTCAATGCATCAAGATGCAAGGTAATGCATTTGGGCCGGTCAAACAACAAGTTTGAGTACAGCATGCAAGATAACAACCAGACAATACTCCTAGAAGAGACAACCTGTGGGAAGGATCTTGGTGTACATGTTGATAATGCTTTCAAATTTGATAAATGTAGAGAAAGCGGATAGTAAGGCTAACCAGTTAGTCTTTGACAACACACTGGCACCAGGATCTAGCTCATTCATCATCTGGACTGTAAATTTACCTTTTTCAATATTTTTTTACCGAAGTAAGGTTTGACCCTGGCTTTTTCTATGGTTTGCGAGGCGAGTGCTCTACCACCAGACCCGTATCCAGAGGACAATAATCCTCTTTCACCGGACTGGCTTTCAACCACCCATCTCACAACCACACAAATTGACTGGAATTTTGATGGTGTACATTCCAGATATTCTTGCTTTAACATTTCTGAGATCCCTCCTGCCCGATCACTAGGCACTCGCAAGTGATCGATCGAACTTTTGATTTCCTAGAACCCACCACGCTTGTGCTACTGTACAAAAGTCTGGTACGCCCACATCTGGAGTACGGAAACGTGGTGTGGTAACCGCATTACAAGAAAGATGTGATACTACTTGAAAATGTTCAGCGCGGGGTGACAAAGATTATTCCAGGTTTTAAAGAGCTACCATACGAAGAGCGTTTGAAACTATTGAAGTTACCCAGCTTAATCTATCGACGGCTACGAAGTGACCTCAATGAGGTCTACAAGTACAAACCTGGCATCTACAGCACAGATTGTGAGCGACTTCTACCGCCTGACCAGTCAGAGCATACTAGAGGGAACAGTTGAAAGCTGCAGAAGCAGAGATTCAACACAGATACCAGGAAGCGATTCTTCGGTGTTAGAATCTTCAATTACTGGAACAATCTGCCAGAACATACAGTCACAGCCCCAACACTTAACAGTTTTAAAGGTCGACTCGACAAGTATTATATAAACTATGCATATATTACTGAATTCCCGATCACACCAGTCCACACCCAAGTATCAGTTCAACAGGTGCAAGAAGACATCGAAGAAAATGAATTCGAGAATCTGTCAGAGGCTCAATAGTCTATCTAACAGTTCGAGGATTATTATTATGTGATCATTGAATTGAATTGAATCTGCATTTATTTGGCTGAATGATATTTACAGTATATATTATGCATACAGGGAGTCCACTAGAGGCATAGCCTATGTACTGTAGCACGTAGACCCCCTTACATAAACATGCATAAAACAATAGTATATATATATATATATATATATATATATAAAAATGAAAGAACAGTATAACAGGCAGTCAACATTATAACATATACAGACATACTAACAAAGCATTAACATTCCACATAGTGTCTTTCAATTAGTTGATGCATTGCATGGAAGTATAGACTATTTATTTCATATGCTTTCTACTCACCATGGTGTGGGTAGGGAAGGGGAGGGGGGTGTCTTCCTGCTTCAGTTATTAGCCCCCTACCAGTAAAACCGGGCGGGGTGGGTGGCCGGGGGTGGGGCAAGGGGGATATAGATTTGCACTTCGTCTGTCCATCCATCTGTCACAGTTCATTTTCCACACTTTTTTTCCGCAGTCTTTCAAGGTATTCAACTGAGAATTGGTACATTGCTACAAGTACCATTTCACATCAAGAGTATACTTACCTCCCTAATACTTTTGATATTGCTAAATATTGGCTTTCACTCAATAAACACTCAGATTAAAACAGTTAGGTGCCCCTACTGGGCAGGGAGTCAGAGCGTAGTCTGGCGGATGCCAGCCCCACCACCGCGCATGCGCAGACTAGCACTCTCTTTGCTAATTTATTGGCTGAGAGTGTACACATGCTTTTGTGTTAGAAACTTTCTATACTCTTTTCGAAGCTTTTTGAGACGGTTTGGTAGAAGTTTATCCCTGATAAAGATGGCAGAGAGAGTGACTTCGCCACAGGAGGGCCTTGGACCTTTAAATCAGGTGACTTCTAGTAAAATTAGCGAGTTTTGTCCCGTTGTAATGTGTTTCCGGGACTCGCGCTAAACGTGATAAGCGCCTTGATTAGTTGGTTTATTTCAACTAGGTGCTATATAAGACTAATCTCTCTTTGTGTTTATGTCCACAGGTCTGTGTGAAGAAATATAATGGACATGACATCAGCAGAGGGTTTGTGTCTCTCCACCATGGTTCCATTTCCTACTAATACTGTTAGGTTATCTAACCAAAAATTCTATGTCCAGTGAGTTGGAGGCCTATTATAAAGGTCTTCTCACTTTGCCCTCTTGATCCAATTCCTTCCCCTAGAGGTGGAGAGAGTTAAGAGGCGTTCAGTGGTGGAGTGCTCCAGTTCATCAGGTTGGATGGTTTGTCTAGACAAGGTGTCAGGTATCTAATTATTGATGTGAGGTGATGTTAATTATTTAGAGGAAGGGGAGATAATTAACTCTATTTGCCATTGTTATCAGTATATATCTGATGCTTGTGTAGTCGAAATGTCCATTCTGCACATGTTCTGGTTAGAGATACAATTCGTCCTTGCACTGGGATGTTTGTTGGGGATCGATTTTTTCCTGTCATAGGATTAATGACGTCATAATCAGCCTTGCTCTTTATTAACAATTAAAGTTGTCCGAAGCTGGTTTTCTGATAAATTATGATCTTTATGATCATTTTCCTTCTCTTGAGTTGGTGAGTTTTCTAAGCTTAACTAGTTTGCTCATACTCCTCGTCCTTTGGCCTTTTTCAGAGACCTGGTTGTGCGTCCTGTGGACGATTTTTGAGGGACAAGTTTGGCCCTCATCTCTGTTTTCAGTGTAGCCCCTGTGGTCCCTTGCTTAATTGCGAGATATGTAAGCACTGGGGGGGGCGAGCTAATGTCCGAATTCTTGTGCTTGCAGGCGAAGGACAAGGTGGAGGAGGAGAAGAAGAAGCTGAAAAAAGAGGTTGTAAGTAAGAAGGGTAAGAGCAAGGCCTCGTCCGCGGTGGACATGGAGGCCTTCCGGACCGAGATGTTGGGAGAGATGAGGAGGACAATAAAGGATTTGGTTCCAGAGTTGCTTCGTGGCATGCTTCCTGGACCAAATCCTTTATTGGCCTCATCATCTGCTTCGGAGCAGGTAATCCCCACCTCTGAATCAATGTTCCTTAGTACGCTTCCGTTGTTTGAAGATTCAGAGGTGGCCCCATTAGAGGGGGCGTTCCACGGCCCTGGCAGCAGGCTTATTGCCGCGCCCAATAGGGACCGTGGACGGTCGTCGCTGGAACCCGCGGGCTGCTTATCAGTCCAGGGGTATCCGCACACCGCGGGTGCCAGTACCTCGTATGGCACCTTCCCTGGCCAGTCCGGGTTAGCTCTCTTTGCTGACCCGGAGTCTAATCTGTCTGGCCAGGAGGATGAGGATTACCTGTTGGGGTCGCCGTCTGAAGACGTGGCCATGGATTATGACGTCTGTGCACCCCTCGCGGGGAATACAGGTACCTTTTTCCACGGTTCTACTCTCCCAGGGGTAGAATCCACGGTTCAGACTGTGGCCCTGGGCGCTGAAGGCCAGCGGTACCGCATACCTCGGCTTGCCGAGAGTGTCGCTGGTGCTGGCCGGGGCCGTGGTGGGGCGGTATATGCCCCGCGCTCTACCACGGCGCCTGCTCCTGGTCAAGCCAGTGAGATTAGCATGCCGGTATTGTCAGGCCCGCATGCTCTCCCTGGCTTGCCAGGGATATCAGCGTATCCGCCGTCAAGCTCTGTTGCTTGCGCTCAGGAGGAAGACGAAGGCCCCCGTCTTGTAGAGCGCTCGCAGCTAGCCACGGAGGAGGATTGGTCTGACGCTTGCCAGTGGTTGGTGAGTGTTAGACCAGATCTGCCCGTGGAGCAGTCGGCTAGCCAGCGTGAGCACAGGCCGTGGTTAGCTGGTAAGCCTACTGCTAACGCTATGCCTTCTCTGCCGCTGGCAGAGCATGTCGTTGACATGTTCGAGGCGGCGGAGACGTCCATTAAGTCGAGTGGACGTCTCGCTAAGGCCCCGCGCGAGGTGGCCAGGCGTTGCCGCATCGTGCCCCTGGACTACCAGCGGTACGGTGTGGTACCGAAGCCGAGCGTGGATGACCGCCCGGCTTTGGGTGAGGATGCGCGGCCAGGCTCCCGTTCTGACACGGGAGTCTTGTGTTCGAACGCGTTGCGTTCAGCAAATGCCGCGTTGCGTGATGCGGAGGAGAGTGGGAGGGCTTCGATTGCCGCTCTGTCCCACGTCTCCCAGCTGTTACAAGGGGTAGTAACAGTATCCGCATCGCGCCAGCCAAGTCCGGTCACAGTCCAGCGAGCCATCCAGGATGGTATCAACCTGGCTCTGGACTGTATGAGGCGGGCGGTGACCAGGAGTGTCCGGGCAAGGCGCACTTTTGCCTTGGATAATCTGTGCCCGTCCCAGGACCTCTACAATAGGCTACTACGTACGCCTATGACAGGTCCTGGTCTCTTTGGAGGTGAGGGATGTAGGCACCTCCAGGAGACGGTTACTCTGGTCAATAACCAGAGGGCGCTGCGCGAGCAGTTTGAGGTGCTTCGTCGTGCCAACGTTCGCGCCGCACCCCCTGCGTATCGTCCCCTGCAGGCTCGAGGTGGTAGTGGCCAGGTCAGAGGCCAACCACCATCGCAGCGCCGGCCTCGGCCGCGTGCGATTCGGCCAGCAGCGAGGGGGGCGCAGGCTCCTCAGGCGCAGTCAGCCAGGCAGCCGCCCGCGCACCGAGGTGTGCGCGGTGCTGGTCGTGGCGCGCGAGGATCTGGGCGGGGTAATCGTTCCTGATGGGACGGTTACAGCGGTGAGAACCGCGCCGGTGTTTCTGGCAAAGGAGACAGTGCCGCTCTTGCACTCCTTATGTCCACCTCTATCCCTAGGTGGACCGGTGGGAGGCCGGCTAGCCGACCACATGCAAGAGTGGGAACGGTTAACTCAGGACCGTTTAGTCTTGCGATGGCTTTCAGTCGGGTATCATCCCGATTGGATGACAGGCCCGCCATCGCGACTGTCTCTAGTGCCGATCTGGACTCCAAATCCGAGAGATCCAGATCAAAGGTTGTGTATCGAGGAGGAAATAAATTCCCTCATACAAAAAGGAGCTATTCAGCCGGCACAGAGGTGTCCGGGCTTCTATTCAACCCTGTTCTTAGTAACAAAGAACACCGGAGGGTGGAGACCAATTCTCAACCTCAAGCCATTGAACAAGTTCATAGAGACGCCCAGTTTCAAGATGGAGACTGTGCGCTCGGTGTTGGCGGGGTTAGAGAGGGGAATGTGGACAGCGTCGATAGATTTGAAGGACGCTTATTTCCACATCCCCATACACAGGAGTTTCCGTCGCTTCCTGAGATTTGCATTCCAGGGCAGACAGTGGGAATTCAGGGTGCTACCCTTCGGAATTTCCACGGCTCCTCGGGTTTTCACCCGTGTGGTTCTTGCGATCACCGCATACCTCCGCAGGAGAAGCATAGCAGTCCACACGTACATAGACGACTGGCTGTTGAAAGCGCACACCCGGGAAAGTTTATCGGCCAGTCTGGAGATTGTTTTGAAAACTCTCACAGACTTAGGCTGGATGATCAATTTCCCAAAATCAGAGCTGACTCCATCCCAGAAGTTTGTTTACCTGGGGATGTTCTTCGATCTAGAGACAGGATATGTTTATCCTACTCAGGAGAGAGTTCAGAAACTCATCTCATTAATTCAGTCAGTGTGCGACAGTCGTCATGTCCTGGCACGGGTTTACTTGAGAATGCTGGGGTTGATGGTTTCATTGGAACCAGTCATTCCTCAGGCCGCCTTACGCAGGCGGCCGATCCAGTTATTTCTCATGACACAATGGACCCAGAGTACAGGTTCGCTGGACTCGAATGTGTCAGTGTTGGCGCCTCTGATTCATCACCTGCAATGGTGGTTGGACACAGAGAATCTCTTGGTGGGGGTTATGCTAACCCCTCCCCACCCTCAGGTGACTGTGTATACAGATGCATCGATGGAGGGCTGGGGAGCTTGCCTGGAAGAGTCCACGATATCAGGGCTTTGGAATCTGGAACAGTCAAAGGAAAATATAAATCTACTGGAGCTAAGAGCAGTAGTCCTGGGCCTGGAACATTTCTTACAGAAAGTTCAGGGCAAGATTGTTCTTATTCGTTCAGACAACTCAACAGTTGTGACTTACATAAACCGCCAGGGTGGAACGAAGTCGCCCAGTCTCTGTATGATGACATGGAGACTGCTTTGTTGGTGCCTGGATCACCAGATTACCTTGAAAGCAGTTCATATTCCGGGAAGGTTAAATCTGCTAGCAGACTCATTGAGCCGAAGGATGAGTGTTTTACCCACGGAATGGCAACTAAATCAATGTGTGGCGGATCGTCTGTTCGACCATTGGGGGAAACCCAACATCGATTTGTTCGCAACGAAGAAGAATGCGAAGATGACGACGTACGTCTCTCCGATTCCGGATCCAAGCGCTTTCGCAACAGATGCGTTGCCTATCAGCTGGCGGAGAATGTATGCATACGCATTCCCTCCAGCAATCCTGATTCCAAAAATTCTTCAGAAAATCAGACAAGAGGAATGCCAAGTGCTTCTGATCGCCCCGGATTGGCCAAGCCGATCATGGTATACGGATCTGCTGGACCTTCTGGTCTGCAATCCGGTTCCTCTGCCTCTGATGGACGATATTATCTTCCAGGGCAAGGCTCTTCACAACAATCCGTCAATGTTCAGATTGACTGCGTGGATGTTGTCAAGGAATCTAGAATTAAGGAGGGCTTTTCTGAGCAAGCAGCCATGTTTATGGCCAAAGCCAGGAGGGGGTCAACCTCCAGAGCATATAATTATAAAATCAACAGATTTGCAGAATGGTGCTCAAAAAGATGTATTGATCCAATGGATTCATCTATTCAGGTAGTAGCTGATTTCCTCTGTCACCTCTATAATGCCTATAGCCTCAAGCCTAACTCTATTGCTGGTTATAAGTCAGATTTAATGTCTGTTATTCCTTGCTTGGCTAAGAGGGGAAGTGATGAAGTAAATACATTAAATGTATTAATTAAAGGCATGGGCAATCTAAGACCAAGGAATCCACCTGTGATTCCGTCTTGGAGTTTATCGCTAGTGCTTCAAGTACTAGGTGATAAGCCGTTTGAACCACTTAGTTCCATTTCTATGAAACTATTAACACTGAAAACTGTGTTTTTAATTGCTGCGGCCTCGGCTAGGCGTAGGAGTGAAATTCACGCCTTATCAGCCGAGGATGACCGTTTTGTGGTTTCAGGGGAAGGCCTTAAGCTGCTACCTAGGATTAATTTCTTGGCTAAAAATCAGTCGTTGAAATATCCAGGTCAACCTATTGTTTTGCCTGCTTTAACTAGATATGATCCTAATTCTAAAGCATGGTGTCCCGTCCGGGCGCTTCGCCGGTACAAACAACGTACGGCGGAGTGGCGCACCGACCAGTCGGCCTTATGGTTGTCATATATTGAACCCCATGGCAGGGCTTCGAAGGATACCATTTCCAGGTGGATTGTAGAATGCATTCAGTTTTGCCATAAATCCGCCACCGGGAAGCAGGTTGACGTGGCCAAGGCTCACAGTGTCCGCGGCGTAGTGACATCCACTGCCCTATTTAATGGGGTCCCTGTGGATGATATTATGTTGGTGGCTCAGTGGCACTGTGAGTCAAGTTTTACAGACCATTATCTCCGTGACACCTCTAATCCTCTCGCCTTGTCGATTTTGAAAAAATAACTAGGCATATATTTTTGATGGGGTTTCCTCATTGCTTATATATTTCACAATTAATTTATGGAAACAACCACTAATTTGGGACTGCATCGATCTTCACCAATGGGAAGAGGATGTCAGCAGCCATTTTCAACAAGGTCAGTCTTGTGTATGTGTTGTCCATTGTTGATTGTCTTGTCACGTTAACCGTTATTAATATGATGATGGTTTTGTGTATTTACGTTACCCGTTATTAATATGATGATGGTTTTGTGTATTTATGTGGTTCATTGTTGAGAGTATACGAAAATGAAGTTTTTTCGTCTCTGTCCTGTAGTACATGGCACTTGTACGTAGAGAGCGTATAGGACATTGAGGTCATTCGACTCTTCCTCCCAGGAAGGAGGGGGGGGAGCGCATATGACATTCGGTCATCTCTCATACATCGGGGGTGTTATCCGATGGTTAGTCAAATCCTGACTGTTTTTTCATACAGTTTCAGAAGTTTAAGTGCCTTAAACGCAGAAAAGCGTGTAGGGATGAGCTGGTCTTTTGACCTCGCCTCCCTCCCGCCGATTTCACTGTCGAATTCTGGCAATATCAAAAGTATTAGGGAGGTAAGTATACTCTTGATGTGAAATAAACGAAATCAAGGATTTCTTTTTTCACGAGAGAGTTGATACTTACCTCCCTAGATACGGACCCGGCCTCTCCACCCCACAGAGGCTCGGTCTTCAGGCTCTTTATAGTTGCATGTGTATCAGCCAATAAATTAGTCAGAGGAAGTGCTAGTCTGCGCATGCGCGGTGGTGGGGCTGGCATCCGCCAGACTACGCTCTGACTCCCTGCCCAGTAGGGGCACCTAACTGTTTTAATCTGAGTGTTTATTGAGTGAAAGCCAATATTTAGCAATATCAAAAGTATTAGGGAGGTAAGTATCAACTCTCTCGTGAAAAAAGAAATCCTTGATTTCGTTTAGTTTCAGGCATATGCATAAATTTTTGATGGCGTTATGCCCCATTTTGACTTAAGAAATAAGAAAAATATCAGCCTTCCGCACCTTTTTTCACTCCTTCAAGATATTTAAGCGAAAATCGTTACATCGCTTTAGTATAAGGAGTTACAGAGCCCCCCCCCCCCCTTTCGACTTAAAAGTTACAGGGGCAAATTTGCAGCAAAGAAAAAACTAATTGTCATTTCCATGCCATGGGTCTTTACAATGCGGCCAACATAATGTCCTAACACTCATAAGTATATATCTATTTTGCTTAAATTTCCAGTATCTTTCCTGCTGAAAGCTTTGTGCCAGAGAGTTGTCCTCCCATTACATCCGAGGCCACAGTCTCATTTGGTTCAGTGTTTGAACAATAACTTTAGATACGCAAGCTTTTCCTCAATTATGGTAAGAAATTATTATCTTATTTTAAACATAAATCATCTCTTCCATGCAGACACCCATATGCACTATAACATGTACTCTTTTGTTACATGTTTCGGAGGGGATACCTGGACGGACAGATTGGAGGCGCTTGCAATATCCCCTCCATTTTTTGAAAATGTGTGGGGATAATAAAACGTACTGTTGAATGTTTTGAAAATAATTGGATTGGAAGATATTGCTGCCTTCCAATCAAATTACGTTCAAAATATTCAACAGAAGATCTCTTACATCGTGTTCAAAATTGTACTAACGTGTTTGAATTTTTGTATTGAAAACATATTAACATATTTAAGAGCTTTACTGTGTTGTTCATATGCTTTATAGCATTAGTATGAGAGACCTAGAATGAGTGATTATGTTCTCATTATCTTACAATGCTTTCAGGGAGGGCCAATAGAAGCCTCAATCAGGAAGAAACTGTCTGCAACATTTCAGGTATGATCATCAATATTTCTTACTATTCTTTTTTTTAGCTCAATTGAGCTATAGTGATGACATCCTCATCTGGAATCCTTCTTCTCCTTCGATCAATACTCACCATTCTATTACTTCTGATAACAAGCTATCCTGATAGCTGGCTCTAAGAATCTAGACTTAGTAAGCTTTACTGGCTTCTCGAACCGGATACCCGGTTCCCAACAAATGGGTACCCGTCTGCCAGTGTGGCTTATTCTTGTATTCTTGTTTGCATAGCAACAAGAGCTACATGCTATTTCCAATTGGAGTGTCTTAGCCTTTTCTTAAAAGTTTCTAAGTCATTTTCTGTGTTGTGATAGCTTAGTTGTTTGCTCTCAAAGGATTATTGGATTACCATGGAAGGTTTGTATATTTCCATGTTATTCCATAGTTGTAAAAGACTTAGGTCTATAAAATTTTGTCTGTGTCGCATGTTCCAATTTCTGACCCCGAATCTGGGATGTGTGTTAACAACGAAATATGCCAGATTGGTCACCTTCCTTCAAACCCCAGGCGATCGGCAGATATGAAATAAGGTGTTGGCTATACAGTTTTTGAACACGAAAATTGGCTGACGTCATTCTCCATATTATCCGTGCGGGTGACGTCACACCCGAGTTATCTCAGATTTTTATGTAAAGAAAATGTTTCATTAATTCGCGCATCTGATTCTGGGCGCTGGATACTTTATTGGTACCAAAAAAACTTTGGAATTTTCAAGTTTTATGTGTGATCACGGTGGTTTCAAAATTCTTGATTAAGATGTGTGGTCTGCGGTTTTACCATGTTTTACAGCAGTTTGTTTCATTTTGTTGTTTCTTCACATATCGTTTTGGCCTTCGTTAGGAGTATAATTTATATTAATTAGTAAATATACCCCAAATGCTATGCAATATGGTTCCTGGTTCCGTTTATACATCCGTCAGGATCAGTGTATGGGTGTATCATGTCCGCTTCGTTCTTGTCATCATAATCAATGCGATCTTTGCTGTAGCGTTGCGGGGTGGGGTGCTGGAGGGCTACAATTAATTTATGGTCAATATATTTGAAAACTATTTGTCTGCCTTCCGTTCCTGAACGACTCTTCGGAGTTTGAAGATGAGGAGGCCGAGGAAAAGAGATTACTGTGGCCTGAGATGCCGCGGGTGGAGAGCATGGAGGTCGATTCCGTCCTGGACGGAACCGCCCTCCATCTGTCTGGCTTGACGCAAGCCATGGCAGCGGCTCCACGCGTGGTTGAGGCCACTCCGGTACCGGGCACCGGTCCAGTGCTGGTTGGTTTGCCGCCAACCGACACAGTGACGGGTGTGGCTGGCCAGGCGTGGTATACACCTATCTCGCCTGGTCCAGCGGTCACGCATGGTGTACCGTTGGCGCCCGTGTATGGCCACGGTTCTTCAACTGCTACGGGCCCGTGCGGCCCTACTCCATGGACTGGTGTTTTCCATGGGGTGGCGGCAGAACCTTGTGGTACCGGAGTTCCTGGCGTATCAGCGATGGCTCCTAGCCGGGAGGCCGTTGCTGGTAGGGCTGTGAGTACGTCAACAGGTGTCACAGGAGTGTCTTCTTCGGAGACAGACTGGTCTGAGGCTCTGTCTTGATTAGGCAGGGTGGACCCATCTGTGGTTTCGACCAGGTGGACCCATCTTTGGCCGAAGAGGATGCACCCCGCTCATCAGTTGCATCGATTAGGACAGGGATCTTGCCTGCAGCCCGGATCCAGTCTATTGGACTGGATCCAAGGTTCATGGAGTTGTTAGATGCTATTTATAGCAAGCAGCTCCTGACCAAGGGCCAGCTCCCTGCGGCCTCCAGGGAGGTGCGGACGAGATGTCATATTCCACGGGCGGAATACGACAAATATGGTGTGGTACCAGCGGTCACTGATGATCGCTTGATACTTGGGGTCCAGAGTGCTGGAGCGGGTGGCCCCGCTCCGGCGCTGGTGGACAAATCCCAGGTTCACCATGAGGAAGTCCTGGCCCTATGCGATGAGGGGGAGGGAGCAGCAATGAGTGCTGTAAATCACTCTTATCGCCTTCTTCAGTCGGTATGGGCTGAAGCGGGGGAAGGCCACCCTGTGCCACCTGTGGCACTTTCGTGCGTAAATGCCAGCTTGGTGCTGTCCATGGACGCATTGGCAAGGGTGCAGGCGTGTGTGACAAAGTCTGGGAGGCAGATGGTCCTTGACCATTTGCGTCCGGCTACCGCCATTAGGGAGCATTTGCTTGGATCGCCCCTGACTGTCCCTAGCATCTTTAGTTGCCAAGCGCGGGCCATCTTAGAAGACACTGCCAACATCGCGCAGAATCGATTAGCTGTTAATCTAGAGCTAGTGCGTCAGGCGCACGCACTAGGGGCTGTGGCCAAGCCGCTAACCGGGCAACCTTCTAAGAAGCAGAAGAAGCATAAAAGCAAGGCGAAAGCCAAGCCTAGTGCTGCTTCTGCTTTTACTGAGTCTTCTCAGCCGCCTCCGGCGACGAAGTCCAAGAAGGTTGTGGTTTTCTCTCTCTCTCTCTCTCGTTAAGAGAGGGGTGGGGGGGGGGGGGCGAGCGGATTACGAGCCAAACACCCTCAGTAGGCGTCAATGCGTCTATAGTGGGTGGAAGGCGAATGCGTTTCGTCGAGGCTGGGCAAGGTGTGACGTCAAACAGTCTGGTCCTAGGATGGTTATCCCATGGGTACATGCTGGAGTGGTGGGATTTTCATCACAAAATCTGTCTTTGGCACCAGTCTGGATTCCCGTACCAAGGGAGCCAGACAAGTTAGAAGCCATTCAAAATGAAGTGTCAGGTTTGCTTCTGAAGGGAGCAATAAAACCAGCAGACCAGAACACTCCAGGCTTCTATTCAAACATGCTCCTTGTCCCCAAGAGCACAGGGGGGTGGAGACCCGTTCTCAATCTCGGGCTATTAAATTGGTTTATCCATATACTTCGGTTTCAGATGGAAACTCCGAGGTCGGTGATGGCAGGATTGAGGAAAGGAATGTGGTATGTATGGATCGATCTGAAAGATGCATATTTCCACATTCCAATGAACGGGAGTTGTCACAGGTTTCTGAGATTTGCGTTTCAGAATCAAGTATGGGAGTTTGTAGTCCTCCCATTCGGCCTGTCAGGTTTTCACCAGGGTGGTCCTTGCGGTGACAGCATTTCTCAGAAGAGAGAACGTGGCGCTGGTCTACATAGACGATTGACTTATCAAGGCTGACACGCCAGCCAAGTTAGAGGTAGGTAGATACTGCTCTGACTCTGAAATTGCTTTCAGATCTAGGCTGGATAGTCAACAAGGAGAAATCCGAGTTGATACCCACTCAACAGTTCGTTTATTTAGGGATGCGATTCGATCTCAAGGAGGGCAGGCTTTACCCGTCAGAGCCCAGAGTGGTGTCTCTGTTAGCCGTCCTCAAGAGTTTTCGATTGGGAAACCACATTCAGGCGAGGCGGTTTCTTCAGATGCTGGGCATGATGGTCTCCATGGAGCAGGTAATCCTGTACGCTGCTCTGATGCGAAGACCTATCCAGTTGTATCTGATGTCTTTGTGAAAACAGAGAACAGAACCCCTGTCAAAGCTGGTGCCAGTTTTGGAGCCAATAATGTTGCATCTTGTATGGTGGAAAGAGCGTCAGAATCTCCTAGTAGTAGTTTCGCTGCACCTACCCTGCCCCCAGCTGTCCGTGTACACGGATGCATCGCTGGAGGGGTGGGGGCCTGCCTGGGAGAACACCAGGTCTCGGGCACATGGACTCTCCAACAGAGCCAGCTGCATATCAATCTGTTGGAAATGATGGCAGTGAAACTGGCGTTGGAAAGATTTCCAAAAGTCAGGGGCAAGGTGATATTGATACGGTCGGACAACTCGACAGTAGTATCATGCATAAATCGGCAAGGCGGGACCAAGTCACCCACACTGTGTATGAAGGTGTGGCACTTGATTCAATGGTGCAGGAATTACTCAGTTGTTTTGAAAGCAGCTCACATTCCTGGGCGATTGAACATTCTGGCGGATGCTTTGTCTCGCAGACAGAGGATTCTGCCGACTGAATGGTCTCTCAACCCTCCAGTTCTTCACAGGATCTTCGAGCATTGGGGCAAACTCACCACAAAGGAAAATGCTCAAATCATGACTTATGTCTCACCAATTCCAGATCCAAATGCCATCAATGCAGATGCTCTGGTGATAAGCTGGAGATGGATGCACGCTTACGCGTACCCACCCACCATTCTTCTGCCGAAGATATTGGTGAAGATCAGAGAGCAACCGTGCCTGGTCCTGCTAATAGCGCCATATTGGCCCAGCAGGTTGTGGTTCACGGATCTTCTGGATCTGCTGGTGGACAATCCAGTGCAGTTACCCAAGATTCCGAACATAATCTACCAGGCCAGGGGACGCTTCCTACACGAACATCCCGAAATGTTCAAATTGACTGCGTGGATGTTATCAAACAATGTTCCACATCAGAAGGTTTTTGTCGACAAGCTGCAAAATTCATCACAGCTGCGAGAAGGAGGTCAACCTTCAAGTCATATAACCACAAGGTTAGCAAATTTGCAGATTGGTGTGAAGGAAAGGGTATTGATACCTTTCAATCCACTGTTCAGCAAATAGCAGACTTTTTCTGTGAGCTGTTCTATTCATGACTGGCTTCTGTCACAATTGCTGGATACAAGTCAGCTTTGGCATCAGTTATCCCTTGTCTAGCCAACAGGGATAGTCCAGAGGTGGCCCAGTTAAATGTGATGGTGAAGGGAATGAGCAATCTCAGACCGAGACAACCGATGGTCATTCCAGCCTGGAGTCTATCTTTGGTGCTTAATGTAGTGTACAAGCACCTTTTCGAACTGTTGCGTTCGGCTAGTCTAAAGCATTTGACTCTAAAGGCAGTTTTGTTTTTTTGCAGCTTCCTCAGCGAAAAGGCGCAGTGAGATCCATGCGCTTTCTGCAGAGAGGGACTGATTTATTGTCTCCGGAGAAGGTCTGCGTCTACTGCCAAGAGCAGAGTTTATGTCAAAGAATCAATCTTTGAAATATCCCGGCAAATCGATCATTATACCGAAACTAACTAGGTTTGATCATGATGCCAGTGTCTGGTGCCCAGTCCGTGCTTTGACTAAGTACAAAAGATGGACAGACTTGTTACGGTCAAATGATAGACATCTGTGGATCTGCCATAAGAAGCCATATGGCGCCGCATTCCATGGATTCTATCTCTTGTTGGGTGGTGGAATGCATTCAAACTACCTACGAGATTGCGACTGGGCACCAGGTGCAATACGCAAGGGAACACGATGTTAGAGAAATACCCGCCTTGCCTGCCCTTTACAGTGGTGTTCCGTTAGAGGACATCATGGCTGTTGCACAATGGCACTGTGAGTCCGGATTACTATATGAGGGATGTGTCAGACTCCGCTGTTTTCAAATGATAGTTAAACAGCCACACTGCTCATCTCCCTTTTGGTATTTGAAAATGCAAAGGTTAGGGGCAGACATGGTCAAGCGAGGAGATTACAACCAAGATTGTGTCATGGATGGTCGAACAAGTGATTGGTTGAAGGCTCCACGTCTGGAATCCAATAATCATAAGGTAATTCAAGATTGAGAGTGTTTTGTATTATGTTTATATATCATGATCATTCATCTTATATATTCATGCTCATTCCCAGGCTAATATATGCTAAGAGCAGTTAGCCCTCTGCATATTCGTGTTTCAGGTGGGATACATGTTCGTGAGTTCTCTCCCTTTTCTTAGGAAAAAAAAATGGGGGGGGGGGGTTGGAGGGGGTGGCGGTGATACGAATGTGATTGGGTCCCTTAAAACTTGGTGGTCCTTTTAGGTCTAAGTCTAAGATCTTTCTCCAAGGGGTAAAAGAGGCATTTGATGGCTTGCCCCTTCCCACCAGGTTACTGACTAAATCTGGTGTTATCAGAAATAATAGAATGGTGAGTATTGATCGAAGGAGAATGAAGGAAATTTCAATTTCCCTTTCTCCGAGATCTAACAATACTCACCATTCTATTACGGACCCTGCCTCCCAGCCCCACGGAGGCAAGACATAGGTATTCTCTTGTTTGGTAGCTATGCAAACAATATGAGCCTCACTGGCAGATGGGTACCCGTTTGTTGGGAACCGGGTATCCGGTTCCAGGAGCCGGTAAAGCTTACTAAGTCTAGATTCTTAGAGCCAGCTATCAGGATAGCTTGTTATCAGAAGTAATAGAATGGTGAGTATTGTTAGATCTCGGAGAAAGGGAAATTGAAATTTCCTTCAGTCTGACGGTCTGTCATATATAGAAGTGACACACTATTATAACTAGGTCTATTGATTGACAGCAAACCTGATCAAAACGTTTATATTGACATCTTTTATCGAAAATGGAGCTTACATACATGTTGTACTCGATTTCAAACATGAGAGTTGAACAATATCTCATCCATTAGTGGTTGCTTAGTCATCACTATGCATCCTCGCCATTGTTAGAAGTCACCTACTCACTCCCACCATCATCCACGTCTGATCATCCACTGTCCGCATTCTAAGTCAATCATGCAGAGATTATATTTATACCTGTCCTGTGTGCATCTCATCATGTGATTGGCTGGCACCATCACATGCTTATAGTATCTTAATTAATTTGTGATATCCATTCATGAATAAAGGCACAGTTTTTTCTCCACACGTCTTTGTTAGCTATTTCAAGTTTGCAAACCAAGATTTTTAGTATTGCTCTTTAACCTTTCAACTGTTGAATGGTCAAGCCACCAAAATCAGCCTCTGCAGTCATGGCAGTGGTCTTGAGAAATTGTTATTTCAAGGCCTGAAATCTTCTTAAAGAATCTTGACAATTAAAGTGTTAAAGGTCAAAGTAGTCAATAAAGTAAATATCTTCTTATAGTTAACATTGTTGGCCAAGAGAATACTATTTCTGAAAACTTATCGCTTAATTGTTGTAGCTATGCCCATGCGAAAAAAGGGTCCTGCGACTACGTGCTGCCGCTAACTAGCCGCTAAGTAGTGGGTGGTTAACATTTTACCATGCAAATTAGTTAGCCGCTAAGTAGCGACAACTCAAAATCTAATTGGTTAAGAAGGATTCAGGCTGCCCCTAACCAGCCACTCAGTTTGCCGCTAACCTGCAGCTCTGCCAGCTCAGTTTGTCGCTAACCAGCAGCTCTGCAAACTCAGTTTGCCACTAACCAGCAGCTCTGCAAACTCGGTTTGCCGCTAACCAGCCACTCAGTTTGGCGCTAACCAGCCACTCAGTCTGCCGCTAACCGGCCACTCAGTCTGCCGCTAACCAACCGCTCAGTCTGCGGCTAACCAGCCACTCAGTTTGCCTCTAACCAGCAGCTCTGTCAGCTTAGTTTGCCGCTAACCAGCATCTCTGCCAGCTTAGTTTGCCGCTAACCAGCAGCTCTGCCAGCTTAGTTTGCCGCTAACCAGCCATTCAGTTTGCCGCTAACAAGCCGCTCAGTTTGCCGCTAATCAACCGTTTAGTTTGCCGCTAACCAGCCATTCAGTTTGCCGCTAACAAGCCATTCAGTTTGCCGCCAACCAGCCGCTCAGTTTGCACTATTATCCTGTTTGAAGAAAAAAAATGGTTACCGTTCATGCCATTGCTTCTTCCTGTTAAACTATGTCAGTATTTATGCATGTATATTCATTCTAAAGCATACCTTACTGGTGGTTAAACACTATCTTCCTTATGCTACAACCATATGTAGTATTCAGTCTTCATAGTATTGACTGACAACAGGTTTCTAAATGCTTCAATTAAATTATGTCCAATATGACAGATCTATTACTAGTATACCATGATAAAATAATCAACTTTACTGTCAGAAACATGTTCAAGAAAGATCTGCTTGAATTGCAGCACAGCAACTTGCTACATGTATCTATCCACTTGTTCAACAATAATATATTCACTAACCACATTGTTCACTTAAACAAGCTTGAGATCACAATATATTTACACTAAACTTCAAATAGCAGATACTCTGCCAGAAAGAGGCTTTGACCTTTCTCTCAAATTTAGGCCGGAAAATAAAGTCTGTGAGAAACTGAGTCCTTCATGTTCACCAGCTGCTCAGTTTGTGAGAAACAGAGTCTATCATGTTAATCAGCCGCTCAGTTTGTGAGAAACAGAGTCCTTCCTGTTAACCAGCCGCTCAGTTTGTGAGAAACAGAGTCCTTCCTGTTAACCAGCCGCTCAGTTTTTGGCAAATCACATACTCTGCGGCAAACCAGCCACTCAGTTTTAATTATGCCACCACTTAGCGGCAGGTAAACATCTAGCCACTAGGCCATGCTAAGTCCTGTTGCTCAGTTTTTCCTTTGCTGCAAACTAGTTTCTAACTAGCGGTTAGTTATCCACAAAGTAAACTTTTTCATATGGATGCCCCGTCCATCTTTAGCTCCACCCACACTTTGCCTGGTTGGGATTGATCGATCCCTGAACTGCCTGAGTATCAATTTCCAGAAAACTATACAGGTAAGCTGTTGAATATTCTGAAACATAATTTGTATGGCAGCAACAGCGCCCAGTTCAATTAGTTTCAACATATCCAACGGCATGTTTATTAAATAGTAGTCATACAATTCGTACAACAATACTTAGTCCGTCATCAGTTAAGCGTTCTTGACGAACTTAGCTACATCATTCACAACGTGATTGATTATGACGTCATCATACATGTCATGTAGCTGATTATGATATATGATTGATGGACAAACTGGAAAGGTCCATTGACTCACTCCTTGCTGACACAGTCATTTCAGTGATGAGTTTTGAAAGACATTCTATTCTGCAAATGGACATTTCTCAAGAGCGCTGAAGCCACTTTTAGCCAGCATGAAGATTAATATGTTAACCCTTACCACTCTAATGTTAAAATTTTTAATTTTCAAATTAACTTAAAATGTGAACTGTTGTTCATATTTCAACAAATTTGGTGGACGATGGTGCATCATCCACCAAAATTGTTGAAAAATGTACACCAGTTTCTTTTCTATTGACACGGGAAATAATAAAATATTAACATCAGAGTTGTAAGGGTTAAATGAAAAGATCAGGGAACTAACATATGCTCTTGAATGAAAGCTTTATATACACGGTTCGCACGGGTCATGGAATGTCATGGAATTTGCAAATCTAAATGCCAGGCCTGGAAAAGTCATGGAAAATCATAATTTTGGTCAAAGTCTTGAAAAGTCATCGAAAATGCTTAGAAAAAGATCTGATGGCATAAAATTCTGCTGTATATATTGGGAATATTTCAAGAAAAAATTGGAAAAAATGATACGGCTATGCTTAATGTATACCTTATATCCATCCAGTGAAATTATGAATTGGGACTGCCTAAACATTGCGTATACTTTAATAAACATTGTTTATATCATCAAAATTAATCGAAACTTTGACATAAAATGTAGTCGCGAAAAAAGGCGCGGACTTGCACAATCCACATAAATAGGAGGGTAGCTTCAAGTAGCTACGAGAGTGATGGCGTGAACTCATTCTATAACGGAGGCTGATTAATACGCTGAAGAATGTAATCTAACCAAATCGACCGGGACGAAATTGCCCAAGTGAACAAAAATCTTGCCAGGAAATATACTGTCGAATGCATTTATTGCTCAAATTCTTTTTAAAACATCGTGTGTACATATTTATTATTAATTTGCGATATTTGGATTTGCGAGATTGCAAAATATGTTTTTATTTGGAAGATCTCCTTCCAGTCTGAGATAAAGTTCAATGGAATGCCTCCAATCACAAAAGAGCTTTAATTTGGCCGTCCAACTTAATAAGGGATCTAACCTCATTTTATTTCTTACGTTGTTTTAGTTCATTTCATGTTGGTTGGACATACGATAATACAATGACTTGTCAGTTTGAGTTATATTTCCTCATTTAAGAATGATAACATGTATGATTTACAAATATTACATAGAATACAATTATTACAGACAATATAGCTCACAATATTGGTTAATGCAATACGTTTTTATGATATTTTGGGCTAGAAAACTTGTCAGTTGAATATTTTGAAACTAATTTGACGGGAAGCCATTACTAGCTTAGGCAGCAACAGCCTCCAGTCAAATTAATTTCAAAATATTCTACAGATTAAGTATTACAAAATTTAGTTCTTCAGGGATTTGCCTGTCAAAGACAGATCTTTAAATCATTCCTATATAATGTTGGATCTCTTTATTTATATATTAATGCACAGAGTGAAATTAGTTTCAAAATAATTTAAATTAATTTACCTGGAGGTTCTTGCTGCATTAGGCTGCAATAATTTTCAGTCAAATTGGTTTTAAAATATTACAAATATAATTTCATAGGTATATTATAGGGTTAATAGCCCTGGACATGTATAATATTCCAGTAATATTAAAAAAGTTTTCTGGTTCTGAGATATTGATTCTTGGAGGTTATGGAATTTCTTAATTTTAGTCATGGAAAGTCATGGAATTTCAAATCCTGAACGGTGTACAAACCCTGTATATATTAATCAACCTATACCCACCAGTGTGAAACAGAAATAAATCAGAACTAGACTGATCGGTCAATGACGCATCATCGTAGATTCCCACGTTCACCGCTTTGAACTTTTGACACACCCCACAACCCAACCCGGCGGTGCGGAGTCAAATGTAAATGTCATTTAGCACTCCACGATCATATGGGTACCTCACCAAATTTGGTTAAATTCCGTCCAACAGTGTCAGAGGAGTTGCATATTTCATGACCCTTTGACCCCATCTCCCACCCCCCTGGGGGTGGGGCCAAATGTAAATGTGCTCATCCACTCACCATTGATACATTATGGATAACTCACATACCAAATTTGGTTGAATTCCGTCCAACGATTTCGGAGATGCATTACAACCAATTTCTGCAAGTTAAAATTTGACCGTTTGACCCCTCTCCCGTTCCCTTGGGGTGGAGCCAAATCTAGATGCCTCTTGCACTCCGCAATCATAGGAGTAACTCAGATATCAAATTTCGTTGAATTCCATCTAACGATTTCAGAGGAGTTGCATTACACTCAATTTCATGACCTTTTGACCCCTTCCCCCACCCCCTGGGGGCGGGGTCAAATGTAAATGTGCTCGTATACTCCACATTGATATGGGTAACTCACATACTAAATTTGGTTGAATTCTGTCCAACAGTGTCAAAGAGTGGCATTCCAATCAATTTTTTTACCTTTTGACCCCCACCCCTCACCCACCCCTGGGGGCTGGGCCAAATGTAAATGTACGCCACATTGATAGGGGTAATCCATAGACCAAATTTGGCTGAATTCTGTCCAATGGTTTCAGAGGTGATGCGTTACAATCAATTTCCGCCGGTTAAAATTTGACTTTTTTACCCCTGCCCCCACCCCCTGGCGATGGAGCCAAATCTAAATGACCTCTTACACTCCGCAATTATATGGGTAACTCAGATATCAAATTTAGTTGAGTTCCGTCTAACGATTTCAGAGGAGTTGCGTTACAACTGATTTGAACTTTTCACCTCTGTCACACCCCCACACCCCCCCCCCCACTCCCCTCTGGGGGCGCGGCCAAATCTAAATATCGTCTTGCAAAGCCGAATCATATGGGTAACCCACAGACCAAATTTGATTTAATTCCACCCAATGGTTTGGGAGGAGATAGCGTGACAGGTGACAGATAGACGTAGAGAGGCAATTACAATATCCCCGACATTTTTTTAAAACGTAGGGATAATAATTAGAAAAAAGCAGCTAAATACCATTTATGTCACTCTGGCGGGAACCATTTAGTGACACAGCTGGACTTATGCGCTCTGGTGTATCCAGAGCGAATAAATAATAGCCGGTCATATAAGTTCAATTCTATTCATGTTAAGCCTGTCTAGTTTTAAAACAATTTGACTGATGGGGTCTACATTCATCACACAAATTTCTAAATGTTCAGTGGGCATCATATTGTGACCCTGGAAACCAGCGGTGTATTTTGAAATCATTTTGACTGAAAGCTAGAAAGGGCTTTGTTGAGTCTTGCTACAAGTTTATGTTTTTGTTTGCTTCATTGCATGTTTCAGCCTGAACACCTGGAAGTGATAAATGAAAGCTACATGCATAAAGTACCTAAAGGTAAGTAAGAATTATTCTAATTGTAATATATAAACTCACAGCCAAGATATGTATAGATACTGTGAAATTGACACAACATCCCATGCCCCTTCCCTTTAGTTTACTTGGCCCTTCCTTATACCATAACACCCATTAGTCCTTTCCTTAAACAAGAGGCCCAAGTGGCCTGTATCACTCTCCTGGAACATAAGCATTTCAACTAGAAAGACCATCAGCTATAAGTAGAACTCTAAGGTGTTGGTCGGAATTGCCACAAGAATAAGAGGCATCCTACCAAATTTGGTTAAAATTGGTCCAGTGGTTCGTGAAGACATTAAATTTCTCATTGCTTTACTATTGTAGTATTTAGCCAAAAAAACATCCCAAGATGAAAATGATCCAAGTTGGCCGCCAACCCGTTTAGCCACCAAACACGCTCAAACCGTTTAGCCATCAAACACGCTAAATTTTCATTGCTCCACGGTGACCTTAAATGCCTAATCATATCTCCCAAATTTCAGCCTGATCCGTTCAGTGGTGGTGGAAAGTCGTTTTCACGAAAACTAGGTCATCCAAGATGGCCACCGACGCTTTTGGTTAATCAAGTTCCCTAGAACAAACTTGGTTCAACTCTTGCCCTAGATGATCTTTCATTAGGTTTGAATTAATCCCCCATCCAATTTCATAGAAGGGTTTTAAAGACGTTTCTAATCTAATAATCGGCCAAAAACCAAGATGGGCGCTGACCAAATTAGCCGATCGGCGATATATATTTGAAATCGGTCCAGCGGTTCTTGAGAAGACATTTTAAATTTCATATTTCTTTAGTATGAAAGTTTTTGGTGGTAAAATGATCCAAGATGGCCATCAAACCATTTATCCGACAGTTTCAAAAGTGGCAAAATTTAAATCAACATGCCCTAAAAAACTATATAAAACCAATTTCGGCTTCAAAATCTATCAAATAAAATTATCCAATATGGCCGCCAACTACACTATAGTTTGATTGGTCCATGGTGGGCATGTCGTTTGACAAATCAACTTCCCTTGAACAAACTTTAATGGCCCATAGTGCTTAATCATATCTCCCAAATTTCAGCCCAATCTGTTCAGCGGTTCTGGAGAAGTCATTTTCTTGAAAACTTGTTTATCCAAGATGGCCACCAAAGCATTTAGCCAATTATGTTGTTTTGAACAAACTTCGTTCAGCTCATCCCTTAGATGGTATTTGACTAGATCCATCAAGTGGTTTCGTAGAAACCCTAAGGATGCGTTCTGTCAAATTTGGTTGAACTCTACCCAGTGGTTCTTGAAAAATTGTACAAATAAAAAGTGGAGAACAAATGATGAATAAACGACGGCATTAGCTCACTTGGACTGGTCCAAGTGAGTTAAAAACTACTACTCATTAACCGCTTAGTCGATTTTAATCAAACTTGACTAGAAGGACCCTAGGGTGGTATGGCTACAGAACCTTTGTACAGCTAGTTGATTGGTCAACTGTTTCACAATGTCTTTGGATTTCCAAAATGATAGATGTACTCCCTCTCATTTTCTGCATGGCCAATTAAAAAAAGTCTGTTGAAGGACCTTAGACTGGTATGCTTCAGAACTTCTGTGCAGAAATTTGCTCAAAGCTTTCTATAGGTATCTTGGTAGGCGTCTCAAACTTCTATACAGCCATTTGATTGGTCAATTCTTTCAGTGGTGATCTTGTATTTCGGAAAATACCCAGGAAATTGTTTAAAAGATTGCTCCTCATTAATCGCTGTGCAGACTTCAATCGTCATTGGCTTGAATGACCCTATTGTGATAGGCTTCATAAGGCCATACAGAAATTTGATTGGTCTTTTTTGGCAGTCATCTTGGATTGCTGAAAATGTTTAGGAAATTAATTAACACCCTACTAATTAACCGCTGGGGCAATTTTTTATTAAAATTGACTTGAACGACCATATGGTGATAGGTTTTGACTAGATTGAAGCATAATCTGATTGGGTAATTTGCTCGGTTTGTCATCTTATGTTTTTAGCGAGATCCAGTAAATCAGTTACAAGGTTGCTTGTACATGTAGTTTACGGCTGCCCTTGTTTGAATAAAATGACAAGTCATATCAAAGGTGCCTGCAGCTTGACAAACTGTAACCATCCTCTGATGGAAGGCTTCAATCTTACTACCCATTAACCCTTTAACACTCAAATTTGTTTAAGGAAATTGAAATTTTATTATAGAACATCTCTGTTAGCAGACCTGGCAGACCAAGAGATTATTTTTGAAAATTTACCACTGGAATGACTGGCTCGTCAAAGAATCTATAATTCTGTTTGTAAATGGACATTTCTCAAGACCACTACAGGAGCTGCTTTTCACTGGGTTGAGTGTTAAAAATGTTAATATTCCAGACTGCTCATGGTGAATGCCACAGGCTTATGGGAATTTTAAACATCTTGATTAACTGTGTAACTGCTCTCTCCACCTGCACACTGCTTCACCAGGACAATTTGCCAGGTTAATGATATACAAATTTAACCCTTTAACACTCATATCAGCCATAAATGGCTCAGCAGTGGTGTTGAGAAATGTTCATTTGCAGACCAAGAGAAAACTATTTTTGAAAATTTACCACTGGAATGACTGGCTTGATAACCGTCTGCAAATACACATTAACTAGATTCCAATAAAATGTTTATCCACACTAAGTAAATTGTTATGCTGATTGTGTAGCACATGTGTATTTTTATTGTGGGTTACTATTTGGTTTACAGCTACGCAGCTAGGCTAGAGTCAGTAGAAGAAGATGCAAATAACCATATACGGCTGTCTTAGACATCTGCATTAGGGCTTCACAATATACCGATATTATATCGAATACCAGTATCATAGCTATTCCGTCAGGCATATCGATATGATTTCTTCTTCTTCTTTTCGTTCGCTGAACATACCACCAGTCCTGTAAGTGACTATCGACATGATCATAAGCGTTAAGTGCGTGGATCCATGGTTTATTAGAGTGCGCCGTGCGGCCTGGAACCTCCGTCTTCAGCACTCGAGGTTTCTGTCAGGGTTACCTCACCCTTACCTCCTTTAGTCGCCTCTTACGACACGCAGAGGATACGGAAGGTGTATTCTAAGCCCCACCTACAGGGCAGATATGATTTTACTGTTACCGAAATATCAAGATATAACATAAAAAATTGGTATAACGTTCTGTTTAGGAAGATAATCTGCTTTCCATGAGTAAAATTCAATAGTAAATCTGTCTAACGAGATAAGCGACTGCTCTTCGTATTGGGAAAATGATATTTTACCTGTATTTAGTGACCACACTTAACATTTTCTTATGTATCAGGACCAGTCAAATTGTTGTTTGGAGTCCAGAGAAATTGCTAAATTAATGATTATTGCTTCGAAAATAGGCTATTTATAAGAATGCACTTCATGCAAAAAATATAATAATACTGAAATTTTAATTAACCTCATACATTTGTCATAGGACAAAAGGGGATTGGTTAAAAATGTGAAATATCTTTTCTTGCATTAAATATTTTATAATTTCGGCCCATTGTTTGCCAAAAAATCATAATTTCAAATAAATAATTTGCATCATAATATTTTATCCCAATTACATGTACTACAGCCTGGGTAGTTAGAGATTTCCCGGAATTGTACAACTTTGTAGTAATGGCCCAATGGGCCACGTACAGAGAAACCAACGATATTAGAATACCTTCTCAATCCCTCCGAGCTCTATTCCATTCTTATACACGTTGGCGGGTTGCTCGATATCGATTGATACAAGCTACTCTAATGGGAGCGAGCGTAGACCTATGTAATATTAGCTGGTCTATTTAGTAAGTGTAATAATGTCTAAGTCTTATCAATGCACAGAGATTTCCATGATTCCTGGTGGTTTTGCAAATTCATCCCATAAAGTGCAGGTTTTTGTAGAGTTTTTATTATTCTGGCATACATAAATACACGTAGCCAGGAAATAAGTAAAACGGGTTTACATCCATATCCAACATTTTTGACTCATAACATTGATATCGACATTTTGCAGTCTCATTGGGCGTGTTTAGTTGGAATGAGATGGTCACTTCCGGTTGTCTCGCGATCTCCATACATGTGCTATTAAAATGGCTATTTTTGCACAGGTCGCTGAAATAGTTGTAATTTCATGGTAAATTTGAATCAATTGTAGGGCCGATTTAGGGAGGATTTAAGCCGTTTTGTGATGTGATTTAACTGAAGAGTTATAATTTAGTGTCTAGTATTGGCATTCATGTAATCTCTTGGTTTTGTTGTGGAAATTTGTAAAGTTCAGCGACTATTTGAGGAGCGTTGATATACGTTGAATACAGAATCATACTACCCAAGCCTCACTCTATTTTGCCCATTGCGATAATACCGATATTAAAGGTATACCGGTATGGAAATGGATATCGGCACCAGTATTCATCTTTCTAATACTGTGAAGCCCTAATCTGCATGAAAAAAATATCTATGATGACACCATCATTGTACTATGAAGTGTGGTGTCTTATGTAGCCGCACACAAGTTGTGATTTAAATGTAATAATGGAATTTTATAAATGGGCTTGCTGAACACTGTTGATGTTTCAAACAGAAGTAGCTTCCATCAGTATTATTTATAATTGAATCTCAGAGAGCAGGACATGTTTATTGTTAATTACAGATGCCGAGATGCACTTCAAGGTTGTCATTATCTCTGAAATGTTTCAAAGTCTGCCACTGATAAAGGTACATATATACATTATATTTCATTCTGTCCCATAGTTTGTGTGACTGGGATACATGTTTCTGCAGTTCTAAAGGTATCTCTTCACTAAGCTTGGTTGAGAGATTGCTCTTGGGGTACAAAGATGCCGAGTGAGTTGGGGTCAAAACGTCAAAGGTCATGATGACCAAATAAGAACTCAATTAAGGGCATTGCGTTGCCTTTCCTAAGGATAACTCGAGTTATATTGAAAAGATATTGAAAAGGTTGTTCTTCAGTGCTGTCCCAAGAATGCTGTTGCTTTTGGGATCAAAAGGTCAAAAGAAAAGATGGAAATTGTGTTACATTTCCAAATGATATTAGATTATACTGAAGTAATCTTCATCAAACTTGGATGGATGTTGCCCTGGAGGGTCTGTAGAAGCCGCTTGATATTGGGCTCAAAAGTTTGACATTCAAGATCATAGTGACCCAATTACATATTGTTTTGCATTTCCTGACAATAACTCGAGTCTGCCTGAAGGTATCTTCCACCAACTTGCATGGGTGGTTGTCAGTGCGGTGCAAAGAACCGTGTTGATCTTGGGGTCAAAATATTATGGTCATGGTGAGCCAATTATAGAAATTATTTTGGTGCGGATAGGAGCATAGATTTCAGCAATTTCTGATTGTCGTGCTTGTTGTATTCCATTTATGCACAAATAATATATAATATTGAAGCATACAGCGCCTGTTTGTGGTAGAGTCAACAGCAACTATTTTTGTCAATCAAAAGGACATCCGCCATGCAACAGAAGAATATTAAAGTTTTTCAATGGTCTTTTAAATCATCAAGGCCTTATCTGATCTTGATAAAATGCCAGACCCAATGTGATACCATGACATACAATATCATAACCTATATGATAACATACCATGGCAATCCTTAATTCATGGCACCGCAAAATATAAGCTTCTTGTATTATGGCAAGAGTTACATAATTTGGCACCTATGTAAATAGGTATGGTGGAAAATTAGCTGCACGTCAATCAATCAATTAACCACAGACTAAAGTTAATTGCAAAGACATCCGGTACCAAAGCATTATCAAATTGAAGTAAGGATCCAGCTGACAAAAATGGTTACCTAATGAAGTATACACCTGAACTTTTGACACAAATTATAGTACCTATTATGCATTCACACATATCTTTTCAACCTTTACTTTGCATGTTGATGTTAGCGTCATCGGCTGGTGAATGATGCCTTGTTACAGGAGCTGGAGGCGGGTCTGCATGCATTGTCTATTGTGGTAAGTTGTATGGACTTACCATCTTTTGTCTCGCCTGCGAAGCAGGATCGAGACATAGGTATCACTTTTCCGGCGGCGGCGGTGTAATCTTTTAAGTTAAGTTTATATCTCAGCAATGCCTGATCCAATTGGAACCAAACTTGGGTGCATGGTAATAAACATCAAAAGGAAGCAGCCTGCCGATGAAAAAGCCATGAAGTCAAGGTTACAGGGGTCAAAGGTTACGTTATAATCTTTGTTAATATTTTACGTTAAACAAAAGTTATTGCCTTATATCTCAGCAATGCCTGATCCAGTTGGAATCAACCTTTGGTACATGGTGATATACATCAAAAGGAAGCAGCATGCTGATGCAGACATCATGCGGTCAAGGTTATGGGGGCCAAAGGTCATGGTACAATCTTTGTTAATATTTTACGTTAAGTTTTTGCGTTAAACAAAAGTTATTGCCTTATATCTCAGCAATGCCTGATCCAATTGGAACCAAACTTGGGTATATGGTGATATACATTGAATGGAAGCTGCTCACTGATAAAGCGGTCATGATGTCAAGGTTATGGGGTCAAAGTTCACAGTATAATCTTTGTTAATATTTTACATTAGGTTTTTTGCACTAAACAAGTTATTGTCTTATATCTCAGCAATGCCTGATCCAATTGGATACACGGTTACCTATAATGATCGGATGCAACATGATGATATTGGGGTCAGAAGGTCAAAGGTCAATATCACTGTGACCTTGATACAGAACTGCTTTCTCAACATTAAGTTTTTGCGTTTAGCAAAACCTCTCAGCTTTTATTTCAGGATTGGTTAAGCCTATTGCAAGTAAACTTGGATACATGGTTACCTATAATGATAGGATGCAGCCGGATGATATTTGGATCACAAAGGTCAAGGTCACTGTGACCTTGATATAGAACTCTGTGTTATTTCAACATTAAGTTTTTGTGTTTAGAAAAACTTCTCAGCTTATATCAGGACTGGTTAAACCTATTGCAACTACACTTGAATACATGGTTACCTATAATGATTGGAAGCAGTGTGATGATGTTGGTGTCAGAAGGTCAAAGATCAATATCACTGAGACTTTGAAACAGAACTCTGTTATTTCAACATTAAGTTTTTGTGTTTAGCAAAACGTCTCAGCTTATATTTCAGGATTGGTTAAGCCTATTGCATCTAAACTTGGATACACGGTTACCTATAATGATAGGATGCAACATGATGATGTTGGGATCACAAGGTCAAAGGTCAAGGTTACTGTGACCTTGATATAGAACTCTGCTATTTCAACATTAAGTTTTTGCGTTTAGCAAAACTTTTCCGCTTATATTTCAGCATTGGTTAAGGCTATTACAACTTGGAAACCTGATTACCAATAATGTTAGGAAGCAGCATGATAACATTGAGGGCAGAAGGTCAAAGGTCAAGGTAACTGTGACAAACAGGGGACAGGCGAGACATTTAATTCCGCGGAATTCTTGTATTCAAGGAAAAGACGCCCAAACCATCCCCAAAAGTCCTTATACCCATAGAAAGGACGCATAGAAAATTGAAATCCATTCTCTAAATTGGTTAAAACTCGTATAGAACCTACCACAGAAATTGAACGCAATTTTCATACACATTAAAAGTTGTTAGTCTCTTGATAATGATAACATGATTCAAAAGGTGATAACATTTAAGACTAACTTTATTATCTTTCGACAAGCATTTGAACATAAAATATATTTCATCATGTCCATCTGACCTGATGAAGCGCATTTATGTGTGGAAACGTGTCGAAAAATAATAACGGTAGTCTTAAAAGTGATCACCTTTTGAATCCTATATACAAAACCTTTGTTCCGGTTAGGGGGTTTGGTTTTGCTCAACATGCCGTCTGATATCTCATGATTGGTAGAGCTGGGCGGTCTGACGGTAGTACCGTGAGGACTGCGGTATACCGTGAACCGATACCGTGACCGTTGACATTTCCAAATACCGTGAATACCATCCATAATGTTTGAGCAATATTTGAAAAATATATTCATAAAATCTGACTTGACCAAGGGTAAATAAGTGCTAATAGTGCCAAAAATACAGGCATCCCTAACTATTAGCCGGGTTGAGGTGAAAGGGTCGTTGTAAAAACATCAAGACATCAATTACAAAATAATGACAGGTAGAATTGTATGTCAAACGTACGTGTTGAAAGTCTCACGGTAAAATTGCTTTATTTAAAACATCTAAACTCATTCTCTGGCCGTCCGCCGGTAGTAATTACACTATAATATATTCCCTATTCCCGTTTCTATTATTTGTAATTTATTACTCCAAGCATTTTGTCACCGAACAAACACGCTAGAATAACAAAATAACATACAAACTGCATGCTATTCAAACACAACAGCAATCTCGCAAAGACGTATCTGATTGGTTGTTCATGAACTAGACCGTGGGAAAATACATTACTATGCTGAATTTATCAGTGAAAATTTACTAAAACGTAGTATTTGCTCGCGCTGTTTTGATCACGTGCTAATTTATTAACAACGAGCAGCGTTGAAGTCGTTATTTTTTATTTTTCTGGCTTGTTTTAAGAAATTTCTAAGGATTAAATCCGGTTTAAGTAACGACACCTAAAAATTAGTGTTTTAGTTTTTGTAATTCATTTTTCAACTGGCTACATGTCGGAAGTTCGTGGAAATAGCTTTTTAAACGCATTGTTCACGTGAAGCAATGCGAGTAACGGTAATTATCAGAAGCTGTGGAATCGGCTATATTCAATGTCATGTTATATGTATGTGTATAGGCCTGTTTTCACGAGTAACAATATACGACTCCAACAGAAATAAGAGTACAACACTCGCCCCATTTAAATACTCGCGGATTTTGTCGGGACTCTGTTTATCAAAGCGCTCGATTGCCAAAATAAAATTTACTGTTTGCTGGTCGCACGCATTAATAGCAAGAACAATCCAGATTGAAAATAGTGCACCCCAATGTCTCAAACAGCGGGTTATAGTTAGCGAGTCGACTACACCCTTTGACCGATATTCCCGTGAATGATATTACGTCAATAAAAATAGTGACCTAATAAAATCGTGAAACTAAACAGTCGCAATAGCCATGTTTTTCTTCTCTAAATCAGGAAGCATTTACCGTTGATTGGAGATGGAAGTGAAAAGGAAATGGAAAAAATTGTTCTAATTTCGTGGCATGCCTCAAGCTCAGATGACGGTATACCGTGGTACTGCAGTATTTTTTCATGGTACCGATACCGTCATGTAAACATCAATACCGCCCAGCTCTAATGATTGGTTCACCCTATTGAGACCAAACTTGGTCCCATGGTTCCCTATATCAAGGTAATGGAATAAAATAATTTTAATGTCATGAGGTCGAAGGTCAAGGTCACTGTAACCTTATTATAAAACTTAGTATAAAACCTTTTTCTGGTTGTTTTGGTTTAACTCGACATATCATCTTATATCTCAGGAGTGGTTCACCCTATTGATATCAAACTTGGACACACAGTTACATATATCAACCAGATGCAGCACAATCCTTTTGCTGTCATAAGGTCAATGGTGAAGGTCACTGTGACCTTGATTTAAAAAATTTGTGTAGTTTTTTGGTTTAGCTCACATAGGATTAAATCTGGTTTAAGTAACGACACCTAAAAATTATAGTGTTTTAGTTTTTGTAATTCATTTTTCAACTGGCTACACGTCGGAAGTTCGCGGAAATAGCTTTTTACACGCATTGTTCACGTGAAGCATGGCGAGTAACGGTAATTATCAGAAGCTGTGGAATCGGCTATATTCAATGTCGTGTTATATGTATGTGTATAGGCCTGTTTTTGCGAGTAACAATATACGACTCCAACAGAAATAAAAGAGTACAACACTCACCCCATTTAAATACTCGCAGATTTTGTCAGGACTGTTTATCAAAGCGCTCGATTGCCAAAATAAAATTTACTGTTTGCTGGTCGCACGCATTAATAGCAAGAACAATCCAGATTGAAAATAGTGCACCCCAATGTCTCAAACAGCGGGTTATAGTTAGCGAGTCGACTACACCCTTTGACCGATATTCCCGTGAATGATATTACGTCAATAAAAATAGTGACCTAATAAAATCGTGAAACTAAACAGTCGCAATAGCCATGTTTTTCTTCTCTAAATCAGGAAGCATTTACCGTTGATTGGAGATGGAAGTGAAAAGGAAATGGAAAAAATTGTTCTAATTTCGTGGCATGCCTCAAGCTCAGATGACGGTATACCGTGGTACTGCAGTATTTTTTCATGGTACCGATACCGTCATGTAAACATCAATACCGCCAAGCTCTAATGATTGGTTCACCCTATTGAGACCAAACTTGGTCCCATGGTTCCCTATATCAAGGTAATAGAATAAAATGATTTTAATGTCATGAGGTCGAAGGTCAAGGTCACTGTAACCTTATTATAAAACTTAGTATAAAACCTTTTTCTGGTTGTTTTGGTTTAACTCGACATATCATCTTATATCTCAGGAGTGGTTCACCCTATTGATATCAAACTTGGACACACAGTTACATATATCAACCAGATGCAGCACAATCCTGTTGCTGTCATAAGGTCAGTGGTGAAGGTCACTGTGACCTTGATTAAAAAAATTTGGGTCTAGTTCTTTGGTTTAGCTCACATAGAGGTTAACCTTTCACGGATTCAATCAGTTTTTTAAGGTGATATCAATTTTATGGCACTCGTGCAGGAAAGTAGTTGGCTATTTTGAAAATGATTGGAAGACATTGTTTCTTAGGGCAGCATTGGCTCGCCGCTTCCAGCCAAATTAATTTCAAAATATTCAACAGAATCGATATTGTGTACTGGAATGATTTCATGTATCCGCAGTTCCTTTGAAAGAACTAATTTCTATGGTATTTTGATTGCTCATAGGTTAGCTGTTAAGTATTATGGTGAATGTAAAATCATTCCTGGCTCTTTAGATTCAGACTGAACATATATGGGAATGATTGCCTTGTTCAACTAAAATTTTGACCTGTGATTGCTTATTTACTCATGTCGATGGCCGGCATGAGTATTGTCTTTGCAATCTGTCTATCTGTTTGTCGTATCCACAGCGTATCAACTGAATGCAAGATGGTAGAATCATTAAATTTGGTACATCCATTCATATTATGGCTGCTCAGAAAAATTTGAGTTTCCGGTCAAAAGGGTAAATGTCTAGGTCACAGGGTCACTAACTGCATACCGGAATATGCATTCTAGCCATAACTCTGGAATACAAGGTCATATGTTGGATGGCTAGAAGAAGTAATTGTGTTTCGGGTCAAATATGTAAGTCACATGCCACTAAGAGCATTGACAAAACAGAGCACAAAGTTGTGAATCTGCACTTACATGTACAGGCTAGTCACATGCTTTATATGCCATTATCTAAGCCAACTTTGTAACTTGACTATTCTTTCATTTTATGTAATGTTTTGCAGGCAAAGACCCCGGCACAGTGGACAGACTCTGGCCAGAAGTTTGCCCCATCACCCCCTTGTAAGGGTGGGGCTGGCTTATGACAGTGGATCACAAGTAGTGTGATTGGTTGATACGGATTATGACTTGCACTGCGGTTATTGCAGTGTAGTACAAGACTGTATAATAGATGATATTCAGACTTTAGAGAGCCGTGCAAGATCCATGGACGATGTCAGGAATTAGTGACTGGATATTAAAGTTGAAAAGGAGAGATATGATCTGGCATTCCTGTATCATAATCACATGTCACATTATGTTAGCTGATGTCACAATCAAGGTGGCCGATATAGCTTTTTCAGGCCGATATAGCTGTCATGAAAATTGAATAGTCTGTCACATTCTCCTCTGGCAGCAACAGCTCCCAGGAAAATTAGTTTCAAATTATTCAACATTTTACCAGCTTTATAGTTTCCTTGAAATGTATAATCTGGGGATTCAGTTTTCAAAGTTTCAATTGATTTCCAACAGCTAGAAATGGGCGGGGCATAGATAAATATAGCTCCCTCTAGCGAGCTGATTTAAGATTATTGAACTATTTTGTTCAATAATGAAAGAATAGCTCCTTGAAATGAATAACTTACAAATATCATGCCTTTCAACATGGATGGACAGACTGCAAGCTCATATGGTGCAATCAATGTGCTGTTATATATTTTGTAAATAATTTGATTGATGTGTTGCTGCTTAACTCTTTAATGATTAAATTTTGTCAAAATATTTGCTTATTGAATGTCCATTTTCAGAACAAGTTGACTGTTTTTGAAAATTTACCACGGGAATGGCTGGCTCGTTTACCGAGCCAGTCATTCCAGTGGTAAATTTTCAAAACTAATCTTCACTTGGCCTGCGAATGGAAATCCCTCAAGACCACTGCAGAGGCAGGTTTTTAGCAGACTTCATCATAAAAGGACTAAATTAAAGTTCGATCAAATTCTATTCAAAATATTGCACAGTTATCTATTAAGGCA
Source organism: Chaetoderma sp. LZ-2023a (assembly GCA_034401795.1). NCBI lineage: Eukaryota > Metazoa > Mollusca > Caudofoveata > Chaetodermatida > Chaetodermatidae > Chaetoderma > Chaetoderma sp. LZ-2023a. The sequence goes on from CM067372.1 coordinate 43,598,865, forward strand.
TGATTGCATGGATAACTGGGGGACCTGTATATATGGCGCTTAGTTCTGTGTGTCTGATGCTAATAAATCCATGATTATATTCGATTTCTGAAATGAGATGCCACTAACTAATCACATCCAGCATCAAGTTATGTTATGTTATGTCATGTACAAAATGTGAATAAATCTACCTGAATAAGCTTAAGTACTGTGCTGGAGTAATGCTGTTGTCCACATGACTGTTGTCTCCAAGGGTAATTGGTGACCACAATTAACGCATTGAGCTGAAATTTGGCAGCACAATAAAACAAGAGGCCCAAGGGACCTGCATCTCTCATCTGGATCGTAAGGCATTTCATCTAGAAAGACTATCGCCTATAAGTAGAATCTTACCGTCAGTTAGTGCTGAAGAAGTGACCGAGATGGTCACGAAAGCTACACTCAAACAATTTCTACATCCCGGAGAGGTAACTAATTTTTCCTTATTATAGAATCCTACAGTTTTGGCCAGAATTGCAACAAGAACTAAGTCATCGAAGATGGCTGCCAAGCAAATTGACCCATCAGGTTCTCCTGAACTAACTTGGTTGAGCTCTTGCCCTGGATGATATTTCATGAGTTTTTAATCAGTCCCCCAAACTGTTTCGGAGATTTTTAAAGGCATTTCTAAAAATCGGTCAATATTCAAGATGGCTGCAGGCTTCGTTTGAGATCTCCATAGCTTAAGGATGCTTCCTAAAAAATAATTGAAATCATTCCCGCCCAGTCGTTCTCGAGAAACCATTAAAAAATTTCCTATTGCTTAAGTATGTGAGCTTATGGCTGGAAAAATATCCAAGATGGCCACCAAACCGTTCATCAGACAGTTTCGAAAATGGCAAATCTGAAATCAGAATACCCTAAAACCTATATAAAACTAGCTTTGCCTTAAAAATCATCAAATAAAAAAATCCAATATAGCCACCAAACACGCAACACTTCGATTGGCCCATGGCAGGCATATTTTTTGACGTCTTGAACAAAGTTTAATGGCCCTTAGTTCTGAATCATATCTCCCTAATTTCTGCCCGATCCGTTCAGCTGTGTTGGAGGCGTTTTCACAAAAAGTAGGTCATCCAAGATGGTCGCCGAACCATTTGGCCAATCCACTTCCCTTGAACAAACTGGGTTCGCCCTTGATGTATTTCATCAGTTTTGAATCAATTCCCAAAGCGGTTTCAGAAGATTTTTAAACATTTCTAAAAATCGGCCAAAATCAAAGGTCTCCAGCCAAATTGGCCGATCGACTTCCTTTGAACAAACTTGTATCCCTATGCCATACAGATGCTTCCAATCAAGTATAATTGAAATCGACCAAATCATTTTCGAGAAAACATTTTAAATTTCATATTGCTTTTGTTAATATGTGAGGTTATGGTTGGAAAAATTGAAAATTTTAAATTAGAATACCCAAAAAACTATATAAAACCAATTTCGGTTTCAAAATTCATCAGATAAAAAAATCCAATATGCCAAAAATGCTACATTTTGATTGGCCTAAGTCAGCCATGTTTTTTTATGTATCAACTTCACAAGAACAAACTTTAATGGCCCTAAAAAATAATCATCTCCCAAATTTTGGCCCGATCAGTTTAGCGGTTCTGGAGTTGTTTTCACGAAAAATAGGTCATCCAATATGGCCGCCAAACCATTTGCCCAATCAAGTTCTCTTGAACAGAGTCAGCTCTTGCCCGTGACGATATTTCATGAGTTTGAAATCTATCTCTCATGGTTTCGGAGAACAGTTTTAAAGACGTTTCTAAATCCAAGATGGCCATCCTGTTTCGTTTGAACAAACTTGGATCTATTCCCTAAGGATTCTTCCTCCCAAATATAATTGAAATCGGCCCAGTGGTTTTTGAGTTGTTTAAAGCAAAAGTGGATGGACGGACAGGCAGACGGTCGTCACAGCATAAGCTCACTTGGGACTTTCTGAGCTAGTAATTTACTCGTATTAACAGCCAACTGATGGTCCATATTTACCTCTAGGAATGAACGAGTGGCCATATGCGAGCATAAAGATTTCAAAATTTTCTTTAGGCCACTGCTCCCACCCCCGTGACACCTTTTTATACGCCCGCGTGAGCGGGGTCGTATTATGTGATGGCGCTCGATTTCTTGTCTGGACCAGATCTCAGAGTTTTGAACCTACACTAACAAATTTTTTCCAGTAGATGTATTAGGGATAGACAAAGTGCAGTGATTTTGATTTGGCAAATCCGCCCGTATTTGCCCGAGTTATCTCCCCTGAAAAGCTCAAATTTATCAATATTTTCTTGTCCGAGCCATAGCTCGAAGTTTTGAACATATTCACAATTTTTTTTCAGCAGATGTGTTAGGGATGGACGAAGTGTCGTGATTTCGTTTCGGCAAAATCCACCCATATTCGCCAGAGTTAACTCCCTTGAAAGGCTAAAATTTGTCCAAATTTTCTTGTCCGAGCCATATCTCGAAGAGTTTTGAACCTACACTCACAATTTATTAAATTATCAAAGACAAACTGTTCACATTTAGCATTCCTCAAATAAGTACGCCTGCGGGCATATGTTGAGTTTCACTAACACTCTTGATAAACCACCTGGTTGCTTTTTTTGGTGGTGGTTGCTCCTCTTGACATTAAAACCTAGCTACGGCACTACAGCATACGGAAAATTAGTTACCTCTCTGGGATGTAGAAATTGTTTGAGTGTAGCTTTCGTGATCATCTCGGTCACTTCAGCATAACTGAACTTCATCAGCACTAACTGAGTCGCTGGCTATGTCACTCTGGTCAGTTCTTGTAGAGGCACTTGACAGCATTAATTGGTAGACCACTGGTATATGGTAGCCCTCGTCTCGGTTCATGGTTGGTTGGTGTTTATAATTTTCAATAGCCTCCTTGGATTTCCATTTGAACAAATCATTTAGTGCTGATATGGTGACTGAGATGGTCACGAAAGCTACACTCAAACAAATTCTACATCCAGGAGAGGTAACATAATTTTCTGTTTTTGAATCATTCTGGGAACGGGACCAAGATTTTTGGACCCATTGCACATCATAATTGTAACTACTAATGGGGTACGGTGAGACATGATACAAACAAAATATAAACTTTATATAAAACAAATTTTATTTGAGCAATCATGCATATAATAACTAATCAACATTGGCCATATTTTAGTTAAAACTGTTACAACTAACCAATCATTCCCAGAATTCTTACATACTGGACATTTAGTTCCATGTTCGTAAATACGGAAACGGGTGGATTTCACCGAACTTTTACCATCAAGATACTTTGCCAGGCAGGGAATCCAAATTGGAGCTTTTCAAAGTATACATTTTAAAGTAGTACAGTATTCAAGAATTTGAAAAAGGATGCTTATTACTCAGAATGCATATAGCTTCTCAAACCATATCATTTTCAAATTCCACCTTAGCTCAACCCCCACCCCCGTGGCCAACTTGACTAAGGTTTAAGTCCTCTTTACCACAGTAACAGAAAATTAACAGCGGAAGTTGAAACTGCAGCAGTACAAGGGTTAATCTAATTTAAGTTGTCATAGAACTTCTCTATTCAGAGATGATATCCCTCAAAGCTTTGTGAATTAAATCCAACCTTAATAAAAGATTGGTTCGATAGCATCAATAATCTGTTAGCTCCAATAATAAAGAAACAGAAATAAAAAAAGAAATTACAACTGAAGATGGCACTGCGTCTGAACTATTCATACAAAACGCGAGTCATCAACTTAGTAGCGAGAGAGTGCAAGGGAGATAACCGTGTGATTTATGAGAATTGAATAGCCAATATTAATGAAATGAAAGATACACTGGTTGAAATTAAACGTAAGAGATGGATCAAGAAGCACCAAATGATACTTCTGTATAATTTAAATAAAATAAATTATTAGTTGCATATTTTTGCAATAGTAAATTTTACCACAATAGCATTTTTGACAAATTCCCATGAAATTGGCTTATGGGTAATTGTTGCTGTATGATGTGAGAGTGAATATTTTGTCGTTGATCATTGATAGCTCACACAAGCTCATTCAGACACCACCATATTAATGACATGCAGGTATTTGTTAAACTTGAATCAGAGCTGATGTCCAGCTGCGTAACTGTATTAGGTGCCAGTTACTTCTAATCTGAAAACGTGTGTAGAGTAATATGAATCCATGTGGTTCATGTGATTCACTCGATCATGTCATACTGTTAATAGTATGGTGTGTAAAAATTCATGACTTTAACCGAGATTTTAACACTCATTTATTAAAATCTATTTCTCATTTGTGATCTCATTTAACCCATCAGCACGAAAACATTACAAAATATGTCAGAGCTATTTATGTATTGAGCAACATGGCGACCTGTACAAATTTCTGTATTGAGCAACATGGTGACTCAGTAAGAATTTCTGTATTGAGCAACATGGCGACCCAGTAAAAACGTCTGTATTGAGCAACACGGTGACCCATTAAGAATGTCTGTATTGAGCAACATGGCGACCCAGTAAAAACGTCTGTATTGAGCAACACAGTGACCCATTAAGAATGTCTGTATTGAGCAACATGGCGACCCAGTAAAACGTCTGTATTGAGCAACACGGTGACCCATTAAGAATGTCTGTATTGAGCAACATGGCGACCCAGTAAAAACGTCTGTATTGAGCAACACAGTGACCCATTAAGAATGTCTGTATTGAGCAACATGGCGACCCAGTAAAACGTCTGTATTGAGCAACACGGTGACCCATTAAGAATGTCTGTATTGAGCAACATGGCGACCCAGTAAAACGTCTGTATTGAGCAACACGGTGACCCATTAAGAATGTCTGTATTGAGCAACATGGCGACACAGTAAGAATTTCTGTATTGAGCAACATGGCAACCCAATAAGGGTGTCTATTGAGCAACATGGTTACCTAGTAAGAATCTCTATTCTACATCTTACATGGATCCTACATACTATTTATAACAAAGACATAATATCCGTAAGGAATTAGATGGTCAGCTGGTGCAAACCTTTGGCAGCAACAACATTCAGCATCACTATTTTGAAAATTATCCAGAATATTTTCTTGCCTTGCAAATAGACAAGTCTTAATGAGAAAATATAGTTTTCTTGGCAAGTTATGATAATTAATGTGTTAAAGCACCAGACAATTCTGCAACATATTAAAAATTACATTTCTCATGCAGGCATATAGTTATGTTCAGTGACCATCAATTCACCTTTCCAGAGTACCCACCCATCATATGACGTCAAAATGAACTGTGTGGTGTGTACAATGACATCATAATGAATGACGTCGATAAGTACGTAACGAACGCATATTTGATGACGGTCTCTGGGCTGTTGTACAAATTGTTTGCTTTTACTATTTAATAAATATTCTGCCTATGGCAGCAACAGCACCCAGTCTAATTAGTTAGAAAATATTCAACAGCTTCCCTGTATAGTTTTCAGGAAATTGATAGCTAGGGCATTCGGGGATCGATCAATCCAAACACGGCGAGGTGTGGGTGGAGCTTAGCTAGTGATGGGCGGGGCATAGCTAAAAATGGAAAGGTCCATTATCATCAACCTTTGCACATGTTACCATGGTTTAACATTATTGTAATAAGTTGAAACCGCTTTTTCTTGTATTTTCAAAGGAGGTTGTTTTACAATAAACAATTTGAGGTATGATGTTTTAATTGATTTTGATAAAAGAAAATCTATTCAAAATGTTTGGAATGTGTCAGGACATAGTTTGAAGGAATGTTTTGATTAGGTATGGTTATAAACAACATGAAGGCTTCATATCAATATCTCAGTAACTCGTTAACGGTCAAGCATACCAAAACTGGCAGCTGCCGTGGTCTTGAGGAAGGTCCATTTTCAGGCCAAGAAAGGATTATCTTTGATGGAATATTTTTCACCAGCAGCAGAATGACTGGCTTGATAACAGAGCCAGTTATTAAAGTGGTACATTTTCAAAAATCATCTCTTGGCCGGTAAATGATAATGGACATTCACTGCCCAAGAAATTTAATTTTTTGACAAATTTTGACCATTAAAGGGCTAAAGTTATCATGACTCAATAAATTGTGTGAATCTAGGCTAAAATTCAGATTTTCAAATTTGAAATTCAAAACCATTTCTTTAACTGTGACTGCTGCAAGCCAGCAGACAATAATTTCAATGGACAATAACTCTGGGCCTGCTGAATCTCTCGAGAACAATTTGACTGAAAGTTGTTAGTGACTTAGCCATCCACAACTTTCAGTCACATTTTTTATAAGATATTCAGCATATCCAGTTAAACCCCCCCCCCCCCCCCAAATGTAGTCTGCAGAAATTCAGCAGTATACTTACTGAATAAGTATTTAAAATCAGTTTGGCTTAAAATACTTGCTGCCATTGACAATGACTTTCAGTCAAATTGAATATGCCATATCTCATTTTCAAGTTAACCATATAGGAGAACTGTTGAATGTTTTGAAATTAATTTGACCGGAAGCTGTTACTTCAAGTGAAATTAGTTTCAAAAAAATATTTAACAAAATTAAGTTTTATATCTTGAAGAGTATACATTATCAGGGGTTTGTCAGTGAAAGAGTTAATGGTTGGATTTGTCAAGAAAATTGAGGTCTTTGCTTAGTAAAGATCCTTTTGCTACGAAGAGATTATTTTATTAGACATTTAGCACTGGTCAATTTTCTAAAATAGTCCTGTTTGACCTAGAAATTACACAACGGTAAATGGAGGTAAAAACAAACTCAACAATAAATTCACAATTTTCTATGCAGATTATTTCACAAATTCTGCTCTTCACATTGTGATTAGAAAAAGGCGCACATCTCGTCAAAGCAGGAGGAGCACATTCGAACACAAACAGATTATACATTGATAAACAAAGCCTAATTCAACAAGAAATTCTGCTAGAAATGTATGGCTCATTTGTCAAAAAAACCCAATATTATAAAGCTATACACCTCTATAAATATGTAAGTCAATCTCAACATAATGGTACTTATATAAAGGCTGGAATTCAAGCTCAGAATGTTAATGAAGACTTTTGTTCGATTATCTCATTTATAGGTATATATTGAGTATATAGTTATTCTTACAAGACGGGAATAGTCAAGTTTATAATGAATTAATAAATAAATATTCTGCTGAAAATTTTGGCACAGGATTGATGGAAAGAAGCTGTTGCCTAACCAATAATACAGCAACAGCTTTTTATCACATTATGCACCCTTTAACCCCTGAAATTACAGTGTTTCAATTTCAAGACAACTATACACTACAGAAAAGCTGTTGATTATTTTGAAACTAATTCAACTGGAAGCTGTTGCTGCGTGCTCTAAAGTCAAATCAGTTTCCAAATATCCAACAATATATTGTTTATACTACAAAGAATTTGTTGTATCTGGTGCGTAATGGTTAACGGTTAGCAAACTATCCAGATGTCGCTTTACGTGATAATGAATAACATCATATAGTCAGAAAAATCTAAATTTATGGTCAGTGATTATCCATTTGTAAGCTAAGAGAAGACTCGTTTTGTAACTGTCGCTGGAATAACTAGCTCACTTATCAATCCAGGCGTTCCTGTGATAGATTTTCAAAATTAGTCCACGCTTGGCCCGCAAATCGTCATTCCTCAAACCACTGTCAACTGGGCCATTAAACGTTTAAACATGTTCTAAGCACTTTATGAAAACACAATTCCCTTAGTTTTCCCTGAGCAATTAAAAAAATTTCATGAGAAATATTTTCACTAACGAATTTGCTGGGAAGTCAAGAGGTGGTTGCAGTAAATCAACTAAGATACTGACAGTATATACAATGGAATGGTAGCCTGTGCATATAATAATTTTAATTTATTTACATTTTCAGTCAATGGACACAACTTGGGCTCATGACACACTGGAAAAATGCAAAAACCTTCCCGCAGAGGTCAAATTCCCAGAGACTAGAGTTCTCCATGATTTTTAGTGGTTTACCCAAATTTCCTGAATTTTCCCTGTCTGAAAAAATGGAAACTCATGTTCAAGGTTTCCCTGATTTACAGAGTGGCTGGGTACCCTGGTTAAGAGTAATTTAAACATTTTCATCAAGCTTTCTGACATAAAAGCGTATATACACTGAAAGCTAATCAACAATCGCTTTTACTAACAGCTTTCACCTTCAAATCCGGTTAATATCCTCTCCCCGTAAGGGAAAGATGGTATTGTCATTGTGTCTGTGTCTCCGGAGCTGTATCTCAAACATTAGCACAAGAAAGGGTGTAATCATACACGATTCCACAACTTTGGGCGTAATCACCAACACCCCCACCCTCCCAAAAAACATGGAAAATCAGGGGGAAAAAAATCGGAAAACTTTTTACAAGGTGACACAAATTGGAGGGTGAGGGTCTGCAAACTGTGATTGCTCATGTTGTTAGTGCCAGATTAACATCGTTACAGCAACTTTTAATGATAAAGACTGACTGTTTGTCATGAGAACATAATCGTAGTAACACTACTGAGATGAGAGTTAATAGTAACGATAGATCACATGAACACGGCACATATACACATTCATAATTACATTGACTATGAGCCGAGACAATAAATTCTAATACAATAGCACTAATTGATGAATCCAATCTGTCAATCAAGTATATGACATCATAATCAATTACGTCACATGTCGCCTGGCATCACAATCAACTACGTAATGAATAACATAGCCAAGTCCACCAGGAATATGAAGTTTGTCACATGTACAAATTTTATTTCTTTGCCATTTAATAAACATTCTGTTGGATATTTTGAAACTAATTTGATCGGGTGCTGTTGTTGCCAACAGGCAGCAAAAGCCCCCTAGTCAAATTAGTTTCAAAATATCCAACAGCTTAGCTGTACAGATATTCTATAGAATTCGGTGAATTCAGGATTTAAATTATATAAATCGATCCCAACACACGCAAAGCATGGACGGAGATTAGGTAGTGATGTGTGGGGCATAGCTAAAAGTGGATTAATCCATTGTCACAATGATAAGTATACTAAGGTGGATACGCTCTATACACATATAGTAACTACCTGACTACAAAACATTAAAGCTGTACATTCACACCAGAATGCTTGAAATGAAAACGCTAAAAATTGTATTAATGATGATTTCATTCCGTATAAATTAATATAAATTTTGAGCTGTGAAGTTGAATTCAGCACTTGTGTCAAATTGACAACTAAAAATATTATATTAATTTATACTGTATTTTAAGATTTATTTTGTTTGATTACAGTCAGGTACACAATACAAACCTCTAAAAGTAAACAATTTTACCTATTTTATTTTCAAGTAATTTGGTGCGAATGTATGCGTTTAACAAGTGGTAAATTAACACATTAAGCATTGAATTTGTTCACGAAAATTTCAATTTTCTCAAAGAAAATGTTCATTTGCAGACCAAGAGAAGACCAATTTTACAAATTTACCCCTGGAATGACTGGCGCGGTTATCGAGCCAGTCATTCCAGTGGTAAATTTTCAAAAACAATCTCTTGGTCTGCAAATGGACATTTCTCAAGAACACTGCAGAAGCCAGTTAGGCTGATATAACTGTTAAAGAGTTAAGTGTGTCCTGTGGCATCACTCCATGTGTATGTCCATCAAAATATTGACAGGTGTCATGTTACATTTGTGACATCGATCGAATAATGAGCGTATGTTTGATTGACAGTTCATATTCAGGAATGGATGGATCCCATCTGTCACTCAAGTATATGATGTCATAATCAATTGTCACAGGTAGGCCAATGTCACAATCAAAAATGAGTAGTGAATGCCGTATGTATCTGTCATGAACATTGAATAGTCCATCCAGTGTACGAATTGTATGGCCGCTTTGATGGCATTACTATTTAATAAACATTCTGTTATAGGAAGCAACAGCACCCAGTCAAATTAGTTTCAAAATATTCACGAGCTTAGTTGTATAATTATTTTGAAAATGAGATTCTGACATTTCTAGAAATGGATGGGGTATGGCTAGAAATGGATGGGGTATGGCTGGAAATGGATGGGTATGGCTAGAAATGGATGGGGTATGGCTAGAAATGGATGGGGTATGGCTAGAAATGGATGGGGTATGGCTAGAAATGGATGGGGTATGGCTAGAAATGGATGGGGTATGGCTAGAAATGGATGGGGTATGGCTAGAAATGGATGGGTATGGCTAGAAATGGATGGGTATGGCTAGAAATGGATGCAGTATGGCTAGAAATGGATGGGGTATGGCTAGAAATGGATGGGTATGGTTAGAAATGGATGCAGTATGGCTAGAAATGGATGGGGTATGGCTAGAAATGGATCCTGTATTCTTTATCTAATTCGTACTATAGATATTGTGGGTTCATTCAAATGATATGACCAGATCAAGACTCTATCACATACTGGCAAGATTGACGGCCACGCTAGAAAACTTGTCATAATTATATACTTCAATAGAGGAATCCATTTCTAGCTAAGCACCACCACCCACCTTTACATGACTTTTTTTGTTGAAATCAATTTATATATGGTGAATCCTGAATTTCCAGAATACTAAATTCAAGATAACTATATACAGGTAAGCTGTAGAATATTTTGAAACTAATTTGACCAAGTTAAATTAGTTTCAAAATATTTGATAGAATGTTAATTAAATAAGACATACATTGCGTACATTTATATATACTTGTGTGACTGACAGGATCCCTCCATTATTTGCATACGTCATTCTCTAGATGTGTGGGCTCGCTCATATCGCTTGTATTCATCAAATGATATGACCAGATCAAGGTACAGATCACATACTGGCAGGATTGACAGCCACACCGGAAAACTTGTGTCATAATCCTACACTTCAATTGACCACATGATTTCATATTTATCTAATCTAAATTACATACAGTAGCGCTAAGAGGCTACAAAACAATGTGTTAAAATTAATTACTTTATTCATAATTAAAACAAATTTTTTTAAAAACAACAACTGCGAAGTTAGCACTGTAGCTGCAAACATAATTGCAAAAACAAGTTATTAAGCAATATGACGACTAGGTATTAGCATAGCCAGACCAAGTGTTCACAAGGAATGACCATCATAGAATCACACCTGTCCTAAGAGACCACCTGTCTTATGGTGAGAAAACATTGTTGTTTTTAACAATTTAATGGTCAAGATTTGTCCAAAAACATTTTTTGCTTATTGAATGTCCATTTACATGATAATATAAAGATTTATCACTTGATAATCGAGCCAGTCATTACACTGATAAATTTGTTAAAATTATGCTAATTTAACAGATTAAGCGTGCATTGTATTTGTAGGCAATCGTCAGGATCATCAACTAAACAAGGGCCAGTATCACTAACATGGAACATAGCCATTTCAAATAGAAAGTTCATCGCCTATAAGTAAAAGCCTATTACGGTTTTAGCCAGAATTGCAACAAGAACAAAGATGTGTCCTAACAATTTAGTTAAAATCAGTCCAGAGGTTCTCGAGAAATTTTAAATTTCCAAAGTTTTGTTGCCACCAACACATTTATCCGACAGTTTCGAAAGTGGACAATTTGCAATCAATATACCCAAAACCAATTTCTGCTTCAAAATCCATTGAAAATGACTCAATATGGCTGCAAAAATCTAATTGGTTGACATGTTTTTAATGGACTAACTTCCCTTGAACAAACGAGAATAGGCTTCAATCCCTAAAAGTGCCCAAATTTTGGAGTCGTTTTCGTGAAAATTAATTCATCCAAGATGGCCGTTTAAGCATTTCGACAAACAAGTTCCCTCGAACAAACTTGGTTCAGCTGGTGCCCTAGATGATGTTTCAATAGTTTCAAATCAATCCCCAAAGCAGCTTCAGATTTTTTAAAGACATCTAAAATTCGGGCAAAATCCAAGATGGCCACCGGCCATAATGGCTGATCGTCTTAGCTTGAACAAACTTGGATCCCTGTGTCAAGGACGTTTCCTATCAAATTTGGTTAATATCTGCCCGATGGTCCTCAAGAAAACATTTTAAATTTCCTATTGCTTTACAATAGTTGCTTTTGACAGGGGAAAAAAAATCCAAGATGGAAACCAAACCAATTATCTGACAATTTCTAGTGGCAAATTTGAAATCAGCATACCCAAAAACCTATATAAAACCAATTTCAGTTTAAAATCAATCAAATAAAAAATTCCCTTATGGCTACCAATATGCTGAAATTTGATTGGTCAATGGTAAAACATGTTTTAATGTACTAACTCCCCCTGAATGGCCCTTATCATTCTTCCCAAATTTTGGCCAATCCCTTGGAGGAAGTTGTTTTCACGAAACCTAGGTCATCCAAGACAATTTGGCCAATCAAGTTTCCTTGAACAAACTTGGTTTAGCTGTTGCCTTAGCTGATGTTTCATGAGTTTTGATTCACTCACCCAAGAGGTTTCGGAGATGATTCTTAGACGTTTTGAAAAATTGACCAAAATCAAGTATTACAGTTTTAAGTTAAATTTGAAATTAGCATATCCTAAAACCTAATATGTACTGGTATAAAACCAATTTCGGTTTCCATCAAATAAAAACATCCAATATATGGCCACCAAATGGGCATTTCTCAAGACCACTATAGAGACCGGTTTTGTCAAACATTAAAAAAACAAATTTTTGACCATTAAAGTGTTAACTTAGTGTGCAATATAAGCCAGTGATTGTCTAAAGGCAACACATCATCCTGTGACCAGCGTCATCTGAACAGTGATACATGTCTCACTCTACTTCACACGCAACACAAAAACTAACATCTTTTGGCCCAAGACAGGTGGTCTATATAGACAGGGTGTATTATATTTATGTGATAAATGATAGTCACACTAATCTCATTATTAGGAGTCAATACATAAACCTATATCAATATCATTAATTGACAATGCATAAAGTTATAAGCTACTGTAATTATTATATATATAATATATATGACAATGTATGAAGCTATGTTAATATGATATATTTCTAATACATAGAGCTATGTTATAATATATTTCTAATACATAAAGCAATAGTAATATGATATATTTCTAATACATAAAGCAATAGTAATATGATATATTTCTAATACATAAAGCTATGCTTATATGATATCTTATCTTCTAATACATAGAGCTATTTTAATATGATAAATATTTGACAATCCATATCGCTATCAGGGCTTGGGTCAAATACAAATTCCAAGTATTTAGAATTATTTGGTTTTGAAATGTATTTGTATTTTTTAACACTTTTAGAATGTATTTGAGTATTTTTAAGCTAGGGTTTGTCCAGGATGGTTTGCTCAAAATTGGCCACATATTCGTTTAATGAGATCCTGGAACTCTCACAATGTGGACTACTGAAAACAGGTGTGGTGATTAACCCATTAACACTCATCAGCCAAAAATGGCTTCTGCAGTGGTCTTCTAAGACTATTTTTGAAAATTTACAACTGGAATGACTGGCTTGATAACAGAACCAGTCAATCTAGTGGTAAATTTTCAAAAATAGTCTTCTCTTGCTCTGCAAATGGGCATTTTTTATGAGAAAATTGAAATTTTCTTGAACAAATTTGAGTGTTAAAGGGTTAATGAGCAATTCCACCATGTAGGAGAAAGCCACTATGTAGCTAACCAAGAGGCCCAAGGGGCCTGTATCACTCACCTGGACCATAGGCATCTCAACTAGAATGGTCATTAACAATAAGTAAAACTCTAATGAGTTGAGCAGACTTGTAACAAAAAAACAGAGGTCATGTTTCTTTATGTATCAACTTCTCTTGAACAAACTTTAATGGCCCTTAGTCATCAATATCATATCTCCAAAATGTTGGCCCAATCTCTTCAGTGGCTCTGGAGACGAAGTTGCTTTCATAAAAACCAGGCCATCCAAGATGGCCGCCCAACCATTTGGCAAATCAAGTTCCCTTGAACAAACTTGATTCAGCTCGTGCCCTGAATGATATTTTATAACTTTTGAATCAATCGCTCAGTTTTGGTGAAGATTTTTAGACATTTCTAAAAATCGGCCAAATCCAAGATGGCCTCCAGACAAATTGGCTGATTGGCTTCGTTTGAACAAACTTGAATCTCTACAACCTAAGGATGCTTCCTGCCAAATATAATTAAAATCGGCCCAGTAGTTCTAGAAGACATTTGTTTCAATCCACCAAGCGGTTTCGGAGATTTTTAAAGATGTTTCTAAAAATCTGCTAAAAATCAAGATGGCCACCTGCCAAATTGGCCGATCGGCTTCGTTTGAACAAACTTGAATCTCTACAACCTAAGGATGCTTCCTGTCAAATATAATTAAAATTGGCCCAGTAGTTCTAGAAGACATTTGTTTCAATCCACCAAGCGGTTTCGGAGATTTTTAAAGATGTTTCTAAAAATCTGCTAAAAATCAAGATGGCCACCTGCCAAATTGGCCGATCGGCTTCGTTTGAACAAACTTGAATCTCTACACCCTAAGGATGCTTCCTGCCAGAGAAGACATTTTAAATTTCCCATTGCTTTAGTATTGGAGCTTTTGACAGAAAAAAGATCCAAGATGGCCACCAAACCATTTATCCGACAGTTTCAAAAATTGCAAATTTGAGATCAAAATACCCAAAAGCACATAAAATCAATTTCAGCCTCAAAATCCATCAAATAAAAAAAACCAATATGGCCACCAAACACACTATGTTTTGATTGGCCCACGGCAGCCATGTTTTTTGACGGATCAACTTCCCTTGAACAAAGTTTAATGGCCCTTACTCCCTAACCATATCTGCCAAATTTCGGCCCAATCCCCTAAGCGGTTCTGGAGAAGTCGTTTTTGCTAAAACTAGGTCAACCAAAATGACCGCTGAACCATTTGACCAATCAAGTTCCCATGAACACACTTGGTTCAGCTCTTGCCCTAGATCATATTTCATGTGGTTTACTTCAATCCACCAAGCGGTTTTAGAGAAGATTTTTAAAGACATTTCCCAAAATCGGCCAAAATCCAGGATGCCAAATATAATTGAAATCGGCCCCGTGGTTCTTGAGAAGTCGTTTAAAGAAAAAGGTTGACGGACGGACGCTGAACGGTCGCCATGGCATAAGCTCACTTGGCCATTCTGGCCAGGTGAGCTAAAAACTGATCTTTCAAAATAAACTTGACTGAACATCACTGCCGCTGAAAACAGCAACAACTTTTAGTCAAATAAATTTTTAAATAGTCATTAGGGTTCCATTTAGCCACATTCGAAACCAAACAAAATGTGAAAGTGGTTAAGATGTACAGATCTGAGCTTTGGGAACTTAGTCAGACCACAAATACTGCTTTACATCTGAGGTTTACACGGTTAGTAACTCCATCCATGAGCCCTCAAATGACCACCATAATGAAGACAGCCTCTATAGTGGTCACCACCAAATGTATTCATGGAATATAATGCTTGAGATTTTTTAGTCCTGAAGTATTTCAGAAGTACTTCAAATACTTCCATGATAAATATTTGTATTTTTATTTAAATACTTTACAAAAACAACTATTTGCATTTGAAGATCTCCCAAGTATTTGCATTTAAATACTTTTGCAAGTACTTGCCCCAGTCCTGAAAGCTATGTCAACACCATAGTCCTGAAATCTATGTCAACACCATACAGTCCTGAAAGCTATGTCAGCGCCATATTTGTCCCAGTTCTGAAATCTATGTCAACACCATATTTGTCCCAGTCCTGAAAACTATATCAATAACATATTTGTTCCAGTCCTGAAAGCTATGTCAACACCATATTTGTTCCAGTCCTGAAATCTATGTCAACACAATATTTGTCCCAGTCCTGAAAGCTATGTCAGCGCCATATTTGTCCCAGTTCTGAAATCTATGTCAACACCATATTTGTCCCAGTCCCTGAAGCTGTCAACACCATATTTGTCCCAGTCCTGAAAGCTATGTCAACACAATATTTGTCTCAGTCCTGAAAGCTATGTCAACACCATATTTGTCCCAGTCCTTAAAGCTATGTCAACACCATATTTGTCCCAGTCCTGAAAGCTATGTCAACACCATATTTGTTCCAGTCCTGAAAGCTTTGTCAACACCATATTTGCCCCAGTCCTGAAAGCTATGTCAGCACCCAGTCCTGAAAGCTATGTCAACACCATATTTGTCCCAGTCCTGAAAGCTACGTCAACACCATACAGTCCTGAAAGCTATGTCAACACCATACAGTCCTGAAAGCTATGGCAACACATATTTGTCCCAGTCCTGAAAGCTTTGTCACCACCATATTTGTTCCAGTCCTGAAAGCTATGTCAGCGCCATATTTGTCTCAGTCCTGAAAGCTATGTCAACACCATATTCGGCCCAGTCCTGAAAGCTATGTCAACACCATATTTGCCCCAGTCCAGAAAGCTTTGTAAGCACCATATTTGTCCCAGTCTCTGAAAGCTGTCAGCACCATATTTGCCCCAGTCCTGAAATCTATGTCAACACCATATTTGTTCCAGTCCCTGAAGCTGTCAGCACCATATTTGCCCCAGTCCTGAAATCTATGTCAACACCATATTTGTCCCAGTCCCTGAAGCTGTAAGCACCATATTTGCCCCAGTCCTGAAATCTATGTCAACACCATATTTGTTCCAGTCCTGAAAGCTATGTCAACACCATATTTGTCCCAGTCCTGAAAGCTATGTCACCACCATATTTGTCCCAGCCCCTGAAGCTGTCAGCACCATATTTGCCCCAATCCTGAAAGCTATGTCAACACCATATTTGTCCCAGTCCTGAAAGCTATGTCAACACCATATTTGCCCCAGTCCTGAAAGCTATGTCAGCACCCAGTCCTGAAAGCTATGTCAACACCATATTTGTCCAAGTCCTGAAAGCTACGTCAACACCAGTCCTGAAAGCTATGTCAACACCATACAGTCCTGAAAGCTATGTCAACACCGTACAGTCCTGAAAGCTATGTCAACACCATATTTGTCCCAGTCCTGAAAGCTATGCCAACACCATATTTGTCCCAGTCCTGAACGCTATGCCAACACCATATTTGTCCCAGTCCTGAAAGCTATGTCAGCACCATATTTGCCCCAGTCCTGAAAGCTATGTCAACACCATATTTGTCCCAGTCCTGAAAGCTATGTCAGCACCCAGTCCTGAAAGCTATGTCAGCACCATATTTGTCCCAGTCCTGAAAGCTATGTCAGCACCATATTTGCCCCAGTCCTGAAAGCTATGTAAGCACCATATTTGTCCCAGTCCCTGAAAGCTATGTCAACACCATATTTGTCCCAGTCCTGAAAGCTATGTCAACACCATATTTGTCCCAGTCCTGAAAGCTATGTCAGCACCATATTTGCCCCAGTCCTGAAAGCTATGTCAACACCATATTTGTCCCAGTCCTGAAAGCTATGCCAACACCATATTTGTCCCAGTCCTGAAAGCTATGCCAACACCATATTTGTCCCAGTCCTGAAAGCTATGCCAACACCATATTTGTCCCAGTCCTGAAAGCTATGCCAACACCATATTTGTCCCAGTCCTGAAAGCTATGTCAACACCATATTTGTCCCAGTCCTGAAAGCTATGTCAACACCATATTTGCCCCAGTCCTGATAGCTTTGTCAGCACCATATTTGCCCCAGTCCTGAAAGCTATGTCAGCACCATATTTGCCACAGTCCTGAAAGCTATGTCAGCACCATGTTTGACGATGAATAAAGCTATGTTAACCCTTTAATGGTCAAATTTGGTTAAGAAAATCCAAATATTTGCTTATTGAACATCCATTTGCAGGCCTAGAGAAGACTATTTTTGAAAATTTGTCACTGGATTAACTGACTCGGTTATCGAGCCAGGCATTCCAGCAGTAAATTTTCAAAACTACTCATCTCTTGGCCTGTAAATGGACATTCATCAACACTACTGCAGAGGCTGGTTTTGGCCAGCTTGACCATTAAATGGTTGATATCATATATATTTGACAATACATAAAGCTATGCTAATCTCATCATTATTTGACAATACATAAAGCTATGCTAATCTCATCATTATTTGACAATACATAAAGCTATGCTAATCTCATCATTATTTGACAATGCATAAAGCTATGCTAATCTCATCATTATTTGACAATACATAAAGCTATGCTAATCTCATCATTATTTGACAATGCATAAAGTTATGCTAATCTCATCATTATTTGACAATACATAAAGCTATGCTAATCTCATCATTATTTGACAATGCATAAAGTTATGCTAATCTCATCATTATTTGACAATGCATAAAGCTATGCTAATCTCATCATTATTTGACAATGCATAAAGTTATGCTAATCTCATCATTATTTGACAATACATAAAGCTATGCTAATCTCATCATTATTTGACAATGCATAAAGTTATGCTAATCTCATCATTATTTGACAATACATAAAGCTATGCTAATCTCATCATTATTTGACAATGCATAAAGCTATGCTAATCTCATCATTATTTGACAATACATAAAGCTATGCTAATCTCATCATTATTTGACAATGCATAAAGCTATGCTAATCTCATCATTATTTGACAATACATAAAGCTATGCTAATCTCATCATTATTTGACAATGCATAAAGCTATGCTAATCTCATCATTATTTGACAATGCATAAAGTTATGCTAATCTCATCATTATTTGACAATACATAAAGCTATGCTAATCTCATCATTATTTGACAATACATAAAGCTATGCTAATTTCATCATTATTTGACAATACATAAAGCTATGCTAATCTCATCATTATTTGACAATGTATAAAGCTATGCTAATCTCATCATTATTTGACAATGTATAAAGCTATGCTAATCTCATCATTATTTGACAATACATAAAGTTATATTAATATACTTTTTGGACATGCACTAAAATTATGCCAATTTTTATTTTATTTGAAAGTAAAACTGTGTAAATACATGCATATAACAAATCTGTTAGAAAAATAAGAATATACTGGTAATTGTTGGATGGTCAGTGCTTTTAAAGCACCATGATTAGATATAAAATCATTAATATTGTACATTCAATCCATGTACAGTACAGGTCAAATAAATCAGCTAAGTTTCCAAAACAAAAAACAGAAACATGTTACATAGTACAATTTTGAAAACTATGTAAGACATTGCTGCCTCTTCCGACCCAATCATCTCCATAATATTCAACAGTACATATTATGTTACCTCTGAGCTGTACTGTACTTATATAAATGTTGTATTTGACTTTATTGCAATATCTCATATTTGTGCGTGATCGGTCACGCAAGACTGACTCCAGACTGCACTGTAATCATATACTTGTGCGTGATCGTCCAAGCAAGACTGACTCCAGACTGTACTGTAATCATATATTTGTCCGTGATCAGCCAAGAAAGACTGACTCCAGACTGCACTGTAATCACATATTTGTACGTGATTGACCTATTAAGACCGACTTCAGACTGCACTGAATCACATATTTGTGCGTGCTCGGCCAAGCAAACATATTTGCCATGTGATGTGATCTGTCAAGCAAGACTGACTCGGCCAGTGACTGGCGATATTAAGGCGGCTCAATGTCTTTGTTTTAAAGCAGTGATCTCGGCTGTAAATGAGAAAACACATTCAGAATGATCACAGGGAGAAATAAACAAAACATCAGTGTTACACTGATGGAATACTGGCAAAAAATTTGGTATTTTGCATTTACAAGATCTTGTATCAAGATGACAATGAACTTCAGCTCAAAAGTCGGAATGTCTTTGTGCTGCTCCTACTGGTTGATATAACTGTATGAAACGTAGCCAATTCTAAGATAAAGGCAAGATGAGCTAAGTAGGACCTTATTGTTAAAAACTGCATTTTATACAAATGGTACGATGACTTTGACCTCACTATCGTTGGGCTTCATTCGCCTGATATAGGTACTTTCAAGCTACATTCAAGAAGGGTGAACTAATTCTGAGATATAAGACAATATTTTGAGCTAAAACAAAGATGTAACCAAAAACAATTGAGTTTTATACCAGGGTTACAGCGACAATGACCTTTAACCTCAATATGATTGTGCTGAATACGTCACTTGTTAGGTGAAGTCACAATCAGATGATGTAGGTCTGACATGAAAGGGACAAAGACTTGACAGTAACTGTCTGAATTGTATGCCTTGGTGAATTTACAATTTAATAAACAGTTTGTTGAATATTTTGACGCTAATTTGACTGGGAGCTGACAACAGCGAAAGATTATATTAGCTTACCTCGCAAGAGAGAGACAGTAGTCTGTACCTGACTAAGATCGTGTCTTAAGCTCACATTGGCTTCTGCAAAGAAACGAACAAAATTTGTGAGAAAAATGGAAATATTCTTCATTTGCGGACTAATATAAGATTATTTTCTGTTCACCAGATTAGCTATCATATTTCACTTTTTTCAAAATATACTCCAACACTCCATATGTGGTCAGCTAGCTGGTCTGGAAAGTCAATGCTTAGGTTGATCAAAGGAAGGCTGCTGCTTATAGGGCTGCACAGTATATATCGATACCATATTGAAAACTGATATCATACACTGGAGGTTTAATCATCATGCTTCTTCCTAACATTATAGGTAACCATGTATCCAAGTTCAGTTGCAATAGGCTTAACCAATCCTGAAATATAAGCTGAGAAGTTTTGCTAAACGCAAAAACTTAATGTTGAAATAACAGAGTTCTGTATCAAGGTCACAGTGACCTTGACCTTTGACCTTGTGACCCCAACATCATCATGCTGCTTCCTATCATTATAGGTAACCATGTATCCAAATTTGGTTCCAATTGGATCAGGCATTGCTGAGATATAAGGCAATAACTTTTATTTAATGCAAAAACTTAACGTAAAATATTAACAAAGATTATACCGTGACATTTGACGCCCATAACCTTGACCGCATGATGTTTGCATCAGCATGCTGCTTCCTTTTGATGTATATCACCATGTACCCAAGTTTGGTTCCAATTGGATCAGGCATTGCTGAGATATAAGGCAATAACTTTTGTTTAACGCAAAAACGTAAAATATTAACAAAGATTATACTGTAACCGTTGACCCCTGTAACCTTGACCTCATGGCCTTTTTATCGGCGGGTGGCTTCCTTTTGATGTATATTACCATGCACCCAAGTTTGGTTCCAATTGGATCAGGCATTGCTGAGATATAAACTTAACTTAAAAGTTTACGCCACCGTTGCCGCCGCCGGAAAGGTGATACCTATGTCTCGATCCTGCTTCGCAGGCGAGACAAAAATTGAAAGACAAAATATGAACACATTTTCGGGTGTTGATATCATCATTGTTGAAACCACCGACTACTATAAAAATCTCAATAAGTAAATAAAGAATCCTAAATCCTGCGTAATCACTGAAGGACTAAGACAACATGAATTTTCAGGAAATATCTGTAACATTTAGACTGTTTCCTCTGATCATTCCATTCCAATTTTCTCATTGGCTAGCACCACAAGAAGTATGCAATCACTATAGGAAGAACAACGTCTCTTCTTAAGAATGAAGTCAATGAACATTGTTTATCTAATGATGTCATGGCTGACCTTTTATGATCATAGATCCTGATGAATTGATTATAGGTCATATCGAAAGTGGTTATATTTACATAGAAAATATTTAAGGCATATTTTATGTTATGTTCTTGGCCACATTTGGTAAGAAAATGTAAATCTTCCCATAGAAAATACATCCATTTGTAGACCAAGAGATTAAAGAAAAAGTATTGAGTCATTCTTTTCTTTTGTACATTTTTGCAAAATAGAATTCGCCTGCATGTGGACATGTATAAATATCGCTGAAGAAGCTATTTTGGTCAGCTTGACCATTAAATGGTCAACATGTTAAAGAAGTGCAAGAGTTATAAACAAAGCATCGAAACAAATCAAAATGACTGAATAATGTATTCATATCCATGTGACTCTTCTGTGTATAGATTATTTCCTCTGTATCACTGAACAAGAGTTGTCGCTCTTCAGCTAGAATGACTGAAATCTATGAGATTGAGAGTGCCAGTACCCGTTCTAGTGCTCTGTCAACTCACACTGGCTTGCAAGCATCTGTATTTGTCTGGATGTTGACACTCCTGCAAATTCCTGGAAGATATCCCATGAAGTTTACGATTGCGGGAAGAAGGGGGCACAGTGTTTGATGGTGAGAACACACATTTTTATACAAATGTTGTTGCAATGGACATTTCCAGTTTTAGCTATGCCTTGCTATGCTCCGGCCACACCTCGCTCGTGTTGGGATCGATCAATCCCTGAACTTCTTGACTATCAATTTCCAGAAAACTATACAGGGAAACATGTTGAATATTTTGAAACTAATTTGACTGGGTGCTGTTGTTGCCTAACAGAATGTTTATTAAATGGTAAAGACATACAATTCGTACGTGTTGTGGTGTTTTGTGGAAACAAACATGTACATCTCGTAGCAGCATTTTTAAGGGGACAGTGGATGAATCCAGTTTTAGCTATGCCTAGTCCATCTCTAGCTAAGCTCCACGCATGCTTCGCACATGTTGGGATCGATTGATCCCTGAACTATCAATTTCCAGAGAACTATACTGGTAAACTGTTGAATATTTTGAAACTAATTTGACTGGGTGTTGCTGCTGCAGCAACAGCGCCCAGTCAAATTAGTTTCAAGATATTCAACAGCATGTTTATTACATAGTAAAGACATACAATTCGTACAACATTTAATCCGTCATCAATTAAGCATTTGTGACGAACTTAGCTACATCATTCATGACGTAATTGTTTATGATGTCATCCTACATGTCACATGGTCGATTCTAACATCATATGATTGACTGAGAAACTGGAATGCTCCATTATTTACACTGTACGCGCTTGTTGTGGTTTTGTGGAAACAAGCATGTACATCTAGGAGCATCATTTTGAAGGGGTCCATTATGGCATCAGGTGGTCTAAGTAGGCATGGTTGAGCTTGTCTTTGTTAAATGGACCGCAGTTTACTTGTTATTATGTAGGTTCATCTGCTTTCTTGCCATGTTCAAATTGTTAGTACGCTTGTTATAATAGGACAAATGAGCAGCTTTTTGTTGAATTTTCCGGCTGTTATGTTGATCTTCGTGAGGGTCGTAAGTCGGAGCACAATATTCGAGACTCGGCTGTACCAGTGTGCGGTATAGAAGTTATTTACTTGAATGACTGAGGGCACCTAGGCATGTTTATTTGTAAGAAAGTTTGGCCAGCTTTACAGTTGTTTACATGTATATGCTGGCTCCAGTTTATCTTGATGCATTGCTCCATTTCAGCATGTATGATTCGAACAAACACAGATTTTGCACAATAGAAATATATGGTGGTAAATATTCATACCATATATTTGGTGTCATAATTAGGCTTGCACGATTTTTCGATTTAATTGCGAAGTTCGATTTATTTAAAAAATCACAATTTTTACGATGTAATTGAGGAAAAATCTGAACATCATCAAAAATTTCATGTTTGTTTAAAATCAGTCTGAAGAGTACTTTTCCGTCGCATTTTAGCAGTACTTGGGAAAACCAGTTAGTTACTCTGTTGAATCGCCATATCATTTTCTTTCTTTCGCTCCAGACCCTGAGTCTGTCACGAAATACCAAGTATATACTTAGTTACAGAGTGTTAGGCAATAATCAGTGAACATAATTCTTTTTAATTCTAGAGTTAGCAATTTCAATTAATAACAAGGTCAGACGGCGTAATAATTTTTCCTTTTTGATTCGGTTGTCATGTCTAATTAAAGAAAATAAAGCAACAGCATTCCAGATTGTTGTATTTTGAACTGTGCGTTCTGTTGATTACTCTTAAATGTAAACCATACATTCTGAAAGCAACTATAAACTGCACTATAGGACGAGTTTACGCCGTCACTCTCATAGCTACTCAATGCTACCGTCCTATGTATGTGGATTGCGCAGTATCTCCCCGGGTACTAATATTAGCGTCTTTGTGCTACTTGGGTAATGACCTAAACTCGTCCTATAAAGGGAGGCTATAAGCAGAAGCTGATACATCACATGATTTATAGGTTTTCTCGGCGACATTTTACGTCAAATTTTGATGAAATAAAACATGTTTATTAAGCTATACGCAATATTTAGGCGGTCCCAATTATTAATTTCACTCACGCGATGACAGATATAAAGGATACATTAAGCATAGACATAGGATGGTAAGAATTTGTCGCATGAAATTGTGTTCTACTTTTGTGATATTTTTTTTATCATTTATTTCAACTTTTTCTAGAAATTCCAAGTCTCAGTTTTCGTGATTTGTCACATTACCCCGGTTTATATTTTTGGGAATTTGGACGTACGATTTAATTGAAAATCTTTTCTCTTTTTTTACAAAAATGTTTCAAAGCAAAAATTGTGCAAGCCTAGTCATAATACTCCTAAAAGATTCACAGATTGACACAAGTTACATAATTCACAGACCATCAACACTAAATTACTATTACTATGAACACTTACCTTTCATGTGACTGACATCCTGCTGTAGGGTTAGATTTTGCTCTGCAAGAAAGCATATATATTATATATATAAATCATAGCAAACAAGAAAATGTTGTTTGACTCAAGGGGCTCACAATTACTGAAAATTGATTTTCTCTATGAAAAAAATTACACATACAAAAAAACAAGGAAATTTACAGATTGTGAGTTTTTGCATTAAAAGGCCTATGGTTCATCCAAAATCTTGGCCCGTAAAACGTGAATCCTTCAAAGGGCACATCTCTCCATCATCAAGAATCCATCTGCATCAAGAATCCATCTGCCAAGTTTAATTAAATTATTTCAAACGATTCCGTATGATATGCTGTTTACAGGAACATTGACAAAAATCATGAGTTTGTTGCATTAAAAAGCTCATTTGACCCCCAAATCTTGGAGCTATAGCGGTGAATCCTTCAAAGAGCACATCTACCCATCATAAAGAAGCTACCTGTCAAGTTGTATTAAATTATTTTAAGCAATTCTGTCTGATATGCTGTTTACAGGAACATTGACAAAAATCATGAGTTTGTTGCATTAAAAAGATCATTTGACCCCAAATCTTGGAGCTATAGCGGTGAATCCAAGGAAGCTACCTGTCAAGTTGTATTAAATTATTT
Source organism: Chaetoderma sp. LZ-2023a (assembly GCA_034401795.1). Taxonomy (NCBI): domain Eukaryota; kingdom Metazoa; phylum Mollusca; class Caudofoveata; order Chaetodermatida; family Chaetodermatidae; genus Chaetoderma; species Chaetoderma sp. LZ-2023a. The sequence goes on from CM067372.1 coordinate 43,624,092, forward strand.
TAAGCAATTCTGTATGATATGGTGTTTACGAGAACATTGACAAAAATTTTGCTTTTTCATTAAAAAGTCCATTTTAGCCCAAATCTTGGAAATTTTTTTTTGCAGTAAAAACTGCACAGCCCTAATTGTGCCGTAAGTTAATACTGATTTTTCACATAAATAACTTGTATTTCAACCAAATATAACTTTGCAAGAATAATCACTTTTACCTTCTAAGTTACTATGTTATCCAACCTGCCTAGTGTGGTCAAGCTAGACTCCACAATCCTCTTACACAACCTTCATCTGATGTTTATGCAGAAGCTTACTAAATCAGGTCTTAGATAAGATAAAATTGTAACTTTGAATGTACAAGTAATTATTCCTGAATGGTTATATTTTGCTGAAAACCAAGTTATTTAATAAAGTCTAAGTTGTGGTTTCATATGTGATAAGTAGTCAAACAGTAGGTGGACTGTCAATAACCCGGTCAACAAGCTTGTCAATCAGTCAGTGATCAAGTCAGCCATCAATCTGGCTGTGCAATAAACAATTTAAACTCGCACTAACGTTTGATCAATCAGCATGTCTACAAGATTCAGTAAGACAGTCATTTATATTAATCCATTTGGCAAGTCTTTCCATCCATTGACCTACAGATACAGCTACATTACCACCACCCACCCCCCACCCCACCCCCCAAAAAAATCCACACACACACACAAACACATACACACACGCCAACAATATCTTCTAATATGATATGTGTCTCTGAACGAGTAGAAGCAACAACTTTTATTAGACAGTTCCTATCATCATAATGACTGGCAATCATTTTGAGAATGCTGCTGATACATGTATGTGCACAAGCATCCATTCCAGCAGGTTATAACATTTGTAGTGTCTCATTAACACAATTAACATTATTCTCAAGGAGGCGCTAGCAAAACAGCAAAGGCTCGGGTAACAACGCGAGGAGAGAAGGGTTTTGGGCGACAACCATGGATATGTTTATTTGCAATTTATAAGTTGAATGGCGGCAGACAACATGCACTGATAGAAGCAATAATACAATAACGATGGTCTCCCATACTAATATAAACTAATACATTATACACTACATACAATATATAGATGAGAGCCTACAACATCCACAGGGAGGGAGGGAGATAAGGGGCGAGAGCTGAAATGCTACTCAGATTGAATTGAAGTACCATGGTCAGCGCGCAAAACTGAATATGAGATGACATGCAGAGGTACGTCCTCACCAGAGGCACCTGATAACTGATTGGTCAGTTTGACCTGGACGAATATGAGATTCTTAGTGCTTGGCGAATGGTTGGGAGAGAGCTGATTGGTTGAATTCGCTATAACTGAGGTGGCCTGCTCACTGCCTATTAAGGTAATTTGTTCAAACTGAGATAATGGACAGTAAGAACAATATAAGAAATGTTTCATCGAAACATCATCTTCTATAAACAGCATGGGAAGTGTGGCTTAGATAAGATAACATGAAGGCCAATAATCATGCGCGTGTGACATCAGCTAACTAGTGATGTAAGTGCTTATGATTCTAAGTAAAAGATTGCATCCCTCCATTAGGTTACAAGATAATGAGCAAAGTGAATCTTGTATGCAGAAAATAGCATAGAGACATAACGAACTAATTTACCGTGAACAGTTTTAAGGTCTCCATATATTCGACCAATAGCATAGCTCTCTATCTCACGGGAACGCATGAAGAGTGAAAGCCAATCTGTAGGAGGAAAAAATGAAAATCTCAATCACATCTGAATAAGCTCATCTGTCATACTGTACCTGACTGAAGAGTGGTCCTCAAAGTTCCGTTTTGGGAAAACCCATATATAATAAAACCTATGATGTATTAGACAGGGACAGACCTATCCATTAGCCAACGGTTAGTAAAATTGAAAACCAGCTAACAGAAAACAGGATTGGCTAAATCTCTAGTTAATGCCTCAAATCACATGATTATAGACTATTTTCTAGTATGATCTACAAGGAATTAATTGCGAAGAACATCTTAAGATGGCTGTTAGTGTAACTAGGAATATAATGTTTGTATGCTGAAAACAGCAAGCTCAAGCATATGTCAGGGGCTTGTGGTGCTCACCTGGAACTGCAGTATTTGTACATACTGCAATCTTAAAGTTAAGCAGGATCAGAAAGTTAGGCTTCTTCTTTTAAAGTTTGGCTAAAATTGTCCAAGCAGTCTTTGACATGATTTACTGGAACATTCAATTGATGCTGGGGTCAAAGGGTCAAGAGCTAAAGGTAACCTAAAATGGTTGGTAGGTAAGACTTGGAATTATCAGAAATGTGGGCTTTAAAAAAAAAATTATTGGACATTTTTGGTGCTAAAAGTAAGAGGCTTGAAACTCAGCTGCCTGAAATGTAGTCTCTTGACACTACATAGTCTAGGAGTCAATGGAAGAATTGCACTATCCTCCAGAAATAAATCCACATGAGATAATTTGCAATATAATGGGTGAGATTTCAGACTCGGGTAGATATGCTCGTTTATACATAAAGGTCACAAATGTGGGAGACTACACACAACGTTAGACGTCAACAGCTCTAAGTATTAACCTCTAAATCATAAGGTAGGTCATGCAAGATGGCCCTCACACAAATCTACTAATCAGGTTCTTTTGAATAAGGTTGGTTCATCAATGGATGAATCCAATCTGTCGCTCAAGTATATGACATCTAAACAATAACATCACATGTAGACTGTCACAATCATAATTGGCAGAAATACTCCGTCATGAAGCTGGAATAGTGTACGAATTGTATGTCTTTGATGGATTTACTTACTATTTAATAAACATTCTGTTGAATCTTTTGAAACTAATTTGACTGGGTGCAGTTGCTGCCATAGGCAAACAATCACATGATATATAATACATGCATATAATATATTGAAAGCAATAAATAGTACCTTGACCATGTGGCGGGCCATTGTTATTAGTATCTGTTGGAGGTGATGAGCTACTGGCATTCTCAGATAATGGTGGGGGACCTCCTGGTAAATGAACACATAACAATATATGATTTGTTTGTTTATTAAAATGAAAATTTTACTATACATGTAGCATGTCAAATATGCTTTAGATGCATTTATTAGCTCCAATGGGGAAAGTGACCATTGACCTATTTTCTCCATAAACGCTGTAGAAAATCTCAAAGGGGATTGAAACTGTCTCATTGCTGTAAGTCACTAGACAATAATTTCAATGAGCAAAAACTCGACTTGCTGAATATTTTAAAAACAATTTCACTGAAAGTTACCAACAACTTTCCATCAAATTGTTTTCAAAATATTTAGCAGGTCCATAGGTATAACCCTTGGAATATGTCGTCTGCAAAAACTCGGCAGTCAGACGGTTAAGTCTGGAGTTTGAAATCAAATGAACTTCACTACCAAACAGCAAACAAGAGGCTCAAGGGGCCTGTATCGCTCACCTGGACCATAGGCATTTAGTAGCTATAAAATAGCGGTTCTGGTGCACTTCTTCCTGAATGCAATGACAAAGGTGACCACGCCTCCCACAGGGGCTTCAGAAACCTGGTGCATTGACTGCTGAAAGGCAGAGCTGCGCTATACTCACAGGGACTACGACAAAGGTGACCACGCCTCCCACAGGGATTTCAGAAAAAGGCAGAGCTGCGCTATAGCTGCGCTATACTCATAGGGACTACGACAAAGGCGACCACGCCTCCAACAGGGGTTTCAGAAAAAGGCAGAGAATCGTCAACTGCGCTATACCCATAGGCCCCCCTCCCCCGGCGGGGGCCACCAGCCTGTTTAGACCGAGCCAGCACAAAAAAATTCATACATCCTAAGAGTAATCATCAGAAATCCAGATCTGATTTCAAATTTTGTGCACATATTGTGTGTACTCTTATTATACTAGAGCAAATATAAAAAATAATATAAAAAAATAATAAATAAAAAACAATTCTTTGTTCCATTTAGATATATAAATATCCTAAGATTAATCATGTCAGACAAAAAATCCAGATCAGATTTCAAAAATTCAGATACTCGAGAAAAAAATTTCAATTTAGACATAAGCCCAACTATAGGTATATCAATGGATAAATCTGTCCAAGAATTGACAACATTGCTGCAGCAAGGGTTAATCAATCCTGCCACCAATGCTAAAGGGTTATCAGCTCTTTCACCAGCTTCTGATCCCTCACCGGCTCCACGCAGGAAGCTACCACCGACCCCTGAGAAGTCTACCCCATGTAGGAAGCCAACTCCTACACAGGATAATGAAGTACCAGACTTTGTCAAAACACTACATGCCATCCAGAACTACTTGAGGGGTTGGGTACTACAAGGACATGGGAAAGACCCAGATGCTTTCATAGCAGATAACCAAAACAGGATTGTAAAGAAACTGATAGAAGAAATACTCGACCTCAAAGGAGTCAAGTTCAATCTTGCTCTCAGGGTCACTCTCAGTAAGCAGAAGAATGATGGAACAGAGGTCACCACAGATCCCCTGTTCTGGTCAAGACAGCAACCTGTCTTGAAAGCAAGCGATATTAGCGAGGCTGTGAAGGAAGCTAAAGCCAAGGTGCTGCAAGGCCTTGAGAACTACACTCATGAAGGGTCGGGACGGGCCGTGGATCGAATGGAAGCTCTCTACCTTAACATCGCCAGATACGAACCTCTACGCGGCGGGTTCTACATTGACCTCCCTGCCTCAATCAAACATAAGCATGCAGTGATCAATGTTAAGAATAAGGATGACCACTGTCTCCGATGGTCACTCCTAGCTGCACTACACCCAGTTGATAAGGATCCTCAGAGTTTCCAAATATGCCCCGCACTGGGATACCCTCGATATGATAGGTGTAGACTCCCCAACTACTCTCCACCAGCTTAAACGTGTTAAGCGACAGAATGGTTTGGCTATTAATGTATTCGGGCATGCCAAGGGTGTCTACCCATTGCAGCTAAGCGATGCTGACCCCGCTATTCCGAGAACCAATCTCCTACTGATTGAGAAAGCGGGTAAGCAGCACTACACCTGGATTAAGGACCTGAATCGACTGCTCCATGACCAAAGTAGATATAATGGGAGAAAACATTTCTGTGAACGCTGCCTCCAGTGCTATTCCCGAGAGGATCTACTCATCAAGCACAAACCGGAGTGCTGTGGTATCAGTGACAGACCAACGCGTATAAGAATTCCTACAGAGGACACGAAGATGCTACAGTTTAACAACTACCACAAGCAACTCAAGGTGGCATTCATCATCTATGCCGACTTTGAAGCCCAAACAACCAAGATTGAGGGGCCTGAGGCGAATCCAGCTCAGAGCAACACAGAGAAAACACAACACCATGAGATCTGTTGGTTCTCATACATTGTGGTCCGCTGTGACGGCGCGAGTAAACCACCAGTGCTGTATCGAGGAGAATATGCCGCTAGGCACTTCCTGGATCAATTGGCACGGGAGGAGGAGAAGATAAAGACCGTGTTCACCCACCTTAAGCCGATGGAGATGACTAGAGAGGACTGGAGAGCTCATAAAACTGCAGTCAGTTGCCATGTATGCGACAGACTGTTAAATGGAGATAGTGTCAGAGATCACTGCCATATCACTGGCCTCTACCGGGGAGCAGCACACAAGGTGTGTAATCTAAAGCTGCGCCTCAACCCTAAGACCACCACCATCCCGGTCATGTTCCACAACCTGCGTGGGTATGATTCTCACCTCATCATGCAGGCCATCTCCCACAGAGGGACAGATCAACTGCATCCCCAACAATATGGAGAAGTACATATCCTTCAGCCTCCATCGGCTGCGGTTCATTGACTCGGCCCAGTTCATCTCAGCATCACTTGACAAGCTGGTAGCTAGTTCCACAACGTTCCCACTTACAAAACAGTATGGCACGGCTTGCAGTGCAAGCGCACATGAGCTCCTGCTCCACAAAGGTGTATACCCCTATGAGCACATGGATGAGTGGCACCGTTTCAATGAGACCTCTCTTCCACCTCAAGCTGCTTTCGACAGTAAACTCTCTAGCGAAATATCTGACAGTGACTACAACCACGCACATGCTGTCTGGGCCGAGTTCGGCTGCCAGACCATGGGTGACTATTATGATCTCTATCTAAGAACTGACACTCTACTTCCCGAAGATGTCTTTGAGAACTTCCGCTGGATCCCACACATTATTACACGAGCCCGGGGTTGAGCAGGGATGCACTTCTAACGAAGACAGGTGTGGAGCTGGAGCTCCTCACTAACTATGACATGCATCTCTTCATAGAAAAAGGACTCAGGGGTGGTGTATCAATGGTCAGCAAATGCTATGCTAAAGCAAACAACCCAGATATAGCTGGCTATAATTCTCAACAGCCAACAAGCCACATCATGTATCTGGATGCTAACAATCTCTATGGCTGGGCAATGAGCCAATACCTACCAATTGGGTGCGGGGGGTGTTTGAGTGGGTCAGAACAGGACAACTCATTGCTAGCCAAAAAGATTACACAACATCCCGATGATGATGAAAAGGGCTACATCCTAGACATTGATTTTGAGTACCCACAAGAGCTGCATGACATGCAATGCCTACCCGCTGGCGCCAGAACGGATGAAGGTGAAGGGAGAGTATCAGTGTGCATTGGGCGAGTTGATAGCGGAAACGTCAGCAGAAAAACTGGTACCTAATCTGAAAGACAAAGAGCGCTATGTCCTGCACTACCGCAACCTAAAGCTCTACCTCAGCCTAGGTATGAGGTTGAAGAAAATACACAGCGTTCTACGCTTTAATCAGTCACCGTGGATGGAGCCATACATCCGACTTAACACAGAGCTCCGTAAGAAGGCCAACAGCGACTTTGAGAAGGATCTCTACAAGCTGATGAACAACGTCCTTGGTAAGACCATGGGGTACTTAAGCAATCGAGTGGATGTCAAGCTGGTGTGGTCAACCGAGGACAGGCTGAGGCGGCTCATAGCTAAGGCCAACTTTGCAGTTCATTCCAGTTCATACATTGCTTGTAGTTCCTGCTGACTATATGGGGAATTTAAACTCGCTATATATAGACATGGCATCCACAATCTTGAATGCAGGCGTGGTTGCATTGGCGAACTGGGGTCTCAGCTTCGCCGACCATAAGGCAGTGGAGGTAGAGAGCAAACGTCATAACCAGGCGATGGAGAAGCTGTCTAAGGAGAAGTTTGAGTACAGCAAGGCACTCGAGCATATGCACCAAAGGGAGGTACGCCGACGGCAACAAAAGGCTCAAGCCACCCAGAACATCCAAGACGCTGATGCGAGTCTCGATGAATACTACGAGGCTGTAAAGCTCTCTGAGCCGACGCTCGACTATGTGGCATCAGCAGGTCAGAAGACAGCCGAGGCCATAGTAGTAGCAGCGGTGGTAGCTGGGACAGCTGCTGGAGTTATGCTCTATGTGACTCAAGGAGCTACCAGCTGAATACCTCCATTCGAGATCATCATGGCCACTGGTCAGGCGGAGTAAAGCGTACGACTTCGTTTCCTGCCGATAGAGACAACAATCAGCCAGATCGTGCACCTCACCGAGAATGTTGGTCCCAGCCACCACAAGTTTGAAGTCGTCTAGCTCCCCCCCACCTCCTGGACCACCCCTCCCTTCTGAACCAAGACTGCTACAGCTACGCAATCCGAGGCACCTCGTTGCAATGTCAACTCTAAACGCTGGTTAACCATGGCCTGGACCTACTGATGCTCTCGCTATACATGTAGGATTCCTTGTCTAGAGCCTGCACGCTTTAATTCCTGGTCGTTCTCATCATGCCACACCTGAAGTCGTGGAGAGGTCATCGTTACATCCTGAAGATGTTCGGTGTACACCCGGAGGAATAGCTTGTCCTGCATCAAGGCCGGGTTCACATGTGTGTTCTCGAGGAGGGAGAAGAGTGGCACCGCGACAGGTGTTTCTATGTCTGGTTGTAAGTCGAATTATGTGAAGCCTTCATCACAACCGACAGCATAGTACCCTTTCCCCTTCGCATTAGTAGGAAGGTTCACGAGCCAGTGGAGCCAGAACTCGGTACTCATCGTTCACATAGGTGGTGTCCATGGTGTTGTTGCTCTGCATAATCTCCCATCTACTCACCACCTGTGGGAGCTCTACCTCTTTCGCCACTGTGCTCTTGAGCTTAAACTTGAGCGTCATGTTCCTAATCTCATGGGTCTGTCCCGAGAGGGTGAAGTCGATGAACTTCCCAGCTGTGGATAAAGGGGTCAGACAGTCCTTCCGAGGATCAGTGTGGTGCGTGGCCGCGGGTTCAACTGCCCCATCTGGATGCTGTACATATCGCTGCATGTTTAAACGACTGTATATACAGGTATAAACGGCGATGTTTGGTAAAGTTCTCCAGCAGATCGTCTTTTGAGGGCAGAAACCAATTGGTGGTGGATGGAACACATCGACCACCTCCAAGAAGAAACCAGATGGTTGCCAGACCCTGCTCCCGATTGACACGGTCCGACGACTACTTCGCGACGTCAACATTATCCACGAGCGAGCCAAGGTCCCACCTCCATCTGATGTGGAGATACTGACTGCCATAGAGGAGATTACTTCCGAGAGGACATCGGTACACGCATGCCACTGGGTTGGCCGCCGGCCATACCGAACGTAGGGGAGGGGTTGGCTGCCGGTCATACCGAAGGTAGAAAGGAGGCCATTGAGCACATCTTCAATGAAAGAGGACACGAGCAGATAGAGCGTAATCTGAAGGAATTTCTAAAGTTCCCCAAGAACTACCAGGACTACCTCATCAAAACTTACCTCAAGACAAATGCTAAGAAGACATGGGCGAAGTGGATCTTCCGCGAGAAGTTTCAGAGGAATAGAGTCATAGCATCTGATCCTCAGTGGATAGAGTTTCAGAAACAACTATCTGATCCTCAGGCAGCAGAGTCTATGGATGAAGCAGCGGAGACCGAGGACAAAGTTTCTCAAGCTTGAAAAAACATCCCGACTGACACAGCAGTTATGTATGTCAACCCGACTGACAAGTGAGCTTCCTGGAAGAATTCAACTTGTAGCTGAAGTTCTGCGCCTTCTCCAGTGAGGGCTTGAAGTGTGCGAGCTCCCCTGTCTCCTTGTTGCTGAAGATAAAGAGGTATAGATCTGCGACCTTCTGCATGCCTGCGATGAAGTCTTGCTTGGGTCAGGCTGTTGTATATCGTCTCAAGCAGGGCACGACCACTCTTCGAGCTAAAGTACAGGAGCCTCGCATTGTGCCGGGTATCTGGTGATATCGCACGGGTGCACTTCTGAAAGAGGATGAAGACAGTGATCTTGGTGTGCCAAATGCGTCTGGTGATGTTGCTGAGGTATGTCACTGTCTTCTGGTCCATCGCGGGGTCGTGGATAACTAGAACAAGTGGTTCAGTTAGTCGAGCTGCGAGCACCTTCTCCATCAGTGCTTGCAGGTTGTGCGTCTTGGTGATTGGACCTTTGTACCACTGATTATTATTGTCGACTGCCTCAGCGGCAGTCGGACACCAGGAGGATGTATCGAGATTGAAGATGTTCGGCGAGCAGGACCCGCAGCAAGATGTTTTTCCCATGTCCTGATAGGGCAATGATCAGCACCACCTGACCGACATCATTTGGTCTACTGCTGTATGGCACTGACATGTTGCACGTGCACATGAAGGATGGTTAACAGCTCTTCAGCCGTAGCCTCGTCTATATCTGGGAGATAAAATGGCAGTACTTCCTGTACCAACTTTTTTGCCTGCTGTGTGGGTAGCTTTGTACCGCCGGCGGATATGAAGGATGCAATAGAGGCATCAAGCATGAAATCCCAACAACAACTGAGAAGTTAACGCAGATGGCCTGTGTCAGTACCTGCAGTGTCTAGCACCTCGAGTATCCGTATGATGCAAGCTCGAGCAGCCATGCTTATTATGCGATCTTAAATGGCTGGCCAAAGAATCCTGACTTCTTCATCTCGGGTAGTTGGAGCTGTGCTGTTGCATTCGCTTGGCCATCCACCGTGATATGGCTCAGGCTGATGGTGCCTACCTTGAGATTCTCCCCATCTTGTTGAAATGAGCTTTGTGGTTTCAGGAGATCCGTAACCAGGTCCTGTGCGTAGGACTCTGCCATAATCTTGATGGCACAAGCCTCGTCGACTCCGAGCATACCTCGCATCACTGCCCTGTCTTTGATGCCCATCCCCTTGTATACAGTCTTGGCCTTGTTGATGGCTGATTGCCCTACCGTGTCAGTGTTTTCGAGGAGATCTCTGGCTGGGATGGTACCTCAGATTTCTCGAGGTTCTCCCTTCTCATCGAAGTCTAGGAAGGAGATAGAGGCAAGAGTGTCTTCTGAACCGAGGCGTGCCTCACCCAACTGAGCGAGATCACCTAGCTCTTTGCTCTCTAGGTCTGTGAGTGATAGAGACATTGTTGTGGTGTACAATATATTGCTATACATAGCAGCTTAAACCTAGACATAGGCCACGATTATCTCGGCCATAGCACTCATCACTAGCCCTAGAACCGCTGCTTCCATTAGAGGGATGCGTTCGCCCATGATCTTGGCGGCAACAGTATAGGAGGCACCACTGATGGCGATCTTTGAGATGGGATGTGTTATTCCTAGAGAGTGGTCGACAACCGTACTCGCCACTGTAGCGAGGACAGCGGCAGGAATAACCTTATTACCACCTGTCATCTTCACCACGGCCACTTTCGCTGCTACATTACTGGCGACATGAATGGCCAAGGGCTTAGCCTGTCTCAGTAGCTTCTGGGTCTTGCTTTTGAGCAGCTTCTCCACCTTCTGGAGACTCACCTGGCTCTCCGGGAGTTGCTTTACAATCTGTACCGTTGACGTCATTGTTTAATCTGTCTCTATAAAGACAAGTATACAACGCGTTTAAACGTGTACGTTCTACCTCAAGAGCACTGAGCAGATCTGACCAATCTGCATCTGTTAGCTGATTAGATTGGTACTCGGGAATATTCATATTTATCCATACATATATATAAATATATATATATATATATATATATAGTGGCTTAAACCATGGACCTACTAGTACTATGTACTAGGTATTATGACGTCTTCCGCATCGAATTGAAAGATTATAAGAAGAAGTCACCAGATGAGCTCACCCAACTCTCTAATGCTGAGGTAGCAGAGGAGCTGACAGCTGTGAAACTCTACTTAGGATTTGACAAGGGGCTGATATGCTTCGTCGAATACCTCATTATGGGAGGCAGTATCGTAGAGCAGCTCTTGCGTACTAATGGATTCTACAAGGATCGGGAGTATCTGTCGGACTTGTTCCAGCAGTTGCAGGCATCCATGGCATTCCCCGACTCTGAGTTGAATAAGGCTCTGCGCTACTACAAGCTGGAAAAAGGCTGTACCACCGAACCATACAGTCCTTGGGTGTGTATGCTGACAGCATGTTTGGGGGCTGTCGGGCAGGCCAAGCTAGTTCAGGCAATCTCAGCCATGACTCCCATTGTTCCTCTGGAACAGGCGGAAGAGTTGTTGCTAGCGGGAACCGCGGCCGAGCAGACTGGTGGCGAGCACAGCAATAGCCAGACCTGACACCACTCATAGGGCTATCGTCCTGCTAGCAGTGCTGGGCGGGGTGCTGGTGTGTGCCCGCTGTTCCAGCTGTCGGAATTGCTGTTCCAGCGGTTGCTGTTTGTCGTCTGCTGTTCTAGCGGTTGGAATTGTTGTTCCAGCTGTCATAGGAGACCACGGGGGCCTAGGTGTCATCGGAACGACATGCGCGGCCAAGTTGATGTCAGTGTTAAACCCAAAGTGCACAGCTAGGGAATTCCCCTCGACTATCATGTTATTGTACCCCCTAATTTTCAGATCCTCGACATTCACAATCATATTGCTCGGAATAAGTCGTAGGTGTGGTGATATAGCGAAGTCGAGCTTACGACGGGCCTTCTGTAAGGCTTGCTGAAACTTGGCAATGAGGCTACTGGGATCTGCAATAATGATCATGTCCTCAACGAGACTGCTGAACATAGCCTGCTCCTCTTTTCCACTCACCCCATCTATGCAGTGGCGCCTCTAAGGACTGGTTGATTCGAACGATCCCTGCTGGTGTGAGCCTTGAGGTTGTGTGTGGGACAAAGTATTTCCACGCCTCTGGATGGTCCTGCCTGATTCCGATTAGATGCATATTCTGCACCAGTGCTCCAAGCTCTGAGTCTGGAACGCTGTCTTCTGACGGCCAATTTTTTGTGGTGTTTGATAGGGGAAGCCTGAGTAGTCTCGTCTCGGGTCACCATACATAACGCCTAGACCGCTGTTGTCTCCACCGTGGAAACGAGTCTGAGTGGGCGTTGAACTCTCGTTGGAGTCTACTGGCTGCTAAGAGGCTGTAGCTCGTGGTTCTTGCAGTCTGCGGATCGAAATCATTCGCATCAGGCAGGCTTGCGCCCAGTTCATAGAGGATTCGCCTCACCGTGTAGTACATATGAAATCTGAAACAGCTGGCAATATGCACAGCTTCGTGGGTACCAGAATAGGAGTGCAGCAAACCCGCGCCAACGCCACAACCTGCTGTGGCACACCACACAAAAGTTCAGCTGTTGATTCCAGAACGAGAGATTCGGGCCTGCCATCCAGGTATGCGCTTTCTTTGCATCCTTGATGGTGATTGCAAGGTTGGTCAGTGGTCGTGGATTGATGGAGAAGCTGATGCGGGACAGCCCGTCGACTGTTATCGAAATAGGTGTTAGGTCCGGTATATCATCCAGGAGACGTGTCGAGCGGGTCCAGAGTGTACCCAGGAGGGGCGGTTGGCTCTGGTCGATTGTCATGAGGTTCGTCGGGAAGGCCATCTACAGTAGTCATCTTAAAGCCACTGCTCCAGCCACAGACGCAACATACTATTTGGTACCATAGAGATCTTCGATGCGGCCCCGCCGCAGCATCTTTTTTTAACTCCTCCATGTCCACCCACCCGCTGGAGCCTTTGAGGTATTGCTGGCGCACTTTGGGTTTCTCTGTGCGGTACAGGGTTTGGAGCTTCAATATATGGTGGTACTCTTCATGACTGACCTGCCCATCCTTGAGAGCTTTGCTGACAGACTCGTCGATAGCCCATAGGCTGCTCTGTGCTACTTTTTCTTCTTCTTCTTTTCGTTCGCTGATCATACCGCCAGTCCTGTAAGTGACTATCGACATGATCATAAGCTCTGTGCTAGTGTTACATACTTAGCATGCTTCTCCAGCTTCCTGGTGATCTGATGCTGTCCAACTGCCCAAGCCAGGACAGTAGCGGCAAGGGTCATGCCACCCAGTGGGATAGCAACGATAGCACCCACCTCTGTAGCAAGGGTGGCAACGGCGGCCAAACCAGCACTGGCTCCAATCACACCCGCAGCTGTGGTCGTGCATGCTAGACTGTTGTAGGCTGCTTTATATCGCCTGCATGTTCTGCTGTACCTTAATCTGCTGGAGTCGCCAGCCGTGGTCGGTACCACCCTCCTCAGGTGCTAATGCAGGATATAGTTCAGGCTGCTTTCACCACTCCGATTTAGCCATTGGTATATATACGGCATAAACTCATTCTAGCACTGTATCATCTGTAGGATCTGTTGATAAGTCATTGTGGAATTCATCTTGGAAAGCCTGGCGAAGCGTGTGAGCTGATTGTTGCAAAGGCATACCTCCTTGAAACACACATCATCCAGCTGTCGGAATGACATGTCTGAGGCCAGTAGCTTGTGCAGCCGTGACATCTGGAACTTCACCTTGTCACTCTGATAGTACGCCCGCCGTTGGTGGCATTTCTTTGATTTATACTTCTGCACCCTCTCCTCTTCCCACTGCTCTACAGACTCATCACCCGTGATATGATCACATGAATCACACAAGTTTGGCGCTACGATGCCCTCCTTATGCCGGATGAGGTTCTCCCATTCTTGGACAGAGTTGTAGTCCTTCGTCTCCTTCCCTCTCTGGCATTCTCTTCATACCAGCTCACCCGCTGCAGTCGCTCGCCTTCTTGTCGACACCTCATTTCCTGTACATGTATATCTGCCTGTTCCAGAGGAACAACGAGAGAGGTGTGTGGCTGCTCCGTCTCCTTTTTCACCATCTCGGCGAATGCCTATTAGGTCTGATATGATATCGTCATGATGGGGATAGGTCAATAAGCAGTAGCAACATAAACTTTAATTGGGAATCCGACAGCCCATTCATGCTGGCATATAGACTAATGGTGGAGCTGACGATTTACGTGGGTGAACATGTTGGGGTTGATCGCTTTCCACAGTTTGCTGGTGGCTCCTGGCAGATATTCTATCACGTGTAACCCTACTTCAGTCAGTGAGCTGTGGTAGGTACTTCCCGGTGGCGGATGTAACACATCGGCGTGTACGTACGTGATGGATTGCTGAGCTACCTTGAAGAGAACCCATTCTACGCGATACTGAACTGCACGTCTACCAACTAGAGATGGCCTGATGACATTCTCCCCATTTTGGAGTAGCAATCGGACAATCGGCATGGCTATACACTCCGTTCAAACCCTATATATGTATATATATATTTATATATATAATGGAGCCTATATTTGCTCACTCAACTGGTCTAGCCGATCTCGTGGACGTGTACGACGTTGATGCTGCCAAGGTTAAGGAAAGCGATGGCAAGTCGTTCGTCCTCCAATATGGAGCAGACTCCAAGGCATTCTCCCTCCATCCCATTGGTGGTGATGGTGTAGAGCTGCTCACTGACCTAAAGGATGCCTCAAAGGAACGTCTGGGCCGAGAGAGAGATGGGGACAAAATAGTGTTCCAGTATGACTTCGCGAAGAAGAAATTCATCCTCCACGCCCTGATAGAACAGGCACCAGACAAGGTTGAGGATATTAACAATTTGGACGCTGATCTCAGCTTTCATGTTTTAGAGCCGACTGTGAAGCATGCCCCACCGATGTCAAATGATGGTGCGGTGTTGACGCTGGCAACACAGCTGCAGTATGTAGTCTTTGAAAAGAATGCGGTGTGGTATCGCGCTGGACCTGGTGGTAAGTGAACGAGCGTGGGTGCCACTATATAGACCTCCAGCGGTTATTGACCTGGAGGTCACCCCACTCTCCACCATTATGAAGAAAGATGGCACGGTCCGGAAGCTTTATAACAGGGGGACATCTTTCCTGACCTATATAGGATGGGGCACAACCCTAGTTGCAGTGGATCATAGGATTGGGGTCACTGGAGGAAAGCTCCTGCTTTGTTGCCCCTTTGATGGACCAGAGGAAGCTATCAATATTCAGGAGGGTGTCTTACGGATAGACGGTGTGTCGCACTCCTCGAAGACGAAGGGCTCAGTGAAGCTGCTCGAGCGTATCCTATACTTGAAAGTACAACCGCAGAACCATCAATAATCCTGTAGTGTATCGACTCGGATGTGCAGACTAGATGTATATTCTCATCAGTCACAGATATCTGCTTGTTATTGTTGGATTTATCATAGTATTTATATATAGGCTCTCCAGCTTCATCGAATTTATGATGTACGCGGACCATAGGGTTACCTAGCAACACCCCACCGTTCACGAGTGCTTTATCTGAGATTCGTTCCTGAATCATGTTGACTACTCTCAAGTTAGGTGTTGTAATTGGTGTGTTGATATTTCCGATACGTTTTTCATGGATCATCCGATGGACCTCATCAGAGAAAGCTTTGTTTATATAGTTAAACAATGTATATAGATTGCTGTTTTTCTCATCATGCTTAGCACCCCTTCATACTCTAAGGCTTGATATTTCTGAACTTGAAGTTGAGGAGAGGAATTCCGACCATGTGATGCTGTTAAGTGGCCTACATGCTTCTCACCCTTAAAACGGTAATGTAATGGATAACGATGTCCATCTATCATGATAAAGACACTCGCGCACTTAACATTATGTTTCCCTGCTCGCATATGGGCCCAGTCGATTTTTGTAAAACATTACTTAATGGAACACCTGATTGTTCAGCTTTTTGAAGGGCGGAAATAACATCTTCAACGCAGAGGATAGACATTTTCAATATATAATATTGCAAGATATACTTAGGAAGTCATTTCTCTAATAGGAAATTATAGATGTTCATGTGCCCACCTGGCATGAATTTTTTTGTGCTGGCTCGGTCTGAGCAGGCTGGGGGACCTCGCCGGGGGGTGGGGTGGGGCCTATGGGTATAGCGCAGTTGACAATTCTCCACCTTTTTCTGAAACCCCTGTGGGAGGTGTGGTCGCCTTTGTCGTAGTCCCTATGAGCATAGCGCAGCTCTGCCTTTTTCTGAAACCCCTGTGGGAGGCGCGGTCGTCTTTGTCCTAGTCCCTATGAGTATAGCGCAGCTCTGCCTTTCAGCAGTCAGTGCACCAGGATTCTGAAGCCCCTGTGGGAGGCGTGGTCGCCTTTGTCATTGCATTCAGGAAGAATGTGCGCCAGAACCGCTTTTTTATAACTACTCATTTCAACTAAAATGCGCTTTATCAACAAGATGGCCACCGAACCATTTATCCGACAGTTTCGAAAATTGCAAATTTGAGATTAGAATACCCAAAAACACATAAAACCAATTTCGGACTCAAAATCCATCAAATAAAAAATTCAAATATGGACACCAAGCACGCTATATTTTGATTGGCCCATGGTGTCCAGGTTTTTTGACAGATCAACTTCCCTTGAACAAACTTCAATGGCCCTTAGTCCCTAATCATATCTGCCAAATTTCGGCCCGATCTCTTCAGCGGTTCTGGAGAAGTCGTTTTCGCTACAACTAGGTCAACCAAGATGGCCGCCAAACCAGTTGACGAATCAAGTTCGCTTGAACAAACTTGGTTCAGCTCTTGTCCTAAATCATATTTCATGAGATTTGCATCAATCCCCTAAGCGGTTTTGGAGATGATTTTTAGACGTTTCCTAAAATCGGCCTAAATCCAAGATGGCCACCGGCCAATTCGGCGGATCGGGTTCATTTGGATCCCGATGCCCTAAGGATGCTTCCTGCCAAATATACTTGAAATCGGACAGGTAGTTCTTGAGAAGAAAACATTTTACATTTCCCATTGCTTTAGTATGGGAGCTTTTGGCGGGAAAATGATCCAAGATGGCCCCCAAACTGTTTATCCGACAGTTTTGAAGTGTAAATTTGTGATCAAAATACCGCAAAACACATATACAAAACCTATTTCGGCCTCAAAATCAATTGATTTGCACCAATCCCCTAAACGGTTTCAGAGATTTTTAAAGATGTTTCCTATAATCGGCCTAAATCCAAGATGGCCACCGGCAAAATTGGTCGATCGGGTTCATTTGAACAAACTTGTATCCCGATGCACTAAGGATGCTTCCTGCCAAATATAATTAAAATTGGCCCAGTGGTTCTTGAGAAGAAGTCATTTAAAGGACAGGTGAGCTAATAAGAGGAAGATTTTGCTCAGATTCAATCGCAGATTTTACTGCTTAGTCTACCAGTTACCAGTTATTGTGGCTCAACTACATGTAACTATCATTCAAACCAAATGTGGCTGGTTCTGTCAGAATAAACACTCTCTGGAGATTTAATACAAGTTAAATTTTAGACATAGTCAAACATGCTCTAGCGACAACATGAATTAAGCTACTACTCTCACCCCAAACCATTCCCCTCCTTAACCCTAGATCAAAATTCAATAGTAACAGTCCATTATTAACTGACCCCCTGTCTAATGCGAGCTAAGATACCTATTGTATTCCAAATGGAATCTATCTGCATTAAATGACCAGTTTTTTTACAGTTGATATGAAATTTGTTATGCATGTTATTGTTTGCCGAAGCTGGGCACAGAAGCTGTAAATTGAAAACTGTAGTCGTTATTGGAGCGACCAGAATAATTGACAAGCTAGTGAACATACGAAAATTGGTTATTTCTTAGAATAGATTTTGGCAAAGAAGACAAATAAATCTATTTTAATAGACCTTGTGGGAAAGGACTTGGTCAAGATGCCTAAAATGTGTCTTTTCTTGGTCAAACATTGCGTAATCTTAGCCCCTGAATTGTCGAACTGTAATAGATTTCATACTATGCAAGACAGAAGCAAAACCCTTACCCCGGAACGCTCGTTCGTATGGAGGCACAGACCTCAATTCTGACCATAAGCTGGTCATTACACGCCTTCAGATGAACGATCTCTACCTAATATATAAACACCATACCAGGCAAGAGGGCAGAGTTACCTACAACCTACTCAAGCTCATCAGCGACACTGACACTGAAATGTCATACAAAAAAGCCCTCGGGGAGCAGATAGCTAACATCGATGTCAGCTTCGATCCAAACAAAGTCCTAACCAAAACACTGAAATCTATGGAATCATCAGCTACCAGCATCATAGGTGTTCTTAAAAACAATCAAACTAGGTATACTGATGACCCTCTAGTCGTAAAACTGTCAGCAGAGCAGAAAGCATTACAGCTGCGCCTCTATCAAAGTGGCCAAGGTGAAGACTGCACCAAACTACGCCGGGAGCGCAATATTATTCTGCGCCACATTAGCGAATGCTTAAAAGATCTTGCTATTCAACAGGCAGACTCCCTAGCAGATGAAATCACTGCCACAGAAGACTGTCACAAAATGTTTCGGGCAGCCAGAGCCCTGGGAGTTACTGAATACACACCACCACTCACTGTACACATATCTGAAGGACACTATCGGGATTGACCAGGGAAAAGCCGAGGCGATCTGAGAATGGTTCAAGGAACAGTTCACTGACAACGATGATGAGCCCTTGCACCCGCTCTCAGGAGACCGAGACCCCAGGCCATTACTAACACCAATTAAAACAGCAGAAGTTGAGAAGGCACTTAAAGCCCTGAAAAATGGACGTGTATCTGGACCTGATGGCATGAGCAATGAACTATTCAAATATGCAAGTGACATCTCAAAACCGATCACGCACCTAATCAATTTATCTTTTATGCACCACCTTCCCATCGACGCTGTAGGCCAAGGCACCCTTATCACACTACCCAAGCCAAAAAAGCCACCTGGGCCCCCAGCCAATCTGCAGCCCATTGTGCTCCTCAACAGCATACGGAAAATCCTATCCAATGTTACTCTATGCCACACATCCGAGACAAGATCGATTACTTCCCCGGATCATGTCAAAGTGGCTTCAAACGTGGACGCAGCTGCGCAGACATTGTATGGGCTCAACGCATGCTTGTGTCAGTAGTCATGTCCAAACACTGGGACGTCCACAAAATGGGCATTGACATGTTACGAGCCTGCGACACAATTAAACGCTCAAAGATCCTAGATGTACTACGCCAGGCCAGTTGCAATGAAGATGAGCTATGACTAGTGAGACTACTGCTTGCAGACACCAAGCTGAGAGTACGAATCAAGTCAGTGAAGTCTGTAGAGTTTGAGACATCAATCGGCTCCCCATAGGGAGATGGTCTATCTCCGGTGCTTTTCACCTGCTACATTGCTGCCGCATTGAAATCTGTGCGGGAAAGTTCCACAAGACCAAACCCCCCAGTTTCAATACTGGGCATGCCGCTAGAGATGGAATATGCCGATGATGTGGACTTCATAGATGAGGAAAAGAAACCCCTTGACGAACTCCTCCCAACAGACGCAAGCAAACTAAAAAAAACCTCCAAAACAGAGTTCACCCACATACACCTATCAACAAAGCATGACACTATAGAAAATGACGAGCCACTTCGTGGCGGCGAACCATGGAGGAAAAGTAAAATCCTGGGCTCACTGCTTTGCAGTACTGCTGACATTTCTGCACGCTGCGTTATGGAGAACATAGCTTTCTAGTCCTTCTGGAAGCTTTGGATTTGTAGATCAAAGATGCCCTTGATAAAGAGGCTACGTTTATACAATGCAACCTGCGCATCCTTGATGCTGTATAACTGTAACAGCTGGACAGCTCCAAAGGCAGCTCTAGACAAACTCGATGCCTGCCACCGCAAACACCTACGCACCATCACTGGACACCGATGGCCAGACAGCGAGGACAAGACACAGTGGGCAAAAGCGAAGAAGGACTGATTGCAGCTGTAGCTTAGCTAGAGATTGGCTGGGCATCGCTAAAACTGGATTTCTCCATTACTATTGTATTCAAAGATTGTATTCTGCTACGGCTTATCAGAGCATATTAACCCTTTAATGGTCAAATTTGGTCAAGAAAATTGAAATATCCGCCTATTGAATATTCAGTCCACTTACTGGCCGAGAAGAATTTTTTAAACTTCATCACTGGAATGACTGACTCCGTTATTCGAGCTAGTGATTCCAGTCGTAAATCTTCAAAAATTCTATTTTCTTAGCCTGTAAATGGACATTTAACAAGACCATAACAGAGGCCGATGATGATGACAATGTTATAAATGACCAATGATTATACATGTGTCCGCATAACACACAATACATTCTGACAGTAAGCTTTCTATTCAGTCATGTCAGTGAATCATGAAAAGTAAGTCACTCCGACATAATTCTGATACACGACACAAATTTAGTGTACAATGCATCCATACACGAAGCTTGGTTAATATATAGATATGAACAGGGTCGACAGAATCTCGGTAGCTGTGAGTGAATATTGAAAGCTAGGTCACATCGATACACATTTGTTATGCTACATATGCTAAGCCTACAATGCATGCATACACCAAGTTCGATTACTGTATACGAAAACTCTTAAAACGACAGCCCACAATTAGTTATTGTGACTGACTGACTGACGAACTAACTAACTAATGGAGGGACATCATGGTGTATTGAGCTGCTATCCGTACGCGACTGGTCAAACACATGTCTAATACATCCTGCAACCACTCTACGTGTACATGTAAACAAGCACAAATTTGTGCTATACTCGTGTTATTCGCATTTGGAAGCATTTTTAATTATGTCACCATGACCTTGATTTTTTTACCATTTGGCCCCAAATTTATGCCATTTCTTCGGAACACCACGGGCAACTTTCCATCCAAACCTGGTTAAGATATCTCCAGTTGCACTAGAGTGATTGAATGAATTAGGGTTCAAAAATGATTTTTTATATCTGGTCAATGTGACCTTGACATTGTGAGCCCAAATTTATCACACATCTTCATGACTCCACGGACAGCCTTTCCCCGAAGTTCAATTACTGGATACCAAGGACTTTTGAAACTACAGCATGGAATGAGCTTTTCTAACTAACTAACTAACTAACTAACTAACTAACTAACTAACTAACTAACTAACTAACTAATTAACTAACTAACTAAGCGACATAATGGTTTATTGAGCTGCTATCTGCGCTAAAATCTCATGACACTACAGCCTGGACAAAACATTTTTTTTAATGTTCCTTGAACCAGGAAATGTGTCATGTTGAAAAATGACACACCTTTAGCCTGTGACATGTCCATATAACAAATTTGGTGACTGCAGTACGGCTAAAAACTAATTGAACATGTTTCCGAAACAAAATAAAAAGTACTGTTTAATCTTTTGAACACAATTGGATTGGAAGACATTGCTGCTTACGGTCTTCAAATCCAATTATGTTCAAAAGATTTAACAGATCATTTCTTACTAATTAACATGTCTCTGTTTTTGTTTTGGAAACATGTTAAATTATTTATGAGCTGTACTGTATATGAAGTCTTGAAACTATGGGTTTAGCAAAAGATTCAAGATGGGCACACAGAAGCAAGCACAGATCAATTGATTACAATATACCCAAGTTGCTTTTCTGGGGGTCTAACAACATAACGCGAATACTGCGCCTTCCTTTAGGAAAGTGCCAGATATGTGTCTCGTATTCTGCTTAACATGTCACATAAAAAGATGGTGAATGATGGATGGATAGACAAATGATGGACGATTACCATGGTGTAAGTTCATTTGGCACTTCGAGTCAGGTGAACGTCTAATAATATATTGAAAGCAATAAATACCTTGACTATGTGGTGGTCCATTGCTATTAGTATCTGCTGGAGGTGATGAGCTACTGGCATTCTCAGATAATGGTGGCAGACGTCCTGTTGTAGCCAACATACCTGTTAAGTATGCATATAATAACAAGAGGCCCAAGGGCCTGTGGAGCTCACCTGGACCATTAGCATTTGAAGCATTTGCATTTAAATAGATATGATGGATAATTTTCAGAAAATCCAAGATGGCCACCCAAAAAACTGACCAATCAAAATTTTGAATAGAAATTCTAGTGTACCTTGATAGTGTCACTCTAGCCAAATTTGATTGAAATATGTCATCCAACTAAGGAGAAGCAGCGTTTTGACAATTTCTGGTAAATTTTTCATAAAATCTAAGATTTTGACCCCAAAAATCGATGAATCCAAATTCTGAATGGAAGTTCTGGAGCTTATGACCATTGGGTCCTTTCAAGCAAATTTGGTTGAAATCGGTTACAATGGTACGGAGACGAAGAATTTTGACAATTTCCAGTAAGTTTTTGATAAAAATCTAAGATTTTGGTCCAAAAAAATGAGGAATCAAAATTCTGAATGGACGTTCTGGAGCCTACGACCATAGGGTACTTTCAGCCAAATTAGCTTGAAATCACCGAAGCGGTTAATGAGGAGTAGCATTTTAAAGCAAAAGTTGACGGACGACGGATGGTCGCCACGGCATAAGCTCACTTGGCCTTTCAGACCAGGTGAGCTAATAATAACAAGAGGCCCCTGTATCGCTCACCTGGCATTTCAACTAATCTTACTTAAGTTTTACATCCATCGGTGTCACTTCCAATGACTTTCAGTCAAATGGTTTAGTTTTCGAGATATTGACAACAATCTCTGGACTGGTTTTTTTTGCATTAGTGATTTTGAACAATGAAAATAGATGATATCAGTGCTAACTACAGATGGTTTCTTAACTGTCTCACTGCTGCAAGCCAGTGCAGCCAATAATTTCCATTTTCAAAAGCTCTTGTCTTCTTGAATATTTTGAAAACAATTCGACTGAAAGTTGTTGGCGGCTTAGCCACCAACAACTTTCAGTCCAATTGTTTTCAAAATATTTATCAGGTTCAGAGATATAACCTTTGGAATATGTCGTCTGCAAAAACTCAGTCAGACGGTTACCAGAGGTACAAATACAATTGAAGAAAATGGTATCTAAAGGCAGGTAGGTGGTCTTTATAGCAGGTTATTCCCCACCACCACACAATCCATTTAACACATGCGCATCTGGCTGAATCACCAAGTTAGCAGCAGGGGTAGGGTGAGCTGGAGTTGATTAAAAAAATATTTTGACTAAGGCAGCGACAACTTTCAATCAAATACATTTCAAAATATTTTTAAGAGCATAGATGTCAGAGCACATAATACATATCTTAAATATTTCGGCAGTATTGGAAAGGTTAATCTGTTAATTGGAATTTAATATCTAGTTTGGCAATAAAATCTGACATGGTGATAAATCAATGGACAGTGGGAACAAACCTGTATTTGCCCTATGAAAGTGAGACTGCAAATATTTAAGGAGTGATAACTCTGGCATTTGACATCCTATCAGTTTCATTTTCACAACACAGATATTAGATGCCGACATTAACATTGTTTGGTGTCAATCCATCAAGAAATAACAAAATGAGCCGCCATTGTTGGTGATGGACAGACAGATGGATGGACGGACATACAGAAGGCGGATGGGGTCATCGCTATACAACAGCTGACTGACAAGTAAGCGGAGTTAAGGAAACCAATTTCAGCTTCATAATCCATCAAATAAAAAAATTGAATATGGCAGCCAAACACGCTAAAGTTTGATTGGTCCATGGCGGCTATGTTTTTTACCTATCAACTTCCCATGAACAAACTTTAATGGCCCTTAGTCCATAATCATATCCCCAAAATTTCAGCCCGATCCGTTCAGTGGTTCTGCAGAATAAGTCGTTTTCACGAAAACTAGGTCATCCAAGATGGCCGCCAAACCATTTGACCAATCAAGTTCCTTCGAACAAATTTGGTTCAGCTCTTGCCCTATATGATATTTCGTGAGTTTTGAATCGATCCACTAAGCGGTTTCGGAGAAGATTTTTAAAGCCATTTCCTAAAATCGGCCAAAATCCAAGATGGCCACCTGCCACCGGCCAAATTGGCCGATTGACTTTGTTTGAACAAACTTGGATCCCTATGCCCTAAGGATACTTCCTGCCAAATATAATTGAAAACGGCCCAGTGGTTCTTGACAAGTCGTTTAAAGAAATTGACGGATGGACGGATGGACAGACGCTGGACGGTCGCTATGGCATAAGCTCACTTGGTCATTCTGGCCAGGTGAGCTAATAATAATATTATATAGACAATATATCTACACGTTCAGACATCTAAATTACTTTACTGATTGAATTCACAGAAATTGGTATTCAGTCTGAAATCTAAAGCCTGTCTATTTCTGAAAACCATTTGACTCAAACTTATTGCCACGACTCAAGTTTGTTGCCACATAAGCCTGTAAACAAATAGAGGGATACAATTCTAGCTATGACCCCTAGGCAGCAACAGTGCCTAGTCAAATTAGTTTGAAAATATTCAACAGCTTACCTGTCTAGTTTTCTGGAAATTGAGATTCAGGGCGCTCAGGATTCAATCGATCGCCAGATGGCCAAAGCGTGGGTGGGGGCTTAGCTAGAGATGGGTGGGGCATAGCTACAACTGGATTCATGCATTAAAATAAAATGTTTAACAAACATGTAGCATATGAAATGCTATGAAAATTTATGCAATTTAAACTATACCAGAAATGTGGTTGCAATGTAACCATGAAGCTCGACTTTACAACTTTGCAATGAACTATGAAGCTCGACTTCAAACATAAAAAAACAACGCCTACCCAAGTTTCGTTGAAATCGGACCACTAATTAAGAAGTAGCATTTTAAAGGCTTCTCGAAAATTACAATCAAGAATGCTAAAGCGTGATATGTCTCGCCCCTGATATTATTGACCACTGGATACAAATTTTGATACTTAAAAGGTACACCACTTGTATAATCATTATAATTATGAACTAAAGATGGACATGGATGTGGTGTAAGAATTTTGGTAATGTCCATACACTGCCTCCTATGATCGCATATTTTGTAATTCTTTGGAGTCTTCATTGCCTATAAAACGGAGCCATTATCAATTTAAAAATGTTAAAACAAGAGGCCCAAGGGGCCTGTGTCACTCACCTGGAGCATTACCAGTATGCATTTTTGTCACAACTGTTGGTGGGTGGTTTAGGAGTAGTCTTCTAAATGAGATTGTGGACATTTTTGCAAGTCCAATATGGCCACCAAACACGTTACATTTTGATTGGCCCACTGCAGCCATGTTTCTGACATAGCGCCTTCTCTTGAAAAAACCTTAATGGTACTCAGTGCCTAATCATATCTCCCAAGCGGTTTTGGAGAAGATTTTTAAAGACATTTTAAAGCGGCCATGTTTTTTTGATGGATCAACTTCTCTTGAACAAACTTTAATGGCTCTTAGCAGTTCTGAGGAAGAAGTCGTTTTTGCGAAAACGAGGTCATCCAAGATGGCCACTGAACCATTTAGTCAATCAAGTTCCCTTGAACAAACTTGGGTCAGCTCTTACCATAGATCATATTTCATGAGGTCTGAATTGATCCCTCAAACGGTTTTGGAGATTTTTAAAGACATTTCTAAAAATCAGACGAAATCCAAGATGACCACTAGCCAAATTGCCCGATTGGCTTCGTTTGAACAAAATCGAATCTCTATGCCCTAAGGATGCTTCCTGCCAAATATAATTGAAATCGGCCCAGCAGTTCTCGAGACATTTTAAATTTCCCATTGTTTTAGTGTGGGAGCCTTTGGCGGGAATATGATCCAAGATGGCCACCAAACCGTTTATCCGACAGTTTCGAAAATTGCAAATTTGAGATCAGAATACCAAAAAAAATATATAAAACCAATTTCGGCCTCAAAATCCACCAAATAAAAAAATAGAAAATGGCCGCCAAACATGCTATATTTTACTTGGCCCACGGCGGCCATGTTTTTTGACGGATCAACTTCTCTTGAACAGACTTTACTGGCCCTTAGTCCCTAATCATATCACCCACATTTTGGCCTGATCCCTTCAGCGGTTCTGGAGAAGTCATTTTCGCTAAAACTAGATCAACCAAGATGGTCGCCGAACCATTTGACCAATCAAGTTCCCCTGAACAAACTTGGTTGAGCTCTTGCCCTGGATCATATTTCATGAGGTTTCCTTCATTCCCTCAAGCTGTTTCGGAGAAGATTTTTAAAGATGTTTCTAAAAATCAGCCAAAATCCAAGATAGCCGCTAGCCAAATTGGCCGATCGGCTTCATTTGAACAAACTTGGATCCCTATGCCCTAAGGATGCTTCCTGCCAAATATAATTGAAATCGTCCCAGCGGTTCTTGAGAAGTCGTTTTAAAGGAAAAGTCGACGGACGAACGGACGAGGGATGGTCGCCAAGACAAAAGCTCACTTGGCCTTTCAGGCCAGTTCAGCTAATAATCATCTACGTCCAAAACTGTAATGATGTGAATTGGATCTCTGAATTGATAATCAGCAATATGTTAATTGTAAGGGTATTGAGTTAACTTTGCATATTTTAACTAAAAGAAGTTAAATATTAGGATCTGTTAAAATACTATTCCATTTACACGGTATCCAAAATACTTAAAAAAACAAGAAGTTCCTCACAAATCAAAACAAGAGGCCCACAGGGCCTGTATCGCTCACCTGCATCATAGGCATTTCAACCAGAAAGGCCATCAACAATAAGTAGAACCCTACAGAGTTGAGCAGAATTATAACAAGAAAAGAGAAGCCATGTTTCTTTATGTATCAACTACTTTTGAACAAAACTTAACGGCCCTTAGTCCCGTACCATATCTCCCAAATTTTGGCCCAATCCATTCAACGATTCTGGATACGAAGTTGTTTTCGCGAAAACTAGGTCATCCAAGATAGTCGCCAAGCCAATGGACCAATCAGGGTCTCTTGAACAAATTGGTTCTCCTCCTGCATTAGATGATGTTTCATGAGTTTTGAATCAACCCCCAAGCCGCTTCGGAGATTTTTAAAGACATTTCTAAAAATTGGCTGGTTTAGCCGGTGGCCACCTTGGATTTTGGCCGATCAGCTTTGTTTGAACAAACTTAGACCTCTATGCCCTAAGGCTGCATTCTGCCAAATATAATTGAAATCGGTCTAGTGGTTCTTGAGAAGTCGTTTAAAGAATTCCCCATTGCTTTACTATGGGCCCATTGTTTTACTATGGGAGCCTATGGCAGGAAAACAAACCAAGATGGCAGTCAAACCATTTATCCAACAGTCTCGAAAGTGGCATATTTGAACTCGCCACCCTGATAAGCATATATACAGCAATTTTCGCCATCAAAATACATCAAATACAAAAAAGCCAATATGACAAAATGCTAAATTTTGATTGGTTGATGCCAGCCATGTTTTTTAACCTACGAACTTCCTTTGAACAAATTTGAATGGCCCTTGGTCCCTAAGCATATTTACCACATTTCAGCGCTATCCCTTCAGGGGTTCGGGAGAAGTCGTTTTTGCGAAAACTACGTCATCCAAGATGGCTGCCAAGCAAATAGGCCAATCAGGTTGCCTTGAATAAACTTGGGTCTAACGTTGCCATAGATGATGTGTTATGAGTTTTGAATCAATTCCTCCAGCGATTTCGGAGATTTTTTAGTGGTTCTAAAAATCGGCCATTTTGGTCGGTGGCCATCTAGGATTTTGACCGATCCGCTTCGTTTGAACAAAATTAGATCTCTATGCCCTATGGATGTTTCCTGCCACATATAATTGAAATCGGCCCAGTGGTTCTTGAGAAGAAGTCGTTTAAAGAATTCCCCATTGCTTTACTATGGGAGCCTATGGCCGGAAAACAAACCAAGATGGTAAGTAGTCAAACCATTTATCCGACAGTCTCGAAAGTGGCCTATTTGAACTCGGCACCATGATAAGCATATATAGAGCAATTTTTGCCATTAAAATACATCAAATACAAAAAAAACAATATGACCAACAAATGCTAAATTTTAATTGGTTGATGCCGGCCATGTTTTTTAACATACGCCATTCCTTTGAACAAATTTGAATGGCCCTTGGTCCCTAAGTATATTTAATAAATTTCAGCTCTATCCCTTCAGCGGGGGGGGGGAGTCGTTTTCGGGAAAACTACGTCATCCAAGATGGACGCCAAGTAAATAGGCCAATAAGGTTGGCTTGAATAAACTTGGGTCTAACATTGCCATAGATGATGTGTTATGAGTATTGAATCAATTCCTCTTGCGGTTTCGGAGAAGATTTTTTAGTGTCTAAAAATTGGCCATTTTGGCCGGCGGCCATCTTGGATTTTGACTGATCCGCTTTGTTTGAACAAACTTAGATCTCTATGCCCTATGAATGCTTCCTCCCAAATATAATTGAAATCGGCCCAGTCGTTCTTGAGTAGAAGTCATTTAAAGAATTCCCCATTGCTTTACTATGGGCCCATTGCTTTACTATGGGAGACTATGGCGGGAAAACAAACCAAGATCGCAGGAAAACCGTTTATCCGACAGTCTCGAAAGTGGGAAATTTGAACTGGCCACACTGATAAGCATATATAAAGCAATTTTCGCCATCAAAATACATCAAATACAAAAAAGCCAATATGACCAAGAAACGCTAAATTTTGATTGGTTGATGGCGGGCATATTTTTTAACGGACAAACTTCCCTTGAACAAACTTGAAAGGCCCTTGGTCCCTAAGCATATTTACAAAATTTCAGCTCTATCCCTTGAGCGGTTCGGGAGAAGTTGTTTTCGCGAAAACTAGGTCATCCAAGATGGTCGGCAAGCAAATCGGCCAATCAGGTAGCCTTGAACAAACTTGGGTCTACCATTGCCACAGATGATGTGTTATGAGTTTTGAATCAATTCATCCAGCGGTTTTGGAGAAGATTTTTTTAGTGTTTCTAAAAATCGGCTATTTTGGCTGGCGGCCATCTTGGATTTTGACTGATCCTCTTTGTTTGAACAAACTTAGATCTCTATGCCGTAGGGATGCTTCTTGCCAAATATAATTGAAATCAGCCCAGTGGTTCTTGAGAAGTCGTTTAAAGAAAGAGTTGACGGACGACGGACGGTCGCCACGGCATAAGCTCACTTGACCTTTCAGGCCAGGTGAGCCAATAAGTAAAAGTCTAATGAGTTGACCAGACTTGTAACAAAAAAACAGAGGTCATGTTTCTTTATGTATCAACTTCTCTTCAACTTTAATGGCCCTTAGTCATCAATATCATATCTCCCAAATTCTGGCCCAATCCGTTCAGTGGCTCTGGAGACGAAGTTGCTTTCATGAAAACCAGACCATCCATGATGGCCGCCCAACCATTTGACAAATCAAGTTCCCTTGAACAAAATTGGTTCAGCTCTTGCCCTCAATGATATTTTATGAGTTGAATCAATCGCTCGAACAGTTTCGAAGAAGATTAAGACATTTCTACAAATCGGCCAAAATCCAAGATGGCTGCCATCCCAATTGGCCGATCGGTTTTGTTTGAACAAACCTGGAGTGAGTTCAGGAAGGAAAATGTTTGGCAAATGTTTGCCTATTTATGTTTGCTGTTCGTCGCGAACTATATTCGCCTTCCTGAACGAGTTGTCACACGTAACTTCGACAAGCATACTTTTACGACGTCACGTGATAGTTATGAGGGTTAACTTTTTGTCAGATCCAATGCATTATGATGTCATATTTATTACGTCATAATGAATATCAGGGTCTCGGAAACAATCTACAAGCATACACATATTTGTTGAAGACTAACATATCATTACGATCGCTAAGAACGCATTGGTATGCGTTATTTATGGCTACATAGACAATCAATGTGTCTCAATAGACGATGCAGTATATATTTTGCCGCCATCTTTGTTTTCACGGCAAATCATGTCGAGTCACCTATAAAGTTGTTCGCCTAGCCACAAAACGTTCGCGGCGAACAGCCCATTCAGGAGGGGCGAACGTAAAACGTGACCTAACAATTGTTCGGCGAATGGAAAATATTCACTCTCCTGAATGGACCCCTGGATCCGTAAGCGCTAAGGATGCTTCCTGCCAAATACAATTGAAATCAGCCTAGCAGTTCTCGAGAAGAAGACATTTGAAAGTTCCCATTGCTTTAGTATGGGCGCCTGTGTCGGGAAAATAATCTAAGATGGCCGCCAAACCCTTTATCCAACAGTTTCGAAAATGGCAAATTTGAGCTCACAATACCCAAAAACACATATATAACCAATTTTAGCCACAAAATTCATCAAATAAAAAAAATCCAATATGGCCGCCAAACACGCTACATTTTGATTGGTTCACGGCGGCCATGTTTTTTGATGGATCAACTTCCCTTGAACAAACTTTAATGGCCCTTAGTCCCCAATCATATCTCCCAAATTTCGGCATGATCCCTTACGCGGTTCTGGAGAAGTTATTTTCGGGAAAACTAGGTCATCCAAGATGGCCATCGAACCATTCGGTCAATCACGTCTTCTTGACCAAAGTTGGCTTACATCTTTCCCTAGATGAGGTTTCTTGAGTTTTGAATCGATTCCCCAAGCGGTTTCGGAGAAGGTTTTTAAAGACATTTCCTAAAATCGGCCGAAATCCAAGATGGCCACTGATCAAATTGGCCGACTGGCTTCATTTGAACAACCTTGGGTCCCTATGCCCTAAGGACACCTCCTGCCAAATATAACTGAAATCGGCTCAGTGGTTCTTGAGAAGTCATTTAAAGGAAAAGTTTACGGATGACTGACACATGACAGATGGTTGCCATGGCATAAGCTCACTTGGCATTTCAGGCCAGGTGAGCTAATAATAATGATGGGGAATGCATCCACATATAGCGCAGAGCATGTCTGTAAAGTTTGCTTGATATCCGATGAGCCATTATTGTAAAATAAGGCAATTAAAAACTTTAACGCTAATTAATGAAAAACTGTAACGGAAGATATTCAAAGTTCAAAACCATGAAAAATACGCCACCCCCCCTCAAAAGAAGATCTGATGAGTCATTGTGGACTAATAAGGCTTATGAAAAACTTTAATGCAGAAATTATCCAAAACCGTTAAAAAACATGAGATATTCACAGAAAATCTGCTTAGTAAAGCTGAGGATTGCATCCATGCATTGGATAGAACCAGTCAGTAAAGTATCATTAAAATCTGATGTTCATTAATAAGGCTAATGAAAAACTTTAACGCAAATATCATCGAAAATGTTCTAAGTCCAAAAACGCGAAAAAAACATGAGAAATTCCGCCGAAAATCTGCTTAGTAATGAAGAAGATCGCATCCCTGCATTGGATAGAACCAGTCTGTAAAGTTTCATTGAAATCTGATGGGTCATTCTTGACTAATAAGGCTAATGAAAAACCTTAACGAAAAAATCACCCAAAATATTCTCAAAGTCCAAAACTGTGAAAAAACCCCCATGAGAACCAGTCAGTAAAGTTTGATTAAAATCAGACGAGCCATTCTTGACTAATAAGGATAATGAAAAACTTTAACACAAAACTCATCCAACTCATCCAAAAGTCGAAAACCACGAAAAAAACATGAGAAATTCCTCGAAAATCTGCTTAGTAATGATGAAGATAGTATGTCGACAAGGGATCGAAATAGTTTGTAAAGTTTCATCAAAATCTGATGATCCATTGTTGAAGAATATAAGGATACTGAACAACTTTAACGCAAATATCCAACAAAATATTCTAAGTCCAAAACCATGAAAAAAACATGAGAAATTTCCCCAAAATTGGCTTAGTAATGATGAAGATCGCATCCCTGCATTGGAGAGAACCAGTCTGTACAGTTTGATTGAAATCTAATTGGCCATTCTTGACTAATAAGGCTAATGAAAAACTTTAACACAAATGACATGCCGCCGATGATGCAGGAATTTGTAACCTATGTGTCGCTTTTCCCTTCGGGGCGAGAGAATAATGAATATGGTAAATGTGAAACTGACCTGTAAATGATCTGTATGAGCCGAATTCATCCGGGACAATAGGTGTCACCATGCTACCATCGCTGCTGTCTGGACACATTCTTTGTTCTGAAGGAGTATCAGTCGACAAACCATTTTCAGTGAATTCCAATCTGTTTACATCGCTATCCTTACCAGTCTGTGTTTGACTGCTGTTTTCATCGATTAACCATGTCCTATCGTCAGTATCGCAAACAATCCTGTGAGGGTCCGGTATATTTACAAGACTACGACCACCATTTAAGAAATCTGTGCTGTTTGAATTGACATTGCAAGTCATGTGATCATTGGCACCTGTCGGACTTCTAATATCAAGAGGCGTCCTGCTTGTATTGTCTGGGTAAGTACATCTAACTGGTTGTATGGGTGGATACATAAAATGCTGGTTGGGGCTTTTCATCATGTTAAAGGGGGGTGAATGCATTAAAGTTTGCATGCCATTAGGTCCAGTTGTCATGTGTGGATACATTTCTGATCGCATATTCCTTTGAGAACTTAATGGTAAGTGAGGCAGGATGTTAGAAGGCAAGCCTTGTGGAGTATTACGTGAAAATCTGGGCACAGTGTTCCCAAAACACATCCCTTTATTTCGATCTGCATTGAAATTTGAAGGATGAGAAGGTGGAGAATATCTAGACATATGGTGTACATAAGGTGGTGAGTTCGATGTTTGCAAAATGTTAAATTGTTGAATCAGTGGTCGTTTTAAAAGTGATGGTTGTGTTGGCACTTCTGTTTCATGTACAGCAAATTCTGGAGGGGATGTCAGGATTGCTGGTAGATGAGAATTTCCAGATGAATGCGTTGTCTGCGGATTTCCAGATACTCTACGATTTCGCTCAAAAACTGGTGAGACGCTATTAGTATAATCTGATCTCCTCTTGAACGGAGTCAATGTGCTTTTGTCAGTCTTAGTCAACACATCTGCGTTACTTGATAGTGCCGAGGATGGACAGTGTTGCTCTGGAAATCGCTGTACTAGTGGACTCATAGATGAATTTGATGTATTCATTCTGGTATTGCTTGCTCCTGAACAAGGGGTTTGAATGTCATCATTTGCTTGGCAAGTAGGTGTTTCGACGTCAAAACCATGCCTGGAGAGGAAAAATAGAAAACATTTTTGCAGACAATCATGCCAATCAGGGTTTCCAGCAGTTTATTAAAACAAAATTCTTTACATTTTTCCTGATATTTCCCTGAGAAATTTCCAACATTCATGATAAACTCTTCACTTACATGCAAATAAGTTTGTTGGGAAGTCAAGAGGTCATTGCAGAAAAGCAACTAAGATACTGAGAGCATATACCACAGAATGATAGCATGTAAAACTGCAAACTTATTACCTTCTGTCAAATGCCCTAAGTTTTTCCTGATTTTTTTTTAGTGTTTTCCCCAAATTCCACGAGTTCTCCATAATTGGAAAAATGGAAACTCAATTTGAAGGTTTTCCCTGATTTCCACTCCGGTGCCAGGAAAATAGACCAATCAGATTCTCTTGACGAATAAGTTTCTTGTGCACAAGTGCTTCAGCCATTTCCCTAGATGAAGTTTCTTGAGTTTCAAAACAATCAGCCAAACAGGTTCATAGTTCAAGACCTTTCACATGTTTAAAGGTGTTTCTAAAAAATAGTGCAAAATCCAAGATTGCTGGTGAGCAAATCGACCAATATTGTTCTTTTGAACAATCTTGAAACTTTATAACCTAAAGATGATGCCTGGCAAACACAGTTGAAATCTGCTTAGTGGTTCTTGAGAAGTCGCTTAAACCTGTTGCCATTCATTTCCTATAGAATTTTTTGAGGTTATAAAAATAGAGGATGGCCACTAAAACAGCCATCCGACACTTAACATTTCTAATTTGAAATCAACATGCCGATATAATTATATTAAAGAATTTCGCTATCAAAATTCATCAAATAAAAAAATGAGCTATGGCTGTGAATGCAACATTTTGTTTGGTCGACAGCGGCCATGTTTTTTATGTATAAATTTCCCTGGAACAAGGTTTAATTGTTAGTGATTAGTCACTAATAATATTTCCCAAACTTAGGCCTTATCTGTTCAGTGGTGCCGAGTTGTTTTTGCCAAATTAGGTCATTCAAGATGGCAAATTGACCAATCAGGTTGTCTCGAACAAACTTGGTTTAGGACTTACCCTAGATGAAGTTTCATGAGTTTCAAATTAATCGGTTGAAGAAAATTTTTAAACATGTTTCGACCAATAGCTCAAAATCCAAGATGGCCACCACACAAATGGACTAATTAGCTTCCTTTGACCAATTCTGGTTCTCGATGATCTAAGGATGCTTGCTACCTGACAAATTTGGTTGAAATCGGCCTAGCGGTTATTGAGATGAAGTCGTTTGAAGTCTATATAAATGATTTGGCAAACTGAGCGGGAAAATAATCCAAGATGTCCAGCAGCCAAATTTACCAATCAGTTTCCTTTTTACAATTCTGTGTCTCTATGACCAAATGATGGTTCCTGCCAAATTTGATTGAAATCCATCAGATGGTTCTTGAGAAGACAGTTAAAATTTCCCATTGTTTTCCTATAGGGCCTTTAGATAGATAGTGCATTTATATTGCGCTGAACTCCATGCGATTGCACGCTTTAAGCGCTGTACATCTAATATGGTGCACATGGCAGGTACCTATTTACAGCTAGATCGACTGAAGCAATGCAGAGTTAAGTGACTTGCTCAAGGACACAACACAGCGGATCGGCAGGGAAGCGAACTTGCAAACCTTGAGTTACGAGCTCAAATCCCTAACCACTCACCAACCGCAGGTTTAGTGGGAAAACATCCATCATGGCCAACAAATGGCTTATTTTTCAAATCAAAGTGCAAAATTTAACATCACCATACCAATAACCAGACATATATAGCAATTTTCACCATTGAAATCCCTCAAACAAAAAAATTCGATATGGCTGACAAAACGCCACATTTTGATTGGTCCGCAGCAGCAATATTTTTAGAGTATCAACTTCTCTTCAACAAATTTGAATGGGCCTTACTTAGTCCCTAATCATATTTCCCAAAGAAACCATTCCCACATTAGTGTATTTTGGGAAAATACCTTCCCACATCTGGCTGGTAAATGCACCAGCCAATACACAGCATTAGTTTACCATTAGGCTCAGATACAAGAGACTTTAAGCAATTTATATGAAGAACTAAGCTCATAATGTTATTGAAGTCATATATCAATGGAAAGCTAAGCCTATTCTCTATACATTTCTCTATTCGTTTTTATTTTTTTGTAAAATTGTATACAGTTAATTGTAATTTAAAAATAACCCCTATTGTCCACATGATTTAATGAATCTAGGTATAATGGGCATACTGTAATGGTGTATTTTATATATAACTAAATAACTTAGTGAAGATTCTACAAAAATATAACAAATAATACCTAAATGTTTCTAGGCAATTGAATGCACTTTCCAATGATGTATGACTTAAAAAATATTGTGATCTTAGTTTATCATAGGAACGGTTTAAATTGCGGCATATTTTAGTGTAATAGACTTTACCAGCCAGCAGCAGCAGCGCACTTAGCATTGACTTAGGGGAGTCCCCCCCAAATGACGCCAATGTGGGAAAGGTGTATTTCAGTCTGATCCATTCAGTGGACCTGGAGATCGGTTTTGTGAAAAATATAACAAGAGTCCCAAGGGCCTGTGACGCTCATGTGGACCATTAACATTGAACCAGTTGCATTTAAAGACATGGAAAATTTTCAAAAAAATAGAGCATTCCAGATTCTCATTTGACATTTTGAAGCCTACTGTCATAGAATCGTTCGACCCCAGTTTTTTCTAATTCTCGGATTATTGATTAAGGAGTACCATATTTAAATGGATCTGGATAATTTTCAGGAAATCAAAGCGGGCCACCAAAACAGTGACCTATCAAAATTTGGAATAGAATTTCTAGAGGCTACCACTATAGGATCGTTCCAGCTAAATTTGGTTTAAATTGCCGAAGGGCTTTATGAGGACTAGCGTCTTAAACGAATTCCCATTTTCCAGAAAATCCAAGATGGCCACCCCAAAATATCAAGAAGTCTAAATTCTGTATACAAGTTGTGAAGTGTACCAGACTAGGGTCCGTCCAGCTGAGTTTGGTTGAAATCGGCCAAGCGGTTAATGAGTAGCCATATGGCTAGAGATTTCCAAAAAATTTCAGAAAATCCAAGATGGGCACTGGAAAAATTTCCAATCAAAATTCTGTATACATGTTCTGAATCCTACCACCATAGGATTCTTCCAGCCAAGTCTGATTAAAATTGCCCAAGCAGTTAATGAGGAGTAGTCTTTTAAATGATTTCCAGCCATTGTTTGGAAAACTTAAGATGGCACGAAACAAACTGACCAATCAAAATTCTGCATATAAGCTCTAAAGCACACCCCTAGGGTCCTTCCAGCCATGTTTGCTTGAAATTGTTCAAGCGGTTAATGAGGAGTAGCATTTTAACTGATTTCCCAAAATTTTCTAAACATCCAAGATGGCCGCCAGAAAGATTGACCAATCAAAATTCTGTATTAAAGTTCTGAAACCTATCAGCCTAGTATCTTTCCAGCCATGTCTGGTTGAAACTGTCCAAGCAGTTGAGGATGAGTAGCATTTTAAACTATTTCCCGCCATTTTTCGGAAAAAATACGATGGCCACCCTAGTATCCTTCCAGCCAAGTCTGGCTGAAAGTGCCCAAGCAGTTAATGAGGAGTAGCGTTTCAAACAATTTCCTGCCAATTTCCGGAAAATTCAAGATGGCCAACAAAAATTGTCAAATCAAAATTCTGTATAAAGTTCTGAAGCATACTACTCTAGGGTCATAACCACTGAGTTTGACTGAAATCGGCCCAGTGGTTAATGAGGAGTAGGCTTCTAACTAACTACAAGTTCTGAAACCTCCCACCCTAGTATCCTTCCAGCCAAGTCTGGCTGAAATTACCCAAGCAGTTAATGAGGAGTAGCGTTTCAAACAATTTCACGGCAATTTCTGTAATATTCAAGATGGCTGCTGAAAGAATTGTCTAATCAAAATTCTGTATACATGTTCTGAAGCATACTACTCTATGGACCGTCCCACTGAGTTGGAGTGAAATCGGCCGAGTAGTTAATGAGTAGGCTTTTACCCGATTTTCAGAAAATACAAGATGGCCACCAGAAACATTGACCAATCAAAATTCTGTATAATCTGAAACATCCTACCCTAAGGTCCTAGGGTCTGAGTTTGATTGAAATCGGCCCAGTTGTTAATGAGGAGTAGGCTTTTAACTGATTTGCAGAAATTTTCAGAAAATCCAAGATGGCCACCGCAAAAATTGACCAATCAAAATTCTGCATATAGATTTTTAAACCTATTAGCCTAGTATTCTTGCCACCAAATCTGGTTCAAATTTCCCAAGCAATTAATGAATAGTAGTGATATAAATGATTTTCATCCATTTTTCGGAAAATTCAAGATGGCCGATGACAAAACTGGCCAATCAAAATTCTGTATAGGCGTTCTGAAGCATACGAGTCTAGGGTCCTTCCAGCCAAGTTTGCTTAAAATCAGCCAAGTGGTTAATAAGGAGTAGGCTTTTATTATATTTCCCCCCCCCCCACCACCCCCCAAAATGTTAAAATCCAAGATGACACCAGAAAAATTGCCCATTCAAAATTCTGCATACAAGTTCTGAAGCCTACCGCCTTAGGATCCTTCCTGCCAAATTAGGTTGAAATCCGCTAAGCAGTTAATGAGGAGTAGTGTTTTAAAGCAAAAGTTGACAGACAGACGGATGACGGACGGACGCCATGGCATAAGCTCACTTCGCCATTCTGGCTAGGTGAGCTAATAATTAATTGATATCGGCCCAGTGGTTCTTGAGAAGAAAACTCTCAGTCAGTAAATTAACATACTTTGGGATTTTACTACCCAAATGTTAAAGGGAGGCTAATCTTGTCTCAAATGCTGTATTGTACTGATAGATCCAATATGATTCATTTCATGCCTAAGATCATACTAATAGACTCCAGTAAAATTAATTTCAAAATATTCAACAGCTTACTGGTATGGTTATATGAGGCTACCTTTCCCTTACCTCTCTTAGCCAATAAATTAGCCTATTTGGGGATTTTATTAGCCAACCATGAGTAGGGCTGTAACGATTCACAGATATATTGGTGAATCACGATACACATGCTCACGATACGCATATCGTATCGTGACCTGTCGTATCGATACACATGCGATACACGAAAATATGCCCATGGCCTCCTTCATGTGTTAACATTGTCAGGTAAGCTATAGCTAAAGTTATGCACAAGGGCAGCATTTTCACTAAATTTCATCTAAATATGTTAATTATTTGTTTATCTGCACTGAGAGGCGGAGTGACGTAAAATGGACAAACTTAGTGAAAAAATAACGTAACGTATCGTATATCGTATCGTGACCAGTGTATCGACCAGACAACCCGGAGGGTCTGTTCTTATGTTTTACTAATTACATATAACTACCTCCTTGCATTACTATTGCTCTTTCCTTCTCTGAAGGGAAGCGTAGTAGGAGGAATTTTTTACAGCCAATGTTTGCTGGGTATTGTGGTTACAGAGTGACTGAAGGCTTCTTCAGGAATCTCCATACTCTCTAATGATGAGATCCATAGTAATTCGCTTGAATGCTATATCTCAGAATGAGGCAA
This sequence comes from Chaetoderma sp. LZ-2023a, assembly GCA_034401795.1. NCBI lineage: Eukaryota > Metazoa > Mollusca > Caudofoveata > Chaetodermatida > Chaetodermatidae > Chaetoderma > Chaetoderma sp. LZ-2023a. The sequence goes on from CM067372.1 coordinate 43,662,879, forward strand.
GAAGAGGGTTAATCCAATACCCATAGCCACTGAGTAGGTTATTAAGCACAATGACAACCTCATTGGCTGATAGCTATCACATGACCTTGTTGTAGCAACCAAGACTTCATTCCCTTGACGAATCCAGTCATATAACCCAGCTTTATGTAGATCCATCAACAGGCAGATGATCCCATCGCTACTCGACTCTGAATATCTGACTAAAGCTGAAATTAAAAATTAACCTAAATACTCTACATTATATGATGGAAAATTTCTTTCCAAAATCCCCAAATATGTCAAAATCTGACATATCCGGGCATACCCAAAGGCTGAAGAATATAATGAATATCTTATGCTGAATATAACTATTCTAACAAGATATGATCATTAAAATGAAACCTCAAGCCCCATTCCCCCCCCCCCCCCCCCACCCACCCCAACACACACACACACAATTTGACAGGGGATGCTTGAGATGGGCCGTAATGCAAGGAGGTAGGTATATGTAATTAGTAAAACATAAGACCAGACCCTCCGGGTCGTCTGGTCGTTATTACTACATTACAACCTACCTCCTTGCATTACTATTGCTCAAATACAGATTTCAACATTGCACAAAGCCCGGCAGGCAAATTTTTGCACAAAATTAATGTAAAAAAATAGAAAGAATGAATACGAAGTTAGTAAAAATGAGTAGAGTAAGATACTACAAATGACGGTAATTCCTCAGAATTACTCTCATAAATAACCCTAATAGAAAGGGTACAGAAGCAAGAAGAAGGAGAGCAGAAAGGAGGACATTAAACGACCCCCAGACTACAAGAGAGAAGAGATGATCATGCAAGAATGAAATTAATAAAAAATAAAGTGTGATGAAAGAGATGATATGAAAGAGGTGAAATACACACATGAGAAAGAAGTAATGAACTCACCCTCATCTCAAATAAAATTCTTATACAAATGAAGATTAGGAAGGAAGAGATGATGATGAAGAAATAAGTTATGGTCCCTGAAGCTAACTTCTGAATTTTTTTATAGAAGGAAGCAGCACTAGAATATTTAAGATAGAAATTAGTAAAGAATTCTCTGATTTCCAGATAGCAACTTGAATGAAATCACCAACATAAACGGGCACAAGAGGTGCCAAGGCCCCTAACATCATGGGCCTTAACACCAAATAATGAATTGTCCCCGGGAGAAGCTAATTCATGGCAAATTTTAATAGTATTAATGAACCAACGTCAAATAGAGGTTAAAGACGCAGGACTATCAATGCCTACCGCAAACGTAACCCAAATATGTCTATCATCGGATCGTTTGCAAGTTGAACGGAATTTGTAAACATAGAGAGCCCTAACAGGGATCCAGACAGAGTCATCTGGAGATAAAGCCGAAAGCCTATGAAATATGATGTGTTTATCTAAAAAACTCAACTGAGTTTGGACAGAAATTCTGACCTAGGACAGGTCTGGAAATAACTTTTTCAACAGTATCCAACACTCTGCCAGGCACCAGCTACTTAGTACCGGACATCCAGAATTTGCTGGCTGTCAACACTATTCTACTTCACAGTGTTCTTTACTTAAACTTATTAGAAACATGTCAAAAAGCATCTAAACATGTGTCATAATGATCATGATACACCTAAGGTAGATGTATATTTTATGGCTTTGTCAACATTTGTATGCAGACTCTTGTTGCACACTGCAACTACTGGGATTGATTAAATCTGAACCTGACTAAATGTCAGGAAAAGGCAAGACCGTGCCTGACATTTGATAATTTGGTGTCTGACGATGTCCTTGACAGGTACCTTACTGTATTTCCAGGCTTAATAGGATAGAGGATAATGCTAATACCTGTAACTTGAAAACTATCCCAATCAGCAGATAATGCATGAATTTCCGAAAGACGGCTAACTGAAGCTATTGCTAATAACAAGGATGCTCTGAGAGTAAGATGTTTGAAACAACCAGACCCAAAAGGATTAAAGAGTTTATCAGCTAGGACCTGAAGAACAAGGGATAGGTTCCAAGATGGAAGGGGTTACTGAGGGGAGGATGAGAATTTCCCAAAACCCTAAAACGATCGTCAAATGTTACTGATCTTGAACCGAAGGACTATGAAGACATGTGACAAGAGTCCAGGCAAAACGATAGGACCTAACAGGGTTAACGTACAGATTCTTCTGAAAGGGAAGGAAGTTTATGAATTATAATGAGATTAACCAATAAAATAGCCGACTGAGTTTGACAGAAATTCTGCCCTGGGATAAAGAATAATGCTAATACCCACAATTTGAAACCTATCCAATTCAGCAGAAAGGCATGAATTTCAGAGCGACGGTTAGCTAATGCTACCGGTAATAAAAATACTGCTTTGATGGTAAGCTGTTTTAAACAAACAGAACCTAAGGGTTCGAAATGTCTCCCATCAAGAACCTGTGATACAAGTGTAACAGTTATGCTGTTCATTTATGTATTCACGACATAACTTCATAACGCAAAGCAGTATTGCAAGAATTTGAATTGTTGTTGCATCTTTAAGACAATGTTTTTCTCATTTTATTTATTGAACATGGTCAGCTTTAACCTTAGGTTTCTATGGGACTTATGTCTTAGTGACCTGGCAATGTTTACTCGTTACCAAGTTCTTGACTAATCAGATTGTCCAGATTCGAACTGACACCTGAGCGTATTAGTGACAGCTGATTATTATTGAAGGTTTGAAGCGGGAGTAATCGTCTGTTTTAAAAAGTATTAAATCATATCATACACTAATTATTTTTCCTCCTTGTGTCGTAACTCGAGACCAGAAAAAATTGTTGTCAAAATCGCCTGTTACAGATAACCAAACCCGGAGTTGGACACTGATCATATTAGAATTTCAATGTGACATTCCAGAACTAGAGTTTAACTCAAATGAGTTAATCCGTCACCAAAATGCAGATCCTGAAATTCAGAGCTTAGCACCATTTGCTTCTAAAGAAGAAATGGAATTGCTACGTATCTGTTATTACACAAAAAATGGGACCATAATGCGAAAATGGACACCCCCCCCCCCCTCCACCGAGATAAGCTCTTTCGTGGTCTAAGGAAATGACCTAGACAATTTGACACACACAACTATGTATCAAGACAACAGATAGCTAGGTAACTGGTATGGTTTGTGGCTACCAGACATTCTTATTGGTGATTGAATTATAGAGGTTGATTTGCAGACTGCGAATGATATACTGGTGGGTCTGAATTGCAACTATGGGCAGCGATGTAACAACATGTAAGCTGTCAAATGTTGCACATTCAATAAAGACAAGACAGAAACTGCATGGGTTGTAACGAGAATAATATATGGATAACTTTAGTAAAATAACAGATCTTGGAATAGGCTGCTTATTGCACTGTTGAGATTGAATATAAACGAGAAGCAGTCAATGGTTAATATTTGAGCATGGGTAAAATGGACTAACGGATACAGGTACACACAATTTCACAATAAGACATATGAGTTACAAGCATTAAACATCAATAAAAGTTTGTAAAATTATGAAAGAGAATGCCAGTATTATGTAAATATCGTTAGCAATGGCAATACCTGGTTAATCACATGTGACAATGACGATGGCACCAATAACTTTATGAAGTAAATTGTTACCCATTTTTGCTAGTAGCAATGGTATGATGGACGTGAAAAGGTAGCGAGGGCCTCCTGGATACAAGATAATACAGGAGGTCTTCAGCAACAGTCACAGCAAAGATCTTCGGAAGTCAAGTGCAGAAGATCCTCTAGACTGGGGAAGTTCAATACTAGTTGCACCCCTAGACTGTTTACAGACAGCCGATGACGTCATCATATTATCAGATAGCTAGTACCCTTTAAACAAGTGTGACGTCAGTATGACATCACATAGACATACATGTACACTATGATCAGGGAACATATATGAAGTTACTGTATAATTATGGATATGAGGTCACATGACCATATGAATTGAATGACTATATAAGAATTAAACCAAGTAAGGCAGCATTAAAAAAATGTGTGACTAATCACTAGCTAGGAAGCCTAAGTCTTCACTGTTCTGGGATAATGTATAACTGTGTGGGTATAGGCCCACCTGGTGGTGCATTAACGTGTGGTGTCGATTATCATGGACGAGATGTGGTATTTGTTTACACTTTATACTAAGTAGTTCGGCTGATTATTTTCAAAAGGCTTTGACTGAAAGTTGTTGCTTCTTAGTGAACCAACCATGTTCTGTCAAAGAAGTTAAAGAAATAAAGAGATCAGAAAGGTAGCAGCTCCGTAAACAAATAGGACTACTACAAACAAGTTAAAATGTCACAGTGTTTATATCATGGATAGGTTTACGCTATGACGTTCGTATCAACTTAATAATTATGTCACGGATAATTGTCACACAGGCAATAGTTTGTTGTTGTTTTTTCTTGTACAACTTAGACTGTGTGTGGGGCTGGTGTGGGTGTCAATGCTCGCATGCTCAAATACGACGATGCACCGGTGACGAGTTCACGATGACAATATGTTATATTTCGCGTTATTCACTGTGTTGTCGGCAGAGAAGAAATTAGGCTTATATATGTACTGCGCGCGCGACCCCGGGTATATCGTATCACACGATAAATGGCACTATGAGATTTCGCCAAAAATCTGTCGTTTGCAGTGGTATTCAAATCATGGAGTGTGCACTGAGTGCGTCCGTGGGTGATTATCAGCTCCGGTGGTAATTATACATGTATACAGATCAATGAGCTGTGATGGACAATCACATGCAGTGAAACGACCAGACGACCCGGAGGGTCTGGTCTTATGTTTTACTAATTACATATACCTACCTCCTTGCATTACTATTGCTCTTTCCTTCTCTGAAGGGAAGCGTAGCAAGATGAAACTTTTACAGGCAATGTTTGCTGTGCTTTGTGGTTACAGAGTGACTGAAGGCTTCTTCAGGAATCTCAATACTCTCTAATGATGAGATCCATAGTAATTCACTTGAATGCTATATCTCAGAATGAGGCAGGAAGAGGGTTAATACATAACCCAGAGCCAATGAGTGTCATAAGGCATAATGACAATCTCATTTGCTGACAGCTGTCACATGACTTTGTTGTAGCAACCAAGTCTTCATTCCTTGACGAATCCAGTCATATAATCCAGCTTTGTGCAGATTCATGAAGAGGCAGATGATCCTATCACTACTCGACTCTGAATCCAACTAAAGCTGAAACGTAAGAATTTACCTAAATACTTAATATTATATGACTAAAAAATCTTTAATACCCAAATATGTCGAAAACTGACCTATCCGGGTATACTCTAAGGCTGAGCGATATAGTGGATATCTTATACTGAATATAACTATTCTAACAAGATATGACCAAAGAACGAAGCCTCAAGCGGCCCCTACCCCCACCACAGCCCAAAATTTGACAGAGGGGAGACTTGAGGTGGGCCGTAATGCAAGGAGGTCGGTATATGTAATTAGTAAAACATAAGACCAGACCCTCCAGGTCGTCTGGTCGTTATTACTACATTACAACCTACCTCCTTGCATTACTATTGCTCAAATACAGATTTCAACATTGCACAAAACCCGGAGGGAGGCGAATTTTTGCGCAAAATTGATGTAAAAATAGAGAAAGAATACGAAGCTAGAAATAGTAAGAGATAGCAATTTCCAAGAATTGCTCTATCAAGCATCTTGAAAGAGATAAAATTAAAGAATAACGAGAAAATAATAAAGAAGGTCATAAATGACCCCTGGAAGCAAGAAAGAGAAGATGAACATGCCAGAAAGAGATGAATAATAGGGGTGATGAGAGAGATGATATGAAAAAGGGGTGAAACACACACATGAGAATTAAGTAATGAATTCCCACTAACCCCAACTAGAGACTAAAGAGAATGAAGATGAAGAAGTAAGAGAAGATGATGAATGAGGAATACGAGTCATGGTCCCTGAAGTTACCGTATGAATCTTTTTACAGAAAAAGGAAGAGGGACTAAAATCTACAATATAGAGGTTAATAAAGGTGTTCTCTGACTTCCAGTTAGCAACTAGCATGATGTAATCTAATGAAGATCTATTAAAAAGAGAGAGAGAGAGAGAGAGCAAGATGGAGAAAGGCCCTTAACACAATGGGCCTTGACTCCCACCAGAGGATTATCTCCTGGAGAAGCTAATTCATAGCAAATTTTAATAGTATCCACGATCCAACGGGAAATAGTGATTAAGGAGACAGGACGATTTAGACCGTCTGCAAATGTAACCCAAAGGTGTCTAATGTCGGATCGTTTAGAATCAGTACGAAGTTTATACATATTAAGGGGCTTGACTGGGAACCATACAGAATCATCTGGCAACAAAGAAGAGAGTCTATGAATTATCAAAGGTTGACTCAAGAGTTAAACTTCGTCTTGAACAAGAATTCTGCCCTGGGATAGAGAATAAGGCTATGACCCGTAACTTGAAATCTAACTAATTCAGCTGAAAGAGCATGGATTTCAGAGCCATGGATAGCTGATGCTACTGCTAGAAAAAACTGTTTCTAGTGTAAGATGTATCAAGCACAGGGAAAGCAAAGTTTTGAAATGTATCCCCGCTAGAACCTGTGATATAAACTAAAGGTTCCAGGAAGGAATGTGTCTCTTAAACGGAGGACGAGACGTACCCAAACCTTTACTGGGATAGCGAAATGTTTCTGAATTTGGACTGAAGGATCGATTAGACACTCGACGAAGGAATTCAGACCAAAAAGATAGGATCTAATAATATTAACTGAATTATTCCTCTGATCAAAGAGGAAGAACAGAAACTCAGTGATCTGAGCTACAGAGGCCTCAGAAGGTAAGATAAATGGTCTGCACACCATTCTTCGAAAAATTCAAATCTAGCTTTATAGATGTCTCGAGTGGAAGATCTGAGAAATTTTTTCAATAGTTCTTGAGATCTGACTGAAAAGATTGATGAAGGCGAGGGCAACTCGACAGTTTCCAGACTGACAGGCGAAATATTTCTGGGTTCTGATGGAGAATCCTGCCTATGTTCTGGGAAAATGGATTGTGGGAGACAGGGAGTAGCAGAGGGAGATCTACAAGGTCTAGGAGATCCGGAAACCAGGATTTAGTCAGCAAAACTGGGCTAATAACAGGACTATGCAGGGACGTTGCCTGATCATTCTGAGATCCAGAGGAATGAGAATCGTAGGGGGAAAAAGCGTAGGAGAATATGATGTCCCACGATTGAGTTAGAGAGACTACCGAGAGCCAGAGATTCCGGGAAAGGAGATATGAAAGTGGATATCTTTTCTGTTCTTGAGAGAAGCAGACAGATCTATATTGGGGCGAGAGGAACTGAGGAAAAATGACTGGACTACAGACTCTTACAATTCCCACTCTATTTCTGGTATCTTTGAATGGTGAGATAATGGGTCAGCCAGAAAATCAGTTTGCCTGGGAATGAAATGCTTGAAAGAAATGTAGCGAGACCTACACCAATAGAGAATGATCATGATCTCTCGACCCAGGGAAACTGGCCTGGAACACCCCCCCCCCCCCCCCTCTGATCATAGATAAACAAGACTACTGTGAAATTGACTGACCTGATGAGGATTGACATACCGAGAATCATGGGTTCCCAACAAGCTAGGGAATGAAACAGTTCACAGTTCTAAATGATTGACGTGGTAAGAAGATTCTAGGAGGAACCAGATTCCTGAATCTTTATGGAATTCCAAAGGACTCCCCATCCTTCCAGAGATGTATCTGTGAAAAAGATAGCCTGAAGAGTTGAAGGATGGAGAGGAACCCCTAACAAAAGGGATTGACTATCTAATCAAAACTAGCAATGAACCATGATAGAAACTTGATGAGGATCGATGAATCAGAGAATCTAGAGATTGATTCCATTGGGCCGTAAGATAAAACTAGAAAGGTGTTCTCATCAAAAGAACCCAAGGCATCACCTTCTCTACTGGAACCATGAGGACTACTATTCTGTAAGGACCTTAGCCGACACTAATTTGCCTACCATGAGAGATTGAATAGTGAATATCAGTGTTTGAACATTTGGAATGGATGGAGGCTAACTTCCCATGAGAGAGGATGAAAGAGACCCCCAGGTTGGTAAAACACGAATCAGAGGAACCTTTCCATAATAAGATATTATGTATAACGACCCTTGCAACGAACGAGACAAGAACGGAAAGACCACCAATAAGGATGATTATAAATCAATCATAAATAGCGGAATGAAATATCAAGGGATCTACACCAGTGAAGAATTATCAAGGACTCTTGGAAACAGACACAAAACTGGTCCCACCCCCATGATTGAAGAACTAGACAACAGTGAAGTGTCCATGAGGATAAGAATTGATCAACCGTGTAATAAGGGATCTCAGAAGACTAGATCCAGAATAAAACAAGAAGACCTAATAACCAAGAGAATAAGAAGCCTACCCACGGAAGCCATACTTGTATGACACCTAATACCTGAATAAAGAAAGATATAAATGAAGAATAAAAGTTAAAAAGTTTCAAATTCCTATTAGGGCTAGGCTGATAAAAGATAGGATATAAGATAGTTAAGATATTTCTTGAGTTATCTCAGAATTAGATCAAAGTGTTCATGAGTCTGATAAATAAATTAGGATATTACAATGAGATCAGACAGACTTCCAAGCATTAATTTATATCAGGGACCAATCTAACCACCAGCCAAATGCTAGTAAGAACGAAGTCTGACTAACCAAGGGCAGAATTGGAAAAATCATTGGCTAAAGAATAAAAATAATTTAACTTTCTTGGTTGGTTGAATCCTGAACAATTCCAGTGTAACAAAATGCAAAACAAAAATTCATGTTTACGTTGTTGAACATATTAAAACAATATGCCCAAAAAACTACTTTTAAACATATGAAGTTCAGATAATCAATACATATTTTATATAGAAAGACCATATTGAACCTGGACTGTGAAATTAAAGCAGGCTATTAATTGATGAGGACTGACTGCAATCATGATCCTAAGTGAAATTAAAGAAAGATGTGGCTAAAATATATACTATTTTGCTAGGAAACAAAAATATTTGATTAATCTACTGGCTAGAACATAGCAAATATCAGATCTGTCCCGGTATACTATTGGACAGTAATGTCTGCTGAGTCGAGAGAAAGCGATATTTTGTAGTTAAAAGTTATTCTAATTATTCATACTAATTAAAAGTTGTACATATTGAAATAAAGAAAAACTATTTATAGTGATTTATCAGATTAAGTGGCAAATAAAAATCCCATTAGAAACTTATGGGAAGGGAGCGAGTCCCGCTATAGTCAGAAAAAATTAGCTAAAATAGAACTGATCTAAGTTAAGAACGAATAATATCCAAAAGAATTATTCCATGTAAACAAAAGGGGAACGAAATATATACGGGACGAATTGACGACCTATATACACAGTGATGACAATTCTGACGGTTACCGGAATTAGATATAAAGGGACTGAAAAGGATAAATTTCGGGCCCAAAATCACCACTCCAGCGATGGTGGGAAAGAACATGACTCTAAATAACATGTTTTAGCTAAAGAACACGAAAAGAAAAAAAGCGACAATGTCACCGTGATGAAATGAGACTAGGACGAATAGACTGCCGAATAAATAGGTCTACGTGTTTCGCCGATAAGAACTGGGACAGTTAAGAATAGCGAAATACGGGAAAGAAACTTATAATAAAGAAATCACAAAACAACAAGAGCGCAAATCTAATCTAACTTTAGGTAATGAATATTATACAATAAAAGGGGGGGGGGGTGATAAATGGGGAAATTAGTCTTAAAAGAATGAAATATTCATGATAAAAATATAGCATGATCGGTAAATTCTCCTAACGTCTTGAAAGTATGCCAACCCGCCAACTAGAAGGGAGAAGGAGTACTACACGAAAAGATGAACGACTTGAATAGAACTGTGTCTCTAACGCGGGGTAAAAAAATGACCAAAACAAAGCTAATTAGAATTGCGTAGTAAACTGACATATCAGAAAATGTGCAGGAGGACGGAATCAGAAATTAGAATCATAAGAAAAAGCTAAGAAATTAGACAGTAAACTACCGGGAGAAAGATGAGATCCATACAGACCTAGGGAACCCGGGAATGGATCTAATAATCCCAGATGCGACCCCGAACCCTCTCTGGGATTACTAATAAATATCATTAGGATAATTTAAAATACAAAAGTCACGTGATCATGCAAAACTGAACAACATGATGCATACAGTGAACGTGATGGCATCAGTGTTATTGATTGATTTTAATAATGCGTATGTTTTTATATTTCTATTTTGTTGGCATAAAAAGCAAATAAACTTTACTATACTAATAGAATCCCAGAGAGAACCTGCCGACCGTTCAGAAATCATTTGACAGTTAAATAGAGGATGACTAAGAAATTTAGAACTAACCTGGCTCCGGAGCCCAACTAGACCCCGAAACTGGGGAAACATTTGAAAGTCATATGAGGATTGACCAAAATTAGAAGCAATATTAATTCTGATTAGACACGCTGGAACTACCGGTACCGACTAGGCCGGAGCCGGGGCGGGAAAACCGTGAGAAATTTTCAAATTTAATTGATACGCCGGAATGACCGGTCCAGATTTTGGCCAGGGCCGGAGCCGGGGCGGGAGAACCGGGAGAAATTTTTAAAAAATTTTAATTCTGACACGCCTGAAAGAGATAGACTAGAGAGGAAAATAGAACCCGAAGAATCCGGGTCCGGACCCCAAGAAGAAATCGATAACTTAAGTTGGCCGGCTTCCCGACCCGGGTCCGGGACAAAACCCGGACCCGGGGCCGGAACCAAACCAACAGTACTCCCAAAGTTTCCCCAGAGGCCGAACCCGGATCGAATTCCGGGTCGGGCCCCAAGGAAGAAATCGGTAACCTAGACCAGTCCATCCCCAGACCCGGGAGAAAACCCGGGCCCGGAACACTAGCTGGAGAAACAATGTATGATGTGAGATCACTTGAACATCTCTGGTCGGGAATCCTTCTATCCGGCCAGTGAAGAAGTAGTAGTGATAAGATATGAAGACCCGGACCGACTTACAACCCGCTCAGGCGCAGGCTGCGGAATGTTAATTGATGGAGAGCCAGACCGACTTACAATCCGCTCAGGCCCGAGAAAGGATGAACCTGACTCGGTCCTCATAGGCGCAGGATGCAGAATGTTGACTGGAGAAGGTGCTTGAGTAGAAATGACTGGCTTCTGAAGCGATGAACGAGGCGAAACCAGACGCTTTTTCGTACTTTTGTTCTTTCCTGTCATTGATGATTTTGAACCCCTGAAACAGTGAAGATCAGTAAGACGTAAAACACTCTTGGACTTGAATAAGCGTTTCCTAGGAACAGTCAGTTCCGACGTTTCCCATTCAACAATACGTTGGAAGCTGACTGGTCCAGGATCATTTTATTAATTCTGCCATCAATCGATGCATCTATATTGCTCACTTGTTTCTGCAGGCATTCCATTGATAAAACAATCCTTTCAAGGATGGATGAATCAAGTGAGGGCTCGGGTTTGGCCTTTATTTTAATCGCAGACCCTAAAGGAGAAGAATTCCCTTTAGAGTGATCAGGTGTGTTTGGTTTGAAAAAGGCATGTCTGGGACCATGAGCTGCAAATAAGACAGGTTGAATTGATAGAGCACGAAGTGCATTTAAGGCACACATGGCCAGAATGATCTGTCTTGATGAATCTATGGCAGCTGGTGTTAGGACATCTAATAGAATGAAGTGCAATCTCCTTTTCTATAGACTTGACTTTAATCTTCTTCGGAGACTTTTTCAAATCTGAATCGTAACAGAGAAAGATTTGATAGGGTAAAGTCCCGAAGATAAAAGGGGATTAGACAGCGCTGAGCCCATTAAACAATAGAGACCAAACCAGTCTCTAAATTATTTAATATTGGTTTTTCTTTAAGAGAGTATGTTAATGAGATATCATGGATTTCATGCTCAAATGCTAACCATGCATGTACATAGTTAACTTAAACAAGCTACTGTAAGGAAGAAGCAATTACAGACAATAACAATGTCTAAAACACTCTGGGTGTAAAAAAACAAAACTGGTAACACGCCTACCACGAAAATAGAAATGATCAATAAAATCAATATTGATCATAAAGACCTACAACCACTTATCTTAGGTCTTTTCTTTTTGTCCGACATCTTGATGATCCTTTGAACGACTTGAAATATACCACAGCAGTATTGAAAAATTTTAAACTTTTTAAACTGGCTATAAAAATTTTTCGCTTCCCTTTCCTTCAATAGTAGGAAAGGAATGAAGACTTGGTTGCTACAACAAAGTCATGTGACAGCTGTCAGCCAATGAGATTGTCATTAGGCCTTATGACTAGTAGTAGTGTCAGAATTAAAATGATACCACATCCCTCAACTGACCGCCGTTTGGCGATCCATGGCCATGGCCAAGAATATAAACCTCCCGTGCGGACCCCACTGTCCAGGAGAACCTCCTCAGGATACCGGCCAGTGGCCGGCCTTTCTTATTCTGACCGGTATCATGAGGAGGTTTTTCTATCTGTGGGACACCTTTCTACCTATCCTATCCTATCCCACCTATCCCCTACCCCACCATTGCTATTCCAGCTGGCTGGTATGTGTGTGTGTCTGTGGTGCTTTTACCCCGCACTGGGGAGTGTCACGGTGGGTCTTTATCTAACCTGGTAATATTACCCTGGCCTAGTGTCTTACCTAGTTTCGAAATTTCAGGTAAGTTCTAGCGAGGTCTTTTGAGCGGATTTGAACCCCAGTCTGCAGCCTGGAAATCCTATGCAATACTCTATTGAATGACCCACCGCAACACTACTAAAATCTCGCCTCTTAGTAATCCTATCTCTGAGCGTGAGTATTGCGGTTACTGCATTATCAGTCTTACGTCACTTCGAGATAACGCAGTAACAACAATGAGAAGATATAACTTATCAGCTATAATTACTAATGCATACATGGCCGAGGTAGTTATTGTTTTGTGTTTATTAGCAAACTTAAAATCACAGGTTCAAATCTCGCTATTACCATTTGTGGCAAACTCGGCCATTTCTGGTCCGATTTTAAAATGGTAAACAGTTTTGAAATTCTCGCTTCATTCCATACTAATTGGTGCCAAGAACACCGAGAATGAAGTGATTTCTCGGTACAATATAAGCATACACTCTCACAATACTGACACATGGATCTGACGCGTGTGCATGCATGCTACACGCTCTTACGGACTTAGCCATACCTCTGTCATAGGGCTTTATACGCACGCGCGTACTATCCTATCCAGGGGGCAATGCATGCGCACCACCTCCCCACATACATCTGAACGCCCATTTAGAGACAGGCATCCACAGGGATATACACCACCCACAGGTACTGATTGCCACACATAATAGGGTCTGAACGCCCATTTAGAGACAGGCATCCACAGGGATATATACACCACCTACAGGTAGTGATCGCCAGCACCACACATAATAGGGTCTGAATGCCCATTTAGAGACAGGCATCCACAGGGATATACACCACCCACAGGTACTGATCGCCACACATAATAGGGTTTGAACGCCCATTTAGAGACAGGCACCCACAGGGATATACACCACCCACAGGTACTGATCGCCACACATAATAGCGTCTGAATGCCCATTTAGAGACAGGCATCCACAGGGATATACACCACCCACAGGTACTGATCGCCACACATAATATGGTCTGAACGCCCATTTAGAGACAGGCATCGACAGGGATATACACAATGATTACTGTTGCACAGCTCCGCGCTATTGCAAAGCAATTCGGCCTTAGAGGCAACTCTAAGGCCAAGAAAGCTGACCTGCTCCAGATGATCGGACAGGTCCGCGCCGAGGAGTGGCAGAAGCGACTCTCCCAAGCAATGAAGATGGGAAGGTTTCCAGAGCTTACCAAAGATGATTCTCGGAATCCCCACAAGGAAGGGCAGCGGATACGTGAGCTTCGTCAGTTGGACCAGGTGACTGCTAGCTTGTGAGCCAAGACTGTAGAGAGGTGGATGGCGGCCCATCCACAGGAGCACTTCATTCTCCAACGCAGGATCGCTAAGTGAGGCCATAAGGTGATAAGGCGAACACATTCTCGATCAGCGTCGCGGCGAAAGGGAGACAGAGGATAGAGGACGCCCGTCAGTATGCTGGACATTCTTCAGAGGTCTAGAAGAAGACCTCACAGGCCAGATCATGCAAAAGATCCAGCAGACTGTCCAGAACGCCTTCTACCTCCGCTACACGCATACCTATCGCATCCGTCAAATCGTCAAAGACGGTAGGGTGATGCTCTTCCACAAGAATGCTCCTGGGAGCCCGTGGCTGAACACGATAGGAGCAGCTCAGAACTGGGTGGCAGCAAGAGAGCAAGGCCGCCTCGACACAGACAATATCGATCGACCCAACACCAAGTGGGCATTCATTCCATCAATCAATGTTGAGGTCAGGGCTGTCATCAACCGCCAACCTCTGCTTGGCACAGGCCCCCTCCCAGACTGGCTACGACAGAAGAAGAGTATGACTGCCCTCGACACCTACAGGGACAACCTGTGTCTCTGGAGATGTCTAGCAGCCCACCGAGGAGCGAGAGCTGATAGAAGTACAGCTCCTGCACGAGAGCTTGCCACAGTTCTACGACAAGACAGTACCAGATGTCCACAAGAGCTCGCTGGATCAGATGGACAAGGTAGAGTTCTTCGCCAAGATCGGGATTCGCGTGTATGAACAAACCGAAGAGGGCACCTGGCACATGATCAGGCAAGCGGCTCACTACTGTGACATCATGACCATCTGAGTGTGGAACCACCACGCCTTCTACATCAAGAACATCTCCAAGCTGGAACACACTAGTCTGCAGTCACTGTCAGCAGAAGTTTACACAGGCATGCAATCTTCAATGCCATGCTGATCATGGTACAGGTGACAAAACAAAAATCGTGTGTCGTGGCGAGAAGGTTGAGGTGCCACAGTCTGCGTATGAGAAAGCCTTCTATCCGCCCCAACCACCCAGTTCAGCGGCTACTCGTTGGATCGAGCATGAGTCGAGAAACAGAGGCGTACACATACACCATGTAGAGTGTGGGCACGGTGGCGAGCGTTGGATCGAGGCGCTCCCGTAGATGGTTATGATCCGACCACCAACACCGTTTACCAGTTCCATGGCTGTCACTGGCACGGGTGTCCACAACACCAGCGAGGTGAGGATGCTGAACAAAGATACCACAAGACAGTCCTGAGAGAAGAGAAGCTGAGAGCATTAAATGCATGCTTGTGGTACAGTGGAAGTGCTGTATAAAACGCTGCCCAAGCGTCCCTAAACGAGTTCGGACTGTCCCATACCCACACTTCTTAGTTTACGACTTCGAAGCACTCCTAGATGGTATCAAGACTCATCCTACGCAGACTCTCACGATCGAGAGTATTCACATACCTATCTCTGTGTCAGTTGGCTGCTCCTTAGAGGGCACCACCAGTGAGCCCACTCACCTCTGCAATCCTGACCCCAAAGAACTGATCAGAGAGTTGATGCTGGAGATCCAATGGCGAGCCTCTCTAATCTGGACAAGGGTTAGGGCACAGTACATACCGACAGACCTGGACAAGCTCCCAAAGCAACAGCAGCGACTGCTCAACAAGTGGTGTGACCAAGTGCTTGTACTGGGGTTCAACTCTGGGCGGTATGACCTGAACCTCATCAAGAAGTACTTTGTCGATGAGCTGACTGACAGTACAGGTACAGTGAAAGTCACCAAGAAGGCTAGTCAGACCATGTTCCTCATCACACCTGAGCTACGGTTTCTCGATGTGCTGAACTACCTCGGCCCAGGAGTCTCGTACGAGGTATGGGTCAACAAAGCTTACGGGTGTACACAGCAGAAGAGCTGGCTCCCGTACGAATGGTTTGACACACATGAGAAGCTCAACTATCCCCCTGGGGCTTCCTGACTACTCAGCATGGACATCTAAGCTCAAGGGTGGCTACCTCTTGACGCGAACAGAGTGGGAACAGTGTAACCAGACATTCAACGAGCATGGAATGCAGACATTCGCCGACTGGCTGCGATACTACAAGAACCTGGACATCAGTCCATTCATCGAATCCCTAGAGCGCATGCGGGAGTTCTACACAGAATGAGAAATAGACATCCTCAAAGACGCGGTGTCTCTCCAATGTGTATCACTGCAGTACCTCCAACATGGAACCGCTCAGCACATGCCGGATGTTAGCCTCTATTCACCGGACAAGGAAGCCTACGAGATGCTAAAGGGTGCTGTTGTTGGCGGTACCAGCATCGTGTTCACTAGATACCACGAGGCCGGTGTGACTCAAATCCGCCAGAGTGAGCGTGTCTGCCAACGTCTACTCAGCTACGACGCAAATGCTCTGTACCAGTCAACGATGGCCAAAGAGATGCCGTGTGGTAAGGAGAAAGTGTGCCATTGGTCCGGGGCCAGTGGGGTAGCTAGCTTTAAGGAGGCTCTCCTAGCAGACAGCTGGTTTGGGTTTGCTGAGGTGGATATAGAGGTCCCCAAGGCTCTGTGGGCAAAGTTCGAAGAAATGCCTCCTCTCTTCTATAAACGCGAGATCCCGGTAGAGGCAATCTCATCTGAGATGCTGGAATATCTAGGGTGAACAGGGAGGAAGCAGCCCACCACACAGAAGCTGGTCGGTGCCCTTTCTGGCAAGAAGCGGCTGCTGTACGCCCCGACCCTCAAGTGGTATATAACCCATGGCCTGGAAATTACTGCTGTATACTGCACCATAGACTATGAGGCCAAGCGCCCATTCGAGTGCTTCGTGAAGAATGTTACGGAGGCCCGCCGCTCGGGAGATGTAGATAAGAGCAAAGTGCTCTTGGCAGATCTCCTCAAACTCCTCGGCAACAATGCCTACGGGAAGCTCGTCGAGGCCCTAGAACGTCATAGCAACACCACCTTCACGAAGGATGAACGCGTGGTAGACAAGGCCCTGCGTAGTGCATGGTTCGAAGATCTCGAGCAGATCGGTGAGTCACACGAGCTCCAGAGTCGCAAACCGAGAATCACAATTCGAAGGCCCTTCCAGGAGGGGATAGCCATTTATGAGCTTGTGAAGCTGCGAATGCTGGCGTTCTACTATGACTTCCTTGATCGCTACGTAGCTCGTGACAGCTTTGAGTACCTGCAGATGGACACTGACTCAGCGTATATCTCTATAGCAGGCTCCAACTGTGACGACGTCATTCACACTGAGATGCGAGCAGAGTACCAGGCTCAAAAGCGGGACTGGCTAGCTTGGGACAAATGGTCAGGACGGACGCCGGGACTGTTCAGGCTCGAGTTCGAAGGCTCTCGTGGTATCGCTCTCTGCTCCAAATGCTAATACGTGGAGAGCGCAGCTGCAAGTAAGTGCTCGGCTAAGGGAATGTCAGTGGCAAAATGAGGTCTCTTGGCAGAGGTTCTACAGCGCCCTACATGGTGGGGTGGACAGAGCTAAAAAACGAGGCCTACGCATGCGCAACCAGGGTATGGTGACGTATGCGCAGGAAAAACTCGGACTTTCCGCTTACTATGATAAGCGCCATGTGCTGCCAGATGGGGTCTATACCGAGCCCATCGAGTATCATGTTAGCACCCTCGGGGGTCGTAGCTGTGTGTCTTCAGGGACTAGCTGAAGCTCTTCTATGACAAATTGTCGCCTAGGCACTCTGTGCTGGCGTGCCAGGCAGTACAGTGTAGGCCGGCCCTCCGCCTCCACATACCTGTCAAGCCTGTGGCCATCTATTGAACAGTTAGGATCTGTTGCACGCCGTCGACCACCTTCCAGCTCACCAGGCTCATACAGGTACCGAACCAGAGCATCAGGTGGTAGGCACTCCTCTCCCTTGTTCGCTCCTCCAGAGCTGTGACCAGCAGAGTGTCTGATAGCCTCTACCGGCTTCTTCCCTATTAGCCTAGTAATCTCGGCATTGGATCTCTCCACCACAGCAGGCAGCCCTCTCACCCATACTCTAGAACTCGGCGCAGCCATTTCCTGAGCGTATTAGTGTGGGAACAGTCTCTCTGTCAGTGTCCGATTCCACCGCTCAACGATAGCCTGGCCATGGTGATGCCCTACCTCGCCTCGCCTAACTGCCACACTGTGTTTCCGCATGAGGGCTGCAGTCTCCCCTCTGAACTCCTTACCCTCATCCACCTGCAACAATTCCGGCCACTGGAGGTGATTTTCCAAAGCCTCGTAGACACCCTGAAATGTCTGGGCCACCTGGCCAGCTGACTTGTCTGTGAGCGGTACTGCCGCCTTGTACCTGCTAGCGAAATCGACGATGGTGAGGGCATACTTGTAGGTCTTACGATCAACTGAGAACATCTGCCTGGTGAACTCTGTTCGAAATGGGCATGCCTGATGTGCCGTGGACGAGGTCTGTATATCTGCCACATCGTCTGAGCCACTGGCTGACTGTCTCCAATGTGAAGTTGTGGCCCTTGCGACGTGCAGCCTCGAGTAGTTGATGGGGCTCACGGTAATATCCACCAGGCTGATAGAAGAGTTCCTCATGAGAGACGGTTGATAAACTCCCACTGACGTCCACTCCCATCCTGTCACGCACGGTCTGGGTGAACTCTAAACAGATGAACAGACGGCCGTCATTCATTCGACCATCACTGAAGACCTCCTCAAACACCTCCGTACACTGGCGTCTAATCTCTGCTGGATCCTCACTGAACAGTAGTTTATCGATGAACCCTCGGAAGTTAAGGGACTTGACCAGGTCGTACAGAGATGCCATCCTTATATAGTATGGCCTAAATGTTCGGCGGCCATGGCAACGTACGGTAGCCAAGGGCCTGCGACTCCGAAGAACGTAGCTACTCCTGAGGCGATGGCTGGCATGGCTTCAGAAATCTTCTCCACCCCATGGAGAGCATTGTTGGTGATCTTGCGGACCGTCTCGCCAGCCTTCGTTGTGAACAGAGCGATCAGAGCCCAAACTGCTGCCAGATAGAACCTTTTACGTAAGTGCGATAGATTCCTTTCGCTCTGTGTACTAGCTTGCAGGATTCAGGCACGGTCTCCGCTACATCATCATACTCACCCGCAGTCTCCGCTACATCGTAGTCGTCTGCATCATCCTCCTCCTCATAGTCCTCGTCATCTATATCCTCGAATGGATCAGCCTCTGATTCATACATCGCGTCGCTGGGGCAGTTATATAGTAGCTTTAAACTGTAGTCTATAGCATGGCCTCCGCAATCGTGAATGCGGGCGTGTTTGCCTTAGTGAACTGGGGACTCAGCTTCGCCGACAAGAAGGCTGCAGGGGTCGAGCGTGAGCGTCATAACCAGGCGATGGAGAAGCTGTCTAAGGAGAAGTTTGAGTACAGCAAAGCACTCGAGGATATGCGCCAGAGGAAGGCATGCCGACGACAACTCCGAGCTCAGGCCAACCAGAGCCTCAAACAGGCAGATAGAGTCTCGATGAGTACTACGAGGCTGTATCTGAGCCAACGCTCGACTATGAAGCATCGACAGGTTAGAAGACAGCAGAGCTTATAGTAGTTGTGGCAGCTGCAGCGGTGATGACAGGAGTCGTGCTCTACGCACGCTCAAGCTGAATACCTCATGTGTTTGACACGCATACCTTAGGATAGCCAAAGTAAAGTACCGTCACACCTAATGAGTGAGTCCCAGCTATGAGGGTTCCGATGTTGAAGCTGAGCCGGTTGCCCTGATTAGGTGGGATGTCCCTGCCCCCGAGGTCGTGACGGCCCTCAAGTGCCGACTCGAGGTCGTCACTTCCACTGGTAAGGCGCAGAAGTGCATATGACTTAGTTTTCGGTCTGTAGAGTTGGCAATCAGCCAGCTCGCGTACCTCACCAAGAACATTGATCCCAGCAACCACAAGCTTGACGTCGTCTAGCTTATCCACCTGCTGGATGGCTCCCCTTCTGAACCAGGACCGCAACAGCGACACAGTCCGATGCAATGTCAGTTCTACCCGTTGGTTAGCTGTGGCTTGGACCTGCTGGTGTTCTCGCTCCACATGCACGATATGCTGTTTGGAACCCGTTTGCTTCAGCTCCTGGTCATTCTCGGCATGCCAGACATGAAGTCTTGGAGCATGCATCGTCGCATCTGCGAGCTCCTCAGTGTACACCCGGAGGAACAGCCTATCCTGCATGGCAGTCGGATTCACGTGTGTATTCTCGAGGATGGTTAAGAGTGGAACTGCCACAGGCTTCTCGACACCTGCCCGTAGTTCGAATTCTGTGAACCCCTCATTGCACCCCACATTGTAGTACCCCTTTCCCTTCGCATAGAAGGTTGGGCCACGAGCCAGCGGACCTAGGACTCGGTACTCATCGTTCACATAGGTGGTGTCCACGGTGCTGTTGCTCTGCACGATCTCCCACCTGATCAGAACCTGCGGGAGCTCTACCGTCTGTTCTATTGTGCTCTGAAGCTTGAACTCGAGTGTCATGCTCTTGATCTCGTGGATCTGTGAAGAGATTGCAAAGTCAATGTACTTCCCAGCAGCGGACAACAGGTTCTCATCGTGTATACTGGGTCGAATGACCGTCAGGCAGTCCTTCCGTGGATCAGTGTGGTGCGATGTCGCGGGTTCAATGGCCCCATCTGGATGTTGCACATACTGCAGCATGTTTAAGGTCTGGTTATATAGAGGGGTTAAACGGCTGCCATGTTTGGCCAAGTTCTCCAGCAGATTGTCCATAGGCAGCAGGACAAGTCGGCATGACAATCAGCACGACAGCCACGGTGTGCATTGTCCCACTGTGACAGGGTCCGAGGACTGCTTCGTGACATCAACATTATCCACGAGCGATCCAAGGTCACACTTCCGTCTGATGCAGAGATACTGGCCGCCATAGAGGGAGGAGCGGCAGCTCGTAGTGCAAAAAACTCCTGACTCGGATACTCTACCGGAAGTTTGACAGCACCCAGGGCAGGACACTCGACCTACCTCCTGTGGCCCAAACCAAGTCCTGTTATTCTAGCTCAAGTGTGAGGGTCGACCCCAAAGATCTACTAACGGTCGGGAAGGGGGCTGCCATATTTAGCCTCCATAGCCAGGAAGAGCGAGATATGCTGGATAACCTCCAGTCTGGAGCAAATAACTACTTCAGGGAGGAGGTCAGTGCCGCTGTAGCGGAGAGCCACGACACCGGTCATGCAGAAGGTACTCAGGAAGGGATCACTGTTGGCCGGAAGGAGGCTGTTGAGCACATCTTCAACGAAGAATGGCGCAGGAGATTGGCCAGTGATCTGGAACCATTTACGAAATTCCCAGATAACTACCAGGACTACCTCATCAAATCCCCTCACAAGTCAGATGCTAAGCGCGGATGGCTAAAGGGGATCTACCATGAGAAAAACCAGATAAAGAGAATCCCAAAAGATGACCCACAGTGGTTAGAGCTTAAGCGACAGTACGGACCTGCCGAAGTAGCTTCTGACGAAGGTTCTCAAGCATCTGACGAAGTAGCTTCTGACGAAGGTTCTCAAGCATCTGACGTAGTAGGAGAGACCGCAGATGAAGTAGCGGAGACTGCGCAGGCTTCTGATGAATGAAAAAAGTTGCGGCAGCTGCGACAGTCTGTCAGCGATGACGCGTAGAGCAGGCTAGTTTCCTGGCTGGATTCAGCTTGCAGGTGAAGGTCTGCGCCTTTTCCAGAGATGGCTTGCAGTGTGACAGCTCACCTGTCTCCTTGTTGCTGAAGATGAAGCGGTACAGCTCAGCTGCCCTCTGTACACCTGCGATAAAGTCCCCTTTGGTCTCCTTGAGGGTTAGGCTGTCGTATATGGTCTCGAGCCAGGCATGTCCACACTTGGAGCTGAAGTATAGCAACCGGCCATTGTGGCAGATGTCTGGTGAGATCTCACAGGTGTACTTCTGAAAGAGGATGAAGACAGTTATCTTTGTGTGCCGGATGCGCCTGACGATGTTGCTGAGGTAGGTGACTGTCTTCTGGTCCATTGCAGGGTCATCGATAACTAGAACAAGTGGTTCTGTCAGTCGGGCCATCAGTGCTTGCAGGTTCTGGGTCTTGGTGATTGGGTCATTGTACCATTGATCATTACTGTCAACCGCCTCAGCGGCGGAGTCAGACACCAGAAGGATGTATTGAGAGTGTAGATGTTCGGCCAGGCGAGCCCGCAGCAAGATGTTTTTCCCGTGTCCTGATGGGGCAATGATCAGCACCACCTGGCCAGCCTACTGTCGAATGGCACAGACATGCGTGCAGAGAATGGTTAGCACTTGTTCAGCAGTAGCCTCGTCTATATCTGGGAGACTAAACGGCATTACTTCCTGCACCAGCTCCTTCGCCTGCACAGCGGGGAATCCTGCACCTCCGGCGGATACGAAGGATGCGATGGAGGCATCAAGCATGAAATCCCAGCAGCAGCTGAGAAATAGCGTAGAGGGCCTGTGTCAGCACCCACAGTGTCTACTACATCCAGTATGTGTATGATACATGCACGGGAAGCCATGGCCATCCTGTGGTCTTATACAGCAAATTCAAGAGCCCTGACCCCTTCACCTCTGGTAGCCAGAGGCTGCGATAGCACCTGCACCTGTTTGGCCGTCGACAGTGATACTGTTCAGGCTGAAGCTTCCTATCTTGAGATTCCCTCCATCCTGGAGGAATGTGCTCCATGGTCTAAGGAGATCCTTAACCAGGTCCTGTGACTAGGACTCAGCCATAACCTTGATGGCTCCAGCCTCATCGACTCCGAGCATACCTCGCATCGTCGCCTTCTCCTTGATGCCCATCCCCTTGTATACAGTCTTGGCCTTGTTAATGGCCGATTGTCCTACCGTATCAGTGATCCCGATGAGATCTCGGGCTGGGATGGTACCTCGGATCTCCCGCAGGTCTCCCTTCTCATCGAAGTCTAGGAAGGAGATAGGGGCAACGGTGTCCTCTGAACCGAGGCGTGCCTCGCCCAAGTGAGCAAGATCACCTAGATCTTTGCTTTCTAGGTCAATGAGTGAGAGAGTCATAGTCATATACAGACGGCTTAAATCTACTAGTCATACCCCCAGTGAAGTAGTTGGGCATAGGAGGACCACGCAGTCGGCCAAGGGAATAGGTAGCAGTGCTCAGGGAACTGGCCCTCTCTGCAGGGGCACGCCTTGTTGGCGGTCCACCATTCCCGGGCATTGGCAATCCTCAGTCCGCGTGCTCGACTATGGGCTACACACCGCCCTCCGGCACGCCATGCCTCATATGCTGCAGGGATCTCGTGATCCATCCTCTCACTATTCAGAGGGGTTAAACATAGGCGACGACCTCAGCCATTGCACTCGTTGCTAGCCCTAGAACCGCGGCCTCCATTAGTGTAACACGTTCACTCAGGATCTTGGCAGCAACAGTTTAGGAGGCACCACTGAGGGCAATCTTTGGGATGGGGTGAGTTATTCCGAGACAGTGCCCGGCCACCCCAGTCACCACTGTAGCGAGGACAGCCGCAGTGGTGGCATGAAGAACCTCACTTCCACCTGTCATCTTCAGCTCAGCCACATTCGCCGCCATGTTACTGGCGACATGGACTGCCAGAGGTTTTGCTTTGGTCAGTAACTTCTGTGTCTTGGTGCACAGCAGGTTCTCCACCTTCTGAACTCGCCTGGCTCTCTGCCAGTTGCTTCATGATCTGTAGCGTTGATGTCATTGTTTAAGCACTGAGTATACAACGCGGTCAAACGTCTGCATCCCCTGTCGAGAGAGCTAAGAAGATCTTCCCAGTCTGCGTCTGCCAGGTGGCCGGGTTGGTACTCAGGAATATTCATCTCTCTATTGAGACATCACAAACATATCCAGGCTCACGCTATGCGAGAAGTACCATGATGTCTTCTGGAGGGAGTCAAAGGACTACAAAAAGACACCAGATGAGCTCGTTCAGCTCTCCGGTGCTCAGCTGACAGAGGAGCTGACAGCTATGAATCTCTATCTAGGATTTGGCAAGGGACAGATCTGCAACCTCGAATACCTTATCATGGGCGGGAGTATCGTCGAGCAGCTCCTGCGAGCTAACGGTTTCTACAAGGATCGGGAGTATCTGTCAGATGTGTGCCAGCAGTTACAGATCGGCATGGTCTCACCGGACTCAGAGCTGAACAAGGCTCTGCGATACTACAAGCTGGAAAAAGTATGCGCTGCCGAACCCCCCAGCCCTTACATGTGCATGTTGGCAGCGGGTATAGGGGCTGTAGGGCATGCCAAGCTGGTTCAGTGGCTCACCATGGTCCACACTGCTACTGTAGAGAGTCAGGATAGTCTTATAGCTGATTTGCAAGCGGCGGAATAGGCTGATCCTGAGCGCCACGACAGCTAGGCCTGACACCACACATAGAGCTACCACGGGAAGCGGTGTCGTGTCGACTGGCTGCAGTGTCGGGGCGCCTGGAGCTGCCGTGTCGACTGACTGCAGTGTCAGGGTCGGAACGACTGTATGGCTCATTGATGGCAGTGTTGAAGCCGAAGTGGACACCGGGGGAACTCCCCTCGACTATCATGTTATTATAGCCCCTGACTTGGAGGTCCTCGATGTTCACGATCATGTTGCTCGGAATCAACCGTAGGTGTGGCGAAATAGCAAATTCAAGTTTGCGACGGGCCTTCTGCAACCCCTGCTGGAACTTAGCAATAAGACAACTGGGGTCTGCCACAATGATCATATCCTCAACGAGACTGCTGAACATGGCCTGGACCTCTGCTCCGCTGACACCATCTATGGAATGCCACAGCTGGGTATGTGCCGTAAGGAGGCAGTAGCAGTCCTTCCAGGGACTGGTTGATTCGAACGATCCCTGCTGGTGTGAGGCCTGAGGTGGTGTGTGGGACAAAGTACTTCCACACATCTGGATAGTCCTGCCGCAAGCCAGTGATGTGCATATTTTGCACCAGCGCTCCAGGGTCGGAGTCTGGATCGAACGAGCATGTCGCTGTCTTCCGACGGCCTACTCGTCGGGGGATTTGATAGGGGAATCCTGAGTAGTCACCGTACATAACCCCTAGACCGCTGTTGTCACCACCATGCCACCGAGTCTGGGTGAGTGCTGAACTCTCTCTGTAGTCTGCTTGCCGCTGAGTCGCTATGACTGTTGAGCTGTGGGTCGAAGACATTTGTATCAGGGAGGCTTGCACCCAGCTCATGGAGGATTCGTCGCACCATGAAGTACACGTGGAATCTGAGACAGCTGGCGATGAGCCCAGCTTCAGGCGTACCAGAATAGGAGTGAAGCAGGGTGGAACTTACTCCACATCCTGCCGTGGCACACCCCATGGCAAAGTTCAGCTGCTGATTCCAGTATGAGAGGCTTGGAGTAGCCATCCAAGCATGAGCTTGCTTTGCATCCTTGATGGTGATGGGGCGGTTGGTCAGCAGTCGTGGGTTGACAGAGAAGCTGGTTCAGGACCGTACATCCACTGTGATGGAGAATGGTGTTAGCTCTGGTATATCATCCAGTAGATCTCTCAAGCCAGTCAAGGGTGTACCCAGGAGGGGTGGTTGGCTCCGGATGACTGTCGTGAGGTTCAGTGGGAAGGCCATCTATACTGGTGTTCTTAAACCTACCGCAGCACACTATTTGTAGTTGTCTCGACTCCAGAGACCAGCGAGGCGACCTCGCCGTAACATCTCGTTTTTTAACATCTCCATATCAACCCGCCCGCTGGAGCCTTTGAGGTATTGCTGTCGCACTTTAGGTTTCTCCGTGCGGTACAGGGCTTGGACCTTGAATATATAGTAGTACTTTTCATCAGTGACCTGGCCATCCTTGAGAGCTTTGCTGACAGACTCGTCGATACTCCGTAGCATACTCTGTGCCAGTGCCACGTACTTAGCATGCTTCTCCAGTGTCCTTGTGATCTGCCGCTGCCCTACCCCCCAAGCCCATGGCCATGACAGTGGCGGCTAGTGTCACGCCACCCAGCGGGATGGCGATGATGGCCCCCGCCCCTGTAGCGAGTGGCCACAGCTGCCACCCCAGCACTGGCTCCAATCACACCCGCAGCAGTGGTTGTACGCGCGAGGACGTTGTAGGCTGTCTTATATCGCCTGCGCGTTCTGCTGTACTTTTCTGCCTCATGGCTGAGATTATGTCTGATGGTATTTATCTGCTGGAGTCACCAGCCGTGGATGGTACCGCCCTCGTCAGCCGTCAGGGAGGGTCTGGTTGCTTCCGCCACTCTGATTTTGCCATAGTATACCTGGAGATTAAACCTGCATCACCTGCAGAATCTGCTCACGAGTCCTAGAAGGGTACATTTTGGAGAGCCTGGCGAACCATGCCAGCTTGCTGGTTTCGAGACAGACGTCTCTTAGAAAGTGGTCATCCAGCACTATGTCGGGTGCCAGTAGCTTTCTGAGACGTGACATCTGGAACATCACCGTATGACCAAGATAGTAGGTCTGCCGCTGGATGGCTTTCTTGGTCTTACACTTCTGCGCCATCTCCTCTTCCCACTGTATGAGATCTGGCTCATCCTCATCTGTGAACACACCTGGCTCATCGTCGTATGTGAAGACATCTGGCTCATCGTCCCGCTTACTCTCTGGCTCATCCTCGTCCGCGGTCTCCGCTGCACCGTCCGCGGTCTCCGCTACATTTGGCTCATCGTCCCGCTTACTCTCTGGCTCATCCTCGTCCGCGGTCTCTGCTGCATCGTACGCGGTCTCCGCTACATTTGGCTCATCGTCCCGCTTACTCTCCTCCAGGAGGGCTTGCCAGTATCGGGAACCTTCACTGTTCCTTCGCCTCCTTGCAAGGCTCGCGTTCCGTTGATACCAGCTCTCACGCTGTAATCGCTCTCCTTCTTGTTGCAGTGCGAGCCTCTGTTCGTTTAAGGCCTTTATCTGTGCAGGGTCATGAAGGGGCAATCCTGTAGCAGGCTCTTCATCATCTCGGCAAAGGTCAGATATTCCTGGTGTGATATCATGTCAGGTCAATGAGTAATAAGAGTGTAAACTCTAAATGGGCATCCGATATCCCATCCATGCTGGCATATATGTTAATGGAGGGGCTGTCAAACAGGTGATTTATAGGTGTAAACAGGCTAGGACTGATAGCTTTCCATAGGTTGCTGTTGGCACCTGGGAGATACTCTATCACATCCCGGCCAACTTCTACCAGTGAGCTGCTGTATGCACTGCACGGAGGTAGATGTAGCACATCGGCGTGTATGTATGTTGTGCCCTGCTGGGGCACCTCGAAGAGGACCCATTCTACGCAGTACTGTCCCACCTGTCTCCCCTCTAGAGAGGGTGAGATTACGTTCTCACCACCGGAGAGCAGCAGTCGGACAATCGGCATGGTTATATCTCCTGTTTAAACCCCTTCTATAGCATGCTATGGAACCCATATTTGCTCACTCGACTGGTCTTGCTGACCTGGCAGATGTGTACGCAGTTGATGCTGCCAAGGTGGAAGAGACCACGAAAGAAGCGTATCCAAGTTTGTATCTGCCTTTGGACACGCCCACATCGTAATACAAGCGAAAGGTTCAGGAAGGAATGGATTTCTTAAAAGGAGGACCTAAATTACCCATACCTGTAATGAGGTCGTGAAATGAATTTTGTACTTGGACCGAAAGGTCAAGAAGACATTTGACAAGGAGTTCAAACCAAATCGATAGGAACTGAGTGATAACGGAGACCTTTTTCTGATAGAAAAGAAAACCTAGAAATCTGTGACCTGAGGCACAGAGTGCTCAGAGGGAAGGATAGAATGGACTGAACCCCATTTGTTGAATAACTCAAATCGAGCCTAATAAAGGTTATGAGTGGAGTGATTTCTCCAAAAGTTCCTGAAAACTGACTGAAAAGATTGACGAAGTAAGGGCAACTCGACAACTTCCAGACTGAAAGAGAAAGATTTCTGGATTCTGATGGAGAATCCAGCCTCTGATCCGGGACAATAGATTGTGGGAGACAGGAAGTAACAGAGGGAGATCTATAAGAAGGAGCAAGAGACCCAGAAACCAGGATTATGTCGGCCAAAACTGAGCTATTAACAGGACCACACAATGAAGTTGCCTGATTTTTCAGAGTACCAGAGGAATGTGAATCGAAGGGGGAAAAACATAAGCGACCATGTTGTCCCAAGACTGAGCTAGAGCGTCTACTGAAACAGCCATGACTTCCGGAAAGGGAGATATGATGGTAAATATCTTTCTGTTCTTTCCAGAAGCAAACAGGTCTATGAGGGGAAGACCTAACTTAAGAAAAATTGACAGGGCTACAGACTCTATCAACTCCCCTTCCGATTCTGGGATCCTGGAAGGCCAAGATAACTAATCTGCCAGAAAAATCAAATTGCCTGGGACGTTGGATGTTTGAAGAGAAAGATGTGGAACATCATGTACCAATGAAGAACGATCAGTGACTCCCGACAGATATAGACTGATACACACGCACGCACGCACGCACGCACACACACACACACCTGATGATAGAAGAATGAGACTACTAGACCGAGAATCAGAGGTTCCCAATGAACTAGGGCATGGAAAACCACCCACAGTTCAAAAGGTTGACATGAAAGGAAGATTCTGTGAGGGACCAGGAACCTGAAATCTTCTTGGAGTCTCAGAAGGAGCCCATCCTTGCACGGATGTATCCTTGAAAAAGATGGCCTGAGGAGATGGTGGATGAAAAGGGAATAACAGGAATTGACTGACTTTCATGAGTTGAAATTGATGAAAATCCAATGATTCAGAAATCTAGACTGATTCCAGTGGGTCATAAGATAGAACTGGAAGGGTCTTTTCATCAGATGATCCCAAGGAATCACTTTCTATACCTAAACCATGAGGCCTATGAAGCTGAGGAAAGATCTGGCCGAAACTAACTGACCTATCTTGAGAGGTTAAATTGTGGATACCATTATCTCCATATTGGGAGGTGAGGGAAATATCTTCCCTTGACAGGTCCAAAGAGACCTCCAGGTGGGTAAAACCACAGACCAGAGGAACCTTTCCATCATATGATATCATGTATAAAAAAGCAAACTTTGCAACCGGTAAGACAAATATGGAAAGACACACACACACACACCCCCCCTTTAAGGGTGCTTATAAATTGATCCTGATTACAAAATGAAGTGTGCACATCAGTTATACACATAATACAATAAAATAAATTAAGAAGACCTAATAACGAGAGGAGATAAGAAGCCTACCAATGGAAGATATACTAGTATGGTACCTAATATCTGAATAAAGAAAGCTTAAAAGCTAAAAAGTCTCAATATTCCAATTAGGACTAGGCTGAATAGTTACGATGTTGATAGTTAAGATATTTCTTGAGTTATCTCAGTATAAGTCCAAAGTGTTCGAGAGTCTATTTAAATAATTTAGGATGTTACAATGAGATCAGATAGACTTCCAAACATCGATTTATACTATTAGAAAGTAATGTTTCTTGAATCGAGTGAAAGGCGATGTATCTTAGTTATAAGAGCTATATCCTAATTCTAACCCCTTCCTGAGAGAGGTAACTTGCGTTGATTTCTACTATTCAATATCTACCACTATCTTCGTATGGAGAAATAAGCATCATAGAAGTATGGCCGTTGATTTTTACTATCCAATCTCTGCCACTATATTCATATGGAGAAAAAAGTGTCATAGAAGAATTGCCGTACTTATTAAAAGTTGTAGACATTGAAACATTATAGATAAATTTATTTAAAGCGTTTTAACTAGATTTAGTGACAAATAGAAATCCCGTAGTAAACCTATGGAATGGCTGAGAGTCCAGCTATAACCAGATAGAATTAGCTAAAATAAACTGGTCCATGTATAGGATCTATATAATAACCAAAAGAAAAGCAATGTAGTAATAACATGATACGCATCGTATCGTGGCACAACGTATTGCTACAGCCCTAACCATGAGAATTATTCTCGAAAACTAATTGCCAAGTGGGTGGGTCTATCCCTGATCACATGGTGTAATGTCACTTGACCATTCTGACCACATGAGCTAAATCCTATCTATACTCCATATCACAATTTCATAATATTCAATGATAAAAATGCCATTATGCACTAGCGTTACTAGTAGAATACAGCCTGGAACCAACGTTACATTATTCTTGTAACTTTCACAGCTAGAACACATTGAAATTTTCCACACGGCCAAATAGAAATTTTGCAATGGTGCACATAGTTTTTGCTCTAGCCAAAACGCACCAGTTTAATAATACGCATATGTACGTACCATAGTACCAATATAACAACAAGAGGCCCAACGGGCCTGGATAGCTCACCTGGAATTTGCAGAAAATACATGTCAGTTAAAAATGCTAAATTATGATTGATCCATGGCGAACATGTTTTTTTATGTATCAACTTTCCATGTACAAACCTTAATGGTGTTTAGGCCCTAATCACATCTCCCAAATTTCGGGCCGATCCGTTTTCGCGAAAACTAGGTCATCCAAAATGCCCGTCAAAGCATTTGCCTAATCAACTTCCCGTAAACAAATTTGGTTCAGCTGTTACTCCAGATGATGTTTCATGAGCTTTAAATCGACCAACGCCCCCCCCCCCCAACACTGTCCAACCCACCCACCCACACCACCGACCCCAAACACACACACACACACACACACACACACACACACACACACACACACACACACACACACATGCGCTTTCCGAGAAGATTTTTAGACGTCTCCACAAATCAGTCAAAATGTAAGATGGCCAAATTGGCCGATCGGCTTTCTTTCAACAAACTTGGATCCCTATGGCCTAAGGATGCTTCCTGTCAAATATACTTGAAATCAGCCCAGTGGTTCTCGAGAAGACAATTTAAATTTCCCATTGCTTTAGTATGGGAGTTTCTGGCGAGAAAATGATCCAAGATGGTCGCCAAACTGTTCATCTGACATTTTTGAAAATGACAAATTGGAAGCCAATTTCGGCTCCAAAATCTATCAAATAAAAATATCCAATATGGCCACCAAACACTACATTTTTATTGGTCCATGGTGGCCATGTTTTTTCATGCATCAACTTCCCTTGAACAAACTTTGTTCCCTTGAACAAACTTGGTTCAGCTCTTGTCCCAGATCATATTTCATAAGGTTTGCATCAATCCCCCAAGCCGGTTCGGAGATTTTTAAAAACGTTTAAAAAAAAAATCAGTCAAAATCCAAGATGGTCACCGGCCAAATTGGCCAATCGGGTTTGTTTGAACAAATTTGGATGCTAATGGCTTAAGGATGCTTCCTGGCAAATATAATTGAAATAGGCCCTGTGGCTCTTGAGAAGTTGGTTACAGGAAAAGTTGACGGACAACGGATGGCCACCACGGCACAAGGTCACTTGGCCTTTCAGGTCAGGTGAGATAATAATGTAAAGTCAAAAGCTGACCCGACACATTTTAGATAACGCGCCATTCTTCTTTGTCCACACAGCCTTGCATTTGGCAAGAAAAACATTTTAGAAATGACATAGTTTTAGAAGAAGAATGGCTAATCTAGAGTTATCTAAAGCTGTCGTTTCGTATTATTCTAGACAGAATGGTTGTGATAAGGTTCAATTTTTAAATACTTCACATCAGAAATTTTATGCTTCTTATGTTGCATGGTCCTTGTTCGGAATAAAGTTTGAAAAGAAGTTTTGAGATAAGAATGACGGCACTTCACAGTATAAATTTGGCACATCTTATGTCCCGTGGTCGTCGTCTATCATATTATTCTAAAAGAACCTTCAAGATAAGAAGTCCATTTTTACACCACTACACAGTATAAACTTGGCATGCCTTATGCAACATGGGTGCATGCATTATATTCTAGAATAACTGTCGAAAATCTTTTTGCAATTTGTTTATTATATGGCGTACTTAATCCGAAAATAACAGATTGTCAAATTTAGCAAAAGGATTTCACACTAATATTATGGATAAACATGCTAACAAAGCATTTGCAAATCAAGACTAGATTAATCGGTCGATGACACGGCATCGCAAATACCCCACGTTCACCGCTTTGAACTTTTGACACACCCCACAATGTACCCCGAGGGCAGAGCCAAATGTAAACGTCCTTTTGCACTCGGCAATCATATGGGTAACTCACATACAAAATTTGGTTGAACTTTGTGCAATAGTGTCAGAGGAGTTGCATTACAATCAATTTCATGACCGTTTGACCCCATCCCCCACCCCTGGAGGCGGGGTCAAATGGAAATGTGCTCATCCACTCCACATTGATATGGGTAACTCACATACCACATTTGGTTGAATTCCGTCCAATGGTTCTGGAGATGTGTTAAATCAATTTCCGCAGGCTAAAATTGGACCTTTTGACCCCTCTCCCGCCCCCTGAGGGGGGGGGGGGGGCAGAACCAAATCTAAATGGCCTCTTGCACTACACAATCATATGAGTAACTCATATCAAATTTGGCTGAGTTCCGTCTAACGATTTCAAAGGAGTTGCACTACAATCAATTTCATGACCTTTTGACCCCATCCCCTGGGGGCGTGGCCAAATGTAAATGTGCTCATCCACTCCAGATTGATATGGGTAACTGACATACTAAATTTGGTTGAATTCCATCCAACAGTGTCAGAGGAGTTGTATTGCAATAAATATTTTTACATTTTGACCCTCATCCCACCCACACCTGGGGGCGGGGCCAAATGTAAATGTGCTCATGTACGCCACATTAATATGGGTAACCCACAGACCAAATTTGGTTGAATTCTGCCGAACGGTTTCGGACGAGATGCATTACAATCAATTTCCGCAGGTTAAAATTTTACCTTTTGACCCCTCCCCCACCTCCTGGGGGCGGAGCCAAATCTAAATGGCCTCTTGCACTTCGCAATCATTTCAACTCAGATATCAAATTTGGTTCAGTTCCGTCTAACGATTTCAGAGGAGTTGCGTTACAACTGATTTGACATTGTGACCCCTGCCATGCCCCCCCGGGGGTGGAGCCAAATCTAAATATCATCTTGCAAAGCGGAATCATGAGTAACCCACATACTCGATTTGATTTAATTTCACCCAATAGTTTGGGAGGAGATAGCGTGACGGATGGATGGACGGACAGACGGAAGCGATTACAATATCCCCGACATTTTTTTTTTAAATGTGGGGATAACAAATTGCATGACACATCCTGTTATAGCCAAAGGTACATGTAAAATAACACTGCACGGCCAATTTGTATCATAAGCAGTACAAGGAGTGACACAATAGAATAACCGTTGCACATCAGCAGATAAGTCACGTTCTACCCAAGCGGTTAGATAATAGGAAATTGGCATAATTTTGAAAACAGTTACTGTCGGATGCTGTCGATGCCTTTGGGAGAAACAATGGACACAAACAGTCCACTATCACTATGACATAGGTACTTATCCCTAAAATATGTGTGTAAAGTTTCAGCGAGATTAGATGATCCATTCCGAATTGTAGTGAAACTCAACATAAACACCCGCAGGCATACTTGTTTGAGGAATGCTAAATATGAACAGTTTATCTTTGATCATTCTCTGAGAAAGGGGGCGGGGGGATCTTCTATTAGGTACACATTTGGAATTCACAGCAAAGACATCACTAAAAATCTTGAAAGTCTTCACATCTGCAACGATCATTACAATTACAAGGCAATTTTGATGAATTTGAGCTTTTCAAGGGAGATAGCTCTGGCGAATATGGGCATATTTTGCCGAAATCATGACACTTCGTCCATCCCTAACACATCTGGTGAAAAAAGATTGTGAGTGTAAGTTCAAAACTCTTCCGGAAATGGCTCGGACAAGAAAATCTTTACGAATTTTAGCTTTTCAAAGAAGATAACCCTGGAAAATATGGGCAGATTTTGCCGAAACGAAATTATGCCACTTCATCTATCCCTAACACATCTGCTGAATAAAAATTGTTAGTGTAGGTTCAAAACTCTTCGAGATCTGGTCTGGACAAGAAATCAGACAGATGCACGGACGGCAAGACGCATGGACGGACATGTTGCTAAATCGACCAATCAGTTTCATTAGTGCAACATTAGATATATATTTCATAAGGATGCTTCCTGTCAAATTTAATTGGAATCGACAGTGACTCTTGAGGAGTTGTGGAACCCTATAGCATGCAAGCTGGCAAAAATTACTTATGCAGTCGTCTTAGAAAATGGCCATTTGCAGACCAAGAAGACTATTTGAACAAATTTACCACTGGAACCGAGCCAGTCATTCTAGTGGTAAGTTAAAAATAATAATTTCTTGGTCTGTTAATGTGTTAACCATTTAATGGTTAAGCCGGCCAAAACTGGCCTCTACTCAAATCTTTAGACATAGCCATTTGCAGGCCAAGAGAATAGCATTGAAATTTTACCACTGGAATGGCTGGCTCGGTTAACAAGCCCGTCATTTCAGTGGTAAAATTTCAAGAATATTTTTCTCTTGGCTTGCAAATAAGTTAGTAAGCAAAGATTCCAGTTTGTTTTACAAATCTTAACCATTAAAGGGTTAAAGTACAAAGGAAAATGTTGGCGATGACAGACAGACTGACAGACAGACATGTAACTTGTCACCTGAGCTATTAGTATACTTACAAATGTTTGGATTTCTTCAAATTCCTGCAGAACTCATTCCACTGTTCAGCCTGAATGCTGTCAAGATCACCCACCCATTCTATTGGCTTGCATAGTGACTGCCGATCCAATATTTCCAGCCCTGCCGGCAAATTGTCATAATGTTTCATGAAGATCAATGGGGACATCATCTGGTTACAGTGGTTACATTCAATGCACATGAATGGATAAACACTAAAAAGAGTTGGCTGAAGGCGTCCAAGTGTAATCAGTTCTCTACCTACAGATGTCAGTTTCTTGTGCATAATAGGAATGGGCATGGAAAGATGACCATGATCCGATGATGAACTATCAGATGTATAATGTCTCCCCCTAGCTCTTGATGTGCCAGATTTTGATTTCCTTTTTCTGGTCTCTTTATGAATATTGGGAGCTAATGGTGTTACTGCTTTATCATGATTTTGAAAGGCATCGTGCTGTGATGACACAAACGAACAAAGTGCATCATCTACTTTAGAACACTCAGGAGACTTAGTCACTAAATCGGGTAACTGAATACCACATACTGTATTCAGGCCAGTGGTTTGAGATAGAACATGTGGCGGATTCTGCACATCGGGTGAAGTGCCTCTCTGAGGGGGTGTCCATTCCTGATGATTATTTGAAACTCCAGCACGATTCTTATCTGAAAATGTATTTTCAGTAGTAGTCCTTGAATATGCATCATTGTTCTCTGTATTTCGTTTTCGTGGAGATATCATAACTACACTGCTAGAGTTATTAGGGGGATCGGTTTTCATTGGCACAAATGTTTCTTGAACGGTCACCCATGATGGAATGTGGCCATCATCACTTTGGGTAAGAGCTGCTCTCAATGGATAGTGATTATTTTCTGGGGTTACCTTCTCACTTTGGCTTTTATTATCAAACTCAGATGCTTGCTTACTTGCTTGGTCACACACATCTTTATGATTATCAAAAACACCAGAGATGCCAATTGAATCGTTATTGCTATCTGTTAGTGTGTTTGTTGAAGACTGACTCCATGCATTAAAACTGGTTTCAGGAGAAGGTTCCTGAGTAACTGTTTCATGTGTAACAGAATTGTGTGGGTTTACATTAAATAAGTTATGACACTTTTTATGTTCAACAGAGGAGCGCTTAATCACTTTATATCTATCCTCATCAATAGTTAGTTCTGGTCGGCCAGAATTACTACTAATCAGCTGGCTTACAACTGAGGTTATCACAAGACCGGTATCATTATCTTCGGAGTTAATTACTACAAGCTGGTGTTCTAAATCCTTATTCAACATGTCATTAGATTGCTGTTGCTGTGATTGTTTGTTCTCTACTGTGAATGACATTTCACTAACTGTACAACTTTCGCTAATCAACAATACATCTTGCTTCTGCCTATCAGATTGTGCCACATGTGTTTCAAACATCAACTCAGATTGATCTGCAACGTCTATTTCTATTTCAATAGTATCATCCTTTGCATTAGTATCTCGTACATCGTGATTAGATATAGACAAGATTGAATCTTTATTGCTATTATTGCCTATTTTGTCACTAAAGTTGTTATTAACTTCAAAAGAGTCTACGATCATGATATGAGATAGCTCATTGTTAAGGATATCTTTACACTCATCGTCATACTCAGTTTCTGTAACAGTTTTACTGTCCATATTTAATTTGTTTGGTGGACTTAGTAGTTTAGCAACTGATGGCCAAACGGAGTCATCAAGCTCATTATCACTGTAACAGATTGTATGTTCCGTATCGCTGTCACAACTGTGATAATTCTTAGCATCTGAAATTTGATTATCCTCCATTTCAACAATGTCTATGTTGTGCTTTGTTCCAGAGCGACATGGAGATGAAGACAATGCAACAAGTGATGCTAAGTCTTCAGATTGGACTTTCATTGATGGATTATCAACTGATCCTCGTCCTAGTTCCCCTATAGAACCTTGTTTCATACGTGTATTAAGGTTACTAGCACAACTATTCTCTACCAATGAGTTTTTTGATTTAGACAATTCTGTACTTCCACTGGCAGTTTTGGGGTTAGCCTGACATTCAGTAAATGAGACCTCATGTGAATCAACAGTGTGCTTAGAAGTCGTAGATCTGCTAGAATAACTTGCATTACCCTCAGAAGATTTAATACTAGTTTGGTCAGATTTCTTATGTTTTTTGTGTGAAGATCTATCTTTGTGTGATTTGCATGTTTTGCTAGAATCTTTCTCCGATAAAGAATCATGTTTCCGTTTCATAGTTGAATGGATATTGGATATTGAGGATGATATTGTTTTCAAACAGGTATTGGCTTCTTTCAAGCATTTTCGATCACTTAATGACTCTACAGATGAACATATTTTATTCTTGTCCTGCTTCTCATTACTGCAGTTAGATGATGCATTCCTTGCAGACTGTTTATGGGCGTGTGATTCCTTTATGTTCTCTTTGGAAATGATTTTAACATGCTGATCCTTGCCCAATGATTCTTTAATGAATTCTTTAGCGGCACTATGCTTTGTGTCTTTCGAATGTATGTTTGATTTTGTCTTGGATTTGCTTACCACTTCCAGAATAGCATAGTCACAGGGATCATTTACAGTACCGGATACTTTGTGAGACGATTTTGAATTTCTGGCTTTTTCAGGGTGATCCTTTTTATGATGGTCTTTATGCTTAATAGAAGGATGAGACTTTGATTTATGAGCACTGGAAACTTTTGAATCATTATCTCTATGCTTATTACTTATTGATGTACGGATACTGTCTTTGTCGATAGGTGTACAGTGTTTGTCAGTGTGTCCTTTAGAATTACTTTGCCGGCTAGTTGAAGAAGATTGTTTCACATGATTTTTTACCTTTACTTTAGAATAAGTCAGACATGAAGCTATGTTGTAAGTACAGCCTGAATCATTGTTAGTGGTCACACTTTCAACAGGTCTCAGCTTCAGTCTATCAATCACACTGGGATTCAGTTTTATAGTATGTTCCATTTTGACCGCTTTATGTAAATCTAATCCAATTTCTGTTACTGGTAACTTTTCAATATGCACAGAACAGATGTTAGTAGCGAAGCTTTTCCGAGCCGTGTTCTTTCTAAGTGCTTCCATGGTCTTACAGGTAGCTATCTGAAAAAGGAAATAGAAAAGACAGAATTACTAAATACAAAAGCTACTTAACCGTTTCATGATGAAGCCAGCCAAAACAAGCCTCTACACTGACCTTGAGGAATGTCCATTTGCAGGCCAAGAACACTCAATTTATTTTAAAGATTTGCCACTGGAATGCCAAGCTCGATAACCAAGACAGGCATTCCAGTGGTAAATTCTCAAAAACAGTTTTCTCTTGGCCTACAAATGGACATTCAATAAGCAACTACTTTTAGCCATTAAAGGGTTAATGGTCATGCTAATGTGAGCCATAATTTCTTACATACAAGCACACGCGCACGCACGCACACACACACACACACACACACATGTGGACGCACGCACACACACACACACACACACACACACACACACACACACACACACACGCACGCACACACACACACACACACACACACATGTGGACGCACGCACACACACACACACACACACACACACACACACACACACACACGCGCACGCACGCACACACACACACACACACACACATGTGGACGCACGCACACACACACACACACACACACACACACACACACACATGTGGACGCACGCACACACAGGGCCAACAAGACATTGAAAGCATTTCCCTTGATTCACACAATAACTCCTCCATAACAAGAGGCCTAAATGTCTATCGCTCACCTGCAACATTAGCATTTGAAATACTGGATAATTCATCTCACGAAAATATATTTCGTGAAACTTCTACAGGATGACAGATAGATTCTATGTTTTAATACAGAATAATCTTCGAAACAAGATCTTAGTAAATCTACCATGACAATTTAACAAACCAAAATTTGACAAACCAAAATTCTGAATAGATGTTCTAGAAGCTACAGCCATATGGTCCTTCTAGCCGAATTTCGTTGAAATTCATCAAGTGGCTAATGAGGAGATGTGGTTCGACAACTTACAGTGAATCCAAGATTTTCACGCAAAAAAAAAAATTGACCAATCAGAAATCTGAATAGTAGTTCTAGAGTCTACGTCTATAGAATCCTTAAAGGCAAATTTGGTTGAAATCTGTCAAGAAGCTAAGGAGGAGATGCATTTTGACAATTTCTGGCAAGGTTTTTTTTTTACAAAACTAAGATTTTCACCCAAAAAATTGATCAATAAAAATTCTAAACATGAGTTCTAAAGCCCACCACTATAGGATCCGTCCAGGCAAATTTAGTTGAAATCTGTCAAGAAGCTAAGGACATGTGACACTTTCCGGTAAATTTTTCACAAAATCTCAGATTTTCACCCCAAAATATTTACCCGTCAAAATTTTGAATAGAAATAATAGAGCATACCACTGTAGAATTCTTCCACACAAATTTAGTTAAAATCTATCAAGAAGCTAAAAAGGCGATACGTTTTGACACTTTCCAGTAAATCTTTTACAAAATCAAATATTTTAACCAAAAAAATTGACCAATCAAAAATTTGAATAGAGGTTCCAGAGCCTACCTCCATAGGATCCTTCCAGACAAATTTGGATGAAATCTCTCAAGGAGTTAAGGAGGAGATATGCTCCGACACTTTCCGGTACATTTTTTACAAAATCTAAGATTTTCACCCAAAAAATGTACCAATCAAAATTCTGAATAGAGGTTCCAAAGCCTACCACTATAGAATCCATCCAGGCAAATTTAGTTG
This sequence comes from Chaetoderma sp. LZ-2023a, assembly GCA_034401795.1. Classification (NCBI taxonomy): domain Eukaryota; kingdom Metazoa; phylum Mollusca; class Caudofoveata; order Chaetodermatida; family Chaetodermatidae; genus Chaetoderma; species Chaetoderma sp. LZ-2023a. The sequence continues at coordinate 43,702,366 of CM067372.1, forward strand.
AAATCTGAGAAGAAGCTAAGGAGGAGATGCATTTTGACACTTTCCGGTAAATTTTTTACAAAATCTAAGATTTTCACCCAAAAAATTGACGAATCAAAAATCTGAATAGGGTTCTAGAACCTACCACTATAGGACCGTTCAAGACAAATTTGGCTGAATTCTGTCAAAAAGCTAAGGAGGAGATGCGTTTTGACACTTTCCGATAAATTTTTATAAAATCTAAGATTTTCACCCAAAAAATTGACGAATCAAAAATCTGAACAGAAGTTCTAGAGCCTACCTTCATAGGATCCTTCTAGCCAAATTTGATTAAAATCTGCCAAGCGGTATAGGAGTAGATACATTTTAAAGCAAAAGTTGATGGACGGACGACGGCCGGTTGCCATGGCATAAGCTCACGTGGCCATTCTGGCCAGGTAAGCTAATAATTGTTATAATTAACCAGCATTTTAACGCTGATGTCTAAATTTGGTCAAGAAAATCCCCCAACAGACCCCCCTTTAGTGGGTTGGTCTGTAGTTTTATTAACCACTATAAAACATACTTACCGTTCAATCACTACTTGCTAAATCAAATATCTGCATTTAGCTACCAGAATGGAATTTTTATGCTCGCTTACATACTCCCTTATGCCTATATCATCACCATGCATACCCTTAACCAGGCTACTGGTGAGGGAACCCCCAGCATAAGCCTCAGTATAGACTGGCACCAGTCTGTACTCGCTCCTTGGTGACGCCTGTCACTAAGCGCGCCCGCACATGCGCAATAGATCCTAAATGGGAAACAGATTCACTTTTCAAATATTCTGCAAGCAAATTTAAGTGCCATATATCCTGACTAGATTCTCAAATCATTCCCATGCGGGGTGGCTGAGGTCGGGTCGTAGTGCTTGAACGGTAAGTCTGTTTTTATAGTGGTTAATAAAACTACAGACCAACCCACTAAAGGGGGGTCTGTTGGGGGTTGTTATTACACCACAAAAACATCTTGACCGTTCAATCACTACTTGCTAAACCCGTAGACTTGGTCAGTGCGGCGCTGTGAAACTTTGGTGGGTGGAGATTTGAGAATCCATAAGCAGGGATAGAAATCAAACAGAACGTAACCAAATGTTAACAACATAACAAAATGGTACATCTTAATTAATCACACAGTGATTAACAAACAATGATTTCTTTAAACTTAAAGAAATAAATAACAAACCAATGAAAAAACCCACCATCTCACGCAGACAAACAGTCTTAACGGAAAACGAGTAGTGAGATTGGTAAATGGTCTTCAGCCTTTTAGATAGAAACATGATATATCTAAAAGGAGTGCCGCTGCGCTCTGATATTATAAATAAAAAAGGAGGTAAAAGAAGGCTCGGATTTCCATCCTACGACTTGCATTACCTCAAATAGAGAAGAGCCAGCGAAAGCGAAAGAGGGAGCCTTCCCTCTAAGTTCATGAGCTTAAATGTGAGAAAGATTAATATGGTCAGAGGAAGCCATCTCAAAACAACGGTCTCAGAATTCCATCTGGCCATAGAAAGCTAGAGACTGGCCTAACTACCTCCTCTGCAAACAGGATCCAGAAATGGGATAGATTGGATCTCTAAAGAATCAGTACAACGGTTGAAACTTTAAAAAACTCTGACAATATACTGAAGTCAGACAGACGGTGAAAAGGAAGATACAATTTTTAAAATAACTGGCTTAGCTGGGAGACGGTTAGATTGAATTTTTGATAAAAAAAAATCCTTTCTAGGATATAAGACTAGACCGTCCCCAGAATCAACACCTAGGCACGGATGCCAAAAACAGGATCTGTCAAGAGACTAAGGTCTGCACACCATACTTCTAAAGTTTTAAGACAGACCTTGAAAACTCTGCGAGTTGACTCCCTCCTGGCAGAAATCCTGAGAACTCGCAGAAAATCTAGTCTCAGGGATCAAACAGACAAAACTCTCCAAAGATACCGACTGAAAATTCCTGAGACTGAATGAATACACTAAACTCTTACTTTAGACATGAGGTCCGGGGAGACTGGAAGAAGACAAGTGAAGACTACCCGGAGAAAAAAGGAAATCTGCAACACAGATCCACTTTGGTCAAAAGGGAGCTATCAGAAGAACTTCTCAAATCTGATCCCTGACCTACCTCAAGAGCAACGGAATCAGGAAAGATGGAAGAAATCAAACAACCCTAACAAGGACTGAAACAGAGCGTCCACCACCAATGCCTGAAATCTTGAAAAAGGGGGCTGCAAGAGGAAATTTTAGCATACCGACAGGACGCAAAAAATCTAAGAGGGAACAATCCTTATGCTTGAGAATCGATTGACAACTGACCGAAGAAACTGGCCCTCTGAACAGGTGATCCCAGACTGTTCCCCCTCTCATGGGAAGTGTCTGAGAAAAACCAACACCAGAGGAGAAGACTTGACTTTTAAGAGAATTACAATCTGACCTAGGATGCCTTCCAGACTGCAGTTCTCTGGAATGAAACTGCTAGAATTAATAAAAAGCTCTGCTTATACTAGCCAGTCGTTTATATAAACGTGAAGGTGAATATAACGACCGTAAAATAAACCTGCCAGGCAGAATTGACGGCACGAAGGGTGGATGAAAACAAGTAGTAAAACGTCGAATATCTTTATGGAGAAGAATCACCTGCCCGGATTCAGACCGGCGAAAACTGAGATATGTCCTCCATCTAGAATATTGAAGATAAGATAAGAGGAAAAAACTCTTCAGCTTGAGATCGGACGCCATCCACCCAACTTTGTGGTGCTCCCAATTGGAATGAATTCTAAGGACTACTTAGAATCATGAACTCCAACTCGTCCTCTAGGGCTCCCATCTTCACCAGGAAGGAATGAAAGGAGATCACCTAGAAACGATGGACAAAGGACAATAGGAGCGAAAAAAACCCAGCGATGATCTCTGAATCAGGAGACCCGAACAAGGGGTTACCAAGTCTCCCAAAATTAGACAGGCGCCCTCCTACTAGACCGCTGGGAAAAGGGGGGAGGGGGAGGAGATCCTAAGGCAATGGAAGAGGAAGTGATAAAATATGATAAAGAGAAAAGGATTGGCCTACCCAGGCTACCACCATCCTTTCAGGTTCTCTTACTCTGAACCCCTTAAAGGAACAACCTCTAAGACTAGATCAGGAAATAATACAAGCCCCTTCTCATCTGATAAGAGGAGGCCTGCCAGACCTGGAATCTAGAACAATGAGCAAAAAAGGGGTCAGATTAATCCTCCTCTTCGAATCGGGCTTAGAACCTGAAGACAGAGAAGAATTGGTAATTATCCTAGAAAGATAAGTACCAAACTCAACAGGCCTGAGACTCTTCCTCTATGGAAGGATTAAAGAGGGTTTTTTAAAATGAAGAAGAGTCTCTCTACCCTGAAAATGAAGATCCTTTGGAGGATCTACGACTGACAGAATCAGCCCTAAAAATATGGAAGATGATTGACCAAATATATCATAGGCCAAAGCGAGGAGTTGTAATAAGAATACTTCAAAACAAAGTTTATTAACTTCGGATGGCTTTTCTATGTATTCTCTTAGAGGCAACGAAGTCAAACAAACTACAGACTAAGTTCAAAAAGCCTCTACGGATAGAGGCTAGAGATTTCTAAATACCTCAGAGGGACTGAATACCTCTTCTTGCTCCTAGAAAAAACTTCTTCCGAAAAAAGAGCTAGAAGGATAGCTGATTTAAACTGTGCCTTACATACAGATTCCCAACTAAAAAAGAACCGCAGAAGAGTCAACCAAAGGCTAAATTTTTCAGATTAGAAATAAACTGAAAGAACATTAGAACAAGAAAAATTGGGCAGACGGGAAAAAACTCATCCTGAAGAAAAAGAGAGAGACAAGAAGGAATCCAATAAAGAAACGAGGACCAATCGTCCGAGCAACCCCAGAAGGGAAAAAACCTCAGGTTAGTACCTCGACTGATTCAAGAATAGAATCTAGAGACAATAGAAAAAACAACGGAAATAAATAAGCAACTGAACGAGGAATCCCAGATTACAAAAACAAAGAGAACACTAAACCAAATACAGCAAATAGAAAACTAATTACTGAGAATGAAAAATTTGAAAAAATTAGATCTACCGTAATTTCTCGACTAAAGGCCGCCCTCGAATATAGGACGCTATCCCAAATTTGACCAAAATCCACCCAAAAAACTCTTATAATCAAGTATAAGACGCTGTTAAATTTAGAAAAAACGTACCTTTAAAAAATCGAAAATTGGTATCAAAAATAACCATCACTCAGCGCTTTGTTTAATGCATGATTAAAATTATCATGGTGGAAGAGAAATTATTAAATAGGACCGCCTAAATATTGTGTATCTTCAATAAAGATTGTTTATTACATCAAAATCAATCTAATTTTGGCATAAAATGTCTCCTTGAAAACATACAAATCGCATGATAGAAACAGATTGTAATGGCTCTTTTGAGTTTGGAGGCGCTGTGTGATCTTATGCGCTAACAGGAGTTGGTTACCTGGCTCTTTTGTGATTGGAGGCGCTGTGTAATCTTAAGCGTTAACAGGAGTTGGTTCTAAAACGGGTATGGGAATATTCAGATGGTCACTAGTTGTAATGACTCTTTTGCGTTTGGAGGCGCTGTGCGATCTTATGCGCTAACGGGAGTTGGTTATCTGGCTCTTTTGTGATTGGAGGTGCTGTGTAATCTTATGCGCTAATGGGAGTTGGTTATCAAACGGGTACGGGAACATATATAGCAATTTCCGAGTCCAGAATATTTAGATCCGAGTACTCGCTCTAATTAGAATAAAGATCTTTTGCGATTGGAGGCGAATCACGTGATTTATACACGTATCTTTTCTCGACGCCATTTTATGTCAAATTCTGGATTAATTTTGATGTAATAAGTGATATGTATTAAAGGATAAGCAATATTTATAAGTTTTACTACTAAAGGTAGATGATGGTTACCAATCAGCGTGATTGATGCCCATTGGGTCCATACAATGTAGCTGATGGATCCAGAATTTTTCACGGTCCTTGCGGAAAGCTGTGGCTTCCGTGCTGTCAGGATCGTGATGTAACCCTTCGATGATTCTGTGGTTGATATCTGTGGGTCCGTGGTTGGGGAGATTAAAATGTTGTGCTACAGGCGTGTCTTTGTTGTTTTTGATATCCCTCATGTGTTCTTTGATGCGAACTTGGAATTCTCGTTTAGTTTCACCTACATATTGTTTGCGACATTCGTTACAGGTAAGTAGGTAGATAACATTCATTGTGTGACAGAATGTTTTTGTTTTAATAAAATATTTAAGCCCAGTGTGAGCTTTTGAAACTTTTTGTGCTGTCCATGTTTTTGCAAAATAAACAGTTGTTTTTGGCGCATGGATGTATAGGGTTTGCTATGCTTTTCCCTTTTTATCCGAATTTCCTTGGATCTGTAAATTTAGCAGTGACCAGTGTGTCCTTGAAGGACGGGTTACGTCTATGGTCAAAGATAGGTGTTTCTGTGAATGTTGCCCGGCATTTTGGGCTGGATTGTAGTGTTGGCCAATGGCGTTTAATGATTTTTTGGGCTGATTTGCTGTGTTGGTGGAAATCAGTGATACATGGTATCCGAGTGTTGATTTCCTTGTTTGGTTTTGGCAAAAGTAGATCAGAGCGGTTTTGTTGTATTGCTCTATGCAGGCTGGTGATGAGGGTATCTGTTGGGTATCCTCTGATAGCATAGTGGTGAACCATTTCATGGGCGTTTTTGAGAAAATCTGTTTCTCTGCTACAGATCCTCCGTAGTCTCAGAAATTGACCATATGGGCTCGCTTGTTTGGAAGAGTTTGGGTGAGCCGATGAGTAGTGTAGATATCCGTGTGTATCTGTTGGTTTGGTATAGAGGTCAAAGCCTAAGTGTCTATTCGGGAGGACAAACACTTTTGTATCCAAAAAATTGATGGAATTTGTGGATTGTTCTACTGTGAATTTGATCGTTGCGTGTGCGTTATTCATATGTGTTATGAATTTTGCTAGTGAATCGGAACCTTTCGTCCAGATTATGAAAATATCATCAATATAGCGATAGTATAGGGCCGGCTGTGTTTCAGCTGTCCTGAGTATTTTTTCCTCGAGTTGGGCCATAAAAATGATGGCATAGCTGGGTGCTAGTTTAGTGCCCATAGCTGTACCGCCAATTTGGAGATAATGTTCATCATTAAACTCGAAGTTGTTACATGTGAGCACTAGTTTTAGTAACGTCAGCAATCTGCGTGGTGTTAGCGTGCCTGGACAGCCATGTGTTCTCAAATGTTGGGATACAGCTCTAAGGCCCTCATTGTGAGGGATGTTAGTGTATAGTGATGTGACGTCCATAGTAACCAGAATGGCATGAGGCGCTATGGCGCCAAAAGTTTCTAGTTTGTTTATGAAGTCAGTGGTGTCCTGGATGTATGATTTAATATTGTGAAGATGAATTTTGATATGTTCATCGACAAAGCTACTGATGGGTTGAGTAGGGCTCCCATTGCCACTGATAATCGGTCTCCCTGGGGTGAGTTGGCCGTTCATTTTTTTATGAATTTTCGGAAGTAGATAGAACCTGGCTGTTCGTGGGTTGTTGGTTCTGAGACCGTTAGCTATGTCTCTTGTGATTTCACCACTGAGAATCATGTCCGTGATGGCGGTTTCTACCTTCTCTGCGTGGTACGTGGTGAGATCCGTCGTTTGTTTGGTATAGTAGTGAGTGTCACTAAGTTGGCGGAGTGCTTCCTTTTTGTATGTTTCCGTGTCTTGGATAACAGTGGCCTGACCTTTGTCAGCTTTTTTGATGACAATAGTTTTGTCATATTTTAGCTGATTAACAATCTTTCTCTGTGTGTTAGAAAGATTCCCATTATTATGCCTTCGGTGGGCTTTTTTGTTGATGTCGTGTTTGACGGATCTGATGAACGCATCTAATGTGGCGTCATTACCTGGGTTAGGTGTCCAGGTACTGGCTGGTTTAAATTTATGTGACAGTTTGTCCATAAAATTGCTGGTGGGATTATCAGTTGGGGGAATGGGTGTGTCCGATGTAGAAGTATTTCCATTTTCCCAGTACGTGGGTGGGAACTGGAAATGTAGTTTTAATCTCAGTCTTCTAAAGAATCTGTTAAGATCTTTATGAAGTTGGCCCAGGTTGGGCTCAATGACATTGGGACTGAAGCCTAGTCCTAGATCTAGGACGTCTCGTATCTCCTTGGAGATGGGTTTTGATGATAGATTGACAACAAAAGGTTTTTGTTGACTGGAGAATTTATTTTTATAATTTAGAAAGATATTAAAATTGCAACAGTTATAGGCTGTGCCTACATAAGTGATAGTGTTAGCATTTATGCAAGTCTTTTGAGTATTTGGAGGACTTGAGCCAGTGTGTCTTGTTTGCCTTGTGTTCTCCTGGGTGGTGGGCGTCTCTGGCCTGGTTCCCGTAGCATGTTGCAATTTCCTGGTCCAGGAGGAGGTCTGCGCCTGTCCTTTTCTCTTGCCCGTACCCGCTTGGGTGGACTGGTCGACCGTTCCCGTGTTTTCAGTACCGTGGCTCCGACTGCTTTCTGGCCTTCTAGAAAGACTGCTTCGTTTTCTGTAGCTGCCCTGAAACCCGCTTTGTGTCGTCTAACCAATTCTGAGAGGCGGTCAGCTCTGTTTCTGAGTAAAGTGTGTAGATCAGACGTCAGTTGGAGACTGTGTTTGTTCAGGATGTCTTGCCAATCTTTGACTAGTTCAGTATCATCAGACGGCGGAATGTATCTAACCGTTGCCATGAGGTTGGCGGGTGGTTTGTTGATGGTGATGGACGCTTCTAGTTTGTCAAGCTGTAGAAGCGTCCGTGCATGTTTACATGCACCATTGCGCCACTGGCGGTATGCCTGTACGTGTTCTTCAGGGATGCAAGGTTTCTTCCGTGGATTCTCATCTGGCCAGCGTTGAATGTCTTCGACTTGGTCAGTCTCCATTCTAGATCGTTTGCGGCTAGCCAGTGTCTTTCCCACGTCGTCGATAACAGCGTTGTTCAGCAGATTCACTACAGTTTCAGTGGATCCGATCGAAGTGATGGAGTGGCTGCTTGTTGATTCCATAGTAGAAATTCTTAGCATCAATCACGCTGGACTTCTATAGAAAAATAAACTTCTTAGAGAAGCTTGGTTCTGCTTAGTTTGTCCTGACGCGAACTTGTGTGCAAGTTTGAGTCTGGATACCAATACACAGTTTGTGTCTTCCTTTTATACCTTCCAAAAAGCGGCTACACGCGGGTGTGTGACCGGATTTGATTCTTGTAGCCGGATTAGACATTTGTAGCCAGATTTGTGGCTAGTGTAGCCGCTTGATCAAGTTATGTAGCCGGGATTAGGTTGTCCCGTAGCCGGATTGGCTTTGTATGTAGCCGGTGGTGTAGCTACAGTAGCAAACATTTTGACAAAAAAACTGCGTCGTTTAGTCGAATTTTTACGGTAGATGAATAAAGATGAAGAAAAAATAGAAAGAGAGAAGAAAAGAATTAAAAGGAACAGATTAGAAAAAGAGAAGAAAGAAACATGATACGAAGAGCAAGACTAGGATAAACTGGAAAAGGAAAATGAGAAACCCAGCGAAGAAGAAAAGCCGAAGAATGAAAGACAGAATGCTAGGAGAACAAGAAAAGAGAGAGACGCGAAAGGACTTAACGAGAAGAGGAAGAGAGAGATAAGAAGCCATGCATTAAAGAGCGGAGGACAAATCATCCGAATAGGCCCTAATAGGGAAAACTTCCTCAGATCCCTGATCTCGACTGACCCAGGAATAGAAAGACTAGTGGAAACAGAAGAGCGATAGAACGAAGACACCAAAACAGAATAAACCAGAGACAATGAATAGAAAACTAGATATTGAGAAAGAAAAAACAGACACAATAGGTTATAGATGACCACAGTGAAGATAAAGAATAAGAGGAAAGAATTAGAAAAGAGGAGAAAAAGATAAGATGAAAAGAAGGGAAACCTAATACATAAAAACAAGACTATTATAAACAGAAAAACGAAAAGAGAAAGGGAAAACAAGACTAAAGTGATTCTAACAACCATAGAATAAAAAAGAAAAGAGGAAGAATAGCGCAAAGCAAATTGAGTCAGAGCTAAGGAAATATTATTAGAAGAAGAATCTTAAGATCAGGCAATTCATAACCTTAAGCTCTAAAATAACTCCCGGAAAGAGAGCCAGTAAAAGCTGATAAACTGGAAATGGAATTAGGTATTTATCCAGAACTAGCAGACCCAGACAACACCTCTCAAACCGGAAGTGCAAGCACTACTACCGGAAATAGATGAAACAAAAATGGAACCGGAAACAGTAGTTGGAAGTTAAGCCGGATCTAACAGACCCGGAAATGAACTTCTCATACCAGAAGTAGAAGCGCTACTACCGGAAACAGATACAATGAAACCGGAACCGGAAGTATGATGCTAGGCAGGATCTAACAGACCCGGAAAAGCACCCCTCCTACCGGAAGTAGATACATAACAGACCTGGAAATCATCACTCCCACCGGAAGCAGATACACTACTACCGGAAGAAAAGCGGAACCGGATATTGAAAACAGATGATAAGCAAGGTCTAACAGACCTGGAAAATCAACTCTCCAACCAGAAGCAGAACACCTACTACCGGACAAGGAAGAGGAAAGACCGTAACCGGAAATGAATAACTAATGCTAGGCCAGATCTATCAGATCCGGAAAAAAAATAATATAATAATAATCTCTCCTACCGGAAGCAGAAACACTACTACCGGAAATGGAGCGGAACCGGAACCAGAAAATGATAACAGATGCTTAGCAGGATCTAACAGACCCTGAAATCATCTCTCCTACCGGAAGCAGATACACTACCACCGGGAACGGAAGTGGAAAAGAACCGGAACCAGAAATAGATAACTGATGCGTGGTCGGATCTAACAGACCCGGAAAAGCACCTCTCATACCAGAAGTTACTACCGGAAATGGATGTAAAACTAAGTGGAGAAATAAAATGAAAACAGCCAGATGAAAAAGAGTGAGACTCCGAATGTCCAGCCAAGCCAAAACAATCACAGAGCTCATATCCGGACGCCCGGTCAAACCAGCAGCAATACCGGATTTAGAACCCACTTGCCCGGACAAGCCAGGAGCAATAACGGGAGCGGACATAGAGATCAAAGATCTCTAAACATACTGGCTATACCTGCATGGGATGACTAATCGGTAACTTCTGTCACCGACGCCACTGCATGAGAGAAATGCACCCCCTCAAGACTTATATGGTCTATAGACTGAGACTTACCGGAAGTCTACAAGAGGCTTTAAGAGAAAACTAAGCCATAGTCAACAAAAGACACAATTCATGCCTGGTCGTGGGAGACGTGGGATTCCCCCATTAACGAAAACGGCCGCAAGAATTATGACTATCATCTTAATCAGACTAATTCTTTATAAAATTACGAAATAGAGAAATCCGTTCATATGATGCTTATATAATAAATGTACTTAATAAGAGATCTCTAGATATGGAAATCCGCTCTAAAGAAACCAAACCTCTATACAAGAGGCTGAGAAACAGATTTGAAAATCTCACTGAAAGACCAAGAATTTACGAAGATTCGTAAGATTATTATTTTTATGTAGGCACTAAATATTAATAAGCGAGTACTAAGGGTTTTTTATTCTAAAGCATGGTTTTGATTGATGATATTAAATAGGCATGAATTGTAATACCTCGAAAACGGGAGTATTTGACACAAAAATTGGTAACTCATAAACCAGAGTTAAAACTCCCAAAAAACCATGAAGTATACAATAGACATAATTAGGGAGATTAGAGTTTATAATAGTCATGATTCCTGAATCAGAAAACTCTTAAATATGTAGCTGATCTTCAGCGCAAAGCTTTAAAAACTTAAGCTGGATAGCAGGCCAACTGTTCTGCTTGCAGATTTTTGAAAAGTGAATCTGTTTCCCATTTGGGATCTATTACGCATGCGCGGGCGCGCTTAGTGACAGGCGTCACCAAGGAGCGAGTACAGACTGGTGCCAGTCTATACTGAGGCTTATGCTGGGGGTTCCCTCACCAGTAGCCTGGTTAAGGGTATGCATGGTGATGATATAGGCATAAGGGAGTATGTAAGCGAGCATAAAAATTTCATTCTGGTAGCTAAATGCAGATATTTGATTTAGCAAGTAGTGATTGAACGGTCAGGATGTTTTTGTGGTGTAATAACAACCAAATATTTCCTTATTGAATGTCCATTGGCAGGCCATGAGAAGACTGGTTTTGAGGATGTAAATTTTCAGTCTTCATTTTGCCAGCAAATGGGCATGCAAAATGAGCACTGTTTGTGGCCAGTTATGGCCGGATTCGGCATAAAAGGGTTAATTGTCAAACACGTGGTCTCTTAATACAATTTCTCATAATATTGGCAATGATCAATTTAGTGTAATCCATGTACTGCTCCGAAAACAAACAAATTACCAATTTGTATATTTCAAGACCAATAATTATAAGAAATACTGACGAAAACTAACAGAACAAAAGCGTGTTCTCAGACATACTAATACTGGTATTAAGCTCCATTCTAAAATTGGCTTAAATCTATTTAGTCAAATATAAGTTATTTCCGGGAAGCAAACAAATTACTGAAGGTTGAATTTTTTCAAAGTCCATAGCATTAGCAAATATGGACAAAAACTAAAACGGCTAATGAGTACCGCAGTGGTCTTAACTGATTCCTCACACATTTTTGGAAAATCCAAGATAGATGCCAGATAAATTGACCAATCAGATGTGTGTACAAGTTTGGTTGAAATCTATTGACCAATTTCCTGCATGTTTTTTTAAGTCAACAAGTGCATGGTCTAGCGGCGCATAATAATCCCACCTTTGATGAATATTCAGATTTTCAGGGGAATAACTCCGACATACATGGAAGGGATATCATGACACATCTTTTCCGCCTAATATGTCCACTGAAAACAATCTGAAACATAGGTTCAAAACTTTTTGAGATCTGGACCGGCCAACAAATTATGTGTGCATGCATGCGTGTGGATAACTCGGACAAATATGGACGGATCTCGAAGAAACGGTCTCACGAAACTTACTACTTAGTCTCCACCTAACATATCCAGTGAAAATAACAATCCGAGAGGTAATTAGACATTCTTAACCGTTACCACTCTGATGTCAATATTCTATCTTTTACTGTCTTTTACTGTATCAATAGCAAAGAAACTGGTGTACATTTTTAAACAATTTTGGTGGAAGATGTTGCTGTCTACGACAGCACCATCATCCACCAAATTTGTTGAAAAATGTACACCAGTTCATCTATCAAATGTAAATTTAAAAATTTTGACATCAGTGTTAAGGGTTAAATGACTCAAAGCTAAATTATTAACTGACTAAGTAACAACATATTTCCGATGTCAGTTCAAAACTCTTTGTGATCTGGCCAGAATAAGAAATTTTTGATGAATTTTAAGCATTTCAGAGGGGTGAACTCTGGCAAATATGGATGGATCATGATGAAAGTAAGTCCTGACACGATGAGTTCCCGATATCTCATTTTCAAGGCAACAATACAGAAAAACTGCTGAACACCATCAGGCCATAATACAATCTACAATTAAACAGGGGGTATAGTGTGATGATAGTTTCTAACAGCCTTGTTATTTCAAAACAAGCATTCTGTAAGTTTTGCTTTGCAATACATGTCCCCTATCTGGTGATATAAATCTTTAGAGATTGACAGTAAAAAATTTCATTAAAAATAGTCAAAAGCAGCTGAAACTCGAACTTGATCTGTAACGCCTCATAACATAGCAATACAACAAGTCTCAGTTATATATGGTGAAGGAGAAGGAAAAAGTCTTGAAAGCTGATATGTTTGTATTTCATAAGTCGAAAGGGGACATAACTCCATCAAAAAATGATGCAAACGCCTTAAACCCGAACTTGGTCTGTAATTTCTCATAATAAAGTAATGTACCAATTCTAAGTTGAATATCTTGAGACTGCGAGAAAAAGGGTGGAAAACTAATATTTTTCGTATTTCGTTGGTCGAAAGGGGGTATAGCTCCATCAAAAATGTATGCATACACCTGAAACTCGAAGTTGGTCTGTAACTTCTCATAACAAAGCAATGTAGCAATTCTCAGTATAATATCTTGAAAGACTGCGAAAAAAAGTGCGGGAAAACTAATATTTTTCGTATTGCATAAGTCGAAAGGGGGCTTATAACTCCATGAAAAACTGACGAAAATGTCTGAAACTTGAACTTGCTCTGTAACTCTTTATACTAAAGCGATGCAACGATCTTCGCCTAAATATCATAACTTCTCATAACAAAGCAATAAACCAATTCTCAGTTGAACACCTTGAAGGACTGCGAAAAAAAGTGCGGAAAACCAACTGCGACAGATGGACGGACGGACAGACGGACAGACGGACGGATGGACGGATGGAGTGCAAACCTATAGTCCCCCCGGTTTTACCGGTAGGGGACTAATAAAAGTCCAAGTGGCCTGTATCAAGCAAGTGTAACATAGGGCTGCTCGTTTTTGTCTACATATATCTACGCCAAATCCGTTTCGATATAACTTTTCATTTCACGTTTAATTGAATATCACTTTTAGGGGTGTGGTGGAGGTGGTGATTGGATTCTGTGTGTAATCAGTTGGAATTTTCTGAACACTGATCCCCGATACTTATTAACAGTATCGCTGCTTCTTGTCGTGTAACCCCATATGACAAAGGACAGCAATACTCTTCTAAGACAGTATCTATGATTAGCCTGTTCAGAAAGTCCAACAAATGATATTTGATACTTATTTGCTAGTGATTCCAAAAATACTTATTCTGCTGCTTTCTGAATTAAAAAAATCAGTCTCAGATTCAGTCACTAGAGGTGTGCATTGTTATATAAACTCCTCTAAGCTGACATAGCCTAACACTGCCTCTTAAAGGGTAACTAACCTCATCTCTTGATAGCTATTCAGGTGATCTAATATGTCACTCATAAACGATGCAGGTAATTTTAAGCTTTTTATCATGCCTCTAAAGAAAGATATTCAGGCTTTAGTAGCTAAATGTTGGTACATTTCTACACCCTATGATGGCTGTCATTATTTACTTTTCATCCAATCAGAAAAACCTAGCATGCCAGCCTCGGTATAAACGCTCGGTCATAGAGGTGCCAGCTATAGCTTAGCAATTTTGAAAAAGCAATCATACAGGTAGGGTGTTGAATATTTTGAAAGTAAATTGCCTGGAAGTTGTTGCTGCTGTAGGCAGCAACAACTTCCAGTCAAAATACTTTCAAAATATTTAACGGGATAAGTATTATATGATAAAGAATGTAATGCATTGACACTTACATGACATCACACACTATCGCTTGAGACAAAATGGTGGAGATCACTGCTCAAAATTTACGCTATATTACAGTACAGATAATTGTGATACAGATAAGGGAATGTGACAGGATATGAATGATATGAAATCTATAAACGATAATCTATCGGTACAATACAACATTTGAGATAAGATTAGCATCCCTTTAACTACACTAAACAAGAATGCTGAAGCGTACAATGTCTCACCTGTAAAGGCATGGATAGTGTTGATTGGCAAAGCAAACTTGGCATGGTTTGTAATACACATATTCAGTAATGCACCAACAAACAAGTGTAACCAACCAAACATGGAATTATTTTTACCAAACTGCGGATAGTCTGATCTTGAAATTCTTTTCCAAATGAAGCTAGTAATGATGCAGATACTATTCTTGCATAGTATAAATCTGCTGTAAAATTATGTTGATATCTGGTGAGCCATTGTTGAAAATGAGTGGTCCATAAAAACTACAACAAAACAAACATGAAAAAAGTAGTAAGAATTGCCCAAAATCTTATCAGTAATGATGCAGATCATACCCCTGTATTGCATAGAACATTTCTGTAAAGGTTCAGTGAAATCGGAATGACATAGTTCAGTTACATGGTCCATAGACAACCTTAACACAAAAACCATGAAAACAATTCAAAGTCCAAAACTGTGAAAAAGTAGGAGGAATTTCCCAAAATGAAATTGGTAATGATGCGGATAGTACCCCTGCCTAGCATTTAAACCTGCAGTAAAATTTTGTTGATATCCGTTGTTGAAAAAGAATGGTTCCTAAGAAACCCTAACCGACAAGAGGTATCAGAAGATAGCAATATCTTGCATTTTTAAGTTACCGCAGGATCAAGTCTGCCCAGGACTAAATATTCTGCGAAAATAACAATCCAAGGCATGTACATATATAGAATTAGATTGTCCATTTGATCCCTGGCCACTGTCCGCAGATAGACTCAAGAACAAAATAATTTCTTGTAAGTAGTCTATTAACTACAAGCTTCAAAATGATGTGTGACATGATATTTGATAAAATTTATTTTCTGTCAACCATTTCCCCCACCCCTGCCTCTGGGGGGGGGGGATATAAAAATTCCAATGTGTCATTCACATCCCTGGCCATATGTGTGATCACACCGAAGTTTAAAGTTTCTAGGAGTTGCGTTACAATCGATTGGTGCCCACTTTTGACCCCGCCCCCTACCCTCAGTTTGTCCCAAGATCAAAATAATTCCGTGTACTGTAGTCTACTCATCATTGGCTTCAAAATGATGTGACATGACCACCCTTGGAAAATTTCTATTTTTTACCCCATATTTCCCACCCCCAGGGCCATACCCCTGGGGTCATACCACAATTGCACAAGAGCTATCAGAAGATAGCAAATAACCGGATACTCTAATTTTGAAATTTGACAATCAACATGCCGATTCAAAATAACCATGGTACTACCCATCGGGCAAGCATAGCTCGGAGACTGACCTATAAAGCCTTTCTGCCCAGGAATAACATGAAGTCATTGTTCATTGTAATGTTAGAACAAAATTCCAAAAGTGTGTCATGCATATCCTTGCCAATATGTATAATCATCCCCAAGGTTTCAAGTTTCAAAACTAAGTCTTTGCTGATTAAATTGTCATTTGAAAAAACCTTAACCACAGCATAATACATGGAACTTGGATGCAAATCAGCCATAGAATTATCAACGTTCAAATGCCAAAAAAAACATGGAAAGATTTTGAAAATCAATTTATTTTTCATCTGGACAAGTCCTAAGCATCGTATCGAACACGTCTGTGACGTTTTATTCAAATCGGATAACCCCTTGTGGGTGCAAATGCTGTTTTAATAAACCATAACCAAAACTGCACTGTCCAAAAACGTGAAAAAAATTTTAAATGCTCCAAAATTAAATGTGTTGTTATGTAGATCACATACCTGTATAGTATACATCACTTCTGTAAAGTTTCATTGAGATTGGATGAGCCAGTGTTGAAAAATAAGTTGATTAAAAAACCTTAACCAAAACTGCACAAATGACAGCCGCCGCAGGAATGAGTCATCCCCATGTCACACTTTCTGCTTCGCAGGCGAGATAAAAAGTCTATACTATGATAATATATCCTATTCCATAAAACTTGACAACTATCATAGCAGTTTTCGGTCTTAAAGGACAACTCCATAATGTGTATAAGAATACTTTATTTGAAAGACTATTATATGACTAACACATTGGATCTTAAATAACTACACTGGGCAAATAATATGAAGAATTATTTATACCATCGTAAACATGGGATTATTTCGTCTCCCGGGTGCAGCCATTTTCATGCAATGAGAGCGAGATTTTACGAGATTGCGATGTCATCCCCGCACAAACGCGATCATTGCTGACCATAAAGGCTGTACAGTAAATACACATATGCATGAATGATCCCGTCCCTAACATCTGCTAATTTGTAATCGTTGGGACAATGTACTACTAAGATAGCAAGTTCTTTCAAATAAGCCTATGTGGTATAATGATATATAATGCAAACTGGCCACAATTTTATTTGCCAACATGATTGTTTCTCGATACAGTGAAACCTGTCTATAACGGACAATGTATGGATTATTAAAATCGGGTCACTAAAGACCAATAGTTGCCTCATATAACGTATCTGGTATGACAAATATGTTTTGGAGCCAACTGATGAGGGTTCTTTAAGACACCCCATTTAAAAAAAACACCAGCGCTTGGTGGATAGACAGGTTTGTCCGAAGGAAAATATCGTTGTCAATGGTTTGATTTGCCAATCATGTGTTATTATAAAATAAGAGTGGTGTGCTAAAAATTAGTTTACATGCCAATCATAGGAATTAAAAGGTGACACGGCTAAGAAGATGCTAAGATGTATACGAAGACTGGGTGTTAAACCGTAGATGGCTGTCTCAAAATCTATATGTGATAGATTCAATTTTCTCTATCCTATCAGTATGTGTTCATTTTGATAACAATGCTGCTGCAAGACATTGCTGTGCATGACAGCAACACCTTCATCAAAAACTTTTCACAATGAACGCCGGCACTATTTCTGCAAGTAGGCTACTACGCATTTTACACCAGCATGATAAGGGCACACTTAACACATGCGCATTGTCAAATTACTCAGCCGACTCATGATACTATAGCAGCGTGCGTCACACCATTTCTTCAGGGGAAGTGGTTTAGCTCATAATCTGTAGGATGGACCGAGTGTTGAACAGATGGATAATTGGACTAAATAATGAACATGTTGAATGCCATCTCAGGTCTGCAATTTACTGTTACAATTTAATAAACGAACAACATTACAAATGATTTTAAATATATTTTCTTATTTTCTCTTGAATTAAAACTACCAAGCTACTACAGTTACTCTCACATCTTCATTTTTAATCTCACACTCTTAAACTCTAAACATCATCTCTCTAGCCTGGCTATATCCAAGCAAAACACTCTATTCTCTCTCAGTTCTGGTCAGCAAGCCATCTACTGCACTTCAATAGACCTTTCCCACATTAGCGTATTTTGGGGAAATACCTTCATGGAATGTATCACGCATACCACTTCACCCTGGTCTTGTTGCATCACTCTAGATAGC
The DNA here is from genome assembly GCA_034401795.1 of Chaetoderma sp. LZ-2023a. Classification (NCBI taxonomy): domain Eukaryota; kingdom Metazoa; phylum Mollusca; class Caudofoveata; order Chaetodermatida; family Chaetodermatidae; genus Chaetoderma; species Chaetoderma sp. LZ-2023a. Next base: position 43,720,415 of record CM067372.1, read on the forward strand.
TATCATCATACCTGCATCAATAAACAGAAACTTCAAAACTTCAATCGTACTATGAATTTATTCTCCTAGTGTTACAATCATAACTAGAATCTGACTAAAACTTCTAACTAATATCTAACATTTATAAAATGTTCCTATCTGCACAGGACATGCAAATTTATAGCACTCTCTTCGACCATAGTGTTAGCCAATCACTGCCTGGCACACCACCATTCCTAAATCTGTGGTAGAAATCACTGATGTCATCTTGTTGACAGATCTGTGCACTCAAGCACACTTTTGGCCTATAATGGCCATAATGATTCATGACTAATTTGCCCACGGTTAGTTTCAACAACTACCAGTACATTAATGGTAGCTATCATCAGTAATTGTCCAGCCAGCCATTATGTTGACTGACCTTTGACAAAGGCACTAGACATAATGGCTGTGACCCCAGCTTGACCTTCTAGCCATTCTCATCCTGAATTCAAAATGAGAAGCATCTAGAGTAATCAATTACACCCAAATCTGCATTTTAAACAATTCAGATTTTACAAGCTGGAAAGACTGAACACTAGACAGCTTTGCAAGAGGGCTGACGCTTTTCCGCGCAGCGTAGATGTCAGCGCACTGTACTACAAATTTATTTAAAAGTAATTACAATACTTAATATAAGAATAATATAGTTCATGTAAATTATGCACTGCGACTACTAATATAATCTCTAAAGTTCTGCTCACTCACTAATCATATTAATCTAACACCAGTTCACACAACACAGTCCTCAAAATCTCACAGTACTGGGCCGCTGTATCTAGGTGTTGTTCTCCTATATAGCTAATATCAAACCATCTAATTTGCATGGCAGGCAGTGGTCTGACCCATAACCTCACACAGCCATTAATTATGAATCTGTTATTCAGAGCACCAGCATAGACCCACATGCAGGTGCCATGACCGGCTCATTAAAGTTCTGCTTAATTACATGTTATAGATTAAGTGGTGATTTCTGCTTATTGCAATGACTCATCTCTGAAACTCAAATATTCAACCAATATTCAACCAGTGTGACAGCTACTCCGCTCATTCATGCATAACTTGATTCCAGTGCATAATGTTACATCCTAAATTTATTGTCTTATGGATTTAATCCTGATTATTCTTAATTTAAATATTTGGCAAAATCTCTCCTGCCATATATATATATATATATATATATATATATATAAGCACAATGACTCCTATGAGAAAGCCTGCTGCTGCTACTAGTGTAAGCTACCACCACCACACCCTCCCCCCACCCTGATACCCACCACCACTACCACCAACTCACCAGTATGTGATAGTGGTGTCAGTGACTTGGTGGCCAGAGCTAACATTTGGTATATGGAACAGATTTATGGTTTACCATTCAACACTGAATGGCCATTATCAAAACACTTGCTGAAGGTTTTATGCCAGATTTTATGTTACTGACATGTGATAAAATCCAGATTCTAAATCAAATCATTTATCAACCGTAACCCTTTCACCGATGAATTCCCCATATTTCAATTTCAATACTACCACACAGGAAACATGCTGAATATTTTGCTTTAGGCAACAATGGCTTCTGGTCAAATTAATCTTAAAATATTCAGCGGAATAAGTTCTATTTCGTAAAGAATACACTTTTTGTCATGGATTTGTCATTGAAATGGTTAATCCTTGTCCCTCTGATATCAATATTCTATATTTTACTGTATCACTAGCAAAGAAGCTGGTGTACATTTTTCAACAATTTTGGTGGAAGATGTGGCTGTCTATGTCAGATAATATCCAAATTCAAGGAGTTTATCAGACAGATATTTCTCTGATAATGGATTTACCTCAGACACTGATAATAGATTAATTGTCAGGTAAATATTTCTCAGATGAGAACTTAGAATGAATTTACATGAAGGATGAATGAAACTAAACTTTCTAATAGTAGGCTATTGATATACCTTAAATCACTCTCTAGGCGTGGCTGAACTGGGATAAGGAATATGACTATTACTACGTATCACATAGTTACATGTATTTCAGTCTAAAATCCATATTTTAACATTCAGCAAAGTTTAGAAGTAAACAAGCCACATCACAATGAGACAGCTTGTATCAGCTGTAAAGTATAGATCCCCAGGATGTAATTGTGTAATGGACTGCAGGGAGACCTAGGCAAGCCTCTTCACAGAGTTTGTTCTGTGGCACTATAAACATTAAATAACAATTAACCATTTCAGCCTTATGGCTGGAATGTCACATGTTAAAGCAATATTGCATTAAGCCGTGTTTGAAGTTTAAGGATGAAAGCGTACAGCCATATAGTCAAGAATGACTATGTACAAAACATTATAATACCAGGCCACATACAACTTAATTGTAAGACACATGTGCTGATGCTTCTTAACCCAGAGTCCCACATTATAACTGAGAAAGCCATCAAGTATGGGCTGGAATTGCAGTTTGGAAACAGGGTGTTGTAATCTGTTACTGTTAGTGACAGCAACAGTTTTCAGCAACACTGTGCTCAGAAAGCTATTCCACTCCTCATAATAAAACGAGATAAGTAATAAATTCTGGTAGTTAGTGTAAATAAGGTTAATGAGTGTCACACTCGGTCAGTTGTGCATTGGCTAAAAATGCTATGCTAAGAATCTAGTCAATACCAGCAAGCTGTGTGTTATACTGTTACAATATAAGTGAGATAAAATTTGGACATGAGGAGGGGACAGCGAGAGACAAAAGACAAGTCGTGTAGACCGTGTTAGCATTAGTCTGTCATAAGAATAAATGGTATTAAATTACAGCAAGTACTTATAATCAGATGATCAATAGAAGATACAAAATAAACAGTCAGTGTCCTGAGTTTTATCCAGTAAGCATGATCATATCACAGATATCTATAGAACAGGGTCTATCCCAGACCTCACTGGCCAAGCTACCCCCAGGTATTATTGTCACCATATGTCATCACAACACTGACCTAGAGCTCGGTGATAAGTTGAAAGAACAAAACCCATTCTAACCTGTTGCTGTCTAAGGCCGTGTTCTCACCTATAGACTTAATCAGGAAAAATGGCACACTGAAGTATGGCATTATTCCCGATTAATTATCTAGTGAGAACACGGCCTTAGACAGCAACAGCTTACAAGAACATTGTTTCCAAACTGAATAATGAGTAACCCTTTGAACTCTTAAAGCCTAGTATCTCAATTTCAAGCCATCCATAAAGCTGTTGAATATTTTGAGACAAATTCGACAGGAACATATTACTGCCATAGCCAGCAACAGCTTCCAGTCAAATTAGTTTCAAAATATTCAATATATTTCTTATGACGTAACCGATGTATTGCGTTAAGTGTTATAGGTTGAAAGTGTTAATATCTCCTGCTGAGTAAATCAGGATTTACTTCTGTATTTGTTAACCCTTTGACCCTCAAATTTGTTCCAAGAACATAGAAAATGTTCATTTGTAGACAGTGGACTATTTTTGAAAATTTACCATTGGAATGGCTGGCTCGGTTATCGAGCCAGTCATTCCAGTGGTAAAATTTCAAAAATAGTCTTCTCTTGGTTTGCAAATGGACATTTCTCAAGACCACTGCAGAAGCTGTTTTTTGCTGATATGAGTGTTAAAGGGTTAACAAAAGGCTCAATGGGCAAGTATCCCTCATCTGGAATTATTGGCCACTGGCACAAATGAACAATATGAGATGACCACTGGTAAATTTTACCCATCTAATTTCTGTGAAGGTTTTGCCAAGTTTTAATGAAGGTGATCCCACAATTAATAAGTAGTCTTTTATATTATTTTCTCATAAATTAAAAAAAATCTAAGATGGCCGCCAAACACGCAATATTTTAATTGGTCCACGGTGGCTATGTTTTTTATGTATCAACTTTCCAAGGACAAGCTTTAATGGCCCATAGTCCCTAATCATATCTCCTAAATTTTAGCCTCATCTATTTAGCGCGGTACTCAGGGTTTGTACACCTTTTTGTGTTTGAAAGTCCATGACTTTCCCATGACTTTTCATGACCAAAATTAACAAGTACCATGACCTCTAAGGATTAATATATCGCGAAGATTTGTATTTATGATGTAGATACATAAGTTACAATCTGACTTTATTCTGCAAAATGTTTGAATATTGTGTCTTGTAACAACCAATACAAAGTGTCTTGTTTTGATAAGCTGTTGTTATAATTTTATTGTATAGAGCTATGCCAACGGGGCGTGTGGGGTGGGTGGGTGGGGGGGGGGGGGTAAGGGCTGTAATGATTCACCGATATATCGGTGAATCGCGATACGCACGCTCACAATATGCATATCGTATCGTGACCTGTCGCATCGATACACACGCGATACAGGAAAATATGCCTATGGCACCCTTCATGCATTAACATTGTCAGGTAAGCTATAGCTAAAGTTATGCACAAGTGCACCATTTGCACTAAATTTCATCTGAATATGTTAATTATTTGTCTATCTGCACTGAGAGATGGCGAGTGGCATAAAATGGACAGATTCAGATGACTTAGTGAAAAAAATAACGTAATATATCGTGTATCGTATTGTGACCAGTGTATCATGATACAGATCGTATTGTGGCAAAACGTATCATTACAGCCCTAGTGGGGGGGGGGGGAGGGAATAGATGGATGGATGGATTGACTGACTGACATGCAGGACGGATGGACACACTAATGAGTGATCAGCACTTTTACACTGCTAAAAATTTCTTAGTTATAGGTCCGTGACTCGACAGGGATCACTAACAGGGCCTATCAGCTGAACAGTCTTATTCCAACATTTCTGACTGATTGAAAGCTTTTGCTGTACTTACATAACTGGCCGACTTATTAATAGGGATGAGGTTCGTGAGGATTTTCACGAACCGAACCGGTTCACAATACACATGTCCGAACCACGAACTGGTTCACGAACCTTTTTAATATGCTATCATATGCATGAAATTACTCCTAACAGAAAATAACATTTAAAGGCAGTTGGCTTTACTAGCTAGATGATAGAACAAGAATGCTAAAGCGTGATACGTCTCGCCCCTGATATTATTGACCACTGGATACAAATTTTGATACTTAAAAGGTAAACCACTTGTATAATCATTATAATTATTAACTAAAGATGGACGTGGATGTGGTGAAAGAATTTTGGTAATGTCCATACACTTGCCTCCTATGATCGCATATTTTGTAATTCTTTGGAGTCCTCATTGCCTATAAAACCGAGCCATTATCAATTAAAAAATGTTAAAATAATCATCCAAAACCATAATGATGCAGATTGGATCTCTGAATTGATGATCAGCAATATGCTAATTGTAAGGGAATTGAATTAATTTTGCATATTTTATTTCAAAGAAGTTAAATATTAGGATCCGTTGTTAAACTACTATTCCATTTACATGGTTTCCAAATCACTGAAAAAACACGAGAAATTCCTCACAAATAAAAATAATAATGATGGTGAATGCATCCATATACAGCACAGAGGATGTCTGTAAAATTTCCTTGATACCTGATGAGCCATTGTTGTAAAATAAGGCAATTAAAAACTTTAAAGGAAATTAATGAAAAACTGTAACGGAAAATATTCAGTCCAAAACCACAAAAAAACATTGAGAAATTCACCGAAAATCTGGTTAGTAATGATGAAGATCGCATCCCTGCATTGGATACAACCAGTCAGTAAAGCTTTATTAAAATCTGATGAGCCATTCTTGATTAATATGGCTAATCAAAAACTTTAACGCAAATATCCACCAAAAAATTCTAAGTTCAAAACCGCGAAAAAACCATGAGAAATTCCCCAAAATTCTGCTTGGTAATGATGAAGATCGCATCCCTGCATTGGATAGAACCAGTCTGTAAAGTTTCATTGAAATCTGATGGGTCATTCTTGACTAATAAGGCTAATGAAAAACTGTAACAAAACAAGAACGCGAATGCGTGATATGTCTCGCCCCCTTGATGGCTTTTAGTATTATTGATTTTCTCTTTAACCCTCTTTTGTGATTTTCTTCCGCGTCTTTATCTTGGCCAAACATATCTTGTGAAAGGTCATCTTTAAGGCTTTTTGAAGCATCCACAGGAGTTGATACAAGTAGTTCAGATTCAGTAATGTCAAGTGGTACTTCACTGGCATCCAAAAAATCATCAGTAAAGCTGCCATAGTTTGCAATGCATTCAGCTTTGCAGTACTTTTATCTAACTCTGTATTGAGTAATGAATTCTGGGACAAAAGATGTGGATTCTCCTTCATTTGTCTTTCAACTTTTGATTCCAGTTCCTTAATTTTAAGTTTTAACTCACTTGTTTGTGATTCATTTGCACAAATGTTTTTTTTAGCTCAGTGCACTTATAATTCGCTGATAAAGCATTTGCTTTCATTTTCATTGCCATGCTTTCCAACTCCTTTCGCGTTGCCTCAGTAAAAGTGTTTCTAATTTCATACAAGGTTCCTAATATCCCACATTCTGTAGCCTTAATCTCAGAAATGTTCTTTCCTATCTGCTCACACAGTTTAATGTTGTCTGACATTGTTGACTCTATCTGGAAAAGTAAGAGGGAATTTCATGATTATATTTTAGGCCTGCAGCAATTGCGTAACCCATTTTTTTTATTCACGCAAAGGTTATGCAAATATTTTCAGCGGAACACTTGCTAGAATACATAAAGATTAGAGTAATGGAAAATTGATGGATGTGCACCATAGCATAAGCTCAGATGGAGAAATGACGGATGTGCACCATAGCATAAGCGCAGATTGAGAAATGACGGATGTGCACCATAGCATAAGCTCAAATTGAGAAATGACGGATGTGCACCATAGCATAAGCTCAGATTGAGAAATGACGGATGTGCACCATAGCATAAGCTAAGATTGAGAAATGACGGATGTGCACCATAGCATAAGCTCAGATGGAGAAATGAAAAACACGTGAAATTTCCTTAGTAATGATGAGCAATTGCATCTCTACCTTGCATAGAATACGTCTGTGAAGTTTCAGCGAAATCTGATGACCCATTTTTTAATAATAAGGCTGATGAAAAACTTTAACACAAATGACACGCTAACTGCGGATGATGACATTAAAGGTAACCCCATTGTCTCGCTTTTGCACGGGGCGAGACTAAAACTTTAACATTTACCTGATTTTTGTTGGAAAATAGACCACGTTCAAATTTGGAAAAAATTTGAAAATCATTTTGCTGATGTTGGAGACTAGATGCCATGATGGTATAGATCATATCTATATAATTTCGTCAAGATCAGATAAGTCTTTGATGAATTAAATGTACATTCAAAAACTTTAACACAAATGACACACCGCCGCGGACGAAGACGCGGACAATGCCACCTAAGGTAATCCCATTGTCTCGCTTTCCCTACGGGACGAGACAAAAATCATCTAAAATATTCTCTGTGAAGTCCAAAACCGCGAAAAAAAGATGAGAAATTCATGGAAAATTTGCTTAGTAATGCTCAGGATTGCATCCCTGCATTGGAAAGAACCAGTCAGTAAAGTTTTATTAAAATCTGATGAGCCATTCTTGACTAATAAGGATAATGAAAAACTTTAACACAAAACTCATCCAACTCATTCAAAAGATGAAAACCACGAAAAAAACATGAGAAATTCCTCGAAAATCTGCTTAGTAATGATGAAGATAGTATGTCGACAAGGGATCGAAATAGTTTGTAAAGTTTCATCAAAATCTGATGATCCATTGTTGAACAATAAGGATACTTAATACGGAAAAATTAGTTACCTCTCCGGGATGTAGAAATTGTTTGAGTGTAGCTTTCGTGACCATCTCGGTCACTTCTTCATCACTAACTGACGGTCGCTGGCAACGTCACTCTGGTCAGTTCTTGTGGAGTCACGTGACAGCATGGACTGGTAGAATGCTGGTATACGGTAGCCCTCATCTCGGTTCATGGTTGGTTGATGCCTGTAGATTTCTATGGCCTCTTTTAACTTTCCGTTTAAATAAGTTGGTCTTGATGTTGATGACCGAGGCACTGCTGGCGGGGATGACGTGGCCAGTGGATTCTGTGTGCTCTGCCACAGCTGAGTTGGAATTGATTTTAAGATGTTCTTTGACTCTGGTGCTGAGAGGCCTTTTTGTTTCGCCTATATATGTATCCTCACATTGGTTACATTCGATCTTGTAGATGACTCCAGAGCGTTCATCTGTGGTCAGTTTATCTTTAGGTCTTACTAATTGTGATCTTACGGTGTTGACGGACTTGTGGTAAGTTTTGATGTGGTGTTTTCTGAAGTCTGCCAAGGTGTTCTGATAGGCCTTGGATGTATGGAAGTCCGACTAGTGGGAGTTTTTCGACATCTGGTTGTTTGTTACGAGGTGGGGGAGACGGTTTTCTCATCCACGAAGTGTAACCGCTGGCTAGGAGAGACTGTTGGATGTGATGATGTTCTTCTCTTTTGGCTGATGTTTCTGTGCTGATGGAGCCTGCTCGGTGAAATAGAGTACTGACGACTGACCTTTTGTGTTCCAAATGGTGATTAGAGTGAAAATTTAGATATTGATCTGTGTGTGTGGGTTTTCTGTACACTAAGTTTGGTAGTTCCGGAATCACTGACATGTACCAAGACGTCCAGGAAGGCAATCTTGGCCATCTTCTTCAACTTTGCTGGTGAATTGGATGCATTGGTCGATACTGTTGAGGTGATCAGTAAAAGGTTGGATGTTGTAGTGGTACAGGCATGTGAATGTGTCATCCACATACCGGTACCAGAAATTTGGGGGGTCTGTGGCTGTGCTAAGTGCTTGTTGCTCGAAGGATTCCATATAAACGTTTTATATCACTGGCGACACTGATGAGTCCATAGCTACTCCATGAATTTGGTGGTAGAAGTAGAAAAATTATTCAAAATATTCTAAGTCCAAAACTATGAAAAAAACATGAGAAATTCCCCCAAAATCGGCTTAGTAATGATGAAGATCGCATCCCTGCATTGGATAGAACCACTCTGTAAAGCTTCATTGAAATCTGATGGGTCATTCTTGACTAATAAGGCTAATGAAAAACTTTAACACAAATGTCACGCCGACGACGACGCGGCCAGTCTCGCTATTCCCTTCGGGGCGGGGCAAAAACATGAATGACAAGTTCTGACAACAAGAGGTATCAGAAGATACCAATATCTTGCATTTTTAAGTTACCGCAGGATCCAGCTGCCGCAGGACACGGTCTGCCAAGACTAAATATTCAGCGAAAAAATATGTCCAAGCCATGTACATATATATAATTAGATTGCCCATTTGACCCCTGGCCACTGCCCAGAGATTGAGTCAAGAACAAAATAATTTGTTGTACTGTAGTCTACTAACTACAAGTTTCAAAATGATATGTGACATGACAACCATTTCCACCGCACCACTCCCCCCAACCCCAATCCCACACACACACACCCACCCCCTGGGGGTGATATCAAAATTCCAATGCGTCATGCACATCCTTGGCCATATGTGTAATCATGCCGAAGGTTTAAAGTTTCAGTTTCTATGTGAAATGGCCTAGGAGGAGTTGCGTTACAATCAATTTGTGCCCAATTTTGACCCCCACTTTTGACCCCACCCCTACCCTCAGTTTGACCCAAGATCAAAACAATTCCTCGGAGTGTAGACTACTTATCATTGGCTTTGGAAATTTTTTTTTTTTACCCCACATTCCCCACTCCCAGGGCAATACCCCTGGGGTTATACCAAAATTCCAAGTGTCATGCACGTCCCTGGCCAGATGTGCAATCATCCCCAAAGTTTCAAGTTTCTATCTGAAATGGTCTAGGAGGAACTGCATTACAATCGATTGGTGCCCACTTTTGACTTTTTGACCCTGCCCCCTACACTCAGTTTGACCCAAGATAAAAATAATTCCCTGTACTGTAGTGTACTCATCATTGGCTTCAAAATGATATGTGACATGACCACCTTTGGAAAAACTTAATTTTTTACCCCACATTTCCCACCCGAGGGCTGTACCCCTGGGATCATACCAAAATTTCACAAGAGCTATCAGAAGATAGCAAATAGCTTATCTGTATGTATGTATGATTACTGTATTCTGCAGCTGTAGTAGTAGAAACATCCTACAGCTGCAATCAGTCCTTCTTCACTTTTGCCCACCATGTCCTCAGCCGAAATCCTTAGCTTCCTCAGGTCTAATCTTGACTTGAGTATACCGAGTCCTGCTTACATGTACTGTATATTAATTGTACATCACAGGATATGATGGACCACCAGATAGCCTCATTTTGACATTTGACAATCAACATGCGGATTCAAAACATTCAAGGTATTACCCATCGGGCAAGCATAGCTTGGATACTGAACCATAAAGCCTTTCTGCCAAGGAGTAACCTGAAGTCATTACCCATTGTAATGACAACTGGCACCCTGGGGCTAACCGAAAGGCAAATGGGCCCAACATAAGCAAAGTTCATAGTCTGAAAAAAAGAAGAAACATTTTCAAAAACAATCAGCATAATACATATTTGGATGTCAAATGGTCTAGGAGTTACATTACAATCGAATGGTGCCAACTTTTGACTCCACCCCCCTACCCTCAGTTTGACCCAAGATCAAAATAATTCCTTGTACTGTAGTCTACTCATTATTGGCTTGAAAATGATATGCGACATGACATTTGGAAATTTTTTATTTTTGACCCACATTCCCCAACCCCTGGGGTCATACCAAAATTCCAAGTGTCATGCACATCCCTGGCCATATTTTGAAAATCAATTTATTTCTTATGTGGACAAGTCCTAAACATGGTATAGAACAAATCTGTGAGGTTTTTATTCAAATCGCATAAACGCTTGTGGGTGTAAATGTCGTTTTAAAAAAACTTAACGCAGCAAAAACCTATACCTGGCTATAAAACCTGCATACAAATCAGCCTTAGGATAATCAGAGTTCAAACAATGAAAAAATCCGGGGGAAATGTCAAAGTCGATTGCCTTTTGATGTGGACTAGTCCTACGCCTCACATAGAACAAATCTGTGAAGTTTTATTCAAAATTGGATAACCCCTTGTGGGTGCAAATGTTGTTTGAAAAAAACTTAACGCAGCCAAAACCTATACCCGGCCACATAACTGGCATACAAATCAGGCATAAAATAATCAGCATTCAAACAATGAAAAAATCCAGAAAAAATGTCAAAGTCGATTGCCTTTTGATGTGGACTAGTCCTAAGCATTGTATAGAACAAATCTGTGAAGTTTTATTCAAATCTCCCAACCCCTTGTGGGTGTAAATGTCATTTTAAAACAAGAGGTATCAGAAGATACCAATATCTCACATTGTTAAGTTACCGCAGGATCCGGCTTCCGCAGGACCCGGTCTACCCAGGACTAAATATTCTGCGAAAAAATAATGTCCAAGCCATGTACATATATAGAATTAGATTGCCCATTTGACCCCCGGCCACCACCCTCAGATTGACTCAAGAACAAAATAATTTGTTGTACTGTAGTCTACTAACTACAAGCTTCAAAATGATATGTGACATGACCACATTTGATAAAATGTATTTTCTACCCACCATTTCCCCCACCCCTGCCCCTGGAGGTGATATCAAAATTCCAATGTGTCATGCACATCCCTGGCCATATGTGTAATCATACCGAAAGTTTCAAGTTTCTATGTGAAATGGTCTAGGAGGAGTTGAATTACAATCAATTAGTGCCCACTTTTGACCCCTCCCCTACCCTCAGTTTGACCCAAGATCAAAATAATTCCTTGTACTGTAGTCTACTCATCATTGGCTTGAAAATGATATGTTACATGACCACCTTTGGATAAATTACATTTTTTACCCACAGTCCCCACCCCCAGGGTCATACCCGGGGGTCATACCAAAATTCCAAATGTGTCATGCACATCCCTGGCCATATGTGCAATCATCCCCAAAGTTTGAAATTTTTATCTGAAATGGTCTATGAGGAGTTGCATTACAATCGATAATTACTGGCCAATTTTTACCTTTTGACTCCTGGGCCTAACCCCGGGGGATCAGAACAAAATTCCAAGTGTCATGCACATCCTTGCCCACGTGTATAATCATCCCCAAGGTTTCAGGTTTCAAAAGCAAGTCTTTGATGATTAAATTGTCATTTGAAAAACCTTAACCACAGCATAATACATATAACCTGGATGAAAATCAGGCCTAAAATTATCAAAGTCCAAACACCCAAAAAAATATGGAAAATTTTGAAAATCAATTTCCTTTTGATGTGGGCTAGTCATAAGCATGGTATAGAACAATTCTGTGAAGGGTTGCTGAAATCTGATAAACCCTTGTGGGTGCAAATGTCATTTTAAAAAACTTAACACAGCCAAGAATCATAACCAGGATATATAACCTGCATACAAATCAGCCATAAAATAATCAGAGTTCCAACAATGAAAAAATCCAGAAAAAATGTCGAAGTCGATTGCCTTTTGATGTGGCCTGGTCCTAAGCCTTGTATAGAACAAATCTGTGACGTTTTATTCAAATCGCCCAACCCCTTGTGGCTGTAAATGTCGTTTTTTTAAAACTTAACGCAGCAAAAACCTATACCCGGTTATATAACCTGCATACAAATCAGCCTTAAAAAGTTAAAACGGCGAAAAAATCCGGAAAAAATGTCAAAGTCAAATTTCTTTTGATGTGGACTAGTCCTTAGCATTGTATAGAAGAAATCTTTGAAATTTTATTCAAATCTCCCAATCCCTTGTGGGTGTAAATGTCATTTGAAAAAATCTTAACACAGCCAAGAACCATAACCAGGATATAATCTGTATGCAAATGAGCACTGAAATAGTAAAAGTTAACACGCCAAAAAAAAAAGGAAAAAATTTGAGTCGATTTCCTTTGGACATGGACTGGTCCTAAGCATCCTATTGAACAAATCTGTGTAGGTTTTTTTTTTAATCGGATAAACCCTTGTGGGTGAAAATGTCGTTTTAAAAAACCTTAACACAGCCAAGAAAGATAACTCTTGACACATACAATATTCTATGTTCAAACATGATAAAAGTATGGAAAAAATTATAAAATCAATATAACTTTGATGCAGACTAGTCCTAAGCATCCCATAGAACACATCTGTGTAATTTTTTTTCAAATCGGATAACCACAAATGCCATTTTAAAAAGATTAGCATGTCCGGACACCAACGACGACATTTTTTCCCCCGCTCCCAAAATCTCTTTTTTTAACTTTGTGAAAATGCGAGATAAAAGCTTAATGCAGCAAAAAGCTATACCTGGCTATATAACCTGCATCCAAATCAGGCTTAAAATAATCAAAGTTCAAACGGTGAAAAAATGTGGAAAAAATGTCAAAGGTGATTTCCTTTTGATGTGTACTAGTCCTAAGCATCGTATAGAACAAATCTGTGAAGTTTTTTCAAATGTGGGTGCCCCTTGTGGGTGCAAATGTCATTAAAAAAAAAATTAACACAGCCAAGAATCATAACCAGGCTATATAACATGCATACACATCAGCCATAAAATAATCAGAGTTCAAATGGTGAAAATATACGGAAAAAATGTCAAAGTCGATTTCCCTTTGATGTGGACCAGTCCTAAGCATCGCATAGAACAAATCTGTGAAGTTTTATTCAAATCACCCAACTTCTTGTGGGTGTAAATGTCATTTCGAAAAACCTTAACATAGCCAAGAACCATAACCAGGATATAATTTGCATCCAAATCAGCACTAAAATAGTCAAACAAATGGCAAAAAAATCTTGAAAAAATTTGAAAGTCCATTTCTTTTGGACATGGACTGGTGGTCATAAGCATCGTATAGAACAAATCGACCAGACGACCCGGAGGGTCTGGTCTTATGTTTTACTAATTACATATACCTACCTCCTTGCATTACTATTGCTCTTTCCTTCTCTGAAGGGAAGCATAGTAGGATGGATTTTTTACAGCCAATGTTTGCTGGGTATTGTGATTACCGAGTGACTGAAGGCTTCTTCAGGAATCTCCATACTCTCTAATGATGAGATCCATAGTAATTCACTTGAATGCTATATCGCAGTATGAGGCAAGAAGAGGGTTAATCCAATACCCATGGCCACTGAGTAGGTCATTGAGCACAATGACAACCTCATTGGCTGATAGCTATCACATGACCTTGTTGTAGCAACCAAGACTTCATTCCTTTGACGAATCCAGTCATATAATCCAGCTTTAAGCAGATCCATGAAGAGGCAGATGATCCTATCACTACTCGACTCTGAATATCTGACTAAAGCTGAAATTAAAAACTAACCTAAATATTCTACATTGTATGACAGGAAATTTCTTTCAGAAATACCCAAATATGTCAAAATCTGACATATCAGGGTATACCCAAGGGCTGAATGATATAATGAATATCTTATGTTGAGTATGACTAAACTAACACGATATGACCATTACAATGAAGCCTCAAGCCCCCCCCCCCCTCCCACCTCCACCACCCCCCCCCAAATTTGACAGAGTGGAGGCTTGAGGTGGGCCGTATTGCAAGGAGGTAGGTATATGTAATTAGTAAAACATAAGACCAGACCCTCCGGGTCATCTGGTCATTATTACTAACATTACAACCTACCTTCTTGCATTACTATTGCTCAAATACAGATTTCAAACTTGAACAAAGCCCGGAGGGAGGAAAATTTTGCTCAACATTGATGTAAAAATAGAGACGAGTATGAAGTTAGTAATAACAAGTAGAGGAAGATACTATAAAAATAGTAATTCCTCAAGAATTATTCTCAAAGCATCTTAATAGAAAGAAACTCAAGAAAAAAGAGGAAGATAAGAAGGGGGGGGGGGGGAGAATCATAAACGACCCCAAGAAGACACGCATGAGAAAGAAGTCGCACTCATCCCTAATATAACTCTTATATGAATGAAGATGATGAAGGACGAGAAGATGATGATGATGATGAAGAAGGAATGAGTCATGGTCCCTGAAGCTACCGTATGAATGTTCTTATAGAAAAAGGAAGAGGGTCCAGAATCTTTAAGATAGAATTTAATAAAGGTATTTTCTGATTTCCAGTTAGCAACTTGCATAATGTCATCTAGAGAAGATCCATTAAAAAGGGTGCAAAAGGTGGCAAGGCCCCTAACATCATGGGCCTTAACACGCACTATAGCATTGTCCCCAGGGGAGGCCAATTCATGGCAAATTTTAATGGTATCGACTATTCAACAGGAAATAGTTGTTAAGGCGGCAGAACGATCCACACCTTCAGCAAATGTAACCCAAAGAGGTCTATCTATTGTTGGATCGTTTGGATTCAGTGTGAAGCTTATACATATTAAGGGCCCTAACTGGGCACCAGACAGAATCATCTGGTGAAAGGAAAGAAAGTTTATGAATTATAATAGGTTTACCCAAGAATTTAACTGACTGAGTTTTGGACAGAAATTCTGCCCTGGGATAGAGAATAATACTATTCCCAGTACTCTGAAACCTATCCAATTCAGCAGAGGGAGCATGAATTTCAGAACGACGACTGGCTGAAGCTACTGCTAACATGAATACTGCTTTAAGGGTAAGATGTTTCAAGCAAACAGAACCCAAATGTTCAAAGTGTTTTCCCGCTAGAACCTGTAGAACAAGTGAAAGGTTCCAAGTAGGAAGGGGTTTCTTAAGGGGTGAGGTGGGGGGTGGGTGAGAATTACCCATACCTCTGAGGGCGTGAAAATGTATCTGAACTTGTACTGATGGATCAATAAGACACTGAACAAAGGAGTTCAGACCAAATCGATAGGATCTGATAGTGTTAACTGAAAGTTTCTTCTGGTCAAAGAGGAAAACCAGAAAATCAGTGACTTGAGTTACAGAGGCCTCAGAGGGCAGGATAGAATGGTCGGAGCACCATTTTTTTTAAAAACTCAAATCGAGCTTTATAAATGTTTCGAGTGGAAGATCTGAGGGGATTTCTCCAAATGTCCTTAAGATCTGACAGAAAAGATTGACGAAGAAGGGGGCAGCGCGACAACTTCCAGACTGACAGCTGAAAGATTTCTGGATTTTGATGGAGAATCCTGCCTCCGTTCTGGGACAATAGATTGTGGGAGACAGGAAGAAGCAGAGGGAGATCTACAAGAAGGTCCAGGATAACTGGAAACCATGAGTTTGTCTGCCAAAATAGAGCTATCAATAGAACTACACAACGATGTTGCCTGATCTTTCTGAGAAGCAGAGGAATGAAAATCATCGGGGGGAAAGGCATAAGCGAACATGATGCCCCAAGACTGAGTTAGAGCATCTACTGAAAGAGCCATGGGTTCCGGAAAGGGAGATATGAAGGTGGACATTTTTCTGTTCTTGAGTGTATCAAACAAGTATATGTGGGGACGACCGAAAAGAAGAAAAATCGACTGGGCTACTGCCTCTTTCAACTCCCATTCTGTTTCTGGGATCCTGGAAGGGCGAGATAACTGGTCGGCCAGAAAAATCAGTTTGCCTGGAACATGGGATGCTCGAAGAGAAATGTTGTGGGACTCGCACCACTGATGCATGATCATGGACTCTTGACAGAGACCAACCTGGTCCACCCCCCTTGATGGTTGATGAACAAGACCACTGTGAAATTGTTTGATCTGATAAGAATTGACATACCGAGAATCAAGGGTTCCCAATGAACTAGGGCATGGGAAACAGTCCACAGTTCTAAAAATTTGACATGGTAGGAAGATTTTGTGAGGGACCAGGTTCCCCGAAATCTTCCTGGAATCCCAAATGGCTCCCCACCCCTCCAGGGATGCATCTGTGAAGATAATTGCCTGAGGGGTTGGAAGATGTAGAGGAGCACCTAATAAAAGGGACTGACGGTCTTTCCAAAACCGGCAATGAGTCATGAGCGAGAACTTGATGAGAATTGGAAGATCCAGAGCATCTAGCGACTGATTCCAATGGGCCATAAGATAAAACTGGAAGGGCCTTCTCATCAAAGGAGCCCAATGAATTACTTTTTCTACTGAAACCATGAGGCCTCTGATTCTGAGAAAGGATCTGGCCGTAACTAATTGGCCTACCTTGAGTGCTTGAATTGTGGACATCAATGTCTGCACATTGGGAAGGGAGGGGAATAACTTCCCCCGAGAGAGAAAGTTGCGGGACATGTACCAGTGAAGAACGATCAGTGACTCTCGACAGATATAGACCGACCTGGACACCACCACCCACCTGATGATAGAAGAATGAGACTATTGTGAAATGTCTGATCGGATAAAGATTGAGACAGAGAATCAGAGGTTCCCAATGAACTAGGGCATGGAAAAACCATGCACAGTTCTAAAAGTTTGACATGAATGGAAGATTCTGTGAGGGACCAGGATCCTGAAATCTTCTGAAGTCCCAGAAGGTGCCCCATCCTTGCAGGGATGTATCCGTGAAAAAGATGGCCTGAGGAGATGGTGGATGAAGAGGGACCCCAAATAACAGTGATTGACTGACTTTCCAAAACCAGCAATGGTTCATGAGTTGAAATTGATGAAAATCCAATGATTCAGAAATCTAGACTGATTCCAGTGGGTCATAAGATAGAACTGGAAGGGTCTTTTCATCAGAGGAGTCCAAGGAATCACTTTCTATACCTAAACCATGAGGCCTATGAACCTGAGGAAAGATTTGGCCGAAACTAACTGGCCTACCTCGAGAGGTTGAATTGTGGATACCATTATCTGCACAGTGGGAGGTAGGGAAATAACTTCAAACTTTGCAACCAGTAAGACAAATATGGAAAGACCCCCTATTAACGATGATAATAAATCGATCCTGATTACAAGTGTGCACATCAGTTATACACATTAATACAATAAAATAAATTAAGAAGACCTAATAACGAGAGGAGATAAGAAGCCTACCAACGGAAGATATACTAGTATGGTACTTAATATCTGAATAATGAAAGCTATAAATGAAGAATAAAGGCTTAAAGGTCTCAATATTCAAATTAGGACTAGGCTGATAATAGTTAGGATGTTGATAGTTAAGGAATGATGATGACAATCTGACAGCTACTGGAAGTAGATAAGAAGGGAACGAGAGGATAAATTTCGAGCACAAAATCACCAATCCCGCCCTGGTGGGAAAGAACATGACTCTAAATAAAGTTTTTGCTAAAAATAAGAAAATAGCCTTGAAAAAAGGGTAAATAGAAGACAGAAAAGTGATAATGTCGCCGAGACGAAATGAGACTAGGATGAATAGACTGCTGAACTAGGAGTGTTGCTGATAAAAACTGACAGCTACTAAAGAACTACGAAATACGGCAAAGAAACTTAGTTTAAAGAAAATCACAAAATACCATGAGAGCAAATCTAATCTGACTTTTAGGAAATTAATATTTAAAAAATAAAAGGGTGATAAATAGGGAAGAATAGCCGTAAAAGAACAAAATATTCAAGATAAATATAGAAGGACATGTAAATTCTCCTAAAGTTATGAAAGTAAGTATGTCAACCCGCCAACATAGAAGGGAGGAGGTGTACCATACGAAAAGATGAACGGCCCGAATAGAACTGCGCTTCTAACTTGGGATGAAAAAATGACCAAAACAGCTAATTAGAATTGCGCAGTAATCTGACAGATAGGAGAGTGGGAGAAGAACAGGTTGAGAATGAATAAAAATTACTATAACTTAAATTGTGAGAATGCAAGGAGAAATAACACGCAGAAAGGGGGGGGGGGAGAGAGAAAGAATCCAGAACTACCAAGATATTGCATGAGAGTACTGCTAGATAAGCTAATGATATGTACATATGTAATAAGGTGAGAAAAGATCCCATTGAAAAAAGAGATAACTTATCTAGCTAAGAAAAATAAAAATTCGAAACAAAAAAGATGATAGAAGGCCAAATCCCCTATCCAAAGAAAAGAGCCGAACCCGGGTCCACAAAAGGGAACAGGGCGTGGCTCCACTAAACCCGGTCCCGAATCTTAGGCCCTTCAGGACTGGGGAAACATGAGAAAAAATGTAAAAAATAGTGGAAGAAATTTTAAGATTTTGATTTGATTTTGACAGGATGAAATGACCGGTCCCGACTCGGGCCAGGAAACCGGGAGAAAGAAATTTCAATTTAATTCTGACACGCCAGAATGACCGGTCCCGACTCAAGCCGGGGTCGGGCTAGGGTGGGAAAGCCAGGAAATGACCAGAGGAAAGCACCCAGACCTGTACCCGGGAGAAACCGAAGCCGGCAAGAAAACAGAACCTGAAGTATCCCACAAAAATCTGGGTCCGGCCCCAAGGATGAAATCGGTAACCTAAGCCGGTCAACGTCCAGACCTGGGGTCGGGAAAAACCCCGGGCCCTGGGCCGGAAGTCTAGCCGGAGTAACAGCAGATATAAAATAAGTAGATATAACTGGCTTTGTAGAGGACAGCGGATGGGCAATGACCTGGACCACTCTGGTCAGAAAATCCTTCGGCCCAGCCAGTGAAGACGGAGTAGTGACAGGTGACAGACCGGACCGACTTATAACCTGATTCGGCCCGAAACCTTCCTTGGTCTGCAAGGGCGCAGGCTGCAGAATGTTGACTGAACTGGAAAAACTTATAACCTGATTAGGGCCGAGACCTTCATCGGTCTGCAAGGGCGCAGGCTGCGGAATGTAGACTGAAGATGAAGAACCCTGGAACGATGACTGGCTTCTGAACAAGCGGTGAATGAGGCAAAAACCGAGTCTTCATGCTTTTGTTCTTTCCATTCTTTGTGGTACTCTGAAACATGCAAATCAGTGAGCTGTAGTTTGTTAGACTTAGTAGAATAGGCGCTTCCTTGTAACAGCCAGCTAGCTCCAATGCTTCACCCTCAATTATGGCTGGAAATGAAGTAATGGAGACTGACTGGTCCAGGACAATTTTATTAATCCTGCTGTCAATAGACGAATCTATATTACTGACTTGTTTCTGGAGACATTCCATTGACAAAATAATATTCTCGAGTATTATGGCTGAATCCGTCTTGGCCTCGGTTTTGGCCTTTATTTTAACCGCTGACTCTAGTGGAGAAGGATGTCCCGGGTATTTAGTTTTAGGATTTGGTTTGAAAAACGGTATTCTAGTAGCTAGCGACCATGACCCGCATATCAAGCAGGTTGACTCAAGAGTAAACGACGTGCACTAGGAACAGACATGTCCAGAGTGATCTGAATTAATAAATCTATGATATTAGAACATCTAATTGAATGGTTCACATTCTTTTCTTTATTCTTCTCCTTGGACCGCTTCAGAGACTTTCCCAAATCTGAATCGTAAACACAGTAAGATTCGATATATGACTCAGGATTAGCCAGCGATAATCCAAAGATTTATAAAGAGACCTTACCGATCTCAAATTTGAAAATTATTTTAGTTTCTTTGAGAAAGTATGTTATTGAGATAATCATAGATTCATGCTCAATACCTTACAAGCATGTCAAATCAATAGCTCTACAAGCTACTGGTTAAAAAGGAGCACAAATAGACAACTCAAATGTCTATACCCTCTGGGCGCAAGCAACCAAAACTGGTAATGCGCCTACCACGAAAATAGAAATGATCTAAAAATCATTATTAAAACACCAGGACCTACAACCACTTATCTTGGGCGGTTACTTTCTTTTATCCTTATCTTTGCTTCACTTTACAATAATCAACACTGAGTTTAACAAGTTACAAATAACCTTTAAATTGGCTTACAAATTTTAACGCTCTTCCTTCATAGAGTAGGAAAAGGAATGAAGTCTTGGTTGCTACAACAAGGTCATGTGATAGCTATCAGCCAATAAGGTTGACATTGTGCTTAATGAGCTACTCAGTGGCTATGAGTATTGGATTAACCCTCTTCTTGCCTCATACTGAGACATAGCATTCAAGCGAATTACTATGGATCTCATCATTAGAGACAGTATGGAAATTCCTGAAGAAGCCTTCAGTCACTCTGTAACCACAATACCCAACAAACATTGGCTGTAAAAAATTCATCCATTCTACGCTTCCCTTCAGAGAAGGAAAGAGCAATAGTAATGCAAGGAGGTAGGTTGTAATGTAGTAATAACGGACATACCTCGATTTGATTTCAGACCGCCTGACCCCACGTCAGACCCAGCCAAGTCCTTCTAGGGAAGGAACTTAACCATTTGTCCGAAGGGCTACGCTGCACATGATTCACAACGGTCATCTACATTAAATTTAGAACATCGGAAAATAGACATGGTCCTTGAACATGGCCCTGACAAACTTAGTGCATGATGGCGAGGCGGGCTTGGCCTGTAAACCAAGCACAAAGCCTCATTAAGATAGCGGAATGACAGAGAACGGAAGGAAGACATATAATTTTCAAATAGTTTGACAATAAATTATAAGTTAACCCTACAGCACCCAATACCTGAAACGTTACAACCAAGATCGTGTAAGCTGGCGAGAAGAGCATGAACGGGCCAATAATACACCCATAAATTGATCCTGCAGGATGTATAAAACGGAACCAGGAACCGTATCGGATACATTCACGGTACATTTAAGAATCAATTCCGAAATTATACTACACAGACGAATGACAAACCAAACGAGAAGGAACAACATAATGAATTAACACTACTGCTGTAGAACACGGTAGAGCCGCAGAACACACATCTAATCAAGAATTTTGAAATAACCGATCAATGAAAACAGATACACACAAAACTTGACATAATTCATAAGTTTCTGGTACTAAACGCAGGCAGCTATCAACAAATAAAATGCGCGATTTAATTAAACATTTCCTTCACCAAAATAATCCACATCCGAAAGGGTGCGACGTCACCCGCTCGGACCACATGGTTGAACAACGTAAGCCAATTTTAGTGTTAAAAAAACCGAGACAACGTCTGAAATATTTCATATTACTGCCTGATCGCCGTTGGGGTTAAAGGAGGCGATCATACCTGGCATATTTTGTTGCACCATACATCTCAGTTCCGGGGTCAGAAAATGGGACATACAACACACACAAAATTTCAGAGACATAATTCTCCATATAACTAGATTATTAGTAGAAAAATACAACCTGGGTGTCGGTGGCATTCTCCATTGTAATCCAATTATATTCCAGGAAGAATCAGGCACAAAAAGTACAGTAAATAATCACAGAAAACAGTTAGATATTTCTCCTGCACAAAAAGGTGTGTTGTTCTTGTTGCTATGCTGGCTCATGGTGGTGGGTACCCGTTTGTTGGGGCCGGGTACCCGGTTCCACGAGCCGGTTAGAACTGTCTAAATCTGAAGATTCTTAGGGCACAACAACTGAGGGGGCTGTTATCAATAAGTAATGTAATGGTAAGTATTGATCGAAGGAGAATGGGAGTGTTCGGCAGGAAAAAGATCCAGAATGGCCACCGAACCTTTTATCCCACAGTTTCTAAAGTGGAAATTTGAAACCAGCATACCCAAAAATCTATATGAAATCAATTTCAGCTTCAAAATCCATCAAATCAAAGACTCGATATGTGCGGCCAAACACCCTACCGTACATTTTTAGTGCCACACGGCGACCATGTTTTTTTACCTATCAATTTCACTTGAACAAACTTGGCCCGAGTCATTCAGCGGTTCTGGAGGTCGTTTTCAAAAAAACTAGTTCATCCAAGATGGCCACCGAAGCATTTGACCAATCAAGTGCCCTTGAACAAATGTGGTTCAGCTGTTGCCCTAGATGATGTTTCATCAGTTTTGAATCGATCACCCAAGTGATTTCGGAGATGATTTTTAGACTTCAAAAAATCAGCAAAAATACAAGTTGGCCATTGGCCAAATTGGCTTTGTTTGAACAAACTTGAATCTCTGTGCTCTAAGGATGCTTTTCGTCAAATATATTTGAAATCGGCCCAGTCATTCTCGAGAAGATATTAAAAATTTCTTATTGCTTTAGTATGGGAGCTTTTCGAGGGCAAAACATCCAAGATGGCCACCAAACCATTTATTCGGCAGTTTTGAAGAAAGAAAGCAAATTAGAAATCAGAATAGTTAAAAAAACATAAAGAAAACTAATTTCGGCTTCAAAATCTATCACACAAAAAAAACCAATGTGGCCACCAAACATGCTACATTCTGATTCTCCCATGGCAGCCATGTTTTTAACATATCAACTTCCCTTGAACTAATTTTAATAGCCCTTAGTCCCTAATCATACATCCTAAATTTTTGCCTGATCCATTCAGTGGTTCTGGAGAAGATGGTGTTTTCCCGAAAACTAGGTCATCCATGATGGCCGCCAAACTGTTTGGCTAATCAAGTTCACTTGAACAAACGTGGTTCGGCTGTTGCCCGAGATGATATTTCATGAGTTTTGAATCAATTCCACATGCGGTTTCTAAAAAGTGGACAAAATCCAAAATCGCCGCCAGCCAAATTGGCCGATCGGCTTTGTCTGAACAAACTTGAATCTGTTTTCCCTAGGGCTGCCTCCTGCCAAATAAAATTGAAATTGGCCCAGTGGTTCTAGAGAAGTCGCTTAATGGAAAAGTTGACAGACGATGGATGGATGACGGACGGTCGCCATGGCATAAGCTCACTTGGCTTTTCACGCCAGGTGAGCTAGCAGGAAAGGGTAAAATTGTCATTTGTACATAGTGCTAGAATAAGCCAGAGCAGAATCTGGCGCACGCAAATAATTACGGGATCGCATCGGGATAAACAAACACTTTTAGCTGGCAGGCTGGTATAAAGCCTATACGGGTAGCTATGTAGAGGCTACATATTTTCTCAATGGATGTAGGTATTAGTTCGACAAAATGCACCCCAAGTATCATTTTACAGGTCCAATGTTCAATCTGTAATGTTTTATTGCTAATAGTAATTGGGCTGCGTATTTATGACTACAACAACATGTGTGGATGTGATAGGTTATCTTCTACATGCAGTTTCCCCTTGTTGACCCTATTTTGCTACATGTAGTAATCTAAACTATCTCGCTATAGTAGGCCTATACTAAGCCTTTATTTGTGTCAATTGTACCCTTTAATGGACACGCCACCAAAAAAGCTTTTTCTTAGTCAGTCTTCATTTGCAGACCATAGGCAATTTTGAAAATTGACCACTGGAATGACTGGCTAAATAAACGCACCAGGTATTGACCTGCAAATGGACACTGACTAAGCTCTCTAAAACAGCGTCTGCAGTAATCACAAGAAACATTTGCAGAATAACAGAAATATATTTTTGTAAATTTTAGTGGTAAATGTATAGTTTTAATATCATTCACTAACACAAGCCTTACATAAGGTACAGAGTTGAAAATATAAAATGTAAATATAGCAAAACAATCTTAAAATATACACGACATGACAATTATAACACCATACCTCTCGACCACACTCTCTTCACCATTCGCACACCTCCCTCCTATCCTCCCGCCCTCCCCTCCTCCTTCTGGACATCTCTTTCACCCATCCATCTATTCCAACACCCCCTCCACCCCTTCGTCCTGGCCCCAGAGCAGCTTATACTAAGGGCGAGTCACAAACACAAACAAAATATTCAGAATCTGGTGCTGATGCTGATAATCTGCAATCAGATGCAGATCTGGATGACATAAGCTGGACACATAAATGAAGATACAAACAAAACTTGTTAAAAATAATGTATTAACCCTTTAATGGTCAAAGTCAAAAATAGTTTTCTCTTGGTCAGCAAATGAACATTCCTCAAGACAACTATGGAGGCCGCTTTTGGTCAGCTTGACCTTTAAAGGGTAGTGATAAACTAATAACATTTTAGTGCTGATGCAAAGTACGCACATTCCAAAATTGGTTGTTAGAAGATTAAATGAAGTTTAAAAGGAAGTTTTAGCAAACCTTTTGTCAGCATACACACATCGTATAAAATACTTTTTAAACAAGAGGTCCAAGGTGCCTATATCGCTCACCTGAAATTATTGGCCACTCGCACAACCGAACAAAATGTGATGAACACAGGAAAGATTTACCAATCAAATTTCTGTGTAGAAAGCTTAGTCACGTTTTATTTTAAATTGTCCCAGTAATTAATAAGCATGATTTTCTAAGAAATTTTCAGAAAATACAAGATGTCCGCGAAAAACATTATACTTTGACTGATTCATGGCGGACATGTCTTTTTATATATAACAAAATTTAATGGTGTTTCGGCCCTAATCTTATCTGCCAAATTTTGGCCTGATCCGTTCAGCGGTTCTGGAGAAATCGTTTTCGCGATACAGTAATCATAAGAAACATTTGCAAGACAACAGAAATATATTTTTGTAAATTTTATTGGTAGATGTATAGTTTTAATATCATTCACTAACGCAAGCCTTACATACATGTAAGACACAGAGTTGAAAATAATAAACCTAAATATAGCAAAACAATCTTAAAATGTACCATTTGGCAAATCACGTACCCTCAAACAAACTTGGTTGAGTTCTTGCCCTGGATCATATTTCATGAGGTTTGCATCAATCCCCCAAGCGGTTTCGGAGAAAATTTTTATAAAGACGTTTCTAACAGGATGCTTCCTGTTGAAATCGGCTCAGTGGTTCTCAAGACAAAAAGAAATTTCACATTGCTTTAATGAGATCCAAGATGGCCAACAAACCGCTTATCCGACATTTTCGAAAAAGGCAGATTTGAAATCAGAATACCTGAAAACCTATATAAAAGCCATTTCGGCTTAAAAGTCCATCAAATAAAAATATCCAATATGGCTGCCAAACACAGTACATTTTGATTGGTCCATGGCGGCCATGTTTTTTTACTGATCAACTTCATATATACCAAATTTCAGCCCAATCCGTTCACGAAAACTAGGTCATCCAAGATGGCCACCAAACTATTTGTCCAATCATGTTCCCTTGAAAAAACTTGGTTCAGCTCTTCCCCTAGATCATATTTCATGAGTTTTGAAGAGATACCCTCAGCAGTTTCGGAGAAGATTTTTAAAGATATTTCTAAAAATCGGGCAAGATCCAAGATGGCCGCTGGCCAAATTGGCTGATTGATTTCATTTGAACAAATTTGAATCTCTATGTCCTACAGATTGCTCCTGCCAAATATAATTTAAATCGGCCCAGTGGTTCGCGAGAAGACATTTTAAATTTCACATTGCTTTACTATAGGAGCTTTTTGGCGGGAAAATGATCCAAGATGGCCACCAAACGGTTTAACCGACTGTTTTGAAAATGCCAAATTTGAAATTGGAATACCCAAAAACATATATAAAACCAGTTTCGGCTCAAAATCCATCAAATAAAAAAAATCCAATATGGCCACGTCACATTTTGATTGGTCCATTGCGTTTTTTGACGGAGCAATTTCCATTGAACAAATTTAATGACCCTTAGTCCATAATCATATCTCCCAAATCTTGGCGTGATCTTGGCGTGATCTCTTCAGCGGTTCTAGAGAAGTCGTTTTCGCGAAAACTAGATCATCCAAGATGGCCGCCGAACCATTTGGTCAATCAAATTTTCTTGAACAAGACGGAGGCGATTACAATATCCCCGACGTTTTTTTAAAATGTGGGGATGATTATCTACCCTGTAGTCTGCTTTGCAGTCATGTCACTGTGTAAGTGTTAGTCTGTGTCATTCTGAACAACTACTTGATCCAGAATATGATGATAAATCATTGTCACTCTCATAGTCACTGACTGAGGATGAAGGAAATGTCAATTTCCCTTTCTCCGAGATCTAACAATACTTACCATTACATTACTCATTGATAATACAGCTATCCTGATAGCTGGCTCTAGGAATCTAGAAAGCTTTACCAGCTCCTGGACCCGGGTACCCGGTTCCCAACAACCGGGTACCCATCTGCCAGAGACACTCATATACCAAACAAGAAAATACCCATGGCTTGCCTTCGTGGGGCTGGGAGGCAGTGTCCGTAATGTAACGGTAAGTATTGTTAGATCTCGGAGAAAGGGAAATTGACATTTCCTTCATTCTCCTTCGATCAATACTTACCATTACATTACTCATTGATAACACCAGATTTAGTCGGTAACCTGGTGGGAAGGGGCAAGCCATACAAAGCCTCTTTTGCCCCTGGAGAAAGCACTTAGACATAAACTTGACATACGGAGTCCTAAAAGGACCGACAAGATTAGGGACCGAATCACATTCGCATCAACCTCTCCCCCACCCCCTTTTCTCCTAAAAAAGGGAGAGAACTCACGAACATGCATCTCACCTGAAAACACAAATATGCGAAGAGGGTTAACAGCTCTTTGCACATATAAGCCTGGGAATGACCATGAATATATAAGATGAATGATCATGATATAAAAACATAATACAAAAAACTGTCAAACTTGAATTACACATCGTGAGCTTTACTATGGGACAGATTAATTTGTTCTGGAGAAGCAATCTCGTAACAAAGTTTAATCGTCTCCCAAATCCATCAGTATATCATAAACTTTGAGAGCGGCTTAGCTAACTCTTCCGCATAAGAAAACCATAAAAGGGATGGATCGAATCTTTTGAAATCAGTTCGCTGTTTGTACATTCTTAATGCCCTAACAGGACACCAGAGTTTGTCGTAATGCGAAAAAGACAATAAAGATTTTAAAATAATTGGACTAGCAGGAAACCGGTTAGACTGAGGTTTAGATAAAAAAAATCCCTTCTGGGATATAAAACTAAACCGTTTCCTGAAACTATAAATCTCTCCCTTTCAGCAGAAAAAGCATGAATTCTGAACCCCTTCTAGCAGAGGCCATTAATACTAATAGAGGAAAGAGGTTCAAAATGACAACCTGCCAGCACCTGAAGAACCAAAGCCAAGTTCCATGAAGGTAAAGGCTTAGCTATCGGAGGATGAATATTGCCTAGACCTCTAATAAAAACTATTAAAGGTCTTAGTGTCCTTGACATCGGCATACAGAAGGCAAGGAAGAGAAGATGCCAGAGAAAATCTATATCCCCTAACCGTATTAGCTGATAAATGTAAGGAATCAAAGAGATATGTTAAAAGGTCTAATACTTGGGGAATAGAAACAGAATCGGGCACGAGACCTTGGTCTGAACACCATTCTCCTAAAATTTTAAGTCGACACTTGTAAACTCGAGTGGGTCGACTCTCCTCTGGAAAAATCGATAATTACTGGAGATGTTGAAGAAACTTTATACTCGTAGACTTTAGTTTCGATATTCTCCAAACACACAGACTGAAGATTTCAGGGTTTGGACAAAGATCTCTTACTTGAGACAGAAGATCCTGGAAGAATGGAAGAAGACGAGGGAAGTCTACCAGGAGATCTAGAAGGTCTACAAACCAAATCCTCTTTGGCCAAAAAGGAGCTATTAAAAGAATCTCGCAGATTTGGTCTCTGACCTTCTTCAATACTAACGGAATCAAAATCGTTGGAGGGAATGCATCGACGAACATTCCTGTCCAGAACTGAGACAGGGCATCCACCGCCAGGGCTTGACTGTCCGTAAAAGGAGACATGTAAGAGGAGATCTGAGCATTCAGAGATATCGCAAACAGATCTACCAGAGGACGATCCATAAGACTGAAAATCGCTTTGACAACCGACCTCTTTAACTGCCACTCTGTGTGGCCGAATTTGCTGGGACTTGACAGTTGGTCCGCAAGAAAATTCAGACTGCCTGGGACATGAGAAGACACTAGAAGAATCTGATTCTTGCGACACCATAAGATAAGGTTCCACACTTCTAGACAAAGGAGGGATGACCTTGTAGCCCCCTGCCTGTTGATATAAGAGATCACTGTCGAATTGTCCGACCGAATCGAGACCGAGACTTATCACAAGATCTGACCATGAAAGCAGAGCCTTCTTGACAGCACACAATTCCAGAATGTTGATATGAGCTGTCAACTCCTCCAGGGACCAAAGACCGGAAACCGACAGGGAGTCCCAGACCACTCCCCATCCCTCCTGAGAAGCATCTGTGAAGATAACGCCTGAGGGGAGGACTTTACCAGTGGAACACCCATCAGAAGCAGAGAACGATCTTTCCAAAAATCTAGATGAGGAATCAAGTGTTCTCTGATGGGAATCTGATGGTAAATAGAGTGAACCGACTGCTTCCAAAGGGACATTAAATACATTTGGAAGGGTCTTCTCATTAGCGCCGCCCATGGAATAACATTCTCTATGCTGACCATCAAACCCATCACTTTTTGCAGAAATCTTGCTCAGACCATGGAAGAAGAAGACAGGATTTCCATTGCCACTGATAAAGCCTCTATTCTTGGATCTGAGGGGAAGACTAGACCCTGGGCCAGATCGAAAGAAATGCCTAGATGCGTGAAGATTTGAGAGGGACATAGGCTTGATTTCTTTAGATTTAAAATCCACCCTAGGTTGCATGCCAGACTGCAAACCTCTGGAAGAATTCCTGAGGGAATTGAGTAAGACTGCTTTACTAACCAATCGTCTACATAAACGTGTAGATGGATAGAACGACGGTGTAAAATTCCTGCCACGGCTGAGACTAGACGAGTAAAAAGAAAAGGAGCCGTGGTCAGGCCAAAAGGCATGGCGCGAAACTGCCAAACTCGATCTTTGTAAGCAAATCTCAGGAATTTTCTGAAGGAAAGGTGAATGCGAACATGAAAGAAGGCGTCATTTTGGTCGATGGAAAATGACCACATACCCTGATCTAGACTGGAAATGATCTGGGAGATGGTCTCCATCTTGACTTGGGAGTAAGAATCATGAGATTTAATCATGTCATACCCGTTTGTTAAATTAAAATTAATGCAGATTTGAATGTTTCAGAGTGAATAGAGATCATTTTACTCAGATTTAATGACAGGGTAGGATTCCTACCCTAAGCTGAATGCTCTCATGTATGTATAAGAGGCCACACCTTCAGTCTCTTAGCTTGAAAAACCTCTGTGTGAAGACTTACCACTAGACCTTGAACTAGGTCTGTAAAAATAAGCCTGGCCCCCTCTCGCTCTAAGAGCAGAGGGTTGTTGACTAACCTTAGAAAAATCTTTAACATGAAAGGAAAGAACTTCCCAGGAAGATCCAGAGAGAGAGAGAGAGCGAGAGAGAGAGAGAGAGAGAGAGAGAGAGAGAGAGAGAGAGAGAGAGAGAGAGAGAGAGAGAGAGAGAGAGAGAGAGAGAGAGAGAGAGAGAGAGAGAGAGAGAGAGAGAGAGAGAAAGGTGACAACTCGTAAGTAATCATCTTTTGGGATCTGAGAAAGGAGCATCATATTTAGAGGTAAGAGAAAATTCCTTAGAATTAACATCATTGACAAAGAAAACTAACATGTTAATGACCAAATTGTCAATTGGAAGGACCTGAGGAGACAAGAAAGAAGAATTAGAAGAAGAAAGAGCCGTCACAAAAGAAGGAAGGTCTATAGAAAACTTGTACTTAAAAGGAAGAGATAGAGTCTAAGCAATCCACCTGAGAGCCAGGGGCCAGTCATCCGAAGAGACCCTAACTGGACGAAATCTCCTCAGCCCTGACCGACTTGGGAATTGAAGAATTAGAAGAAGGATTAGGAGATGGCGAAGAAAAATGATGAGAAGAGTCACCAGAGGCCATAGAATCAACAGCTCAAATGGAAAGAGGAGAACAAGGCCTCCTGGAAGCTTGAAGAGAAGAAAACTGTAAAGAATCAGAAAAGGAATAAGATTGATCAGAAGGAATGTGATCAGATACAACATCCTGACCAGAGGACATGGAAAGTGATTCAGGCCACTAGCGGAAAACCTTGAAAGAATAGAGAAAAAAGCTGACATGAAAGAACGAACAAGGGACGAATCCCTAAGCTCAGAAAACAATGAGAAAACCAGACCTTAAGCAACAATTTGAAACTCAAGCTCAAAAGAGAGAATGACAGAAACAATCGGATCAAGATGATCAAAGGAGGAAGGAGGATGAGAGGAATTAAGAAGAATTGAAGAGGAAAGAACAGGACCAGAAGATCCCTGGAGAGGATTGATAGAAGATGAAATACGAGAAAACCCCAGAGGATGGGAAAAGGAATAAGATTGATCAGAAGGAATGTGATCAGATACAACATCCTGACCAGAGGACATGGAAAGTGATTCAGGCCACTAGCGGAAAACCTTGAAAGAATAGAGAAAAAAGCTGACATGAAAGAACGAACAAGGGACGAATCCCTAAGCACAGAAAACAATGAGAAAACCAGACCTTAAGCAACAATTTGACACTCAAGCTCAAAAGAGAGAATGACAGAAACAATCGGATCAAGATGATCAAAGGAGGAAGAAGAGGAAGGAGGATGAGAGGAATTAAGAAGAAAAACGAACAGGACCAGAAGATCCCTGGAGAGGATTGA
The DNA here is from genome assembly GCA_034401795.1 of Chaetoderma sp. LZ-2023a. NCBI lineage: Eukaryota > Metazoa > Mollusca > Caudofoveata > Chaetodermatida > Chaetodermatidae > Chaetoderma > Chaetoderma sp. LZ-2023a. The sequence goes on from CM067372.1 coordinate 43,751,756, forward strand.
TAGAAGATGAAATACGGGAAAACCCCAGAGGATGGGAAAAGGAGGAAGACTGAAAGAGAGAGAGAGGAAGGAGAACATGACTAGAAGAGAACTTTAGATGGAGAATGAGCAGAGGAGGAAGGAAGAGACCTATACTTATCTTTACTTATTTATATTTAAAGACCTAGAACCAATATTGTCATCTTGTAAAGATGGATGTCATTGAGTTTGATATGCCAATAAAAGGAATGATTGATAGATTGATAATGAATCTCCGGGATCAGCTCGAATGTTAGAGACACAAAACACTGATACTTGATTATGATGAAAAACTACGGGTTGAATCATGAAACGAAACGCTGAAAGACAGAGGCGATATAAAATCAAAGCGAAATGACTCACCAAAACCATGACTGTGACAGTGCAGAAGAAAACTCGGCTTTTATTCCTTCTTCCTTCACACTTTTTGTCTTATTTCTCTATTCTCAGCGACTTCTTGCTCTTGTAATCATTAATCTTAGAGCCATTCTCATCCCTATGAATCCACTACTGATTCTTTTCCTTTCGTCGCCTGTCAGAATTAGACTAAGAATTACGCTAGAAACAGAGATTTTCTTCAACAAATTAACTCCCTTTGGTTAAAATAAATAGGTCCACCTGCCAACATAAGAGGAAAAAAAGAGCGCGAAAAAAGGCTGAACGGCCCAAAGACAACTGGCCATCTAAAGTTGGATGAAATTAAAAATTATGTATCTAGCGAAGATGAGTAGAATACAGACTGACTTATAGGCTGCAACAAAAAACCCATCCGGCAACAAGTCGGAAGAGTCTTTAATTACGTTGAATTCGTTCACTGATAAAAGAATAAATGCTGAATATCTACAATTCCAAGAGAGACTTCAAGACTGGCAATGTCTCGGAATTAATAGTTTCAGCGATTAAACATTCCAATTTTAAAAGTACTTACTGAAATAAGACTAACTCTTAGGCAAGATGATGACTAGATCCTAGGAAAGACAAACCCGGAATCTCAGTAAGAGCTATCACCGGAAATCCAAAAAAGGAAGATAGAACCAGAAGTTAATCATAGAACACCATGAAAAAACGGTAATGACCCTATCCCCGGATGTACGAATCCGGAAGTGGAAAAATAGGAAACGGCAATGCGCAAACTGGAAGAGGACAACTGGAAACTGAACCCAGATGTACAGTAAAAAAACGGAATGAGCATAGGAACCGGAAATACGCAAACCGGAAGTCAGACCGGAACTGATGAACACTAGCCACAGGCGATTTGTGAACATTTCTGACAACCGGAATGACCAAGACTTTGACATTGGAACATGAGTTTAGGACGGGGGCTACTGCCACCACCACCACTGCTTGAGGGTCATGCCTTTTCTTCTTTTTCAACCTCAAGACTCACGTGGGTTTGACCCGGTGACCTGCTCGAGTTCACCTTCGAGAGCTTATTTGCTCTCATTTTTTGCTCTTTGATATTGGCATATGAGTTTAGGATGGGGGCTTCCGCCGCCGCCACCACTGCTTGAGGGTCATGCTGTTTCTTCTTTTTCAACCTCAAGACTCACGTGGGTTTGACCCGGTGACCTGCTCGAGTTCACCTTCGAGAGCTTATTTTCTCTCATTTTTTGCTCTTTGATATTGGCATATGAGTTTAGGATGGGGGCTTCCGCCGCCGCCACCACTGCTTGAAGGTCATGCTGTTTCTTCTTTTTCAACCTCAAGACTCACGTCTGTTTGACCCGGTGACCTGCTCGAGTTCACCTTCAAAAGCTTATTTGCTCTCATTTTTTGCTCTTTGACATTGGCATAAGAGTTTAGGATGGGGGCTTCCGTCGCCGCCACCACTGCTTGAGGGTCATGCCTTTTCTTCTTATTACATCCGCTTTACCGGAAGTTACGTCCCAACCGGAAGCGGAAGTCGGAAGAGCTTATTTGATCAGAAGAGACGCAGATGACTCAAATCTTGCATACAAAACCAAACCGGCTTCAGAATTCGCCGAAGAAGCCCCCCCCCCCTCCGTTGCTGATGGTTTAGATACATTAGATTAACAAGACACAGCTTATACTTAACAGCAATGGGGGTGGGGGAAGAACGACCAGAGGGCAGCGCTGTTAGGACGAATAATCCTTAAAGAAAACCTTAGATATGAACGTAGACCACCCTATGCAAAGCCCACACATCGATGTGGGGGTACATGTAGTGCACTTTAAACAGACATGTCCTCCATACTCCACAGAGTGAACTCGGTCACAGATTGAGGACATGCACTTGATTTATCGGTCGCTTTAACAGACTCTTAAAAACGAAAAAAGATTACAAAAACGCATACAGCTTAGTATTTCATTAAAAGGAGTCTAGAAACATGCAAACGCATTTCAAAGAAAGTTGCCGGAAAAGTTCAAATTCAAAAATCCCTAACAGCAAGAAAACAATCTTTCATAGGGAAATAAACGTAATTCCTTGTAATGCACTAAACGGAAAGTGAATAAGGGCTCACTGGAGTAATTTTTTCTTTTAGAGGGATTTTAGATGATGATGACGTAGGCATATTAAGGTTGTTCCAACGAAAACGAAAACCCACAAAAACCGATAACATTTATATACATAAAGTTCAATATAACCACGAAATACTTCCAAAAACATAATTTTGGGAGGATAGACTTCACAGTAGGCATATCTAGCGTGAGGAAGTCCTTCAATAGTAAGCTGACACAGCGCAAAGCTATAAAAACTTTCTGATAATATTTAGGCAGTTATTCTGCTTGCAGAATAATTGAAACGTGAATCTGTTTCCTATTTGGGCTCGAGTGTGCATGCGCAAGCGCGCTTCGTGACAGGCGTCACTATGGAGTGAGTACAGACTGGTGCCAGTCTATATTAGTTAATATATTGGAGATGAACCTAACCAGTAGCCTGGTTGAGGGTCCATATTTATAGGAATAGGCATGGGGAGGAGTGTATGCAAGCATAAAAATCTTATTCTGGTAGCTAAATGCAGATAATTGATTTAGCAAGTAGTGATTGAATGGTAATGGATGTTTTTGTGGTGTAATAACAACTTGACATTTGCATAGGTGTTGTGGTCGGGGACATGTCACCGCCACGACTGCTTGAGGGAAATCCCCTTCCTCAAGACTCACGTGGATTTGCCCTGGTGACTTACTCGAGTTCACCTTCGAGAGCCTCTTCCTAGTCTCTAATTTTCTGTTTTGGTGACCGAATCTCATGTCTGGACGTGAGGGCAGTAGGCTTCCCCCATTTGCGGATCCGCTAACCTTCTGGTCATCGTCCGATTCGGAAGAAATATTCTTAGTCGCGCAGATGGCAGACGATATGCACTCATCTAATGATTTCGTCAAGACGGTCGCAAAAGACTCGAACCTAGCGAAAAGTGCCAACACGGCGTCGGAATTAGACAAAGAGGCCCCCCCACACCCCATTGCTGGAGGATTAGAAACATAAGTTTTAGCAAGACACAGCTTTTGTCTTTGGAGCAACGGGGGGGGGGGGGGGGGGGGGGAAGAAGCGGTCAGAGGGTAGCACGGATTTAGACGAAAAATCTTCGAAATAAGACTTTGATACGGACGAAGACCAACCCTTGCAAACCCCGCACATCGTTGTGGGAGTACACGTAGTGCACTTAAGACAGACATGGCCTCTGAACTCCGCAGAGTGAACACGATCGCACTTGGAGGACCTACACTTTACTTTTTCGACCGATTTTACACTCCTAAAGACAGAAATAAAAGTTGAAAACGAAGCGTACAGCTTCGAAAGAACTTAAAAGAACTTCATTAAAATAGAGTCTGATATAAAGCAAAAACGCATGCTATAGAAAAGGCAGAAAACTTCAAATTCAAATCCCTAAAGACAAGAACAAACTTTCTAAGGGATTAAAACAATTTCCTACTTATGCACTAAACTGTAATAAGCAACTTAAAGGCTCCTGGAGTAGAAGAGGGATTTTAAATGATGATGATGACTTAGGCATATTAAGGGTACCCACGAAAATGAGATACATCACGAAAACCGGTACCATTTTAGTACAGAGTATAAAAACCAATAAAAACCACGAAATACTCCATAAACATAACTTAGGGAGGATAGACTTATAGATTATATAGGAAAAAGACAAATAAAATGGCGGACTGTACGTATCGTAGCTAATTTCTGTCCGGATTTTGCCAGCAAATATGTGAATTTATTAGTATTTCACACTGATTAACCGTGTGTATGTTTAATTTCTATATCTGCCGAGATTATTGTGTGTTAATGCGACAAATATAACCGAGCTTAACCTTCTAAAAGCATGAAAGTTATGTCAATTTTGTGACCGGCCTTTGTTGTTGTTAAAAAAATGGCGACTTCGAATTTTTCAGAGTGATAATGTAAATAACAGGCAGTAACAATTTAACTGAATTGGATCAATAACCAGTATTTCCGTAATTTACTATATGAATTTCTGTGAGTTACAGTGGCAAATGCGACCATAATATATTAATTGTTTGTGATCTAGTTCCGTGATTTTGTGTCACCAGTTTTCGAAATCTTCGGGGAAAAAAAATCGAATTAGACTGTAAACCAATAACAAGATTTTCGAACTTGGGACCCTGAGATTACTGCCACGATGGCTGAGTGTTTTAGAGACTGTCAGTTTAAACAGTTATCTTGTGATCAAGAGTCTTACGACAGTGTAGCATCGCAATATAGGAACCATTTGGCTAAGGTGATCAAACTGAGGAACAAACCATTCGAAGAGGTCCGTGAAGATCAGCATAAGCCGGCAGCAAAATGTACTTCATTTTGTACGAACAATGCACGTATCCTAGCATGGATAACAGCTCTATCCATGAGATACTTTGACCAGTTAGGCAAGTGTGATAGTTTCTCTATCGATTGGTTGGACAAGGAGGAGGCCATAGAGTCATCCAAATCCTACAAGGTACTTTCAGAGACTCAAATCAATGTACAACATAAAGGAGACAACTCCGATGACTTTGAAAAAGTGTTGACAATCACTATATACTACACAACACTGACAATTATGGTGCAGGGAAATTCAATGCGCGAGTTCGTAAGTAACGAGTTCTCACAACTAAAGAGTATCGTAGACCACATCATAGACAATCTCTGTTCGAGTTCTGAGGCACCAACAATCAGGCCTGGCCTCTCACATGACAGTGCACACGATTTGTTTGAAGACATTGACCCCATCATTGAGGAAATATTCCTCAAGGAAGTCATGGTCCAGCCAGACATGACCAATAATGCCAAACCTAGTGAGGAGACCACCTTGGATCAGTCAAATGTTGGCGCATATCCACTAACTACTAAATGTGTCCAGGCGCAATCTGATATGTCATCTCAAACTGAACCAAACCTATCAGCAAATATGTTTGCAGATGCAGCTGTGCAAACTGAGTGTGTAACTACTCAAATGACTGACAAAGAGACCCAAACCATTCAAAATCTAAACAATGATAGCACTAATGAAAACCAACAGTTAAAGCCAAACGCTGTAACAGAACATCAGAGTAATGTAGCAGCTCTTACTGAGGCTGTACAGCATCTTAGATTGTTAAGTGACTTTGGCAGCGCAATACGTGACCTGGAATCCAAACTTGCAGACAAACTAGTTAACACCACAAACGAGAACTCTAGACTGAGAATGGAAATGAAGGAAAAGGATTTGAACATAGTGATTAAGGAGAGGAACGAACTCCTCTCTCAAATTAAGATGAAGAATGCCTGCATCAAGGATCTCGAAACAAAAGTAGTGTCTCTTGAATCAAAGTCATCTAACAAGGAGTCTTGTGTAACACAACAGTGCCAGAGTTGCGCCAATCTTCAACATGAACTGTCAAAGAGAGATTTTGTATGCGAAGCATTAAGATTAGACAAACAGAGACTTACCGAGGAAGTTCAATCACTCAAGAACTCTAACAGGGAACTACTGGATGGTTTATTGTCCAGCAACCTATCTAGCAATTCACTGAAAGAATCCTGTGCATCAATAAGTGCACAGTTAAGCAACACAACTTCCATGACCGAGGAACTGAGGGAGAAACTAATTACCGCGGAGAATAAGATATGCTCCCTAAATGACGATATTATCAATATAAAGCAACAACAGGCTTCCCAGAGTGACACAAGACCATTCCTGTACCCGGCTAGGACAGCTGCAACCACCATGAGCAATCAGGTCACTGATCATCAGACTATCGAGAAACAACCATTCACAGTGAATCGCTTTCAACGACTACAGAGCAGAGACTCCCAAGCAGAACGCGACGAATGGCATCATATGGTGCGACAGAGGAGCTATAAACAACCATTCACAGCGAATCGCTTTCAACCTCGCCAGAGCAGTGAACAACCAAGTGACACGTCGCAACCCACCAGTCCTTCCGTAATAGACGTGCTAGTCATAGGCAACTCTCATGTGCGCAAGATTGATTCAAACCGGATGTTCAAATTCAAAACGTGTAAAGTAGTTTGTCTGAATGATAAAAGTATCAATGGTGCCCACCAGTATGTTGAAAATTGTGCAATTAAGGCCAAGTGTGTCATCCTTCAGGTTGCTGACAATTGTCTTGTCAGCAACTCTGTTGAGTCTTGTGTAAATTCAGTGAATAGGTTAGCTAGCCTGTGTGTCACAAAGTTTGGTGGTGCATCAGTGTGCATTTCACATGTTCTCCCACGACATCTTCAATCAGCCGAAAGTACAGCCACCTATGGCAGGAAGGCTGAAGAGTTTAACTCAGAGATTGGAAAGTTGCTAGATTCATGGTGATTCCTCAGCACACAATTAGTTTGAGCGACAATAGGTTATTCGTACATGATGGTGTTCACCTGACAGACCTTGGCCTTAGCAAGCTGGTAATGAATTATAAAACCATTGTAAATCCGCTGATCGGTCTAAGGGACTACAGTGAGTATAATCTGCGGAATTCTGATAACACCCCAGCAGGTCATCAGTTTTCGCGGGCCAATCCACACAACAGCAGGTCAACCCACAGAGCGAGCCATTCTAAATCGTACAATACAAACTATTCAAAACGGACTCATGCTGACTCTCCAAAACAGCATGAGGCACCAGCGAACAATAGACTGCAACCTGTGCATACGGATGAGCGTAGCTTGTTTTCTGCATTTAAGAGCTTTCTTTCACAGGCTAGAAGAAACTAACGTACAAACACTGCATATATCTGCTTTTGTTGCACATATTGGTCTAAAGCCATAAATGTTTCTGTTTGATAAGTGTCTATTTGCGGACCCAGGAGGAGTCTATTTTTTAGGGTTTTCAACGGGAATGACTGGCTCGATAACCGAGTCAGTCATTCCAGTTGTAGATTTTTCAGGGGTGGTCTTGTCATGGGTCTGCAAACTGACACTTTCTAAAGAAGAATTTGAATTTTTTGAAAAATTCTAGCCTTAATGAGTTAAAGATCTAAACCCATAAATGTTTGTGAAACAGACACTCAAATGTCACCCTTGTCTAAGTCAGCCCAAACCGGCTGCAGTAGTGGTCTTGAGAAATGTCCATTTGTAGCCCAACAGAAGAATAGCTTTGAAAATTTTCCAACTGGTTTGACTGCCTCGGTAGCAAAAATAACTCGGTAACCGAGCCGGTCAGTCCAGTTGCGGATTTTTCGGAGCATCTGCTTTTGGTGTGTAAATGAGCAATCAGAATTAAAACTTTTTGATAAATCTTGGTGGTCTTGAGAAATGTCCATTTGTAGCGCAACAGAAAATCTAGCTTTGGGAATTTGCAACTGGTTTCACTGGCTCGGCAACCAAGCCAGTCAATCCAGTTGCTAATTTTTCGGAGCATCTACTTTTGGTGTGTAAATGAACAATCAAATTGAGAAAATTGGAATCTTTTTATAAATCTAGGCCATTAGAGGGTTACCAAGAGTGACTATATACTCATTTAATTCCAATATTTATCTATAGATGTTGGTGTATGTTGATGCGTGCAAGTATATGTGGATGTATATATGGAAGTATGTATATATGTATACATATAGTATCTAAAATTTAACTTCCATCCTAGAATATTGATTGATCCTAGGATGGCATTGAACTTTGACCCATATGACATATTTGCTGGTATAAAATTCCCCACCCAATCCAAATATTTACGTACATGTCTGAATTAAACAGCCTTAAGCTTGCCTTCTGGAATATAGATGGTGCTTTTACAAGATGCAATGGCCAAAGAACATGCAAGGTCGACGACCCAGACCTTCAATCAAAACTAACAAAATTTGACATTATCTGTTTTGCAGAGACCCACTGTGGTGAGAAAGATATACTTTCTCCCCCAGACTTTATTATTAAACAGAATACTAGACCCAAGATAGTTACTGTGAAACGAAACTATGGGGGAATGGCAGTTTGCATAAGAAAAGAAATACGCAACAGCATAAAATTTATTACCCCCACTAGCAGCGAAATTATGTGGCTCAAGCTTTCGAAGGTATTTTTTAATCTAGATCGAGACCTATACCTTGCGGTAGCTTATGTAAGCCCAGTTGGCAGCTCATTCACTGCTAGGAGGGAAAACATTTTTGATATTCTAGAAAATGATATTGCCCTCTATTCTAAATCTGGTAACTGCCTAGTCTGCGGCGATTTTAATGCCCGAACTGCAACTGACCCAGATTTTTGCCTTGATGACCAGTCTCCTATAACAGATTTGCAGCATGACTATGTAAGTGATGTGAATCTTCCAAGAAACAATATGGATCCGCATCAAGTAGATAGTCATGGCAAGCTATTATTATCCCTTTGTAAAACTACAAACATGCGTCTTCTCAATGGCCGCATCTTGGGTGATTCTTCTGGTCATTGCACTTGTTTTAGTCACACTGGCCCACCTAGTGTCATTGACTACATGTTAGCGTCTACTGATGTACTAGGTAGAATAGGATACTTTTATGTAAATAACCCCACCCACTTTTCTATTCATTGCATGTTAACTATGGTGCTCGATACCGGCGTATATATACATGAACCAAGTAATACACCCAATCCACCGTGTCCAAAATTCATATGGGCAAAAGGTGATGAGTTAAAATATATGAATGCTATGACAAATCCCACAATTAAATATGAAATTGACAACTTCATGTCAATACAGACTTTACAGAGTGATACGATTGAGCATCTAGCTGAATCGGTGACTAATATTTTAATAACGGCTGCAAAAATCTCAGGCATAAAGCATTCAAATCAAACAAGAAACAACAAGAAAAAAACCCGCCAAATTTATAAATTTCAAGAGAAAGAATTGGTTTGATGCAGAATGCAAGGCAATGAGGAGAGATCTTGGATGTTTGAGTCGTGAAATTCATAAAGACCCACAAAATCTCACGCTTATTAGCAGATTCCGCTGCCTCCGTAAGAGATTTAAGAAAACTCTTACAAGGAAGAAATCAATCTTTACAGAGCAGATCGTAGATCAGATGGGATCGTTGCAAACTAGAAATCCTCAAGCTTTCTGGAAATTATATGACCAACTTAAGGATTCAAGCTCAAAATCAAAAACTAACCCTGTATCATGTACAGAATGGGTGTCCCACTTTAAGAAGCTTGTGAATATGATGCCTGTATATAATGATCTGGATTTCCAAAATGAAATTGATACATTCCTCTCATCTAATAGAAACAAAATCTTCAATGAATTGAATTTCACGATTTCCACATCTGAGATCTCTCAAGCCATTTCCAAACTGAAAAACAACAAAGCAAGCGGTCTTGACCAAGTACTTAATGAAATGTTGAAAGCCGGTCAAAATGTTTTGTTACCTATCCTGCATAAACTATTCAACTATCTTTTGACCTCGGGCCATTTCCCCGATAATTGGCGCTGTAATTTCTTAACACCACTTCACAAAAAGGGTGACCTTTCCAACCCAGAAAACTACCGAGGGATTGCTGTTGGTAGTAACCTCTGTAAATTGTTCTGCAGTATATTAGGCAACAGGCTATCAAAATTTGCAGAAGCCAATAAACTAGTACCCCAATGCCAGATCGGTTACAAAAGAAATGCCAGAACTGCTGACCACATATTAGCACTGAAGTCAGTTATCGACAAATATGTCAATGCCATTGCCAAACAGAATGTTTTTTGCTGTTTTGTCGACTTTAGATCCGCATTCGACACTGTCTCACGAAAAATGCTATTATTTAAATTATTAAAAGCTGGTATTGGAGGTAATTTTATAAATGTCATCCAAAATATGTACTCCGATGTCCGATATGCTGTCAAGGTATCAGATGGACACAGCAATAGCTTTTCTTCCTCTGTTGGTGTTAAGCAGGGGTGCGTTCTTAGTCCCCTTTTATTTAATCTGTACCTGTGCGATCTGCCTGAATGTTTTGATGACACTTGTGATCCTGTTCAGTTATACAATATGGCTATCAACTGTCTAATGTTCAGATGACTTGGCTATATTGTCAAAATCTGCAACTGGTATTCAAAACGCATTGAGCAAACTAGGTTTATACTGTAATAAATGGGGTCTTAATGTCAACTTAGACAAAACCAAAGTAATTATATTTAATCGAAGTGGGCATTTGTACAAGAAATACCACTTCACATTTCTGGGCTCTATGGTCGAGGTTGTACAATCCTATTGCTATTTAGGGATTGTATTTACATCATATGGCTCTTTTAACCCTGCATGTCAAAGACTTGCAGATCAAGCCCAGAAAGCTTTATTTAAACTCAAATCGATCAATGTCCGAAACAACCCATTAATGGCATTTAAGCTATTCAATTCCTTGATTTTGCCAATCCTGTCCTACTGCAGTGAAATATGGGCACCATTCTATATAAAGGGTATTAATTCAACCAATTTCATGCAGTTAGGTGACAAGTTACCCGCTGAAAAGGTTTCCATCAATTTCTGTAAGTATATATTAGGGGTCAGTAGGAGAACTACACATGCTGCTGTTCGAGGTGAACTCGGACATTATCCCTTACTGACCACACACCTAGTGTATGCTGCAAAATTCTGGCAAAGATTGTGTGCGCTAGACTCCGAAACTGTAGTTTATCACGCCTACGTTGAAACATCTATGGCTCAGGAAACTGCTAATTGGTCCACACACATGAAGACTTTGTGGGCCGAATTTGGTCTTGCAGACATATGGAGCAATCGTTGTCAGGATCTTAATAAGACCAGGTCGATTAAATTATTAAAAGATGCAATGGAAACTCGGTTCCAGTCTAATTGGTCGTCCCATGTAAACAGGGACTTTATCAACCAATCTACTAGGGATAGGCCTACATTACAACATGGATCTAAATTAAGATGTTACCGAACATTCAAAAGCAAATTCTGCATTGAAAATTTTTTTATTCTAGATAGAAACGTTAACAGAAGAACGCAATTTGCCAAGCTAAGAGTAAGCGCACACAATCTTCAAATAGAATTGGGCAGACACACTTCTCCCATAACTCCTGTCGCAAACAGACTCTGCAAACTCTGTGACTTGCAAGAGGTTGAGGACGAAAAGCATTTTGTAATGACTTGTCCTGTTTATCAAGAAATGAGATCAACATTACATAATACATTTATTGACTTTACAGATTTCTCTTCTCTCTCAGAAGATGACAAATTTGTCTTCATAATGAGCTGCAATAATGGAGACAGCGAAATATGCAAGCCGATACTTAATTTTGTATACGAATCCTTCCAAAAGAGCCATAATCTCCTCAACCCCCAAAGTAATTGAATTGTTGTTCATAGTGAATGGGGTGCATTCTGGAAATGTGTCACTGTAAGTACATTTTGCAGTTGCACGTTTTCAGAATGTACCTCATTGCTGCCTACATCCCATTATGCGGTATCGAGTTATCCACTATTGTATATATTAATTCATAGTATTGTTACTACACATAGTATATATATATATATAACGTATTATAATATATAATACTGTTTTTATTGTTTAATTGTCCATTGTCTATACGTCTTATGTTTTGTATCACATTCTGTGTTTGGCTATATCAACATGTTCATGATTTTGTGCCAATAAAAATATTCTGAATTTTAAATATTCTTCATATTAGGCATCCTTGTAATTTATGAACGTCTAGAAACAGTAAGCTGACACAGCGCAAAGGTATAAAAAACTTGAATATTTTGCAGTTGTTCTGCATGCAGAATAATTGAAAAGTGAGTCCGTTTCCTATTTGGGGCTCCAATGCGCAGGCATGCAGTGACAGGTGTCACCAGGGAGTGAGTACAGACTGGTGCCAGTCTATATCAGGTTATATACTGGAGGTGTACTCAACCAGTAGCCTGGTTGAACGTATATATTAATAGGATTAGGCATGGGGAGGAAAGTAAGCAAGCAATTGATTTAGCAAGTAGTGATTGAACGGTAATGGAAGTTTTTGTGGTGTAATAACAACACGTTTTACTGTCTAAGTTGACTAAGTGCATGTGGTCTATAAGGTGGTCCAATAAGACAGCTTTTACAGTCTATGGTGTCTGGCCTAAGGTGGTCCAATAAGACAGGTTTTAGTCTATGGTGTCTGGTCTAAGGGGGTCCAATAGAACAGGTCTTACTGTCTGTGGTGTCTGATCTAAGGTGGTCCAATATGACAGGTTTTACAATCTATGGTGACAGTGTATGGGCGGTCTATAAAACATGTTTTACTGTCTAAGTTGACTAAGTGCATGTGGTCTATAAGGTGGTCCAATAAGACAGGTTTTACAGTCTATGGTGTCTGGTCTAAGGTGGTCCAATAAGACAGGTTTTAGTCTATGGTGTCTGGTATAAGGTGGTCCAATAGGACAGGTCTTACTGTCTAAGGCAACTAAGACTACGTTTTCTATATTGGTGGACCAATAACACAGGTTTTGCAGTCTATGGTGTCTGGTCTAAGACTAAGGTGGTCCAATAATACAGGTTTTACTGTCTAAGGTGACTAAGTGCACGTGATGTATAAGGCGTTCTAAGACAGGTTCTACAGTTTATGGTGTCTGGTCGGTGGACTAGCTTCTAAGGTACCGTTTTGCCATACGAAGAAAACAGTAATTTGAGTACAAATAAATAACATTAAACGAAATAAACTCGAGTTACCACTTTTCGTGAGGGTAACAATAAGGATATAGAATGGATGTAGAATTGGCGATTTAAAAATCGAGATAATTGAGATTTATCTCAAAGGTTTGCACAAATAGTAATATTTAACAGTTTTACACTTTAATGTTTATGAAACATTGAATTTTGTTTTCGTGCGCAAATTTTTGTAACTTTTGAGTTATTTATTTGGTTTCCTCTATACGTTGAAAAAGTCGGAAATACTTTCATTTCATTGGTTATTGCAAAGATATGACCAATGAAATTACAGAACATAATTTTCTGAAAGTAGACACAGAAGAGATACCGGCAACGTAGCACTGTATCGATACAACAAAGTGGCGGCAGTATGGACTACATCCATAGCGACGACGATGCAAAACAGTCCTAACAGCGTCAAAACGTAGCACCGATTGAGCAGTCATCTCTGACCACATAGATGAATTTCAAGCATGGCACCTGGACGCAGACAACATTCTATACCAAGTTCAAGTATCAACACCGCCACAGCATAAGCCAAGTATGTCAGACACCAGCGCAGCGTTGGAGCCAACAAACAACCACGCAGACACTACCATAGGAAATGCTAGCGATAAGGAAGCGGTGACACCAGCAGAGGCGACTACATCAACCAGTAACCACACAGACACTACTGCTAGTGAATTGGAAGCTGTGACACAGATAGAGTTTTGAGCAACAACCAGCATCCACGCATACACTACAACCGAGACTGCTAGTGATATGGCAGCTGTGACACCAACAGCAACTAGCGCAAGGACGTCTACCAATGCAGAGAGATCACAACCAGGTTCAACACACATCCATCTAGGAAACACGAGCAAATGCTGAATAAAATCCTATCAGAAGTGAGAGGTCAAGGAAAGCTACGCACACCTACAGTGGTAGTGTCGGAATTAAAATGATACCACCTCCCTCAACTGGCCGCCGTTCGGCAATCTGTGGTCCCCCACCATGGGGCATAGGTTGTTGAGACGGGGCCACCACGGAGTGCAGCTCTCTCTCTCTCTCTCTCTCTCTCTCTAGGTTTTTTTAGGTGGTTATCCATTGCTCCTATTTTTCGTACCTTTTTTCTACTTGGTACAGCTTTTGACTTTTTACTTTTGAGAGATTTGAACCATGGTTCTTTTTTTAGAATTCAGCGCTGTTATCAACTGAGCACCGATAATTAGATTACAGATAATGATACTAATTGTTGTGCAATAATAGCAAACACGTTATCTCGAACTGACATCGAGATGTAGAGGGACTGATAAGCGTAACAATATAGCAATGAGAACACATAACTTATCAGCTATAATTACTAATGAATACATGGTCGAAGTAGTTAATGCGTTGGATCATTGTTTTGTGTTATTAGCAAACTTAAAATCACAGGTTCAAATCTCACTATTAGCATTTGTGGATAACTCGGCCATTTCTGGTCCGATTTTAAAATGGTAAACAGTTTTGAAATTCTCGCTTCATTCCAGTCTTGATCGCTACACCAAGAACGACGAGAATGAAGTGATTTCTCGGTACAATATAAGCATACACTCTCACAATACTGACATGTGGATCTGACGCGTGCGCATGCGTGATACACATTCTTACGGACTTAGCCATACCTCTCTCATAGGGCTTTATACACGCGCACTATCCTATCCAGAGGGCATGCATGCTCGCACCCGGAGCGGTCATCCCATACCCGGCCTAGGTGGGACGGCCCGTACCCATCCGGCCGATCGGCACTACATGATCACGTGATTCCATGTCTACAATTGCTCTTTACCCGCACAGTCACATAAAACCCATGATTGCAGACCACAGACCCTCGACTGGGCCAAAGTCAAGAATAGTAGTTTAGCCCACCTGCTATGCGTTAACACCCAATTAGATACAGCATCGATAATGGTATACCACGTGTGAACGCACAACCATACATTACGTGTAAACACTCAACTACGTGTAAACGCTCATCTACAAACAATATTACACACAATGGGCCTGAGCGCACCCAATTAGATACAGCATCGATGGCACACACATCTGAATGCCCATTTAGAGACAGGCATCCACTATCACATCGACATGACAGACCCCCCTCCCCCCCCCCCCATAGGTACTGATCAGCAGCACCACACATAATAGGGTCTGAACGCCCATTTAGAGACAGGCATCCACAGGGATGTACACCACCCACAGGTTCCAGGTACTGATCGCCAGCACCACACATAATAGGGTCTGAACGCCCATTTAGAGACAGGCATCCACAGGGATATACACCACCCACAGGTTCCAGGTACTGATCGCCAGCACCACACATAATAGGGTCTGAACGCCTATTTAGAGACAGGCATCCACAGGGATATACACCACCCACAGGTTCCAGGTACTGATCGCCAGCACCACACATAATAGGGTCTGAACGCCTATTTAGAGACAGGCATCCACAGGGATATACACCACCCACAGGTTCCAGGTACTGATCGCCAGCACCACACATAATAGGGTCTGAACACCCATTTAGAGACAGGCATCCACAGGGATATACACCACCCACAGGTTCCAGGTACTGATCGCCAGCACCACACATAATAAGGTCTGAATGCCCATTTAGAGACAGGGATATACACCACCCACAGGTTCCAGGTACTGATCGCCAGCACCACACATAATAGTGTCTGAACGCCCATTTAGAGACAGACATCCACAGGGATATACACCATGGTTACTGTTGCACAGCTTCACGCTATTGCAAAGCAATTTGGCCTTAGAGGCTACTCTAAGGTCAAGAAAGCCAACCTGCTCCAGATGATCATACTGGCCCGTGCTGAGGAGTTGCAGAAGTGACTCTCCCGAGTAATGAAGACGGGAAGGTTTCCAGCGCTTACCAAAGATGATCCTTGGAATCCCCACAAGAAAGCGCAGCAGATACGTGAGCTTCGTAAGTTGGACGAGGAGGTGACTGCTAGCTTGCGAGCCAAGACTGTAGCGAGGCGGATGGCGGACCATCCACTGGAGCGCTTACTTCCCCTACGCAGGATCACTAAGCGAGTGATGAGGGGGCCGAGGGCTGAACCCTTAGCCCGGAGCATGAGGCGAGAAGGCGAAAGGGAGACAACAGGATAGAGGATGCCGGTCAGTACACTGGACATTCTTCAGAGGTCTAGAAGGAGATGTCACAGGCCAGATCATGCAAAAGATCCAGCAGGGTGTCCAGAATGCAGTCTACCTCCGCTACACCCATACCTATCGCATCCGTCACATCGAAGACGGTAGGGTGATGCTCTTCCACAAGAATGCTCCAGGGAGCCCGTGGCTGAACACGATAGGAGCAGCTCAGGACTGGGTGGCAGCAAGAGAGCAAGCCCGCCTCGACACAGACAATATCGATCGACCCAACACCAAGTGGGCTTTCGTTCGATCAATCAACGTTGAGGTCAGGGCTGTCATCAACCGCCAACCTTTGCTTGGGACAGGCCCCCTCCTAGACTGGCTACGACAGAAGAAGAGTATGACTGCCCTCAACACCTACCGGGACAACATGTGTCTCTGGAGATGTCTAGCAGTCCATCAAGGAGCGAGAGCTGATAGAAGTACAGTTCCTGCATGAGAGCTTGCCACACAGTTCTACGGCAAGATAGTGACAGTAGCTGATGTCCGCAAGACCTCGCTGGAGCAGCTGGACAAGGTAGAGTTCTTCGCCAAGATCGGGATTCGTGTGTATGAACCAACTGAAGAGGGCACCTGGCACTTGATCAGGCAAGCGGCTCACTACCGTGACACCATGACCATCGGAGTGAGGGACCACCACACCTTCTACATCAAGAACATCTCCAAGCTGGCACATACACTAGTCTGCAGTCACTGTCAGCAGAGGTTTACACAGGCATGCATCAACGCCATGCTGATCACTGTACAGGCGGCAAAACAACAATTGTGTCCTGGCGAGAAGGTTGAGGCGCCACAGTCTGCATATGAGAAAGCCTTCTATCCGCCCCAACCCTCCATTTCAGCGGCTACTCGTTGGATCGAGTATAAGTCGAGAAACAGAGGCGTACACATACACCATGTAGAGTGTGGGCATGGTTGGATCGAGGGTGCTCCCGTAGATGGTTATGATCCGACCACCAACACCGTTTACCAGTTCCATGGCTGTCACTGGCATGGGTGTCCACAACACCAGCGAGGTGAGGATGCCCAACAAAGATATCGCAAGACAGTCCTGAGAGAGGTGGAGCTGAGAGTCTCTGGATGCACGCTTGTGGTACAGTGGGAGTGCTGTATAAAACACTGTCCAAGTGTCCCTAAACGAGTTCGGACTGTCCGATACCTACACTTCATAGTTTATGACTTCGAAGCACTCCTAGATGGTATCAAGACTCATCCTACAGAGACTCTCACGATTGAGAGTACTCACATACCTATCTCTGTGTCAGTTGGCTGCTCCTTAGATGGCGCCATGAGTGAGCCCACTCACCTCTGCAATCCTAACCCAAAGAACTGATCAGAGAGTTCATGCTGGTGATCCAACGGCGAGCATATCTAATCTGGAAAAGGGTTAGGGCACAGTACATACTGACGGACCTGGACAAGCTCCCAAAGCAACAGCAGCGACTAATCAACGAGTGGTGTGACCAAGTGCCTTACTCGGGTTCAACTCTGGTCGGTATGACCTGAACCTCATCAAGAAGTACTTTGTCGATGAGCTGACTGACAGTACAGGTACAGTGAAAGTTGCCAAGAAGGCTAGTCAGACCATGTTCCTCATAACACCTGAGCTATGGTTTTTCGAAGTGCTGAACTACCTCGGCCCAGGAGTCTCGTACAAGGTATGGGTCAAAGGTGTACACAGCAGAAGAACTGGTTCCCATACGAATGGTTTTACACACATGAGAAGCTCAACTATCCAGGACTTCCTGACTACTCAGCATGGACATTTACGCTCAAGGGTGGCTACCTCTTGACGCGATCAGAGTGGGAACAGTGTAACCAGACATACAGCGAGCATGGAATGCAGACATTCGCCGACTGGCTGCGATACTACAACAACCTGGACATCATTCCATTCATCGAAGCCCTAGAGTGGATGCGGGGGTTCTACATAGAACGAGAAATAGACATCCTCAAAGACGCTGTCTCTCCCAGGTGTGTCACTACAGTACCCCCTACGTGGAAACGCTCAGTACATGCCAGATGCTAGCCTCTATTCACCAGGCAAGGAAGCCTACGAGATGCTGAATGGTGCTGTTGTTGGCGGTCCCAGCATTGTGTTCACCAGATACCACGAGGCCGGTGTGACTCGAATCTGCTAGAGTGAGCGTGTCTGCTAACGTCTACTCGGCTATGACGCAAATACTCTGTACCTGTCAACGATGGCCAAAGAGATGCCATGTGGTAAGGAGACAGTGCGCCATTGGTCTGGTGCCAGTGGGGTAGCTAGCTTTAAGGAGGCTCTCCTAGCAGACAGCTGGCTTGGGTTTGCTGAGGTGGATATAGAGGTCCCCAAGGCTCTGTGGGCAAAGTTCGAGGAAATGCCTCCTCTCTTCTATAACCACGAGATCCCGGTAGAGGCAATCTCTTCTGAGATGCTGGCATATCTAGGGCGAACAGCGAGGAAGCGGCCCACCACCCAGAAGCTGGTTGGTGCCCTCTCTGGCAAGAAGCGGCTGCTGTACGCCCTACACCCAAAAGCTATAGACCCATGGGCTGGGAATCACTGCTGTATACCGCACCATAGACTATGAGGCCAAGCGCCCATTTGAGTGGTTCGTGTAGAATGTTACGGAGGCCCGCCGCTTGGGAGATGTAGGTAAGAGCAAAGCGCTCTTGGCAAATCTCTTCAAACTCCTCGGCAACAGTGCCTACGGGAAGCTCATCGAGGCCCTAGAACGCCATA
Organism: Chaetoderma sp. LZ-2023a; assembly: GCA_034401795.1. Lineage (NCBI taxonomy): Eukaryota > Metazoa > Mollusca > Caudofoveata > Chaetodermatida > Chaetodermatidae > Chaetoderma > Chaetoderma sp. LZ-2023a. Next base: position 43,770,763 of record CM067372.1, read on the forward strand.
GCAACACCAGCTTCACGAAGGATGAACGCGTGGTAGACTAGGCCCTGCGTAGTGCATGGTTCGAAGATCTCGAGGAGATCGGTGAGGCATACGAGCTCCAGAGTCGCAAGCCAAGAATTACAATTCGAAGGACCTTCCAGGTGGGGATAGCCGTTTATGAGCTCGTGAAGCTGCGAATGCTGGAGTTCTACTACTTCCTTGATCGCTACGTAGCTCGTGACAGCTTAGAGTACCTGCAGATGGACACTGACTCAGCGTATATCTCTATAGCAGGCGCCAACCTTGACGACGTCATTCACACTGAAATGCGAGCAGAGTACCAGGCTCATAAGCGGGAGTGGCTAGCTTGGCGCAAATGGTCTGGACGGACTCCGTGACTGTTCAAGCTTGAGTTCGAAGGCTCCCGTGGCATCGCTCTCTGCTCCAAATGCTACTATGTGGAGAGCACAGCTGCAAGTAAGTGCTCAGCTAAGGGAATGTCAAAGCGGCAGAATGAGGTCTCTTGGCAGAGGTTCTACAGCACCCTACATGGAGGGGTGGACAGTGCTAAAAACTGATGCCTACGCATGCGCAACCAGGGTATGGTGACGTATGAGCAAGAAAAACTCGGACTCTCCGCTTACTATGATAAGCGCCATGTGCTACCAGATGGTGTCCATACCGAGCCCATCGAGTATCATGTGAGCACCCTAGGGGGAGGTAGCTGTGTGTCTGCAGGGACTAACTGAAGCTCTTCTATGACAAATGGTCACCTATGCACTCCATGCTGGCATGCCAGGTAGTACAGTGTAGGCCGCCCCTCTGCCTCCACATACCTGTCAAGCCTGTGAACATCTATCGACCAGTTAGGATCTGTTGCACGCCATCGACCACCTTCCAGCTCACCAGGCTCATACAGGTACCGAATCAGAGCATCACGTGGTAGGCACTCCTCTCCCTTGTTCGCTCCTCTAGAGCTGTGACCAGCAGAGTGTCTGAAAGCCTCTACCGGCTTCTTCCCAATTAGCCTAGTAACCTCGGCATTGGATCTCTCCACCACAGCAGGCAGCACTCTCACCCATACTCTAGAACGTTCACGGCCATTTCCTGAGCGTATTGGTGTGGAAACAGTCTCTCTGCCAGTGTCTGATTCCACCGCTCAACGATAGCCTGGGCATGGTGATGCCCTACCTTGCCTCGCCTAACTGCCACACCATGTTTCCACATGAGGGCTGCAGTCTCCCCTCTGATCTCCTTACCCTCATCCACCTGCAACAATTCCGGCCACTGGAGGGGATTTTCCGAAACCTCGTTGACACGCTGGAATGCCTGGGCCACCTGGCCAGCTGACTTGTCTGTGAGCGGTACTGCCACCTTGTACCTGCTGGCGACATCGACGATGGTGAGGGCATACTTGTAGGTCTTACAACCAACCAAGTTATGGGGAAGGAATAGAACATCTGCCTGGTGAACTCTGTTCGGGACAGTTTCCTTGAAATGGGCATGCCTGATGTGCCGTGGATGAGGTCTGTATATCTGCCACATCGCCTGGTGGCTGAGCCACTGGCTAACTGTCTCCAATGTGAAGTTGTAGCCGCCTCGAGTAGTTGAGGCAGCTCATGGTAATATCCACCAGGCTGATGGTAGACTTCCTCAAGAAAGACGGAACTCACAGATTTCATCACTGACGTCCACTCCCGTCCTGTCACGCATGGCCTGGGTGATTTTATCACTGACGTCCACTCCTGTCCTGTCACACACGGCCTGGGCGAACTCTAAACAGACGAACAGACGGCCGTCATTCATTCGACTATCACTGAAGACCTCCTCAAACACGTCCGTACACCGGCGTCTAGCCTCTGCTGGATCCTCCCTGAATGGTAGTTTATCGATTAACCCTCGGAAGTTAAGTGTCTTGACCAGGTCATACAGAGACGCCATCCTTATATAGTACGGCTTAAATGTTCGGCGGCCCAGATGGCCACGAGCACTATGGCAACGTACGGTAGCCTAGGGCCTGCGACTCCGAAGAACGTACCTACTACTGAGGTGATGGCTAGTATGGCTTCAGAAATCTTCTCCACACCATGGAGAGCATTGTTGGCGATCTTGCGGACCATCTCGCCAACCTTCATTGTGAACAGAGTGATCAGAGCCCCAACTGCTGCCAGCGGACCGATAGAACCTTTTACGTAAGTGCGATAGATTCCTTTCGCTCTGTGTACTAGCTTGCAGGATTCAAGCTCTACATCATCATACTCACCACCGACATCGTACTCATCTGCATCATAATCCTCCTCATCATAGTCCTCCTCATAGTCCTCGTCATCTATATCCTTGACTGGATCAGCCTCTGGTTCATACATCACTCTGGGGATCCGTCGCTGGGGCAGTTATATAGTAGCTTTAAACTGTAGTCTATAGCATGGCATCCACAATCTTGAATGTAGGCATGTTTGCCGTAGCGAACTGGGGACTCAGCTTCGCCGACAAGAAGGCAGCAGAAGTCGAGCATGAGCGTCATAACCAGGCGATGGAGAAGTTGTCTAAGGAGAAGTTTGAGTACAGCAAAGCACTCGAGCATATGCGCCAGAGGGCAGCACACCGACAACAACTCCGCGCTCAGGCCAACCAGAGCATCAAAGAGGCAGATGAGAGTCTCGATGAGTACTACAAGGCTGTAAAGATATCTGAGCCAATGCTCGACTATGACGCATCGACAGATCAGAAGACAGCAGAGCTTATAGTAGTGGTGGCAGCTGCAGATGTGACGACAGGAGTCGTGCTTTATGCATGCTCAAGCTGAATACTTCATGTGTTCGACACGCATACCGTAGCATAGCCAATGTAAAGTACCGTCACACCTAATGAGTGAGTCCCAGCTATGAGGTTTCTGATGTTGAAGCTGAGCCAGTTGCCCTGATTAGGTGGGATGTCCCTGCCCCCGAGGTGGTGACGGCCCTCGAGTGCCGACTCGAGGTCGTCGCTTCGACTGGTTAGGCACAGAAGTGCATATGACTTAGTCTTCTGTCTGTAGAGTTGGCAATCAGCCAGCTCGCGTGCCTCACCAAGAACATTGGTCCAGCAACCACAAGTCGTCCAGCTTATCCACCTGCTGGATGGCTCCTCCCTTCTGAACCAGGACCACAACAGCGACACAGGCCGATGCACCACGATGCAATGTCAGCTCTACCCGCTGGTTAGCTGTGGCTTGGACCTGCTGGTGTTCTCGCTCCACATGCACGATATGCTGTTTGGAACCCGTTTGCTTCAGCTACTGGTCATTATCATCATGCCAGACATGAAGTGTTGGAGCATTCATCATCGCATCTGCGAGCTGCTCAGTGTACACCTGGAGGAACAGCCTATCCTGCATGGCAGCCGGATTCACATGTGTGTTCTCGAGGAGGGTTAAGAGTGGAACTGCCACGGGCTTCTCGACACCTGCCCGTAGTTCGAATTCCGTGAACCCCTCATTACACCCCACAGTGTAGTACCCCTTTCCCTTCACATAGAATGTTGGTCCACGAGCCAGCGGACCTAGGACTCGGTACTCATCATTCACATAGGTGGTATCCACAGTTCTGTTGCTCTGCATGATCTTCCACCTGTGCGGGATCTCTACCGTCTGTTCTATTGTGCTCTGAAGCTTGAACTCGAGTGTCATGCTCTTGATCTCGTGGATCTGGGCCAAGATTGCAAAGTCAATGTACTTCTCAGCAGCGGACAACGGGTTCTCATTGTGTATACTGGGTCGAATGACCATCAGGCAGTCCTTCCGAGGATCAGTGCGGTGCAATGTCGCGGGTTCAATGGCCCCATCTGGATGTTGCACATACTGCAGCATGTTTAAGGTCTGGGTATATAGAGGTTTTAAATGGCTGCCATGTTTGGTAAGGTTCTCCAGCAGATTGTCTATAGGCAGCAGGACAAGTCGGCATGACAGTCACAGCCACGGCGTACACTGTCCCACTGTGACAGGGTCCGAGGACTGCTTCGTGATATCAACATTATCCACGAGCGAGCCAAGGTCACACCTCCATCTGATGCAGAGATACTGGTCGTCATAGAGGAAGGAGCGCCAGCTCATAGTACAAAAGAACTCCTGACTCAGATACTCTACCGGAAGTTTGACAGCACCCAGGGTAAGGTACTACCAAACCTACCTATGGCCCCAACCAACAGTCCTGTTATTCTAGCCAAAGGGCGAGGGTCGAACCCAAAGATCTAATGGTCGGGAAGTGGGCTGCCGTATTTAGCCTCCATAGCCAGGAAGAGCGAGAGCTGCTGGATAACCTCCAGTCTAAAGCACATAATGACCTCGGGATCAGGGATTTTGAGCCCATCTTCAACGCCAGAGGGCGCAAGGAATTGGACAGGGATCTGGCAGCATTTCTGGTATTCCCAGAAAAGGACTACCCGGACTACCTCATCAAATCCCCTAGCAAGGGGAATGCTAAGGCCGCATGGGGAAGGTGTGTCATCCGTGAGATGCGCCAGATTAACAAAATCCTAGAGAAGGACCCTCAGTGGGAAGAGTTTGAACGAAAGTATCATCTTAAGAAGAAGCCTCTTAAGAAGAAGCCACAGGCTTCTGCCAAAACTACCGAAGTTCCTCAAGCTTCTGACGAAGTAGCTTCTGCCAAAACTGCTGAAGAAGCTTCTGATGAAGTAGCTTCTGACGAAGGTCCTCAAGCATCTGACAAAGTAGCGGAGACCGCGGATGAAGTTCTTCAGCCACCCTGCGTGGGAATGATTTGAGAATCTGTTTATAATATTTGGCACCTAAATTTAGAAATGTGAATATGTTTCCCATTTGGGCTCCATTGCACATGCGTGGACATGCTTAGTGGCAGGTGTCACCATGGAGTGAGTACAGACTGGTGCCTGTATCTATCAGGGCATATGCTGGGGGTGTACCCTACCAGTTGCCTGGTTGAGGGTACATATTCAAATGGAATAGGCATATGGGGGTATGTAAGCACGCATAAAAATTCTTATTCTGGTGGCTAAATGCAGAGTAGTTGATTTAGCAATAAAACCACGAAATACTCCATAAACATAACTTAGGGAGGATAGACTTCATATTAGGCATAATCCTGGATTGAAGCCCTTTCAAATAAGTAAGCTGAACTCAGAACAAAGCTATAAAAACTTAGCTGGAATATTAGCAGACTGTACTGTTTGCAGAATATTTGAAAAGTGAATCTGTTTCCTATTTGGGCTCCAATGCGCATGCGCGGGCATGCTTAGTGACAGGCGTCACCAATGAGTGAGTACAGACTGGTGGCAGTCTCTATCAGGCCATATGCTGGGGGTGTACCCTACCAGTAGCCTAGTTGAGGGTACATATTGAAATGGAATAGACATATGGAGGAATGCAAGCAAGCATAAAAATCTTATTCTAGTGGCTAAATGCAGAGTAGTTGATTTTTTAGCAAGTAGTGATTGAATGGTATAGATGTTTTTGTGGTGTAATAACCACCTCTGATTATGCGCTTTACAAAATTGCTAGAAACAAAATGATGGCATGCATCAGAAAAGCAAGAGACATTTGAACGTAAAGTGGCAAGTGAAAGCAAGAGAAATCCTAAAGCTTTTTGGAACTATGTCAAGAGTAAATCTGTTCTACGTGAATCAATTAGTAAGCTACGTAACCCAGCTAACGGAACTATGACTACAGACGAGAAAGAAAAATCTAATATTCTTACCTTTTTCTCAAGTATATTCCCTTCAGAAGATCTTCATTCTACACCAATCATTAGCCCCAGAAGCAATGGTATTGTATTAAAGGACATACTAATAACGCATACCGCCATTGAAAACAAATTGAAAGCACTCAACCCCAATAAAAGCAATGGCCCTGATGAAATCCTAGTGAGAATATTAAAGGAAGCTGCTAAAGAAACCAGTAAACCACTATGCATAATTTTTAATAAGTCTCTAGAAGAAGATGTATTACCCGAGATATGGAAACTGGCAAATGTATGCTGCATACACAAAAAAGGATACAAAAACGACCCACGTAACTGCAGACCAATCAGTCTTACCTCTACCTTGTGTAAGGTCCTGGAGTCATTCATAAGGGACAGCATAGTAGACTTTCTGGAAACAGCCAATCTATTTACCAAATGCCAGCATGAATTCCTACACAATAGATCATGTAAAACTCAACTACTAGAGTACCTCGAAGATATAACAACCAAACTGTATTCAAATGAACCTGTCGATGCAGTATACCTAGACTTCTCAAAGGCTTTCGATATTGTACCCCACCAATGACTCCAAACAAAACTCAGAAGCTATTGTATAGGGGACAATCTAACAAAATGGATAGGAAACAACCTATGTAATCGAAGACAGAGAGTAAGGATCAACGATGCAACATCAGACTGGATAGAAGTGACAAGCGGTGTGCCACAAGGAAGTGTCCTGGGACCTATTCTCTTTCTGATATACATAAACGATCTACCAGACCTACTAACCTGCCACTGCAAAATATTTGCAGATAACACAAAAATATATGACAACCTAGCTACCAGTAAGGTCCAAGACAACATAAAGTATGTAAGTGGTCGCAGACATGGCAGCTATCCTTCAACACAGACAAAACGCATGTTCTACATTTTGGCAGGAATAACCCACAAACTATATACTATATGACAGATACACCCGATATGCACCCTGTATCAACATCAGAGGTCGAAAAAGACCTGGGAGTGCATATTGATAGAAAGCTCTCTTTTGATATACATATAGGTAATATTGTATGCAAGGCAAACAGCACAATAGGAATAATCAAAAGAACCTTTACGAACATAGACCCATCTACATTCATGCTCTTGTACAAGTCTCTAGTGAGACCTATCCTAGAATACTGCAACTCCGCATGGTCATCAAGATTGAAAAGTCAATCACAGCTGTTATAAAGAGTTCAACAGCGAGCAACAAAACTTGTCCCGCAAATCAGAGAGTATAGCTACACGGAAAGAGTTGAAGCCCTAAATCTAATGTCACTGAAATATAGACGGTTTCGAGGAGATTTAATTGAAACATTCAAACTCTTCAGAGATCTATGTAATGTTGATATGGACTACTTTTTCGAACCATCCAGTATTACACAGACCAGAGGTTACAGATTCAAGCTCAACATAAAACGCAGCAAAAAAAGATATTCGTAAGCACTTTTTCACGAATAGAGTGGTACCACAGTGGAATTCACTGTCAACTACGATAGCCGAAGCAACAACAGTCGAATCATTCAAGAACAAACTAGATATCTAAAGAAAGAACATTTGAATTTGACTGAACAGGCCATATGTATACTAGCCCATCATTAAGTCATAGCGCAATTCCGCAAATACAGTGGACTGATCTAAGAGTAGCCTGTGTATAGACAGGAACAAGCTCGGTAGCAATTCCAATAACCAGTAGATTCATCTCAGCTTCCACGTCCACATTTTGTGTTTGCATGAAGAGACACTAGCGTAGAGGAGACTCAGATCGCTATGAACACAGAAAATGAAAACAACAGCAATAAGACAAACCACAGCCTCCACAAATCAGCATGAAAACAAATGCTAGGTGCAGCAGGGTGTAACCATGAGTGTAGGCGGAACACCGCAGCTAATGCAGGGAACACCCATCTGCACCACAGTATTTCCACCAATCAATGTCAACGTTAAATTAAGAGATGAACTGTGTTAATTTTTTGCCAAATTTGGTGGATAATGTTGCTGTCATAGAAAGTGTAAAGTTGGAAAGTGTACACCAGTTTCTTTGTTATTGACACAGCAAAAGATATAATATTGACATCAGAGTGGTAAGCGTCAAAGTCTAAAATCTAATGGTTTCGAGGAGACTTAATTAAGCAACGCCAGTCAAATCATTCAAGAACAAACTAGAAATCGACTTCAAGGAAAGAACTTTTGCATTAGACTGAACAAGCCATACTACAACAAAAAACTCTGAGACAATAACAAGCCAATGGCTTATGCCTTGTAAAACGATGATGAAACACTCAAACCGAGGGTGAAAGCCAAGGTTCTATCTGGGGCTCTCACACTACAGTCTACAAAGGCACTCTTTGATAGATCAAAAGCAACCTCTCTAGTCTGCAAATTATGCTGCTGCTGCAAAGAACTAGAGACTAGACTACACTTCATCCTACACTGTGAGGCCTTGGAGGGAACCAGACTGCAATATGTTAACCGCCTACATGAAAACATTATCGACTGTAGGCACACTACACTCCCAGACACACTGTTAAACATATGCTGAGCTCTCAGAACATATACAACTACACGTGGAATTATAACTTCCAAGATGTAATCTACTTCCTATACAGTGATAGGCTGAAGCTGCTGAACGTGGATACAGCTCCACATGCGAAACTAACACAGCAAACGATAGGATAACTCCGTAAATAACTTTCATTAAAGACGTTGCAATGTTTTATAGTCACAGTCAATACGTTTTTTCTCAACTACCTGGAGTTTTTTCCGGGGTGCCTCTGACAAAGGGGGAACTTCCAACACAAGGTCAATGGAGACTACCCACCTCCAACTTTTCCCCAATAATAATTCAATGGGGAATCGGGAACCAATGAACTATAGTTAACTATTCAGCATTCGGCTTGGCATAGCGACTGCACATGTTCAGTAAACCATGAAACTGACTATAGTTAGCAAGTCGAACTTGACCCGCTGAACAGAGCGGTTTCGATTGGGCTAGTCTTTTTCACACTAGTGTCGGGTTGAATTCATTTGTGCGAGTTTAACAGAGTTAAATAATAAGCATGATAATGCCAGTTCTGGGCCACGCAGTATTAACACAGTGAAGGCCCATAACCTGCATTATCATGACATGATTATGGAGAGATAATTGAATCTATGTGACGTCACAACAACAGTTTTGCAGAACTCACGCAAACGAATGCACTTTAGAGTAAGGCTTAACCATAATACCTGAGCTAATATTTTTGGCTAGGGATTATGCTGTTTGTCGTGTCTATTGGTGCAGGCATGAGAAATGGTCCTTAGTGAAAATGTGTAGCTGTATAGAATAAGTTTTTAGGTGTAGTGCGCTAACTGATGCTAGTAATGTATTATTTGAGCAAGTGGGCGACTTTTATGAGACTAACTTTAAACTAAACATAACCAAAAGTACAGTCCAAGAACGGCACTTGCCGTATACAATTTACACACTACAATTAGTAATGGGCAAGCTGACCTTTTCGCGTTTACTTATAATCAGCACCCAATACAGTCAATACAATACCCCAAACAAGTCGACTTTTAGTCATCGACGGGGATAATAACTAAGTTGCAGTTTGCGTAAAGTTAATAGTGCCTTTTAGTCATCGGTGCGTGAGTCACACTGAAATGTCAAACGGTGAGGTAGAAAGGGCACGCTTTAGTTAGTGGCGCTAGTCTGTAGAGACTTAGATGATGTAGAAGCAGCACAGTGTTTATACAGTAACATAGGTGAAGTTCAGCCAGTCATTGATGAGAAAGTTCAAGCATAGTAAAATAGGTTAGAAACTTTTAGGTGGTGAAACGGATGCAGGAAAAAAGACACACATTGTTACAGATGTGTAGAACACGATACCTAGGCGAACAGCGTCGCTATGCAGAAGCAGCGTCGAATGCAAAGACACAGAAACGGTGTACGTATAGATATAGTACTCTTATACTAGATAGGGTGCAGAAGGCGTGCCTTCAGTTCTTTCAAACACTTATCTTAACTGTGCCTCGGACAGGAAACGGTGAGATAGTTCACTCTGGCCAGAATGGCCCACAATTGAATTTCAGACAGTAATGTTCGAAACAGCACCTGTAGGAAGGCTTCTCAAGTGTTTAGACTCGAGCGTCACCAGTAGAGTTTGGTGTGCCAGATTCGGCCAGAAGAACGGCGAGGAGAGCCTGTTATAACTTTGTTTTATTTTCCCCATGAGCGGATCCCAAAATTGAAAGCGCGATGACTAGGTAGGCTCCGCGTACGGCCCAGAAACTACTAGAAAATGTGCTGGTGTAGATTGCCAGAATGGCACGCTCTGCATAGTATCTTTAGCGAGATCTACAGATAATGCTACCATATCGGATCACCTCCTCGTCCATCTCTCTGAGGAAATGGCAAGATAAGGGTCCTTATATACTATCCGTAGACCAACCAGCGGGTATCATTCGTAGCTCCAACAATCTGTGCTTGCCAATGTTAAAGCAATGGCAGGCAGATAACATGTGCTACCGTGCCATAGCGACCTTCACCTTTTCTAGCTTCTAGGAGCATGCATAGGGCAGCCCGTAAAATTTGTGTGCGCACATTTAGCCAAGATTTTAGGTTAATGATATCTCAGCCAGTCCTTGCCAGATTTTAATATGGTAAGCAGATTCACTTTTCCCGACGAATTCTGGTTTAGATTCATCCACCCCAAGATGGATGGAATTGGCTCGGCATTAGTAATTTAAAAATACAGGCGATTATTTACACAAAAGATGCTACACTACCATTGGCCACAGGCCTTTGAATTTTCGTCCATCCATCCCACTACCACTTATCCCTCCCTACTATAAATATAATATACTAATGGTATGACAGTTTCATCCATGGGTTCCATTGTCAAAAAGCTGACTGGTTGGTTTGTTGTCAGAATCCTGTGATGTCACGGTCAGGTGATGCCTCCGACACCAACCCAACCAATCAGCTTTCTGACAATGGTGCCCATGGATTAAGCTTTCATACCGTTAGTATATATATATATATATATATATATATATATATATATATATATATATATATATATATATATATATATATATATATGAGATGGATGTACGAAGATTCAAAGGCCTGTGCATTGACTAAGCAGCATCTTAGGTAGCCTATCTTGATTGGAGCGCATGCACAGTGCATGCTTTTACGGACGGTTATTTTCGTGTGTTTTCATAGTCTAAGTGTGTGGGTTGTTAGTACCCAGTGGGGGTGTGTGTCTGAAATGGCTCGACCTGGGTCCAATTCGACCCAGTGTCAGTGATCCGCATTACACTGTACGTGTATGCTTCGATGAGGTAACAGCGCAAATGCCTGTGGACTAGACTTGGAAGTTTCAGTGCTCTCAGGCGCTCTTCGTATGGTAGGTCTCTGAAGCCTTCGTGGCACGTCGTTGTACATTCTCGAGTAATTGTACGTCTTTTTATGCAGTGGTGAACATTTCCATATTCTAAGTGTGGTTTAACCATGCTTTTGAACAACAGGACGAAAGTTGATGAATTCATGAAGTCAAAAGATCTTATCATGCCGACTAGTTCATTGGCTTTGTTGGCTGGAATCTCAGTGTTTGTTGAACTTCAAGGCATTATGGCATTATCAACATGTAAACCTAGGTCCTTTTCATAGAGGGTTTCGTCAAGCTTTACAACTTGTTCTCCTTCAGCTTGCTGTTGGATCTCCCCAGATGCATGACTTTACATTTGGATGCGTTGAAACGTAGCTGCAATACATCTGTTCAGTCTTTCAGATTGTTGAGATCTTTCTGTAGTAGCTCTTGATCTATCGTGGAGGTTATTTCTTTTAGAAAAGCTTAGTATCATCAGCGAACAGCTTTATCATACTGGTTACTACTTTAGGCATGTCATTGATGCACCAAATAAACAATGCAGGGCCGAGAACACTGCCTTGAAGAATCCCACTGAGGACTGGAGTCCAATTCGAAAAGGAGCCATTGACAATCACCCTCTGCATCCTGTTGCTCAGAAAGTCCTGAAACCAGCCCAGCACGCCTCCATCTACACCATAACTGCTCAGTTTCCTTAGTAGTCGCGGGTGGGGTACTGTATCAAATGCTTTTGCAAAATCTAGATAAATAACATCAACTGGATCTCCCTTGTCAATTGCTTCAGTCCCGAAGTCTAGTGTGTCAAGTAACTGTGCTATGCAGGATCTACCGCTTAAGAAACGATGCTGTCATTCTGAAATGGAATTTGACATGTGTTTAATAAGCTCATCTTTGATGAAATGTTCCATTAGTTTGCAGAAAACTGACGTTAAGCTTACAGGTCTGTAGTTGCTAGCCAAAGATCTGCTGCCTTTCTTAAAGATCGGTGTGACCTGCCCGTTCTTCAAGTCTGATGGAATTGACCTCTCCTGTAATGACCTGTTAAAGAGTATTGCCAGTGGTTTGACAATAAGCTTGCTTGTCTCCTTCAGAACTCTTGGGTGCAATTCATCTGGTCCTTGTGACTTTGACACTTTGAGGTTCTCTAAGCTTTTACATACATCTTCCTTAACTAAGATTTGATCTAGTGTTGAAGTTCGTATTCCATTACAAGTTCCATTACAATTAATACACCAAATACAGAACCAACTAAAGATAGCTACCTAAGCTAGGTATTGTTGTAATACTGTCTCTTGTGAAGACACTAATGAAATACGAGTTCAGCACTTCTGCTTTTTCTGTGTCAGACCCGGTTATAGTGCCATCATCGCATTTTAGATCAGCGATGCCTGAACTAGTCTTTAACTTTGGCTTGATGTAGCTGTAGAAAGCTTTCGGGTTGTCTTTGATATTTTGGCAATTTTGTGCTCGAAATTTCTCTTAGCTTTTCTCACTTCTCCCTTTAGTTGGTTTCTGTATTTGGTGTATTAATTGTAATGGACTTCTTCTCGGGTCGCTCTGAATTGATTGAATGCTTTGCGCTTGCTTTTCAACTTGGCTCTAATGCTGTCATTTATTCATTCAAGGGATCCTCTTTTGCATTCTCTGTGATGACTTTCTTAGAGTTTTACGAGGGATACAGCTGTTTGTTTACTGCTTCCAGCAGTGTGTTTTAATCACATTCCATGTTTGGTCAGTGGTCAATCCATTTAACTCTGTGTCCCAGTTTTTACCTTCCAGTGTTGTTCTCAGTTTAACATAAACTGCTCTATCGTAAACTAGTTTCTGTGCCTTCATTGGATTGTCTTGTAGGTAGCATCCTAGTGTGACGTTCAGGGTCGTATGATGACTCTTACCTAGGGGAGGTAGATGTTCGATTTCCCCTATTATGCTTTCTTCGTTTGTTAGTACTAGGTCAAGTAGGCCTATGTTATGTTGCTGACATCCTCTGTGGTGCATAGGGTATATTATGTGCTGATATAAGAAGCAGTCTAGTAGGATGTCAAGGAATTGTCTTGCTGGATGGATTGCATCATGTGGGGAAATATGCGCATACCCACTATATGGCTAGTTGCTACAACCGCAGGTGACATGAGTTCAGTAAATCGTAAAAACTGTTCCAAACAAACAGTATCCCAGACATCATCAAAGACTGAAGAGTAACACCCGTGCAGAAAAACGGAAATCCTCTATCGTTCCAGACAACTATAGAGGTATTAAGCATGGAGGCACAGACCTCAGTTCTGACCATAAGCTAGTCATTACACGCCTTCAGATGAACGATTTCTACCTATTATATAAACACCATATCAGACAAGAGGGTAGTCACCTACAACCTACCCAAGCTCATCAGCGACATTGACACTCAAATGTCATACAAAAAAGCCCTCTGGGAGCAGAAAGCTAACATCGATGTCAGCTCCGATTCAAATGAAGCCCTAACCAAAATACTGAAATCTATGGAATCATCAGCTACCAGCACCATAGGTGTTCTTAAAAACATCCAAACTAGGTATACTGACGACCCTCTAGTAGTAAAACTGTCAGCAGAGCAGAAAGCATTACGGCTGCGCATCTATTAAAGTGGCCAAAGTGAAGACCGCACCAAACTACGCCGGGAGCGCAATATTATTCTGCACCACATTAGCGAATGCTTAAAATATCTTGCTATTCAACAGGCAGACTGCCTAGCAGATGAAACCACTGCCACGGATGACTGTCACAAAATGTTTCAGGCAGTCCGAGCCCTGAGAGTTACGGACTACACACCACCGCTCCCTGTACACAACTCTGAAGGACACTATCGGGACTGACCAGAGAAAAGCTGAGGCGATCTGAGAATGGTTCAAGGAACAGTTCACTGACAACGATGATGAGCCCTTGCACCAATTCTCAGGAGACCCCAGGCCATTAGTAACACCAAGTAAAACAGCAGAAGTTGAGAGGGCACTTAAAGCCCTGAAAAATGGATGTGCATCTGGACCTGCTAGCATGAGCAATGAACTATTCAAATATGCAAGTGACATTATCTTAAAACCGATCATGCACTTAATCAATTCACCACCTTCCCATCGACGCTGTAGGCCAAGTCACCCTTATCGCACTACCCAAGCCCAAGAAGCCACCTGGGGCCCCAGCCAATCTGCACCCCATTGTGCTCCTCAACAGCATACGGAAAATCCTATCCAATGTTACTCTATGCTGCACCCGAGACAAGATCGATTACTTCAATGGATCATGTCAAAGTGGCTTCAAACGTGGATGCAGTTGTGTAGACATTGTATGGGCTCAACGCATGTTTGTGTCGCTAGTCATGTCCAAACACTGGCACTTCCACAAAATGGGCATTGACATGTCATGAGCCTTTGACACAATTAAACCCTCAAAGATCCTAGATGTACTATGCCAGGCCAGTTGCAATGAAGATGAGCTACGACTAGTGAGACTACTACTTGCAGACACCAAGCTGAGAGTACGAGTCAAGTCAGTGAAGTCTGTAGGGTTTGAGACATCAATCGGCTCCCCACAGGGAGATGGTCTATCTCCGGTGCTTTTCACACGCTACCTTGCGCTGCCGCATTGAAATCTGTGCGGGAAAATTCCACAAGACCAAACACACAATCCCCCCCGCCCCACATGTCAATACTGGGCATGCCGCTAGAGATGGAATATGCCGACGATGTGGACTTCATAGACGAGGAAAGGAAACCCCTTGACGAACTTCTCCCAATAGCTGCAAGCAAACTAAAAATTTAGAATCTCTTTATGAATGAATCCAAAACAGAGTTCACTCACATATACCTATCGACAAAGCATGAAACTATAGAAAATGATGACCCACTTCATAGCCGCGAAGGATGGAGGAAAACTAAAATCCTGGGCTCACTGCTTTGCAGTACTGCTGACATTTCTGCACGCTGCGTCATGGGGAACATAGCTTTGTGGAAGCTATGGATTCATAGATCAAAGATGCCCTTGATAAAGAGGCTATGTTTATACAATGCAACCTGCGTATCCTTGATGCTGTATAACTATAACAGCTGGGCAGCTTCAAAGGCAGCTCTAGACAAACTCGATGCCTGCCACTGCAAACACCTATGCACCATCACTGGACACCGATGGCCAGACAGCATAATTTCCAATGATGCACTATACAAGATGTGTAATACGTCGCCGCTGTTTGTAAAAGTCGCCCATCAAAGATGGTCCATGTTTGGCCATGCGCTAAGGATGCCAGAAGAGACACCAGCACAGAGCCCTGGAATTCACCTTACTTAGAGCCAGCAAATACAAAGCCAGGAGAGGATGTTATTGCATAAATCTGCTAAGCGTGCTACGAGGTGCCCTCAAGAAAGCAGGACTCGGTACACTCAAGTCAAGAATGGATCTGAGGAAGATAAGGATTTTGGCTGAGGACAAGACACAGTGGGCAAAAGCAAAGAAGGACTGATTGCAGCTGTAGGATGTTTCTTCTACTACAGCCGCAGAATACAGTAATTATACATAGAGGTATTACAAGTCTGATGGTCTGGGAGATCATTGAGATTTTCTTGGCTAGGGCAAAACCTACACTGGATGTCCACTAGTCCGGGCTACAACGAGGTTTTGGAAAGGGCAGCATGTATGCTCGTGCATTGCTCCTGACAGGACTATATGAGAAACCCAAGTCAGGTGTAAAGTGGGAAGGGCACATGTGACATATGAGACCCAACATAGCTACAAACCAAAGTGTAAGACAAGGTGGCATTATGTCAACACATTGCCACCTGCAGTTTATCACCCCCATTGTTGTTGGAAGTTGAAGAGGCAGGCTATGGAGCGAAAATTGAATGTATTGATACAGTAGCACATACCTGTGCAGATAACGTATTATACATAATGAATAATCCCTTACAGATGCAGATCCTACGGAATATAGCAAAGGGTTTCAAATTCAAATTCAAATTCAGTTGTTTATTTTGTATCATGATGGTTAGAATGGGTAGTTCATCAAAGGCTAGGCCAATACAGAATTTAAGCTTTTTGACCACAGTTGATGTTGGGAAAAGTGATGTGTGTCATGGTGATATCGACATGTATATGAACATAATTAACGTTTTGCTTAAAAATGCGATATCTGAACCAAATACATCTTATACGAACATGCCAGCTGACCAACTGGTGAGATATTTAACAACTACTATGCACAGTGCTTCAGTGACAGCTACCAGTTAAACCAAAGAGCCACAAAAGAAGAAATCAATGATAGGAACCCAACTATGGACTCCACACCAAGCCTCCTTAGTACACCACAGCAAGGTAGCACACAGAAACTGGAAGGTCTGTGGAAAACCTACCGATAGTGGCAATATCCTAATGAAGCACAGAAGGAAGCCCGGAGGAAACTTAGACAATCAGTACATCTGTTGAATAGTGTGAAATGAGCTAAACATCACAACCAAATCATGCAAGCACATGAACAAGACAAACACACATTCTTTCAACTCATTGATAAGAGGCGTTCCAGTCCTCAAAAAACAATACAGCAGTTAATCGGTGAGGGTAAATTGCTCACAGAGGAAAATGGGCAATCCTCAATTCCTTCAAAGACCACTTCTACACGCTTGCCAACCTTTCTCAAAACTCAGCTTTTAGCAGTAGCTTGTTGAAACTGATGTCACAATAATTGAAGACATGTGCAGCACATGCCCTTCCAAAATGGAACATAGACCAGTAACTGAGGATAAGTTAAGAAGCATAGTCACTGGACTTAAGAACAACAAAGCAGCCGATCATCAAGTTCTAACTGCAGAACACCTAAAACATGCTCCCCCTGTAGTCTTTCTCCACCTGACTATGTTAATGAATCAGATTATCGCTACGGGACATATTCCACCTGATATGAAACAGGGAGTGATAATCCCAGTACTGAAGAAAGACAAAGACAGCAAACAAGTAACAAATTATAGAGGAATCACCATTCCGTCAATCATAGGAAAGATACTGGAGAGAGTGATCCTAAGTCAAATTAAATCCATGCACGATAGTATTCAGTCAAAGATGTAGCGGATTCACAGAAAGGTCTTCCTCAACAAATAGAGCTCTAATCATCTCAGAGGCGACGAACGAAACCAAAGACAACCATGAACAGCTCAATATGGTAACACTAGATACTTGTAAAGCCTTTGATTTTGTATGGCATACCTCATTACCCGCGCAAAATATACAGCAATGGAGTTGATGGTTCACTCTGGTGCACAATCAAGGAGCTCTACTCTGAAGCGCAATCTTCCATTAAACTGAGTAGATGTCTGTCAGACCCGTTTACAATATGCCAAGGTGTTCGCCAGGGAGGGAATCCTATCTACAATTCACTACAAACTCGTCATCAACAATCTTCTTCATATGATGGAAGGCACAAATAGATCTACAGCTCGACCAGTGATGACTGTATAAGCGGCTGCGTTGATGGGTTGAGAGCTATGACATCTTCAATATTTTTAATTAGGCCACGCCACCCCCCCCCCCTCAAGACTTTCATGACTCACTACGCCCGCCAATCATCATTACTGAGGGTCAATGTATCCAAAGCTTCAAACAATGGTGACCATATAAGCGGCTGCTCTGATTGGCTGCGAGGGGTCATGTGACCTACCATTGTCCATCCCCCCCTTTCACACATCGTTACACCTGTCAATTTCGCAAAAGATCTACATCACCAAAATGCGATGAAAGGATGGGTATCTGGTCTCATTGGAAGAGACCTTATGAGGTCATCAATATTTGAATTAGGCAACAGCAGCTTTTTACCGAGCGAAAAATACTCAAATTTGATTGGTTGAGAGAGAACAATACAAAGGGCTCTCGACCAATCAGATTCGAGTATTTTTTAGTGCAGGAAAAAAGGTGGGCGTGGCATAATTCAACTGTTGATGACATCATTGATGACGTCATAAGCTCTCGACCAATCAGCACAGCTGCCCATCCTGTCACTCTTCTACTACGATCCACTTCGTGGCGGCCGAAGCATTATGGAAAAATAAAATCCTGGGCTCACTGCTTTGTAGTATTACTGACATTGCTGCACTATACGTAATGGGGAACGGTCCTGGAAGCTATGGGTTTGTAGATCAAAGATGCCCTTGACAAAAAGACTACGTTTATGCAACGCAATCCGTGTATCCTTGATGCTGTATAACTGTAACAGCTGGACAGCTCCAAAGGCAGCTCTAGACAAACGTGATGCCTGTCAACGCAAGTACATACACAACATCACTGGATACCGATGACAAGACAGCATAATTTCCAAGATGTGTGACACATGGTGCTGTCCGTAAAAATTCGCCCAGCAAAGCCCAGCACAGAGTGTTGAAATTCGCTCTACTAGGAACCAGCAAATATAAATCCAGGAGACGACGTCATTGCATAAATCGGTTAAGCGTGCTACAGAGTGACCTCAAGAAAGAGCTTCTCGGTACATTCAGATGAAGAGTGGACCAGAGGAAGCTAAAGATTTTGGCCGAGGACCAGAAGGACCGATTGCAGCTGTATGATGTTTTTCTACTACAGCGGCATACTACAGTAATCGCACATCATACATTGATTGGTTGATTTGTTGGTCGTTTTGTTGATTGATTACCTGAGTGAGTGTGTGTGTGTGTGTGTGTGTGTGTGAGAGTGAGTGGGCGGGTGGGTGGGTGTGTGCGTGGGTGAGTGAGTGACTTACCTAGTCCGCGTGAGGGGCTCCCTACATAAAACTCACTAAGTAGACCATAGATTTTTTACACATATTAACCGTTTCTATTAAAATTCTATGGTGTAGACGTAATGCGAGGCGAGTGAAGAAGCTGTTATAACGCTGTTCGGGTTAACCAACGCGCATCATCTGCAGCGGGATGAACACTGATGACAAGGCATGACAAACTTAATCAACCGCATGGTTATGCTGAGGCAAAGGACATCTGTTGTAATTAAGCCGTCAAGCCGATAGATATCCTCGCTGGCAGGTTTAAACTCACGTTAGAAATGTTTTATCGCTGAAATTCTGTGGGCTGGGTTGACGAGGGCGTTATTTATGAGAGCTACTTCTTCACGCACGAATGCCTGCATGTGAAAGCGTGCGTATTTTGTGTGTCAAATATAAATGACCATTTTGTCCTAATGAAATTAGGCCGTGGTGTGGATAAATGGGATTGGGTCTGTGACGGGACGTGAACATCTAAAAGTAATAATAATAATAATAATAGGATTTATTTACGGAGGGTAAATTTCCAGCTAACTGATCTTACAGAGACCTTCACAATGATGTAAAAATATATATGTATCTACAAAAAAATACAAACAGATTATTACAATGAAAATATATAAACTAAAAAGTGGATGTAGACTAATATTATTATCTTTAATTTATAATCACTCATCACTTATTATCATTATTATTACTACTACCATTATTATCACCATTATAATCATTATTCTTATCGTCGTCGTAGCTGTCGTTGTAGCAATTCTTATAAGTCTGTCTGTTTGCCCGCCTGTCTGTCTGTCGGTCGGTCTGATGGTATGTCTGTCAACTTTCGCCAGAGCGCCTAACACCTGGTGGTTGTCGCGATTACCATTACCTTATGATAAGACTATGCATGCACGCGCTCACGCGCACAATCGTGTGTACTCACACTCACACTCGCTCACATACAGGCATGCACCCACTCCCGCACTCGCATAGATACTCGCGCACTCACACATTTTATATACATTGCAATAAGCAATTTGAATAATAGTTATCATGTTTCACGTTTTACTTATTTACACTTAACCATCTCAACACTGAAATCCCAGTATTAACATTCAAATGCAACCTAATAGGTACGTAATGGGGAACAAAGCATACTTTGAAAATAATTTGGCCGAAATCCGTTGGTGCCTTAGAAAACAGCCTCCAGTCAAATTAGCAGTAAAATATGCTACTGAGATTATCTGACATTATAAAGTTCTTTAGTTTTTGCTTCGTTTTACATATCTGGGTGTTTTTCATGTTCAAATGACTAGGAAACATCGGCCTACAAGAAATAGAAATAAATCTCCCCCCCCCCCCCTAATAGTCTAGTTACGTAACGATACGGTAAAAGTTAAGCATTGTTCCAATTTTTTTCACAGTCATATTAGTTCCAAAATATTCAACTATTTTTGACAAAGCTCTTAATGACATACAATTCGTACAATTACAAATACACAAAGACCAAGTAAATTGGCCATTTTACCAGTCAAATTAGTATCAAAATATTCAACAATTATTAAATTGTGGATCTAAAGCTCTGTTCTCACTAGAAACTTAACCCACGGGCGGAGAAATGCATCTGCTTTTAGTTAGTCTGTCTATACGGGAGATGGGGTGGGCCAGCGTCAGGAAAATTGGTAAAGACCTGACGTACGTCCACACCCACCTACCCTTTATTTGTCAGAGGCTTACAAAACAGCCAGATATTTTTTATGGTTTATTCTCTGAACAGTACACAGTTATGGAGATACATAATATTATAATATTACACATATGTACATATATACATTATTCTCTCAGCATGCATTATTGTTATTGTTCTATGTTATAGATTAATGGACCGTCCCAATTTATCCATCCATCATATGACGTCATGATCAACTACGTGGTGTATAGTCATAATCATTACATCATGGCTGACTCGATTTAGTCCATCTGGAACGCTAGTCTAGTTCGAATTGTATGTCTTCACCATTTAATATTCCCTATATGTAGGATATTTTGAAACCAACTTGGCTGGCAGCAACTGCATCCAGTCAAACTAGACCCAAAACATCCAACAGCTTACCTACATAGTCTTCTGGAAATTGATAGTTAGGGCGTTCGAGGATCGGTTGATCCCAACATGGACGAAGCATGGATGGAACATAACTATGGATGGGTGGGTAGTATAGTGGGTATCTGTTCGCTATTGTTCTTTTCGTTGGAATGTGTTTTTAACCAATCAAAACGCTCCATTTCCGTAGGCTATTGTTTGGAGAACAATGACGAACAGCCACGCACAAATGTGTGTGTATTTGTTCGTTATTGTTCTCTGAACAATGTCGAACAGCCTCTCACAAATTCTAGATTCTAGAACACTGTGGAATCGTCTGACTGAATATTGGTGTTCCTGTATTTTGGTTTAAACAGAATTTTATTTTGTTCAATGGGAGCACAGTAAGACATAAGTCTTATACACGTGTCTCCCATACACACAAATACAATACATTAATAAATACATCAAGATGGGGTATAATAAAACATAATTAAATAGTAACGTATGTATAACTAGTTAAATGATAATTTATATCAATCACTGATTACAATTGTCTAGGTAGTTCGCACGGTTACGTATGTGTACGTGAATATGTGCGTGTGTGCGTACATATTGGCGTGCGTGTGTGCGTAATGCGAGAGAGAGAGAGAGAGAGAGAGAGAGAGAGAGAGGTTGGGATGGAGTGTATATGTGTGTGGGGTGGGGGGAGAGTTAGGGAAAGAGAGACAAAAATAGAGGAGAGGAGAATATGAGAAACAGGGTATAGACTAGGAATTTGACAAGAGTGAGAAAGGTAAGGTGAGGAGCTCTTAATGCTGCGTTCACCATGCTTGTATATGTTGGGCTGTTTGCATTTCGCTCTTATGGTTGCGAATTTAACAAATAGGAAGTTACTTAAAGCGGTTGGTATTGACTATGTATTGGCATACGGCGTTACATATTGTAATATTCTTTTCCAAGTCGACATTGTTAATGCCGTATAGAAGTTGATTAGCTGTCAGTGTGGCAAGAGAGATATTCTTTAGGACGAGCTGATTTTGGAGAGAGACTCTTTGGTCGTTAAAAAGAGGGCAGTGGAGGAGATAGTGATTTGTGGATTCATCAGTGTATCCACATGGGCAGCTAGCTGAGTCTGACAGAAAATTTTCCAATAGATGCCGATTTAAATTACTACAGCCATTGCGAAGCCTACATAGGATTACATTAGCCAACCTTTGGCCGACATAATACCAGGGAGGAGGCGACATGGCTTTAAGTCTTCTCTTGAATTCCGTGAGAACTGAACACGTGACCGGCGCTGGGAGAGTATTCCATGCGCGTTCCTGTATTTTGTAAATGTTAGCCCTTAAAAGTTGGGTATTTTACGTTTTAACGTAGCGCAGTACGTGCGTGTGTTGGTGCATCAGGTGCGTGCGTGTGTGTGGGTACGTATGCGAAAAAAAGTAGGACACCCTTGTGGATGATGGATCAGTAACAGATTTCCATCGGTACAGACACATTCAACCACATATTCCACCATGGGCGAAGCCTTTTGTCGTGGTACATACCAACAACATTATTAGTTCACGAGGAAACAGGCATAGACAAAATCTAACATCACATGACCTTAAAGCGAATGAAGCGGACATGTTTAATGGTAATATGAGTAATGCGCGAACACACCATAAATATGCATAAAGCACTCACGCACCAAAACGTGATATTCTAATAATTGCCCAAGGGAATTAGTACATATGTCCACTCGGCTAAGAACTAGGAAACGATACGATATTGTATCCAGAGCACAAAGCTGTACGCATTCGCAACTACAAAGTGAAATCTCCTAGCGAGTAACATAGGTGATAATTCAATAGTAATTTTGAATATTTCTTTAAAAAAAACCACGTAGTACGAGGCGTGAGGTACTAACACGTTCTTTCATTATTAACACATGGTATGTTTGTATCTCGATTCAAGATTGATCTCACGGCTATTCAAAACGTATGGATAAATTAAAACCATACGCTCCGAATAATCTGTTTAGCATAAGTACGCTCGACATACAATTCTATAAACACACGGAACCATCAGAGACATAATGACTACATTTTAACCATCGTGCAACATCTAAAACGACTGACGTTATTGCAATATTAAGTATTTAAAAAACAATTTGTGCGTAATGACGGTTAAAAGTCAAAAACGTTTTCAAAATATTCAACAAAAATAGTTTTCTAATAAATTAACGTTAGCAACGTCCAATTAATTTCAAAATATTCAACAGTTTACCTGTATGGTATCGATGAAAATGAGATATGGGGAATTCATCGGTGAAAGGGTTAACTTTTTTTAACCCATGATACAATCCAATGAATCCATCACCACCAAGTCTTGGTAACCATTCCAACTGAACACTCCGTACCATCAATACAAGATTATTTTTAATATTTTGTTACTAATCTGTCTGGTAGCTGTTGCTTATTAAGACAGTAACAGCTTACAGTTAAATTAGTCTCTAAATATTCTACAAAATAGTTTTCTAATAAATTAACGTTATCTACGAAACAGTCAAATTATTTTCAAAATATACATCAATATCCTACCGTAATTCCTCATACATCCTCAACCTCATACTCCTACGACCTCCATTATCAGACCACCTCTTAAACTCTATTCTTTTACATTACTCTCTTATTATTTTTTCCTTACAACGGAGAGGGGCGCGCACCGCTACGTTAAAACGTAATATACTCAACTTTTAAGGGTTAAAATTTACAAAATACAGGAACAGCAGTATTCAGTCAGACGATTCCACAGCGTTCTAGAATCTAGAATTTGTGCGAGACTGTTCGCCATTGTTTAGAGAACAATAACGAACAAATACACACAAATTTGTGCGTGGCTGTTCGTCATTGTTCTCCAAACAATAGCCTACTGAAATGGAGCGTTTTGATTGGCTAAAAACACATTCCAACGAAAAGAACAATAGCGAACAGATACCCACTATACTAATTGGGTGGGGCATAGCTTAATCTGAAAAGGTCCATTGGACCATCAGTTAGGGCGTTATAAGTGTTACGTGTGCCAGTGAATGGACCTTTCCAATTTATCCATCTATCATATGACGTCATAATCAATTAAGTGACGTGTAGGATGACGTCATAGTTAATTGTGGCATGATTGGCTCGATTTAGTCCGTCTTTAACGCTTAATAGTCCGACACGTACGAATTGTATGTCTCTACCATGTACAAAGCATTCTGTTGAATATTTTGAAACTAATCGACTGGGCGCAGTTGCTGCCATAGGCCAACAGCACCCATTCAAACCAGCCCGAAAACATCCAACAGCTTACCTGTATAGTTCTTTAGGAAATTGATAGTCAGGGAGTTCAGGGATCTGCGGTTTTGGAGTGTTTACTGTTTTATTTATTTCATTCCCAGGTCATACAATGACATATGGGATAGGTATATATACAGCATAAAGGATTATGACTATATTACATCATCACATATACATAATCATTTCAATCATTTGCAATATATGGTTATTATAGGCCTATATATTCATATATTATCAATTAGATCATAATTCTGTCATCGTCATTATGTTTGCATAATATTGTTTATATCGTTTTGTCATCACCGTTTGCCATTATCATATTCTTATCGCTAACATCATCACATCATTATGTTGTTTCATTTTACTTCGGTATGGTATTTATCCATTTTTGTATATACTGGTCTATTAGTCGCTTTTTAACGGCTTGAACTATAGTCTGTTTATCACTCCCTAGACACTGAGTTTCCCAGATGTATCCAAATCCTGTTGTGTTTAGTAACGTTTCTATACTTTTAACTCATTTATACCCTACACATTCCACTGTATATTTGGTGAACATATATGTATAAAGTTTGTATGAAAGTTTGCTCTGTTCACCTGTTACGAGTGATAACCAGAAGTTTAACATATTATAGTAAAATTTTATTTGCATTTGGTATTCGCCCCAATTCTCCGTATACCATTAATGACGGTGTGATTCGTTTAACATTTAGTAGAAATTTTAGAAAATCTAACTGAATGGCTTCTAATATGTCACTGTTTGTGTATCCCCAGATTTCACTCCCGTATTCCGCTATCGCCGATATAGTTGAGTCAAAGAGTTTTAGTTGACAGTCTATTGGTAGATCAAGATTGGTAATGCGTTTTAGGAGACAGAACATTGCTTTACGACATTGGTCCCCTAAATGTTTAATGCTGTCGGTATATTTTCCGTTTCGTGAGAAATATATTCCCAGATGGTTATATGAATTCACAATTTCTATTTCTTTATTGTGCACAGTAAAGTATAGTATTATTTTGTTTCGCACAGCGCCTCCGAACACAGGCCTTTGACTTTTCGTCCATCCATCCCTCTACCACATATTCCACCTACTATATATAATATACACAAGGTGTGAAACCTTCGTCTGTGGGCACCATTGTCAGAAAGCTGATTGGTTGGTTTGTTGTCAAAATCCGCTGACATCACGGTTCTGACTACAAACCAACCAATCAGCTTTCTGACAATGGTGCCCACAGACGAAGGTTTCATACCTTGTGTTAATTATATATAGTAGGGGGGATATGTGGTAGAGGGATGGATGGACGAAAATTCAAAGGCCTGTGCTCCGAATAACAATTTTTGTCTTGTCTACATTTATTTTCAGATTCAAAAGTTCACAGTAGTTACTTCACTCGTTTAAGGAGATTTTGCAAGTTATTCTTATTTTCTGCAATAATAATGGTGTCGTCTGCGTAGAGTAATGCTAGTATGTTAAAGTATATAGTAGGATCGTCGTCAATTTCCATTCCAACGCAATTTCTACTTTCCAAATAGTCGACAAGATCATTTAGGTAAATATTAAATAATATTGGCGACAAATTTTCGCATTCACCATTTACATACAAATGTATCGGAAACTTGGTCATTTAGGAATATTCTAGACCTAATATAATACTACTGTATATGTTTTAATTACATTTAGAAATTTTCCATTTCTCTTATTCTGCAATAATTTCCCTCATAAGGCCTCCCGCGAGATTGTGTCGAAAGCCTTTTCTAGATCTATGAATGCACAAAATCGATGTTTGTTGACGAGGGCACATATTTGCAGTAGAGCATGAAAAGTGAAAATGTGATCCGATGTGTGTGGAGTGTACACGTCTGACACCGGCTTGATTTTCATTCAGGATACCTTCAGATTCAATGTATTTGCATATTCTTGCGCTGGATCAGATCTGTCAATCAACCGTCTGAAGACACAATCACATGACGTAACATCAACTGATGCTACTATAAAATGACATCACTAAAGGTTTGACTTTTGTCGAAATAGTTTGATTGTGAAGTCTTTTCGCATAATATTATATTTACTGTCTTTGTAAGGAAAATCTAACTATTTTGGTAGATAACTTTTAGATCCGAAATGGATCTCTAAAGGTCAGTTTTCATTCACTCTCGCTGAAACTTAAGGCACCTATTCTAGGGATATGTACCCACATCGAGGACGACTTTCGATTCACTTCCCTGCTTACTATTAGTACAGCGCCACACGCGGTTAAAATTTTAGAATTGCTACTCCTCCGTCAATAAGAAATGCATCTTGATTAAAGTTGAGAGACATATTCTATGGGTAACTCTTGATATCATTATTTTTCAACTCAGCCCTGCTGTGTTTCAGTAGGGCGCCCACCCTTAAATTTTAAAATCTATATAAATCTATATCTAAAATCTATATACAATTTGTGGAACATTCCGGAACGTCTCGCACAAGCTTTTTTCTATTTATTTTTAATTCCTGTGTTTTTGCTGACATATTTTATACACGAGAACCACCATTGATTATTAGGCTACGTATTAGCAAAAGGCATGATCAATTTAAAGCAAGTAGCGATGGGAATATCCATTTAATACCATAGGAAAGGAAACTATCCTTTTTTCTTTATCACACGTGATGCAGAACAGATTATCTAATGATTTCTTGGATACATGGGATACAATAGGTCTATACACATTTTAAAGGAGACAATGCACAACAAACATATATTTCAAATATGAAAGGTAGTTTCAAAATAAATACATGACCTGTTAATTCATGCTGCGTTTCCAGTTGACATGAGTGCACGTACGACTTGGAAACGGGCAGCGCAAGTGTTGCCGATAGTTGCTATTGTAATCGAAACGTAAGTGATATGAGCGCAAATTTCCTAGTCATTTGCCGACAGTTCTAGCTCGACCTGATCGCCGCAGCTTAAGGCTGCTTTATACTTTTCAACGCCGTCGAAACGCCACATTTGCGTGGGCGTTGTTACTTGTTCGTTTATACTTGCCATGACAGACAGATAGACAAAATATCGGAATACATCGATATATTGGCGCCAATAACATGAGGCCCAATGGGCCTTTATCAATCACCAGGAATTTCAACTAAAAAGGCCATCGCCTATAAGTAGAATCCTAAGGTTTTGTCCAGAATTGCAACAAGAACTAGGCCTTCCAAGATAGGTGTCAAACAAATCGACCCCTCAGGTTCTCTTTAACAAAGTTGGTTCAGCTCTTGCCCTAGATGAAGTTTCCCAAGAGACCTTTTTCGACCTTTTGCAAAAGATCGGCCAAAATCCAAGATGGGCGCCGGCCAAATTGGCCGACTGACTTTGTTTGAACAAAACGGTATCTCTATGCCCTAAGGATGCTTTCTATCAAATATAATAGAAATCATCCCAGCGGTTCTTGAGAAGACATTTTAAATTTCCTATTGCTTTAGTATGGGAGATTTTTGCGGGAAAAATGATCCAAGATGGCCACCAGACAGTTTCAAATTTGAAATCAGAATACCAAAAACCTATATAAAGTCAGTTTAGGCTTCAAAACCCATCAATTAGAAAAAACCAATATTGCTGCCAAACAAACATTTTGATTGGGTCAAGGCGGCCATGTTTTATTATATATCAACTCCCCTTGAACAAACTTTAATGGCAGTTGGTCCCTAATCATATCTCCCAAATTTCGGCCTGATCAGTTCAATGGTTCTGGAGTCGTTTTCGCGACAACTATGTCATGAAGATGGCCGCCGAACCATTTGACCAAACAAGTTCCCTTGAACAAACTTGATTCAGCTATTGCCCTAGATTATATTTCATGAATTTTGAATCGATCCGTCAAGCGGTTTCCGAGCAACTAATTTTTAAAGACTTCTATAAAATCGGCCAAAATCCAGGATGACCGCCGACCAAATCGGTTAACCGTCTTCCTTTGGGTCCCAATGTCCTAAGGATGCTTCATGTCAAATATAATTGAAATCGGGCCAGTGATTCTTGAGACGTCATATAAAGAAAAAGCTGATGCGGATGGACGACAGACAAATGGTGGACAGTCGCCACAGCATAAGCTCACTTGGTCTTTCAGGCAAGGTGAGCTAAAATCGGCTAATAAAAATATTGCGAGATGAATGAAAATATTGGGAAATTGAAGTAATAGATCTAACTATATTTTAATGTATCACAGACACACAAAAACACACAGTGCTATGTTCGTACATTCCTTATTCACGTATTTGACAACCGTGGCATGGTGTGCTGGTGCTGGTTGTTGTAGTGGTTGTGCAGGCGGCGGCAGTGGTGGTTGTTACCGTGGTGGTGCAGGCAGCGGCGGTAGTGGTGATAGCGACTTAGATGGCAGTCGTGGTGATGAATGTGGTGGTAATGACTTATGTGACTGGGGATGATATTAATCAGTGGCACACATGGGGTGTTTCAAACCAACCCAACCACTCCCTTAGGGATCCCTAGTGAAATTTCGAGAATCATCTGCACTAAGAAGCAATTTCCTTGCAATGTCTGTCTGTCCATCCCTCCACCTGCCTGTCTGTGTGCGTGCGTGCGTGTGTGAGAGTAAGTGCATACGAGCATGAGCGAGCGAGTACATATGGTATGGCGTGCGTGTCCGGGGCTCTATATCAAAATCTACAGATCTGATTCCCAAACCCCCAGCCCCCCCCCCCCATATTTCTACGAAGGTTTGGACTTATTTTGCACCAAGGTAAATGTTGGATAAACAAAAAGTTTTTCAATGGACATTAATTCATCCAGCGCTTATCCAATGTGAATAAAACTTTACTTCTGCGGAATTAAATGTCTCGCCTTTCTCCTATTTGTCTGTGACTTTGACCTCAATGTTATCAAACTGACATTATAGGTAAGAATGTGTTCAAGTTGAGATCCAATAGGATTAACAAATCCTGAAATATAAATATAAATGATTTGTTAAATGGAAAAACTTACCGTTTAAAAATTAGAGGCCAAACAACAATGTCAGAATGGCCTTAACCTTTGACCTCACTATCACCATGCTGTCTCGCTATGATATATAAAACCATGTCTAAGTTTGGTTCCATGCAGTAGGATTAAGCAATTAAAAAATATAGGCAAACACAAAAACTTAACATTGGAAATACAGACACCAACGAGGTCAAATATCAAGGCCATGATGACCTTGACTTTGTCTTAGTAATGTCACTATCAGCACACAGCTTCCTTATTGTATAGCGAACCATGTGTCCAAGATTAGTCCTGGTAGTATTAAGCAATTCTGAAATATAATATAAATGATTTGCTAAACGGAAAAACTTAATGTTGAAAAAGCAGTGGTCAAATATCAAGACTGACTTTGACATTTGACCTAGTGACCTCCATATCACCATGCTGTCGGTCCCTTATGGTATAGGCAACCATGTGTCCGGGTTTGCTTCCCATAGGCTCAAGCAAAGCTAAAATATAGGCAAATATAATTTGCTAACCGCAAAAAGTTAACGTTGGCAATACAGACATGACAGAGGTCAAATATCAAGGCTACAATGACATTAACATTTGACCTAGTGACCTCCATATAACTTATGCCACCTTGTACCAAAGTTTGGCTCCAGTAGGATTAAGCCATCCTAAAATATATGCGTGAGACCTCCCTTTCACGCTTCCCCTGCACATACCGAGATTCTATCGACCTCAGTTTTATATTAAAGTTGTGCAGAATTCAAATTATACTAGTTTTTAGATCCACATACACTCCTACAAGAGTTTTGCCACGAGAAATATTTTGTGCTCAGTGACATTTCCATTTATCTTTGGGTGACGTGTGAAAAGTATACCAAACTGACGTGCTCTTGATGTGACTCGGCTCAAGATGTCACGTTTGTTGACAGTACATGAAAGTATATAACTGTCTGCTTGCTGAATTTCTGCAGACTCAATTTTCCATGTGGTTTAACTCTATATATGCTGAATATTTTAAGACAATTTGACTGAAAACAACAACTTTCAGTCAAATTGTCTTCAAAATATTCAACAAGTCTATTATTAATGCTCATTCAAATTATTGTCTGGTGGCTTGTAGCAAGACAGCTTAAGCCACAGTCTGGATGGATGGGCTGAGACTTCAGCCATGACTTTGACAGACATTTAACCATTTAACACTCATATTAGCCAAAAACAGTTTCTGCTGTGTGTCCTTGAGAAATGTCTATTTGCACACTAAGAGAAGACTATTTTTGAAAATTGACCACTGGAATGACTGGCTTGATAACAGAGCCAGTCATTCCAGTGGTAAATTTTCAAAAATAGTCTTCCCTTTGTCTGCAAATGGAAATTTTCTATGAAAAAAGTGAAATTCTTAAAACAAATTCAACAGTTAAAGGGTTAAGAAAACAATTAGAGCCCCCCCCACCCCGCGGAGAGGCTTGAAATTCAGCCTACTGGGAGCCAGTAAATGTAAAGCCTGAAGAGAATAGCTTGCTGCAAACTGACCACAAGAAAGCAGGACTCAGTACACTCAGAGATCAAGAATGGACCTGAGGAAGCTAAAGATTTTGGCTGAGGACAAGAAGCAATGATCAAAAGCGAAGGACTGATTGCAGCTGTAGGATGTTACTACTACTACTACAGCTGCAGAAAACAGGAATCATACATACATAAATTTATAAAAAGATAACAAATATCAGTCATTAATTGACAATGCACTTTTAATAACAGTTCAACATTTTAAAACATTTCTTAAACAATTTCACTTAATTAATAAAAATTAAAAAGTTTCATTCAATACATTTTCATGACTAATCTCAGTGTGAACAACTTAACAGCTGATTATATATCAACTAAGGCTTTGTTTTAACCATTTAATGGTCAAGTGGGCCAAAACCCTCACCTAGGGTCTTCTGGAAGGTCCATCTGCAGAGCAAGAGAAGACTAGTTTTGAAAATTCGTTCCACTGTTAAATTTGAAAAAATAGTCTTCGTTTGGCTTGCGAATGGACATTCAATAATCAAATAGTTTGACTAAATTTGACCAGTAGTGTTAACAATGAGATGTGCTGCCACTAAATTCTCATCAAACAAAATAGATTTTATGAAATCACATGCTTATTGAGGGAAAATTATAACATGATAAAAACAGGCCACACACATACTCATTTATAATTTGGTAACATCTGGCTATGCTGTCTAAGGTTAGTTTTAAGCATACATACATGAAGACACACATGCATGCACACGTATGCAGGTATGCACACACATTTGTGCACATACACACAAACACACACACGCACGCACGCACGCACGCACACATGCATCCATGCATGTAGCTGTACACGAAAACTGACAAAAATGCAAAACACCCAGCAAAACTCAAGAAGCCCCTTGACCCCCAAAACTGACAAGAACCATCTTGATCCCCAAACTGCCAAAACCAAAACAACTGACAAGGACCACCTTGACCCCAAACCGCTGAAACCCCACTTGGCCACCAGACCATCAATATTGTGTCAATTTGACCACGTAACATGAGGTCACGTGATCCCTGGGCCAGGAGATATATAAAGAAGCCAGTTCCAGAGTTCAGATCCAGTCTTCTCGGATGGGACTTTAAATTGAGGTCCCGTCATACAGTGCCCATCACTGTGTGAACGTGAGCTAGGGTTAGGTAGGCAAGAAATCTCAGCATAATCAAAGTAAACCGGATGCTGAATGGATTCATCCTCGGATGGAACCACGCAACATATTGATTACAAAATCAAAACAAAATTGCTAGAATTAGAATCTTTCGGACTTTTTGATGGGACTATGGAGGGATGTAACCCGGATGACTGATCGAGTTCGTCCTCGGACGGACACAGTCACCATACGGGCTACCTAATCAATCAAAATCAAACAAGTGCGTGCTGGTGCCTGCTCGGATGATGGCCAGAAGAGCAAATGGGTCCCAGGACCCGAAAGACCCACACCCCAACCTCCCCACAAAGGGGCCAGGAGGTCTCTGACCTAAAGCCCCCCCCCCTTGGGTACATCAGGTCATAAGACCGTACGCACCCCCCCAGCACCTACCCCATCCCTTCCCCACCCCCGTTAGGTCCAGGTTAGGCCATCCCCATCACCCACGCCCAAGCATGAGGAGCAACAGAAAAGCCATGGACAAGAACAGCAACATGAGACAAAATCGAGAGACAACAATCAACACACACATACAGAGAGACACAAGCTAATGCACAAACCGACGTCACAAGAATTCAACAGAAACCATAAAGGCCAGGCGTGAGTCTAGACCCTAGCATTGGGAACTAGCATATAAACGCCTTAAATATTACAACACACACACACACACAGAGTCCAGATCATTCAGACTTATGGATCTGACAGCAACAAACAAATCATCAAGCAATAATTCACACCGTTAAATCAGTATCTGGAGGACCACGCTGTTATTACTATTGCTATTAATTTTCTCAATAAAGGCATCATCTGACATACAAGATCTAGTCCACAAAATTATTATATTGACTATTTAAAAATGTTATTAACCCTTTCACTGATGAATTTCACAATTTTCATTTTCAAGGCAACCATATAGGAAACTGTTGAATATTTTGAAATTAATTTCACTGGAATCTATTGCAGCAATGGCTTCCAGTGAAATTAATTTTAAAATAATCAACAGAATAAGTTTTATATCATAAAGAACTTACTTTTTCAGGGATTTGTTGGTGAAAGGGTTAAGAAATAGTGAAGTAACTTTCCAGATACTAAGCTAATTTTATGACATATTGTTGTGGATAGTCCTTACCAGTCGTGTTAAAATTTTAAAATTTCAAATTAAACTAAAAGATGAACTGGTGTTGATTTTTCAACAAATTTGGTGGGAGATGGTGCTGTTGTAGACATCTTCCAGCAAAATTGTTGAAAAATCAACACCATTTTTTTTTTATATTGACACAGTAAAAGATAGAATATTGACATCAGAGTGCTAAGGGCTAAGTTTCTGAACATTTTATAACAGAAAATATCAGACTATCAAATTCTTTAAAGTTCTAAGAAATAATATGTTGAATATTGTGAATCTAACACAGGCATCAATAGCTTTCAGTTAATTTATTATACAAATATTCAACTGCTTTCGTGTATGGTGGGTTAGTTAGCAATGAGTTTTCCGGGATCAAAGCATTAATTATTAATGGGAAAATAAAGAACAGTAGAAATCTCTAACTCCGGGTATTAACTGGAACAGTAACATCAACCCTTTAATGACTAAATTCATTCAAAAAATTAAAATATTTATTGAATGTCCATTTGCAGGCCAAAACTATTTTTGAAAATTTACCACTGGAATGACTGGCTCACTTATCAAGCCAGTCATTCCAGTGGAATATTTTCAAAAATAATCTCACAGCCTGCAAGTGGACGTTCCCCAAGACCACTACAGAGGCCGGTTTTGTCGTGAAAGGGTTAATCCGATCAAATCACATTAAAGAACTGTCCGGAGAAATAAACAAAATGGTAAAAATTTTGTAAATATAAACAACAATAACAAGCTTAGTCATACAGACTGTGGCATAAGTCATATTCTAGATCGGGATTAGGTGGTTAACAAACCAGTTACTCTAGTCCTTCCCGGAGATCGTCTCCTACTTATGTGGGATTAATAGAGTATGAACCCTGGCCTGTTAACTCTTATCCGGGTAACCACCTAAGCTTGCGTCTACTGACATATGACTAAGACAAATGTCACATGAGTAGAAAAGTGAAATAAAATTAGTTAGGCCAGCACCAATTTTTAAATTAGAATGACAGCTACCACAAATATAATATAAAAAAGGTTTTTCAGCAGAAAAGCTGATTGTCAATAATTACAAATGGAGATGGCTGAACTAACAAAAAAGCCAATAAAAACATGTACCATGGAAAGAATTTTAACCCTTTAAAACTGAAACCACCACGAAAATATATACGATGTAATAAAAATATTTTATACGTAAATCGACTGGGATGTGTCCAGTCAAATTAGTTCTAAAATATGTAATAGTTTACAAGTATAGTTTACAAGTATGGGATTTCAGAACTGAAAGTGGGTATGGTTCACATTATCTGCACGATGAAACAACAGTAACTCTTTAATGGTCATGCAGCACTGGTCTTGAGGAATTCCCCATTTCCCCGCCAGATTATTTTAGAAGATTTATCAATGGAATGACTGGCTCAATAACAAAGTCAGTTATTCCATTAGTAAATTTGCAAAAATAGTCTTCTCTTGCCTAGTAAATGGACATTCACTAAGTAAAGAATCTCAATTCTAATGACCGATCCCCAAATCCTGACCATTAAAGAGTTCACTGTATGCCTGCTGAATTTCTGCAAACTACATTTTCTATGGGGTTTGACTCTAGATATGATGAATATTTTAAAAACAATTTGACTGAAAGTTGTTGGTGGCCAAGCCACCAACAACTTTCAGTCAATTTGTTTTCAAAGTATTGACAGGTTCAGAGGTATTGCCCATTCAAATTATTGTCTGGTGGCGTGCATTACAGACACTCAAAGATTTAAGAATTCATGTTATGCGTTAAAGGTGCCTATTCAGACCAAAATGCTTGACAATAAAATTGTATTCTTTTAGAGGCTTAAATTGTGGACTTAAATGTAATGAAACGAAATAAATCGTAACATATGATGGCTCCATAGAAATTAATATAATTTGTCTTGGTGTCAAGTTGAATTAGGGACTCGTGCCTCTATTTAAAAATTATAATAATTTATACATAATGAAATCATCCTGTGTTAAGAATAATTTCATTTCCTTGCATATAAACCCACAATTTAAGCCTCTAAAAATATATAATTTTAACAATTTTATTTTGAATCAATTTGGTGTGACTATGCACCTTTAATGCACAATAATGAGAAGAAATATGCGAGTTTCTAAGCAGTTCATGGAATAATGAGCCCTTTAAACCCTCAAATTCACAACTCTACAAAATATTTTCTTTGAAATTAATTTGACTGGAACTTGTTGCTGCTATAGGCAGCAACGGTCCCTGTTCAAATTACTTTTAAAAATTCTCAAGAGAATATTTCTTAAAGCATAAAGAATTGAAATTCCTTAAAGCATAAAGAATTGGTAATTTAAGGCCAGTTTCTTCTCTAATCTCGCATAGCTGGAAATTGGTGGGGTATATTTAGAAATGTGCAGAGCTTAGCTAGAAATGGGTGGGCATGGCTAGAAATGGATGGAGCTTAGCTAGAAATAGGCACAGTATAGTTAGAAATGGATGGAGCTTAGCCAAAATGGGCAGAGAATGGTTGGGGCATAGCTAGAAAAGGGTGGAGCTTAGCTAGGAATGGATGGGGCACAGCTAGAAATGGGTGGAGCTTAGCCAGAAATGGGAAGAGCTTAGCTAGAAATGGGCAGAGCTTAGCTAGAAATGGACAGAGCGTAGCTAGAAATGAGTGGACCTTAGCTAGAAATGGGCAGAGCTTAGCTAGAAATGGGCAGAGCTTAGCTCGAAATGGGTGGAGCTTAGCTAGAAATGGATGTCTCTATCCTGATGTAACCAGCATAAACATGATGCTGCATAATTATGCAACATATAGAGGTTAATTAGTGCCACAAAGCACAGCTATCATAGACAAAAACAAAAGCAAATCAATTATTTAAACTAAAACGTAGTGCTTTTGTTATGGGAAAAAGATTTCCAATCGATAAAAAACATTATATAATTTTTGGTGTTGGCAGCATGCTACATCAATATAAACACAACAAGAGCAGGCATAAGTAAGTTTTAACAAGCCACTACAATATGCTAATTTTAATGAGACAGGAATTATTTTCCCTAAAAATTCCTTAAAATAATGTATGAAATTTCAAGAATATTTTGCAAGCAGCTAAATTTATATGTAAGTTAATATTAATGGACAGAAACTACGTTTAACCGATAGAGCGCTTGACTATTAAAAACAATGGTCATCTTGGAAACGATTGTGCTGTAAACTGCTTCTCCGGAAGACAGTGATATCTGGCAGCAACAGTAGTTCTGAAATGTAGACAGCGGTTTAAAGATGTAGAGCCCTTTTTCTTCTACTGACTGCTCACCAGTTATCCTCTTGACAGCAGCATGATATTTAACTATTTTGTACGCTTGAGAATAACTATATTTATAGGTTAACCCTTTAGCCATCACACACCAAAAACAACACAGTCCTTTTGATGTAAGTAATATTCTGTTAACGATTTTGAAAGTAATTTGACTGGACACTGTTGCTGCTTAAGGCAACGACAGTTCCCAGTAAAATTACTTTCAAAATATTCAACTGCTTACCCGTAGTTATCTTGTAATTGAAATACCAGAATTTCAGAGGTCAAAGGGTTAAACAGTAGTTAGATAAAGATCATTACATAATTGTATTACTCTATGCCATATAAATGACACAATCATGTGAAGATTTACATGTCAATGTAATATATCATTATAATCACACAATGTGGACACTCTTACACTAACACACATCATCCTACAATATACAGAGAATCCTGAATGAGTTCTCATATCATATCAAACTTGTCACACACGTTAGCAAATTTGTGCTGAACTTGATAAGAAATAGGAATGAGTTATAAGATTCTATTTATCACATAAACTACAACTTTCCTGTGTTAAACATAATTGTATGATGAATTTCCTACAATATTGTTACTTTTTTACAAGGTGTTGTTTAGTAGCACTACTCAGTTTTGTAATGTAGATAACTCTAGGTAATGTAGATAACTCTAGGTAATGTAGATAACTCTAGTTAATATGGATTTTGCTGAGATGATAAGTCAAGGAAGGTTTTGTTATACGGTATTCATGTAGTAAACAGGAATCCATACACATCTACGGCTATTTTCCATAAATGAAGCTAAACACTCAATCACTCATTTTGTTTAATTTTGAAAAAATAAATCCTCTTCATTTTCACTGAAAATTTTTACATGTGGAATATATTAGCAATTAACATGACAATGGACCTTTCTAGTTCATCCATCCATCATATGAAGTCATAATCAACTATGCGATGTGTAGGATGTCATAATCAATGACATCATGAATGACATAGATAAGTGTCACGAGCGCGTAATTGAAGACCGACTAAGCGTTGTTGTACAAATTGTATGTCTACTATTTAATAAACTTTCTGTTGAATATTTTGAAACTAATGTGACTAGGCAGCAACAGCACCCAGTCAAATTAGTTTCAAAATATTCAATAGCTTACTTGAATAGTTTTCTGGAAATTGATAGTCAGGGATAGATCGATGCCAATACGAGCGAGGTGTGGGTGGAGCTAATCTAGGGATGAGCGGGGCATGGCTAAAACTGGAACGGTACATTGGCTATCATTTTGAGAATGTCAATGCTGATGGCTTATTTAACATTAACACTCAAAATGGTAAAAAATGTCTATCACCAGCGGTTTTGAGAAATGTCCATTTGCAAACCAACAGAAGATTGTTTCTTAAATTTACAACTAGAATGACTGGCTCGATAATGGAGCCAGTCATTGCAGTGATGAATTTTCGTAAATAGTCTTCTCGTGGTAAGCAAATGGATATTTTCTGAGAAAATTAAAATATTCTTGAACAAATTTGAGGATTAGAAGGTAGTCAGGAAAACCCTTAAGAAAAATTATTTCTAAGAATGCGAGGCAGATTTGAGAATTAGCCACAGCATCAAATGCATTAACACAATTACTGATTATCATGCTATATTTATATGTACATATCGGTTTATTTTGCCAAAGATTTACAACTATACATATACTCCGTATATTCATCTGATAATTTCATCATTTTCCAGTTCTATAAACACATAACCGTAACTACATGTACATACATAGTATTATTAGAATATTTAGACTTTGCAAACTATACAATATAATAGTGCGCGCCTGAGCAGGTTACGCTCTATCCGTTATCGAGGTATGACCAACATTTGTGAAATGAAGAGCACATGTATATGATGCAGGATGCAGCAAATTAATCTTATATATGTCTTGCAGACAATGTTATTTAATTCCCTTTGTTATCCTTTTATGCGTGCTCGTGACCGACTTCTGTAACCCTGCTGGTTATAGCCTTGCATCAAATCTCAAGACACCATGGGTGCGTTCAAGAATGTGAATATTTTTAGTTCGACAAACATTTTGTTCGGTCACGTGGTAGGTTTGCCCATAGATATCTATACTACAGATATCTATGTGCGAACAAACCACGTCACCGACCAAAATATTCGGTGAACTGAAAACATTCGCGCTCCTGAACACACCCCATTACTCACTCAGTACGCAATCGTGCTGTTTGCTGTAGAAAATATTTGTTTCAAATTGACCTTCAAATCAAGAGACTGTTATTGTGATTTTATCCTTTTTGATAAATAATTTTTCCTACTGATTAAAAAAAGACAGAGTATAATGATAAAACCAAAGAAGACACCTATACCCTCTCTAAACCACTTAATTTCTTACATCCTATACATCGCTTCTCCCATATATAAATCATATGCACTACTTGTATATATGTTGACATGATAAACAGAATTTTGCACGTTATTATATTAAAATATTGCAAGCGAGGAATCAGTATATTTATAAATATGATTTCTAACAACATAAACTATAAGAATACTAGTTAGCGTAATTTTGTAAGTATGTTAAATCTTAAAACAAATCATATGGAAGACTACATCCTGTGTAACTGTATGTTATTTACAGCCAAACTTATCTTAAGTGGTTCAATGAGACAGGAGGGGGGGGGGGCTGTAATACAAGTTAGTTGCCTTACGAAATGTTTGGGCTTCTTTTTGGGTGGGTAGGGGAAGAGACACATTGCGGTTCTATAAACTGTATGTTTGAAAGAAGGCCAAAACCGTCTTCTACAGTAGTTTTGAGAAATGTCCATTTGCATGCCTAGAGAATACTATGTTTAAGAATTTATCACTGTAATGACCGGCTCGATAATCAAGCCTGTCATTTCAGTGGTAAATTTCAAAAGTCGCCTTCTATTGGTCTGTAAATTGTCATTAACTAAGCAAAGATTCGATTTGAAATTTCAATGTTCTTGGTTAGAGTGGACACAAAAGCCTGTTGTTTTACCAGACAGCTTTGAATGCATATTTTCACAAGTTTTCCTTATTATCACGATGATATTTAACTCTTTAAACCTTTAATGGTCATTCCGGCCCCTGTTATGGTCAGCTGGAATGTCCATTTCAATAACAGAGCCAATCATTCCAGTGACAAATTATCAAAAATTGTATTTTCTTGGCCTGTAAATGGACATTAACTAGGCATATATTTAAGTTTTCTTGACCAAATTTGACCATTAAAGGGTTAATGGTTAAGATGAGCACCAGTTTTGCTGAGTCAATGTCCATTTGCAAGCAAAGAACAGACTATTTTTGAAAATTTACTACTGGAATGACTGGCTCTGTTACTGAGCCAGTGAGGAATGACTGTCTCTGTTGCTGAGCCCGTCATTCTATGGCAGATTAAAAAACCTCGAGCTGCAAATTGACATTGGTCAGTGAAGATCACTGAAGAGGCTGGTTTTGGCCCTCTTGACGTTTAGTGTTAACATAGTTCATGACGTTAGGACTTATACAACTTACAGAAAACATGTACAAAATAACAATACTTTCCGGTACTGACAAATATAATCGCACTATAAATAACTACCGGTATATACAAATAGAATCTGTCTGTTTAATATCATTTTAAACAATATTATTATAACCAGGGTATTGAGATTTGTATTAATTATCTAATATAAAAATGTACAAATAACATAAGTTAGAAAAATTTAATTATTAGATATATAAATAGTAGAATATAAAAAATTTAAAAATTTGTTAAAATTTTTAACATTATTAATGTTGTAGTCATTTATCGGCTGAACACAAATCTATATGTTATCAATGTTTCTCCTCAAAGAATAGCTAGAATCATATGGGTGAAAGAGAGGGAGGGAGGTACATGTAAATGAAATATCTTTTGAGACATTTAGAATAAAAACAAAATATATTATATACATTACTAGTTATTGCTAAGTGAATAGTGATCAAAATATGATCATAACTTTCAAATGCACCAAATACTTTTTTACATTTGAACACTAAAATTTGTTTTTAAAATTCCAATTTTCTCATCGAACATGTCCATTTGCAGACCAAGCGAAGATACACTATTAAATTTTCAAGTCTTCTCTTCATCTGCAAATGGACATTTTCAAAGACAACTGTAGAAGTAGATTTTGGTCGGCATGACTGTGAAAGGGTTAAGAGTGGCAGAGACAGTCAGTGGTAATGTACTTAGAAATAGCAAGGAAAGATAACTCATGCAATACTGGATAACTGTGTTGTTGAAAGCTGTCAATGTCCAAGACAGCAACAGTTCTTGGCAACACTATTTTCAAAAGCGGTGTTGTTATGCAATCATGAATTCTATCCGTTTGCTATAACTCTATCTATGATGGATATTGGTTAAAATGGTTAAAGAGGCATTACCTACGAGATTTAAATAAATATGTTGAAATCTAATGGTCCTGGTGTGTTAATACAACATACTAATTTTAATACACAAATTCTGACCCCGTCACATAAATTTGACAATTCAATTGGAAAGAACTCAAAATTTGAAATATGTCTATACAGTTCGTCGACAACAGACACAATACAAACGTCACGACGTTTGAAAGCATCAATAAGCTACATGACGGGAGGACAGAAAGTGTATCAGGACATCAAACAAATAAGCTGCATAACAATATTTTTTGTTTATACAACAGCAGTGAATCGCAAGCGACCACTAAAGTAGCAAATACTCTGGTTTCTCTGCGAAACGGAGATACAGGCGAACGTTAGATTTGCGGTTACATTTTTTTATATTTGTGGAATTGAGTAGTCGTATACATAAGAATTGATATTAAAATGAGAGTATTGACCCACTGGAAGCGAGTTATGGAGATGGTTCTGTATATTAAATTTGTAGCTCTATCAGCGATAGCCTCTTTAAATATTACCTTTATCAAGAATTCATATTGCTTTAGGCTGATGTAAATTTTCTTGAAATCGCATAAGACATTGTTTAATTAAATTACAACTGAAAAGCTGGCGATAGACCATGACAAATATATATGTTCAGATCTGGTAAATAAGAGAAAAGCGTGAAAACTAAGTCTCCTAATGATGGAGACAACATGGAACAAAGATAGGTATAAATACATTGTAGAACTGACATAAATACAGCAATGATATTATATATGAAGTTTGGCTACTGTGGGCATTAAAATCTCAGTGAGACAGAGATAGACAGACAAGCGGCTAAGGAGGGAAAGCAAAAGTTTACAGATGGATGACACACGATGCTTACATGGCATGTTTGCTTTGCATTTGTTTAAACAGGTACCACTGCACAGCTATAACTTATTCAAACATTTTACATTTTGAACACAAACCGTGACAGAGGCCAACATTATTTTTGATTCTCTTCATCCTTTTAACAATGGCACTCATTTAAACGATACAAGGAACTTAATACATCACCAGATTAAAACAGCACATAATGACATGTATAATACATAATGCCATGTATAATTAAAGTTTGATACAGTTTATACTAAAATTGCTTTAATTTTGACAACTGCTTTAAAAGCAATGGGTTAATGTAATTGTGAGAATTTGGCACAAATTTGCTTTATGTTAATGGGTATATTTGAGCTGCATTAGCCCATTAATGGCTGTACTGTCATCCTATGATATCAGTTCCTGTAGCTATTATGATAACTGATCTATTGATAACAGTGTTCTGTAGAAGCTGTTGCTCAGAGAACAGCACCAGCTTCTAGCAAACACAGGTTCACCCATCAACACTCATGCTGCTCAAAAAACACCTTCTGCAGTGGTGCAAAGAAATGTCCATTTGCAGATCGAGAAGACTATTTTTGAAGATTTATCACTAGAATGACTGGCGCGATAACGGAGCAAGTCATTTCAGTGATAAATTTTCAAAAATATTCTTCTCTTGGAATAAAAATTTACATTTTCTATGAGAAAATTAAAACTTTCTTGAACGAATTTGAGGATGAAAGGGTTCAAAAGATCAGTCCTCTTAACTCTGCTACTATGTTGTTAAATTTGACTGACCTTTCTAGCTCCAATACTAAACAATGTCATGAAATAATGATACAATAAAATATAATTTTTTTAACATATTCTGTATAAGTTTAAATGTGTAAATCGCCAAAACGAGGTAGCCATTTCATCTCTATACATAAGTACAATGATTCCAATAATACATAAACCTCCCTCTTAATCATTTAACCTGTTCAGACACGAAACAACAAATTCTTTATGACGATTATCTTGAAACTAATTTGCCTGTTAGAAGCTGCTGCAAATTAGTTTCAAAGTAATCCTCAGCTTTCCTGATTAGTTGTCTTGAATTGGAGAACCAGGAATCGTCATTATAACGATCATAATCACATTCCTGGAAGGGACTGAAACATTGGACTATACAGTATTAGAAATCAGTTAACATGTTATCAAAACAAAACAATTTTGAACATGATGCAAGAGAAGTTCTGTTGAATATTTTGAACATCATTGGATTGAAATACAATTGCTCTTTCAATCTAATTATGTTCAAAATATTCAAAAGTAGGTTTTATTTTGCTTTGTAAACATGTTAGGTTATTTATGAGCTATCATGTAATATTCAGTATACAGAATCCAGTATACCTAGGTTGAATTCGGGTTCGTTGTCGAGGTACCCCGCTTATCCCAATCACATATCCGAATGACCGAGAGTATAATCGGACAAAGGTATCATGTGGTACAAATTCATTATCACGTGGTACAAATTCTACTCGAAACTCTTGCTTCAAGCGACAGTAAAAGTGTGCGCATGCGTAGATAGACAAAGCAACCATGTGATACTTCCGATCGGAGTACTGCGACAACAAACCCGAATTCAACCCTATGCACAGGCAAGGCTATTCGATGTATTGATTTATAAAACACAGCATAAAGCAAACTATTTTATTTCTTTAACCGTTACCGGCACTACTGGTCAAGAGAATAGACATTTTCACAGCGAATGTCCATTTGGAAAATGTCCATCTGAAATCACTCATAGAGCCAAACATTCCAGGGGCAAGTTTTCTAAATTGTTCTGCAAATTTATGAACATTTTCCAAGACAACTGCAGAAGTCATTTTCAGCTTGACCATTAAATGTTTATATTTGCAAAATACTATCTATTCTTGCAGCGCATGCAACGAGCACCCTGATACCGTATTCACAGCTCCTGGAGTAAACCAGGCAATTCATTATTCAGTCCCAATAGTCAGATCATACTGCTGACTAAGCTGACATGGTAATGGATCTTTTCATTTTTAGCTATCTCTAGCCAAGCTCCACCTACACTTCGCCGTGTTGGGATTGATCGATCCCTGAATCCCCTAACTATCAATTTCCTGAAAACTATTCAGGTAAGCTGTTGAATATTTTGCAATTGATTAGGCAGTAACAGCGACCAGTCAAATTAGTTGCAACATATTCAACATAATATTGATTAAATAGTAAAGACATACAATTCATATTACAATGCAGAGTCCGTCTTCAGATATGCGTTCATGACATACTTATCTATGTCATTCATTTGATGTCATTCTACATGTCATGTAGTTGATTATGATGTCATACGATGGATGGATACAGTGGAAAGGTGCATTGTACATGATAGGTCAATCACACAGGACGAATAAATAGACCAGTGCAGGGGATTAGTTGGTACAAATATTCTGCACACTCCTTCATAGTAACCGATGTCTGCAAATCCTAAGTGAGCAATCCAGTTTCTCAGTCAATCATATGATGTCATAATCAACTACATCACATGTAGGCTGAGGTCATAATAAATTTCATCATGAATGAAAGGATTTAGTCCATCTTAGTCTCTTAATAGTCCGTCAAGTTGTACGAATTGTATGTCTTTACTACGGTACTTAATACACATGGTGTTGAATATTTTGAAACTAATTTGACTAGGCGCTGTTGCTGTCATAGGCAGCAGCAGCACGCAGTTAAATTAGTTTCAAAATATTCAAAAGCTTACCTGTATAACTTTCTGGAAATTGAGATTCAGAGTGCATGGATCGATTGACCTCAACACGGTAAAAGCATGGGTAAACCTGAGCTAGAGATGGGTGGGGTATAGCAAAAACTGGATTCATCCATTGTCTGTTCAATAGACTCATTCATCTTATGAGGCTAAAATGTACACAAGCTTGCACCAAA
Organism: Chaetoderma sp. LZ-2023a; assembly: GCA_034401795.1. Classification (NCBI taxonomy): domain Eukaryota; kingdom Metazoa; phylum Mollusca; class Caudofoveata; order Chaetodermatida; family Chaetodermatidae; genus Chaetoderma; species Chaetoderma sp. LZ-2023a. The sequence goes on from CM067372.1 coordinate 43,815,354, forward strand.
CCTTGCCCACGGAGCATAAGCAATGTACATCTTGCACACATGGGTACCGCCATGAAAACAGGATGGTCACAAGCGAGATTACACATACCGAGTGGCTAATCAAGCCAGAATGCTACACAGAGTTTGTGTCAAATGATAATACGCTTTAAGCATGGAGCTAGGCAGAATGTGCATGCTAACCTAGGTGTGGTGGAGATAATGGAGATTCAAACTCCAAGGGGAGAGCATCAGATCACACTGGCAAGAGAATAACCGAGCTAAAACATAGGATTGCAAAGATCTACATATATTCAGTCTATATCTTCATATATATGTTCCTGCAGCAGCGTACTGGAATCTCCATCATCTCTGGTCATGTGATCGGACTCATCATATGTATGATTGTTGACCAGATTGGGAATATGCGTCTCATTGTTGGGTTTCGTTTTGAGCATGTTGGTTTCCTTTGGTGTGACTTTTGTGGATGGCACTGTAATTGGATTTATAACTGTTACATTACCACTATCATTGTCATCTTTGCCTTTGGATTTCTCTTTCCCATCTGCGTCAACAGTAACACCAACACCACCCACTGCTCCTTGCAACTGCTCTTCATCGGTCGCTGGGGAGGGGCCAGTATTCAAAAGTGTGGGATCGACATAATTATTGAGGCCATGATTTACAGGCTGCTTGCTGACCTCCTCATACAGGGTGTTCACTTCGTTGTTTGTCAGGTACATGTTTCCATCAGCAAGCGGGTCATTCGCTCGTACTTGTGCATACGATAAATTAGCAAACTGTGGAGGTTCATCATTGTATCTCGGATGCTTCCGCCGCCTGAAACATAGAACATAGTTCACATTTAAATTCTCTGTCAGTGAATATTGGGCTATGTATGAAATATTCAGAAAACAACATGAACTGACTAGCTAGGTGTAGTAAATGGTATCACCTGGATGAAATGTTAATCCTTTATCCCCTTTCGTGTCCACTTGACCCTTTAACGGTCAACTTTGTAGTGGTCTTCAGACATGGCTATTTGAAAGGCCTAGAGAGGATTATTTTTAAATATTTACCACTAGAATGACTGGCTTGGTTTAACCGAGCCAGTCATTAGCTAGCCAGTCATTCTAGTGGTAAATTTTCAAAAATACCCTTCTCTCGACCTGCAGATAGACACCGGCTAAGGAAAGGAATTAATTTTCTTTACCGTTACACCTTTAATGGTCAAGGCGGCGAAAAAAATTCACAAAAATAGGCTTTTAAAATCAAGATACCTTGAAAAATATTGATCATCAAAATGTTTAATTAATATATTAAGTAGTATTTTGAGCGCCTTGATGCACAAGAGGAATTAATGTAACGCGCCAATACAGAATTTGCGCCGTTGGCCAATGGCGCAGAGACCAACATCAAATTTGATATCGGCACACCCACTGGCCAATAGCACAGGGACCAATATGGAATTTGACATCGGCACGCCTGTTGGCAAACGGCGCATGGACCAATATGGAATTTGATATTGGTGCACTCATTGGTCAATGATGCAGAGGGCCAATATCGAATTTGATATTAGCGCGCCCGTTGGCCAATGGCGCAGGGGACCAATATCGAATTTGATATCGGCACAGGGGACCAGTATCGAATTTGATATTGCACACCCATTGGCCAACGGCACAGGGGACCAATATCAAATTTGGTATTGGTGCAGGGGACAAATATCGAATTTGATATCGGCACAGGGGACCAGTATCGAATTTGATATTGGCATGCCCGTTGGCCAATGGCGCAGGGGACCAATATCAAATTTGGTATTGACGTAGGGGACAAATATCGAATTTGATATCGGCACGCCCGTTGGCCAACGGCGCAGGGGACCAATATCGAAATACACAGTGACTACTTGGTTTCTTTTTCAATTGGATTTATAAAAACAATCAACGACTGTGTGGAAACAAAAGCGGCGACATCGATGTAAACGATGTAGAATGTATAACCTTTGAATTCAATATTGGTCCCCAGCACCATTGGCCAACAGGAGTGCCGATATCAAATTCGACATTGGTCCCCCTGTGCCGTTGCCCAACAGGCGTGCCAATATCAAATTCGATATTGGTCTCTGCGTCATTGGCCAAAGGGTGTGCCAATATTAAATTGGTTATTGGGCTTGCGCCATTGACCAATGGGAGTGGTGATATCAAATTCCATATTGGTCCCTGCATCATTGGCCAATGGGGCAAATTCAATATTGGCGTGTTACGTTAACACCGTAGTTGCCAGCCAGTTAAAACATGGTTTCTGTAGTTGTCTTGAGAAATGCCCACTTGTACTTTTTAAACTTATCATTGGAATGACTGGCTTGATAAGCCAAACAATCATTCTACTGATAAATTTTCAAAAATGACAAAGTTTTCTTGACCAGATTTGATGATTAAAGGATTAACCATGAGTTCATGGATGGACATTTCTGATGAGCGTCTCCCGCACGCATAGATAGCTAAATTATGAGTCTGAATGGACAGTAAACAGTGATGAGACTCGTGAGCGTCTCCCGCACGCATAGATAGCTAAATTATGAGTCTGAATGGACAGTAAACAGTGATGAGACTCGTGAGCGTCTCCCGCACGCATAGATAGCTAAATTATGAGTCTGAATGGACAGTAAACAGTGATGAGACTCGTGAGAGAAGCTGAGAATTAAACGCTTTGTTAAAATCTTTCAAGAAAATAACAATACCATTAATTGCCGAAATCTATTCCCCCACCCTCTTCCCCAAGTAGGGTTGGGCGATATTGCTCAAGGCATGACGATATATCGGTATCTCATTAAAATACTTCGGTATCACGATATATCGTCATTTGGGTGGGGTGTGGAGTTAGGGTGTAAACATAGAATAACACGTATTTCAAATTGGTGGTGTCTACAAGTTATTTTCATTAAATTTGTTGCATTGAAACCGTAAATTGAGATCGCCATGATTGCCATTTCCGCATATTTAATACACAAAATTCCACCCTTTGACACCCTTCAATACACAGTTTAAAGCAATGAATGTAATGCAACTAACCGTATTCATCACAAATAAGAAAAATAAAGGATTTTCTTCTGTTCTTATGTTGTATTTTGTGTTATCTTTACCTCACGACAACTGTCAAAAGATTGAGCAAGGAATACGCATTAACTTCATTGCGCAGAAAGGAATTCCGCAGAGCGAAATCTGATTGGGCGCTGTATCATACTTGAGCCAATCAGAATTCACACTGCAGAATTCTGACAGCTGTTATCACGCCCGCCGCTAGCATAGACGATGCAAATTAATAAAATAAAACTGAATGATTTTGAACGAGAACCAGGGTGAAGACTGGAAACAATTATGTCAGATTTTATTTGGTCTGTAATATTTATACTAATTTGCCCTATTGTAGACCTATTCAAATTCGTTCACTACTTATCGGTCCTATCCATTGATCTCAAGGCGTAGCCGGGATGTGTGAAATTAACCCAGTTAACACTGCAACCAAAACTGCCACAACAGATCGAAGACTGGAAATAATTAGGCCTAAATTATTTATTTTAAGGCTGTTTCTCACTTAGAATAAATCTGTAATGTTATATGTGGAATGAATTTTGATCTAATTCGTTTAAATGCTAAATATATTGTATAAAGTTACATAGAAACGTATAACGGTAAAGCAAGAGACTAACTTCCCCCTCACCCACCGTTCCAAGCCGTGGTATTGATAAGGGATAAAGTGTGTGTGGTTTCCTATCGACCTAAAAAGTTTTAAAGTTTAAATCTTTCACAGTCAGAACTCAGAAGAATGTTTAACCATGCAGACCAACGACTAATGGATAAATAGCTTGACCTGTAGTAATGACGTCATCAGAATCGAATGTGGGTAGTGCAAATGGTATTCCCCACTGACTAATACTCAGAATGAGGCAAGAAAAAACATGGCGTCGTCTATTTATGTAATTATGAAAAGTGAACAACAAAGGATTATTATGTACTTTAAATCATTTCATTAGCGCAAACAAACCATGAATTAAATGAACACAGATTATTTTGGAGTTTATTAAGTTTTTATTACCTTAGACAAAGACTGGATTATTAATTAAGACTATTACTGGACCGAATAGAGGTAAGAGTATGACATTTTTAACTTAGTTATTTATATTATGCTCACAGTTAAAAGTGCAATATCGTCCTGCCAGTATTGACGATATTTACGATTTCGGTATCTGTATTTGGTACATCGCGATATTGACGATAATATCGAAAAATCACCCAATCCTATCACTAAGCCCACCAAAATTTACAGCAACAAAATTTCCATCATCCGTGACCTTTGACGTTTTGATCCACACATGCCACCTACTCAAGTTATTGAACTCGAACCCTCTTCCCCCAAAACCTATACAATTATTTGCTACATCTGTAACCTCACACCCAAGTTCGTGAAGATTTCGGCAGAAGTTGAGTTAAAATTCAGAAATGCAACAAAATTTCCTTAGCTGTGTCACATTTGTTTAAAGTTCATTCAGTCGAACTCGAGTCATCCTCTGAAAGTTTAATAGAATGCTATTACCAGTAGCTGGGTCATAATGGGTCAGTATGACCCTGACCTATTGACCCAAAGTTAATACTGCATCTTCATTCTTCCATAGACAACCTCCCACCAGTTTGTTAAGATTCTTAAGTAGAGAGAAACGCATGCGCACGCACGCACGAACACACCATTACACACAGATGAAGAGAGCAAATGCTGCATACATGCAAAATATTTATATGCTTATGCATTAATATAAGGCTCCGTTTTCTATAGCACAATACTTAATTATTTTGATGGTTAGGGTTATTAATGATGGTCATTATGATATTGTGTAGACAGAGTTGGCAATAGAGGTATCTATTTCTAGTTACAACAAACCCCCACCCAACCCCCCCAACACGCACACAATTTTGCCACTCGCTTTAGGCGGCTAACATGAAACTGTGGTGGGTTACAGAAATTGTATAATCATTTGGTGAATTATGTTGCATCTGAAAACACTTTAACCATTACAGACCAGAACCCACAACTTCTTTAGGATGTAAGGAATATTCTGTTGAATTACTCAAATTACATTCAAAATATTCACTAGCTAAAGGTGTTTTGAAATTCAGACATTGGAATTTAGAGGGTTAAAGGGAAATACATGTACAGGAGAAATATACAAGAATATCTGTTTCAACATGATGCACACTGGATGTATTCATGGTAATATATAACAATTGAGTTGTACTGAAATTACATATGGCCCTGTTGAACCAGTTATCTGCATTTGTCATAAAAATCAAATCTTTCATTAATGCCTGCCCATCTAGCAGAAAAGCATCATGAATATTTACAATGGCTTGGTTATTGAGTCAGTAGTTACACCAGTAATGGCCGCTTGCACACCTCTGGTTCAGGTATGAGAGAGAGAGAGAGAGAGAGAGAGAGAGAGAGAGAGGGAGAGAGAGAGATGGGAGAAGGGAGGGATAAAGAGAGGAGTGATGGAGGGATAGAGATGGAGTGGAAGGGAGGAAGGGGAGTGGTCTGCTAAGTACTATTGCAACCGCTACAACCCCCCCCCCCCCCCCACCCCCACCACCACCACTACTACTACTACTCCTACTACTATTTACTACTAGTACTACTACTGACTGCTGCTACTGCTACTACGACAGGCAGGACAGACTGATGCCAGCAACCGCAATTCTCACGCCTGCGATGCGGTGGCGTGACTAATCATAATAACGAGTATTTTGCTTAAGAAGCAATGTTGCCATAATCTGTTGTTACCGATGACAGCAACTGCTTTAGGAAGTTGTTTCAAATTTTCCTACCATTTCTATCAGTGTGGCAAAAACAAAACTCAATAACATCAATAAAATCAATTTGATCAGTTACTTTTAAATAATCTGCTATATTGCACACTGATCTCAGCTCAGGTTCAGATTTTGTAACCAATCTGAGCAGAGCTTACAAGGGCCTAGCTGTTGTGCAAGTGGACGTGAATATCAAGCCGAGTTTAAACCAGTCTAGCTTGAGTCACTGCAAAGATTGGTTTTGCGTGGCTTGACCATTAAAGAGGTTGGTTTTGTGTGGCTTGACCATTAGAGGTTGGTTTTGCGTGGCTTGGCTATTAAAGATGTTGGTTTTGCATGGCTTGGCCATTAAAGAGGTTGGTTTTGCGTGGCTTGACCATTAAAGAGGTTGGTTTTGCATGGCTTGGCCATTAAAGAGGTTGGTTTTGCGTGGCTTGACCATTAAAGAGGTTGGTTTTGCATGGCTTGACCATTAGAGGTTGGTTTTGCGTGGCTTGGCCATTAAAGAGGTTGGTTTTGCGTGGCTTGGCCATTAAAGAGGTTGGTTTTGCGTGGCTTGGCCATTAAAGAGGTTGGTTTTGCGTGGCTTGGCCATTAAAGAGGTTGGTTTTGCGTGGCTTGGCCATTAAAGAGGTTGGTTTTGCGTGGCTTGGCCATTAAAGGTTGGTTTTGCGTGGCTTGACCATTAAAGAGGTTGGTTTTGTGTGGCTTGACCATTAGAGGTTGGTTTTGCGTGGCTTGGCCATTAAAGAGGTTGGTTTTGCGTGGCTTGGCCATTAAAGAGGTTGGTTTTGCGTGGCTTGACCATTAAAGAGGTTGGTTTTGCGTGGCTTGACCATTAGAGGTTGGTTTTGCGCGGCTTGGCCATTAAAGAGGTTGGTTTTGCATGGCTTGACCATTAGAGGTTGGTTTTGCGTGGCTTGACCATTAAAGAGGTTGGTTTTGCGTGGCTTGGCCACTAAAGAGGTTGGTTTTGCGTGGCTTGACCATTAGAGGTTGGTTTTGCGTGGCTTGCCCATTAAAGAGGTTGGTTTTGCGTGGCTTGACCATTAGAGGTTGGTTTTGCGTGGCTTGACCATTAAAGAGGTTGGTTTTGCATGGCTTGACCATTAAAGAGGTTGGTTTTGCGTGGCTTGACCATTAAAGAGGTTGATTTTGCGTGGCTTGACCATTAGAGGTTGGTTTCGCGTGGCTTGACGATTAAAGAGGTTGGTTTTGCATGGCTTGACCATTAAAGAGGTTGGTTTTGCGTGGCTTGACCATTAAAGAGCTTGGTTTTGCGTGGCTTGACCATTAGAGGTTGGTTTCGCGTGACTTGACCATTAAAGAGGTTGGTTTTGCGTGGCTTGACCATTAAAGAGGTTGGTTTTGCATGGCTTGATCATTAGAGGTTGGTTTTGCGTGGCTTGACCATTAAAGAGGTTGGTTTTGTGTGGCTTGACCATTAGAGGTTGGTTTTGCGTGGCTTGACCATTAAAGAGGTTGGTTTTGCATGGCTTGATCATTAGAGGTTGGTTTTGCGTGGCTTGACCATTAAAGAGGTTGGTTTTGTGTGGCTTGACCATTAGAGGTTGGTTTTGCGTGGCTTGACCATTAAAGAGGTTGGTTTTGCGTGGCTTGACCATTAAAGAGGTTGGTTTTGCATGGCTTGACCATTAAAGAGGTTGGTTTTGCGTGGCTTGACCATTAACGTGTCAATCTCCTTACAACAAATCACCTCATTTTGCGGATGTGGCAGTGAACTTAACCCTTTAACCCTTTAATGTCTTCTGCGGTGGTCTTGTGAAATCTCCATTTGCAGACCAAAAGAAGAGTATTTTTGAAAATTTACCACTGGAATGACTGGCTCGATAACCAAGCCAGTCATTCCAGTGGTAAATTTTCAAAAATACTCTTCTCTTTGGTCTGCAAATGGACATTTTTTTTTTTTTTAAAAACAATTCGAGGGTTAAAGGGTTAAACTAAACGTCTAATGTGATGTGTATGGATAGCTTACCTGTATCTGAACACGAAGAAGATAATGATGAGAGCTATAAAGAGGAAAGCTGCACAGCTAAGTATTATGCCAATCAGAGTTACTGAAATAACACACAACAAAACAATCAATGAATGAGAATCAGTCTATATATAAGTTTATACAGGCATTCGTGGTATTACTGTATTTAGCATTGATGGGGGAATCGCATCTGCAACTAGCGAGTGCCGAGCATCATAACCCACAAATGTTATGACCATATCAATGCCACAGTCCTGCGGGCCACAGTCCTGCGGCATTGGTTTGTTGGTAACATTTGTGGGCTATGATGCTAGGCCCCGCTGTCACCAGTTGTGAGTTCGATCCCCTATCTATATAGGTTGTTTCAATCACTTGGTTACAATAGATTAATCATTAAGTAATTCATATTGAATGTTAACACTTTGAGCCCTAATCGCAATTCATGAATCCATTTCCTCACTCAATCATATTACGTCATAATCAACTACATGGCGTGTATGCCGATGTCATAAATGATTCGATTAAGCCCGTCTTTAGCGCTTAAGAGTCCGACACCGTGCACAAAATTGTATGTTTTTGCTATAGGCAGCAACAGCGACCAATCAAATTAATTTCACATTATTCAACAGCGTATTTTTCTCAGGAAGTTCAGAGATCGATCGACCCCAACACGAGCGAGGTGTGGGTGGAGCGTAGATAGAGATGGGCGGGGCATAGCTAAAACTGGAAAGGTCCATTGTACGTTAACTATAGAAGGAAGCTCTTTAGCCATAGCAACATTTCCCAGTCATATTAACTTCAAAATAGTCAACAGAGTATTTATTAAATTGTAACTAAATTTTATAATTCAGTTTTTCAAGTTCGATGGGTTAATAAATCAATGTCTTTTGACACATGTGTAGATAACTCTTTACAGAGCAGAAACAAAAAATTCTGTTGAATATCTTGAATCTAATTTGAAATTAAACTGAAACTATGGCAGCAAGAGCTTGCAATAAAATTAATTTCAAAATATTTAAAAGCTTTCCTAGAGTTTGAATTTGAGACAATGGAATTTCAGTTGCATGTATCTATACACTAGTTCCCAATATGTACTTTGTGGCCGAACCAAATTGTAATAACAGAAGATTTAACGGTTTATTTAATTTCTAGTAAATTTAGATACGCTTATTAGTAAATACGAAAAATAATATCTCCATCTGTATGTACTAAGGATACTTCCCAGTCTGAATATGTTTTATCTCCCATCAACTGGCAGTCTTAACTGTTCAGTTTCAAATAGTTTCAAAGTTTCAAATAAATATCCCAATAATCGGGACTTAAATTTTAGAATATGATAATAATGCTTCTGATACGCTTAAAATTTTAATGGGATACAAAGGTGCCATTTAATAAAATGATTTTAAGCTAAATTCGGAGTTTTATGGAATAATATTCAAATCTAATTTCAGGATCATGTGCAATACTGTTTTCTCCTCCTCTTCACCCACCACTTCTATAGATCTCAACAAACATCACAAAATGTAATCATAGTCTGATTGAATTACTACTGTTAACTATTACCTAAATTGCAATTTTGAAAATAAAATCAAATCTTACTATCACTCGTATCATCACTCTCATTTCCCCGATGATAACTGGCATCCTCAGGCTTGTTGTCTGAAGCATATTTTGTGAAAGCTGTGGAGAGAATATTTTAAAATCTAGTTGAACATTGGAAAGTAAACAGATAATAATGTCAATCACCTTAGGCTACTTATATGTATCAAGGCTCGTCTATCTATGGCTGACACAGCAAGACATGATACACCACGACGAGATGACTATGTCAATCAGGACATCATAATCAACTATGTCACATATAGGCTGATGTCATAATCAATTATGTCATGAATGATGCAATATAGTCCGTTCTAAAGTCTAAACGCCTAATAGTCCATCATGCTGTACGATTTGTATGTCTTTACCACTTAATAAAAATTTGAATAGTTTGAAATTAATTTGACTAGGCGCGGTTGCTGCCATAGGCAGGGCGCTGTTGCCTAAAAATATTCAACAGCTAACCTGTATAGTTTTCTGGAAATTGAGATTCAGATGGTGCCGGTTTCGATCGATCCCAACACAGGCGAAGCGTGGTTGGTGCTTAGCTAGAGATTGGCGGGGTATAGCTAAAACTGGATTCCTCCATCAATCATGTTGTTTGGGATGATGTCGTGTCGCAAAAGGAATCTCAAAATGGCACGATACAAGATGACAATCAGCCAATTGTATAAATTAACCAGTCCCATCATTTATCATACCATAATGTAGTAGAATGTCACACCACGGCCTGGTGTAAATTTCTAAGATAGTCATTTCTAATCCGAAATGCTATTGTTTCCACGCAAGCAGATGTTCACGCTGGCTAGTCAGCCCAAGGACCCATGTTTGAGCACAGACTGGATTCTCAAAATTCAGCAAGAATTGAACTTTAAAGCCTCAAGTCTTTCTAGCAAAGGTTGGTTAAAATTAACCAAGACAACATCCAACAACAGCCTTTTGAATTATTTACTAAGATACAGGACAATCAATGATTAAATGGACCAATCAGATTTCTGGATGCAGTTCGGTAGGCTATCATAACATGATTCTCTTCAACCTTGTACATATTGGGAATATTAACATTTTAACCAAACTTAGGAGTTATCCACTGACTAAGAACAAGATGTGTCACAAATCATTTTTCTGCACAGGTTTCAATACATTGAAATAATTTACAAGGGCCACAGCTGTGGTATTCAAAAGTGCAGCAAGTTCAGCTTTAAGACCAAAATAGATATAATTAGCAGGAAGAATATATAACACAATTTTGCTTTAGTTCATCAACAATTAGCAAAGCATAAGAGCTATTGTTCATGGAGGACACACATCATGGATTGCTCATGATTAACACGTTCACCAATGAATTCTCTATATCTTATTTTCAAAGCAACCATACAGTAAAACTGTTGAATATTTTGAAATTACTTTGACTGGAAGCCATTGGTGCCTCCAGCAGCAATGGCCTCCAGTCAAATTAATTTCAAAATATTCAACAGAATAAGTTTTATATCGTAAAGAATTTACTTTTTCAGGGATTTGTCTCTGAAAGGGTGATATAAGCCCATCCAAGTGAATTAACCTTTCCATGGTCAACCCAGATAAAGACAGCTTCTGCGGTGGTCCTCGGATATATCCATTTGCAGGACAACAGATGACTATTTTTTATATTTTACCACTGAATGAGTGACTCCATAGCCGAGACATTTCAGTTGTAAAATTAAAAAAAAATCTTTGCTTGCAAATGGACGTGCACCAAGGACAAATTCTCATTTTAAAAGGTTTTAATGATTAACTTTTTAACACTCAAGCCGACCAAAATGGTTTCTGCAGTAGTCTTGAGAAATGCTCACTTGCAGAACAAAAGATGATATTTTTAAAAATTTACCACTGAATGACTGGGTCGATAACTAAATCTTAAAAAGATCATCTTCTCTTGGTCTGCAAATGGATATTGGATGAGAAAATTGGAGTTTTCTTGAACAAATTGATGATTAGGTGATCAAAGGGTCAACAAGCTAAAAGTATATTAACCACTATAGCATTTCACATGACTAGTGGTGGCAATTTATGGATGTGTGAATATGATTAGACACGTGTTCAATGACTAAGATAGTGAGTGCTAATGCTTGGACCCATGCTACCATAGAATAAGCAAGGACAATAGTTAATGCATCTAAAATTGCTGAATAAGCCATGACATTAAGACAGAATGGTCAAGCGACCAGAATTGTGATAAGGGAAGTAATTCCAGTTAGGCGACTAGTGTTAATGGACAGAGTTGTCTCCTGTTGGACTGGATTAGCAGATAATATATTTTGACTAATTAAGGTATAACAATCAAGATCTATTGAATAATACATACAATACAGCTCTAAAATAACTCAGAAATACTTTAGAGTAGAAAATAAGGTGAGATGTGGTTCTTTATGACACGTGGTCCTCTGAAGCAAATCCTGTGGCAAATCATGCCTGCTACCGCTTATCACACTGATATCAGACTATTAACCATTACCACTCTGATGTCAACACTTTTAATTTTCAAATTAATTTAAAGGATTCACTGTCATTCATTTTCCACAAAATTTGGTGGAAGATGTTGCTGTCATAGACAGCAACATCATCCACCAAAATTGGTGAAAAACGTACACCAGTTTCTTTGCTATTGACACACTAAAAAAAATAAAATATTGACATCAGCGTGGTACGGGTTAATTGTTTCAGGTTCAGTAGAAAGAAGACTTGGAAACAGTGTTGATGAGACCTGTTGTTGTCATAGGCAGCAACAGCTTACAGTAACATTGTTTCCAAAATTATCAACAGATTTATGTCTTACAAATAGAAATAGAATCTAGGAATATGAAATCGCAAAATCTGATATATTTCATGCCTGTAGTGATAACAATTTGGTGAACCATGAGTTGGAAAGCGCCGGATTACATGCTCGCACAGGAATTACTGATTAATCATATTTTTGTGGCAGGTAAATTGATGGAAATAGATATTGTATATTCCAGGTATATTTCAGATTGTTGTAGAACAGTGATCTGGTAGTAAACTTCAGCTTAATATATACTGGTACATATATTATATAGTAGATGATTAAACACCATGAATCCACAAACAGACAACTAACTAAATACAAGATATATTAGAAAGATAGAATCAGATTCCTTTTGAATTTGTTCAAAGATCCTAAACTTTACGCAACATCATTATCAGATTCCACACTGAACATATTTATTTATAAAATTCAGTTCTAGTTCATGCAGAACAAACTTTAAAAAAAAATTAAAATATAATTTTTGAACAAGGTTCACAATGATAAATGGAATTATAACATTGTATTATTTCAGTCGATATTATTAAAGCATAAGTCAACAAAAACTATGTAAAAAAGAGAATCTTATTATCTGCTGATTATTTGAAAAACATAAAAGGTCAAAGGTCAAGCAGGAGTAGGAGGCAGATGATGAATAAGAGGATGACTATGTTGTTACATAATGAAATCAAAACACAGATGAATAAACATGAGCATCTAGTCACTTCACTGCCACTCCATCTATGTTTTCGCAAACCAAAGGTAATATAATCCTAACCATGCATGATATAATCAGGATTTAACCCGATCAATGCCACAGCCAGAATCCAGATATGACAAATACATTGTGGAGCGAGAAACGGTCTGTTGAATCGTCTGAATTAATATTAACCGAAAATGCTGCTACAAAGCAATGGCTTGAGTTGTAGTTAACCCGTTCACCGATGAATTCCCAGTATCTGATTTTCAACGCTGACATTCACGAATACCGTTGAATATTTTGCAAATTAATCTGACTGCAAGATGTTGCTGCCTTATGCAGCAACAGCTTCCAGTCAAATTAATTTCAAAATATTCAACAGAATAAGATTTATATCGTATCCAGGAATTTGTCAGTAAAATTAGTTTCAAAAACATTCATAAGTAAATCTGTATGATTGTTATGAAATAGAGATATTTAGGCATTAAACTATTTCATTCTGCAATAGCAGGAAGATAATGTCAAGAGAGTTGACCCTTTAATGCCTCACAAACCAGAAAAGACAAAATTCTTTGTTATGTAAGGAATATTATGATATTTTGAAACTAATTCGACTGGGGTGGTTGCTGCCTATGACCTATGGCAGCAAAAGTTCCCAGTCAAACTACTTTAAAAAAATTCAGCATCTTTCCTGTATAGTTGTCGTGAAATTGAGGCATAGTATTTCAAAGCTTAGTGGTAAATATAAAGCTGACAGATACAGTATGGCTCAGAAATAAGTTAGTTTGTTTCCAAGATAAAAACAGAAACATGTTAGTTCGTACAATCTTAAACACAATGTAAGAAATGTTGTGTTCAATATTTTAGACTTAATTTGATTGGAAGCCACTGCTGCGTGTCTTCCAATCCAATTATGTTCAAAATATTCAAGGGCACATTTTATTTTGTTTTTGGAAACATGTAAAGTTATTTCTGAGCTGCACTGTATAATTACAAGCAAATGTTACTAAGGAAAAGCAGCTTTGTCAGTGGCAGATTAGATTCATAAGAACTTCTACAGGGATATGGTGGTACAAAGATGTTTGTTAATGTGGGATCCACTGAGAGAACACAGAGGAGTTAACCCTTTCATGGTAAAAACCTGTTCAAGAAAAGTTAATTTTTCTTTTAGAAAATGTCCATTTTGTAGGCCAGGAGAAGACTATTTTTGATAATTTACCACTGGAATGACTGGCTCGGTTAATTAAAAAAATAGTCTTCTCTTGGTCTGCAAGTGAAAATTTCTCAAGCCGACTGCAGAAGCCGTTTTTGGCTGATATGAGTGTTAAAGGGTTAATGTGGGATCCGCTAGTGGTGGTGGTGGGAGGGGGGCTGGGGGGGGGGGGACAGAGAGCAGTTAAATGTGGTGCACAACATGTGATAAAATGCACAGACAACAAGAGCAATGAGAGATCAGAAACGCTCACCTTCCAGTTATTTCTAAGCAATGTTTTATTAGCTGTTTCTTTTTTAGATGAAGGCCAAAGTTTGAGATATGGTATCTTATCTGATCACCAGTTTCTAAGTTAAAATTTGAACAAAACAGAGCTGTCATTTCTGAAGTACAGCCATGGTTAGATAAATAGGCAGAAGTACAGCACCTCTTTTCTCTATGGGGTTAAGGGAACATGAGATCCAATGGTCCTGTCTCACCAGCCTAGCATGTCTGATTTAATAAGATGAAGAATGGAAATATTGGACAAATTGCTTTCTTTCTAACAAACCTTAACAAAATATGAATTATCAACTTCACGTGAACAAATGTAATCATAGGATGCGTCGTAGGGTTGATAAAGGTCCAAATTTATTCAACATTTTGTCCTTACTTGATTAATGATAAAAGTAAATATGTCGTGAAATGGGCTAAAAAGCATAGTTTTAGTATGTGATGATTCCTTAAGCCAAGTGACCAAGATACCGAGGTGGTTCTAAGAACCCTTGAATAGTCACGCCCGTCCAAAAGCGCCCCTTGCAGTGGTCTTGAGGAATGTTCATTTGCAGGCCAAAAGAAGACTATTTTTTTAATTTTCAAAAGGAGTCTTCTCTAGGACACTCAATAAGAACATTTTTAGATTTTCTTCACAAAATTTGACCATTAAATGGTTATGCAGTGGTCTCGAGTAATGTGCGTACACTTACCGGCTCATACAATTGTCTATATCTTTATCTTTGAAATTATTCCTTTAAATATTTATTAAGAACCACAAAAGAGGCCTATATATAAATTTATGACTAATGACGTAATGAGATTAAACCAACAGCTTATTAGTGGTATTTAAAGCTATCGGTAAAAAGAATTCACAAAAGAATAAGCGGGCAAGCCACCTACTACACTAATTGTGAAAAGAAAGCATGAAGCAGTACACACACACACACACACACACACACACACACCATGTGGATTACAAACCGCAACCCATAAGAAACAATCTAGGGACCTGCAGGATATCTGTCCATCAATATTGAACATACACTAATGCCATGTAAACTCACTCTACATATTTACAACTTAATTTTTCAATTACCTTTCTGCACTAAGCCCAATACAGGTAAGTTACAAAATTCTTTGTCACAAAAATACAAATTCAGTGATAAACACATTAATTATCAAAAGGTTAAGAAGATCAAAATTTTAGCTTATGTGAATGTACATTTACAGGAAATGAAAATGCTATTATGGTTAATTTACAACTGGAATAACAGGCTTGCTTGATGAGCCAGTCATTTCAGTTGTAAATTTCCAAAAACAAGCTTCCCTTAGCCTGCAAACTGCCATTTCAAAAGATCACTGCAGAAGCTAGCTACGTGCTGTTTGGTCATTAACCCTTTAATGGTCAAGCCGGCCAAAAACAGCCTCTGCAGTAGTCTCGAGGAATGTGCATTTGCAGGCCAAGATAAGACTATTTTTGAAAAATTAACACTGGAACGATGGCTTGATAATTGACCCAGTCATTCTAGGAACACATTTTTTTAAATTGCCATATCCTGACTGACCTACAACTGGACATACACTGAGGAAAAATTAAAATTTTTGTGAAAAATCTTGACCATTAAAGGATTACATGGATAATATAAAATGCACGTCTAAGTGGACAGTTTTCAAAATCAGTCTTATCTATTGTCATATATTTACTTCATCAAGGAAAGCAGGTCTCTAGATTGTACAGAAAAGAATGCCACCATGCTCAAGCCATGCAACAGATATGAAGGAAACCAACCTGGCTGACCTTTGACCTCTAGTAGGCCTATGTTTTCAGGGGGAAGGTTGTCTGAATGCTTTCGGTCGCCAGAGGTGAGGTAAGTTGGGCCGCGCAGGTCTGTCTTGAAACTGACCGAGACAGATTCAGCAGGACTAGTAGTGGCGGTGGTGGTGGCGGTGGTGGTGGCAGTGGTTGTGGTGGTAGTAGTGGTTGTGGTGGTAGTAGTGGTGGTGGTTGGGGGAAGCATTGCTAGAAAGAAATAAGATATGTCTGATAAGCCAATGTTTCACATGCACTGAAAATAATAACTGATTAATATTAAGCCTTTGGTGGTCACTGGTGTCATGGGAACAATAGATGGTTTTGGAAACTAAAGCGTTAACTCTTTAACACTCATATCAGCCAAAAACAACGTCTGCAGCGGTCTTGAGAATTGTCCGTTTGCAGACCAAGAGAATTCTATTTTTTGAAAATTTATCACTGGAATGACTGGCTCGATAACCGAGCCAGCCATTCTAATGGTAAATTTTCAAAAATAGTATTCTCTTGGTCTACAAATTGACACATTCTGAGAAAATTTAAATT